>CM060261.1:28208512-29408512 GCA_030684275.1 Acipenser oxyrinchus oxyrinchus | reverse complement strand
CCACTGAAAAATTAAAACAAAGTGTCAGAAGTGTTTGAAAGGACTATACAATATTGAAATGCAGCCCAGATCCTAAAATATTTATGTATAGATTGTCAAGACCTTCATTTGAAATACATTGCTTGGGATTTTATAATGTATGGTCAAATGTTGTTTTTCTTTTTGCAAAACAACATAGAACTACACTAATGCAGAAGGGCAGTCATTGGCAATGTTGCTTCAGTGTGACGAGAATATAATCCAATTCAGGTTGTTCAATTAAATTGTTTGTGAGGCCAATCATTAAAGTTCCCTCCCAGTAGTCCTTTGTTGTCTTTTGTACTTGATATTTTCAAAGCCTCTGGGTCTTCCCTCCATGGAGTTGAAGAGCTGGTGAGAGCTACAGAACAGGCAACACCACCAGAGACTGACACCCATCATCCACAAGAAAGGTTCAGCACACACTGCTCTTCCCTTCCTGTAGATCAAACAGATTGAAGTCCTGTTCAGGGAGTTAGTCATATAAGATGTTAGAGGCCGGATCCTATTAACCTTTTAGCAAGAGAGACCTTTTAAGGGGAATTCATGCACTGAAGTTCACATTCAGCATTGGTGCCTCACTATTGGCATGGGGATGCTGAGATCATTTTTGTGCAATCTCAAGATAATCAAAGGTGAGACTCTAAGATATTAGTCTAGCGAGTTCAGCATGAGCGTGTGTATGAGGGTGTATTTTCAATTGCAAGGAAAACCTATGCAATTTTCACAAAGTATGCCATGTTTTTTCGAGTGTGTTGATTAGCAACTGTAGAGATTTTGCCTGTGAAACTTGTTTTTGCATGGGTATATTTTATGTATTGTTGGATGTATGGCTGTGTAGTCCAGTGGTTAAAGAAAAGGGCTTGTAACCAGGAGGCCCCGGTTCAAATCCCACCTCAACCACTGACTCATTGTGTGATCCTAAGCAAGTCACTTAACCTCCTTGTGCTCCGTCTTTGGGGTGAGATGTAGTTGTAAGTGACTCTGCAGCTGCTGCATAGCCTAGTCTCCTCACAAATAATAAATAATAATGTATCTAGATCCATAACTTTTAAAAACAAATCTAATATTCAGTCGGGATGTGCAAATACCATGATCCTGGATGGGTTTTATTGGCATTTTCACTCAACTTATTTAAAATACAATACAATACAATATTAATAAAAATAGATGAGAACGTAGCTACATAGACGTTATAATAGTAAAGTGGTGAACACACAGATTAGGGTATTTGCTGCAATGTTTGTCTACCTTAGAGTTTTAGCTCATCCTTGTTGTTAAGGAATTGTTGATGTTAGAAAGATTCTGCAATATCCACTGGCAACGACTACACCATATCGCACAGTGGATGTTTCATATACAGTCCATTTAGAGAAAGCTATAATTAATTTAAATGTAAATGCACTCCTTATCCTAATCACATTTGTTTTAAACTTGCAGGTCAAATGAAATACTTCATTTATCATAATACCATAAACAAATATAAGGTCAGATTGCAATCAATTACATTATTTATATATTTATTAGTTTTTATATATCAATATGCTCATTACACATATTAGAGGGTAGCTAATGTAATTCTGGCTGCATTTTAAAGGCTGGAAAATTGCAATATAACCTAGGACTGGCCATTAAACCAATATATAATGTAACAATTTCTTTCAAATAAACAATCGGCTAAAAAAAAAAGAAAAGCAAGCATAGCAAGAAACATGTACAACTTCAAAAACCATCACACTTCAAAAAAATTGCAATTATTTCTGACTTTATGTGAAAGACCAAAATCCCCCACAGCTGTATATGGATAAAACAGGTTTATGATTAAGATTAGAATTCTGCAGTGCAGTGATTGTCTTAAACGAACACGGGTAGGAGTTTTTGTTATCTATAAAACATGCATTACAATCAAACATGATAAGAAGTCATCATTTCTTATACTCGATTGGACAAACAAACTGTTCAACACAGATAACTCAAATCTCTAGGTGCTTTGCACCTACGGTGTAACGTTTTGACTTGAACACGTTTTTCTCTTACATGCATGTAAAAAAATGCAGCTGCGCGTAAAACCTGTGGTTATTTTTAGTCGCTTATTCATAAAGCATGTTTACCTCTGCACGTGCTTAAGTCTTCCAAATTTTACAGGCGGCTAACCAAAACACAATATATAAACAAGGCTAGGGCTTGTTTAAGTCTTGTTTTAAGCTCGCTCAGTCACATTTATACAGAGTTAAAGCAAATAGTCGGTCATTCTTTTTTGTTTTTAACTTTACAGTACTATCAATTTAAATAATCACTATTTTTAAAAAAAAATGACATTACTTTTTTTAGGCGATTTAATAGTGAGGTATAAACACATCAATCTCAAAACACTTTAAAGTCCCTGGGATCACCTTACTGTATTTGTATATGAATGTTACACTTCAGTTATTGATAATAGACTGCGAGAGCAACAGTTTTCTTGCTTTGTGAAGTGAACCGGAGTGTATTCAATTATTTGATAATCAGAATAAGAATGGCACAGACTGTTTCTGGGGTAGACTGAAAACGTTTTCTGTTTGTTCTTAACATGTATAGTAACAAACCTACGAAACATATAGAAACACTCTTTTAAGACGTGTATTTACATTACTATTTCAATGTTTAATAAACACTAGCTTAAGCTTTGTGTTGTAAGAAAAAACAAAAAACGGACATGCTCCTCATTCGTACACACAAGAGTTGTATTATTACATTATTCTACAGGCTAATGAAACCCCAATCTCATCAAGCACAACAGATGCCACGTTAATAAAGGCAACAGCGGCAGAATAATCCGAACTGTAGTTAACCGACTACAAAATGCAGGCACACGCCACCCTGCCACAGTTTAACTACAGTTTAACAATCCGACCTACATCTCACTCCGCTTTACATTTCAATCTCAATCTCACACATTTTCTACTGTCGCTTTTACATCTCACTCTGGTTAACTTAACAAAACAAGAAAACTATTCTGTATACCTATAGAGTAGATCACTGAGAGGTGCAATGGAGAAGGGAGAGATGTAGAAAAGATTTATTGCTTCTAAAACAAAGACCCACATTTGTGGCAAATCATCTATTATCTATTTCAACAAAAAAGGTAAAACTTTTCCATTTTCTGCAAGTTTTTTTTAATTTTATTATTATTATTATTATTATTTTTTATTAGGATTGCTCCATAAACCAAGTAGTGGGGGTTTACTGATATGATGGATTACTTTCTGAAACCAGGATATGCCAAAATCACAGCTATTTGGAATGCAATACTGACACTTAATGGTTGAAGGTTTTAACTGAACTATGAATAAAAAACATGTTTTGATGGTGCATTCTTCAATCATTACAGAAGGCTATAGAGATGGTATTCTGCCTGTGACGTCATCACAATATCTGAAGCTTTACTTGGCTATCGTACATTTTTATAACCAAGTCTATAGCTCAGTATAAGCACTGTGGTAAATAAATTACATTTGCCATGCCTCAATATATTTATATAGTAACCTTTCAAAACCTATATACAGTTTTCAGTTGATAGATGAGTTGCTTGATAGCATCTCCATCTCGCAGGACATCTATCAGAAGTGTATCTTTTAATGCTCCATTGTGTCATATTGTGTTCTGATGGATTTTAAAGTTCTTCCCATGGCATGGATCAATTGAACATTATAGGTTCCATCTCTACTCGTTTCTAAAGTGAACGACTAGCATGGTTCAATCCATCATTCAGTGAGTTTCGCTTGACTTTGAGCATGGGTTATTTGTTTAAAGGTTTACACAGTGGGATTTGTAATACTTTTTCTTGATAATTATCAATGCTTCTAATGATACTGTATATTTCAGTATGTCCTACACATATCATTGTATCAGATTTTGTCCTCACCTGATGGAATCTAATCTTACACACTCCATGGACCTATTTTAATGATCTAAACCAGGGGTGTCCAATCCTGGTCCTGCAGGGCCAGTGTCCCTCCTGGTTTTTGTTCCAACTATGTCCTAAATTACTTAATTGGACCAATTAGTATTCTAATTAAGTAATTTAGGGCACAGTTGGAACAAAAACCAGGAGGGACACTGGCCCTACAGGACCTGGATTGGACACCCCTGCTCTCAACAGTGGTGTATGCAAATACAGCCACCTTTTAACAATGTTATTCTAGTCAGTGTTAACATTACCAGACAATAAAAAAATGTAGTTTCTTCTTCAGTTATAACCAAAACCAAAATAAAAGGTTATAACCAAAACGTGCAGGTGAATTTTTGACCTGCTTTCTTCAGTTGACATAGTCATGTGATTATTATCTCTGTCAGCTACTGGTTTGTGTGATAAGTGTAACCCAGGATCAAATCAATGGATGCATTTATTTTTTGATTGAAAAACATATTTACAAATGCAACAATCATTGGGTAATCAGTGCGATATGCATATGTGTGTTCCAAATCTTCAATACCATTAAATTGGATTGTTGTCTTCAATCCTCTTATACCATCAGCCTCCCCAGGGTGTGTCAGATCTCAGAGTAGTTAGTTATATATTAAGTGAGGCACTTCAATCTGATAAACAACTCTATTCCACTGTCCCCTTAGGATATGCCTGCCTCTGTTTCCATCAGACTAATACCTTTATCTTCCACATACATTTTGTAATCAACTATTAGTAAAAAAAAAAAAAACATGTGGACCATGTTTGTGTGGCAACATTCATAATCAGATATGACTTAAATTCATTGCTACTCACAGAGAACATTGTATTTCTTAAGAGCTAGCAGTTATAAAATCACATTTTTACTCTAAATGATTCATCTTGGTTGTCCAGCACCATGTAAAAATTGCTTAAACATGTTTGTACACTTTTGAATAAAGCATGCAGGTTTCTCTTGAATTATAGCAGTTTCAATTTTACAGACCAAATAAGGTTGAGTGGAAGGGATCTCAATTTAGTGATATACACTTACTTTATAGCATCCACGTTGTATTGAATTCTGGAATACTTGTTTCATTTTGACCAATTTGACCGATCGATCCTTGTGGTGATCAGAGTTACTGGATTGCAGCTCCATGAGACATATACAATTGTAAGAAGCAGCAGGACTGTGATCAGCACATATAATATATCCAGACAGCCCCTTTTGTATAAATCATAAATCATTATTTAATCATTATTGATTTAATCACACTTTTACAAAGCGTGATTAAAACAAGAGCGGATTGAAACAAGAGACCAGTATTAACACACCTACATTGACTTCCAGTTACCCTAACCAAACAATATGTTTTTCACAGTATTTAATCCAAACCATGGAAATATGATTACCGTAAACTTGTTTTACATAAACCTCAAGGCAGATTGAATATTTGGCCTGGTTAATAATAATAACAATAATAATAGACAGCCAATACCTACTGTATATTCACATGTCTGACAGATAAAATGGTTCTGTTAACTTTTAAAGAAGCAATCCTTTTGAATCATTATAAGTAAAAGTTAGTGCGGATTGGGCAAATGCAGGACATTTCACACCATGTTTAATAGATCCATTTCACTGCCTGGAACCTGAATATAGGTCAAATTGATTCAATTTAGGGCAAACTCCTGGGTTAGAATGACCCTCATTTTCTTCCTTGAAGTAGAGTAAGTGGATTCTGAATTGACAAAGATCATGCTAAAGGGTTTCTGTGTGACATGTATGCAAAGTGCTGCACTCTTGGGTTATTTGAAATGCCCCCAATGCAATCCATTATTGCTTAAATGCGTGGTGTGAAGATCCCAGCATACCTGCACAGGTATTTGTTACACCACCTTGTATTATGCTTCAGAAATTAGCTATTGTAAAAATCCATGATCATTTGGCCCTCATCTAACAACTTGTACTTGTGGAAGGCAATTGTAGTCCCATAGAGCCAGTACAGGTTAAACTTGAATCGATATGTGCATGTGTTTCAATGGCCAAACATAAATAAATAAAAGCATTCTCACATGCTGTAAACCACATCCATAAATGGTCCACGAGGATGTAAATTATTACTGTTATCATTCCACTGAACATTTGGCATTTTCTACAATATAAAGCTCACTGTATGTATATAATACATTTCAAACACAAATAACCTTTCTTAAAAACAAAAAAAAACTATTTAGCTCTTTGTTTTGCTAACTTGTCATATGTGAACCTCTTCTATCCTACATACTCCTTACCACATTGTCATCTAATTGTACATATTGTTGGTGTCTCATTAGCTGAAAGAAAAAGATCCTTAACTTTCATTAATTTATAAAAAATGTTATATAGGATATTCAAAAGGTTAATTCATGCCTGCAGAATACTTGATTTGCAACTGAATTCAATGCCTTCTAAAGAGTTCCTAATGATGTCTTGTTTAGGCTTTATGAATATGCATGCATTAGAAAGCTAATGGGCTCTGAAGGTATAACTATGGTTCTAAAACATAATCCTCTGGAAGAGATGAGCATATTCTTTAAATAGTAAACAGCAATTAAAACATGCCAGGATCAGCATTCTTCTATTAGAAATGTGCCTTTAAGAGCATTGCTGTGAAATCTAAACATGTTAAATGCTTTTAAAATAGCATCCATTTGTTGTTGTGTATGGACAATAATGGTTCCCATAATTACTGATACACTTTATTCATTGCAATATTTATTCCATCGACCAGCATGCAATGAATGTTGATTTAGATTTTTCTAACACTGGGATGGAAACATCAAAGTTCTTGGTTTATAGCCTAGACTAGTGTTTTTCAACTCAGGTCCTCAGGGATCCTGAAGAGTCAGGGTTTTGGTTTCAACCAGTATTTTTTTTTTCAGGGCACGTAAGTTATCAATTACAGTGTGCATCTTCATTCCTTGCTCTAGAGTCAATGTTCACCAGACTCTGTGTAGAGTTGGTAGGGGTCATAGTGTCACATGATTTGAATGAAATGAGAAAGACTGTTATAAATAGTATTATAACAGTCTAATGTTATAACTCAATATTTGTGTAACATACCTCAAAAACACTTAGAACGACTGCAAACACCATAAACTAGCAAGGGAATGTAAAAAAAGCATGTCAATGCTATATAAGCTTACTTTTTAAACAAAGCATCTTCTACCATAAACAATTATTTGACTGCAATCCTTTTAAGTTCATTAACAGCCTTACAAATTAAACATTCCACTTGTAAATCAAGAGAGTTACCCGTTACACAGTTGCCAAACCATTAGGCTGTTTTCAGACCAATTAAAGTTCCAGAAATCAATGGACCAACTGCATGAAAGTGGTGCCAACCAGTTAAAATGTAGCTGCAATTTAAATGTATACTGATAGTGTATATAGACCCTTATATAGACCCTTGCCCAAAGCCAGCATTCTCTGTGGCAGAAAAGCAGTAAACGTACTTTCTTCAAAGCTTATCTTGAATATGAATGGTTCCATCTTTAGAATGGCACAACTAGCAACAAGTTATGTCTAATATACAGCAGAGAGAAAAAAAGTTAATTAAAACTGCAGAAACACACATTGATTTTAAGAAATGTTTAAGACTTCTGAAGTTGAAATTGTTTATGCAGGGTTATGTTTTTTTTTTTTTTTGGAGCATGCTGGCAAGTAAAAACCTCATCAAAGTTTTCCCCCATGTCTTTCCATGAATTTGAATTTGTGTGCCAATAAAAGGAAATTAAAATCTTCCCAAATAATTAACATTAACAGAGTACTGTAGTTAAGACACTGGGCACAACAGACTTTTCTTTAAATAATGTGGGCTCGGAGAATTTGTGAACCAACTTATTTTCACTGTCCCTAAACTTGCTTACAAATTCCCAAACCATGCTGTCCACACCATACAGGAAACGGCTGATTTTTACTGAAGGTATATAAAGCCAGTACACATTCTGAATACTGGATCACATATACACTCCTATCACACATTAAGGAAAACTGGAAGATTAAGTTTGATTTAATCACCACAACAATAAATGTAAAGGAACAAAACCTGCAGATTTAAAAACAATACCCTGCTCTCCTGTTACATGTTAAACTTTAAAAAAAAAAACTATTATAAACAATTGTTATTCTAATTTATTTTGAACCACATATATTATTAAAACCATGAATATTGCAACATATCAGCCTTGTTTTCCAATTAAAACTACAATAAAGCCTGTTTTAAAGCCTGTTTTGGTGCTACAGTGGTCACTTAACCCACACATTAATTAGTGTTTTAAGTGCAAGAGCCATTCATTTTCATTACCCATGGCTGATCATATGGATGTTCAAGTAAAACATTGTTTAATTGCAGCAACAATACAAAAAAAGAGCTGCCTGGTCTCTGCAAAGATGGAAATTATCAGACCAATAACAATAGCTTCTTGTTTCATTACAATCAATCTCTCTGGGTATAATAGGAAATTTGATTAATTAAACACGTGCCTATTGTTCCCCATTGATAAAGCATTGTGTATAGACTGTACAATGTTGATTTATTGTTCTTGTAGCTTATTTGTTTGCTTTGCACACTTACAGTGTATTTATGTAATCCAGTTTACGTCTGAGAATTCAGTACAAAATCAGCGTCAGAATAAAGATGATGGTTGTGATGGATGCTAATAAAATCCATACCTGCAGTGGAATAAACACCTTTAAATCTAATGGACACAAGTGAAAAGCCCACCAAATTCAAAAAGTTTTGCATGCATTTATTAAATAGAATAACACACAGTGAAATTGCTTTTGGAAAGTTACATAACTGTGGTGTATTTGTGTTTGTAAGTTTACTTGCATTGGATACAGCTGTGTGGGTAATTACTGTAGTGAGGGGAAAAATAATTTAACATTCTAAATTAAGGAGAAAATCAGAGGTAAAATAATTGGAATGCTAAAATAATACCGGTACTGCAAATGTCATTCGCAAATTCCTATCCTTTCACAAAAGAAAAAAAAGATTAAATAAATAAAGTTGTGTATGTATGAAACATTACTGGACTATTTCCTAAAGAAACCAACAGCTTAGAACAGTTTTGTCAATATGAACTTTATTTAATACAACAAAATAGAGTTACAGTAGAACAATATAAAAGTATTATTACAAAAATGAAAATCTAGTTATTTATGTTGCAAAAATAAACATAACTCAATGAAAAACTTCTGCTCAATGAGAAAGCCAGAAAGTATTATATATATATATATATATATATATATATATATATATATATATATATATATATATATATATATATATATATTATACTTTAAACTAGCATGGGGAACAGGGCCAATGTGTTACATTTTATTATATCATTTAACACTATGCAAAACTGAAAGAACGTTCTGTACAGCTTCTGTTAAAGATTTCTATACTTCTGAAATCTTTCAGACTAACATTGAAAAGAAACAAAGAGCAGCAATGAGCAATGATGGGTTGGTCTGTTTTTAGGATCTGCTAATGGTTGTGAACATAAACTGTTTTTTTATCATGCCCTTTGTGTGTCTCCTGTGCTTTCAGCCTGTTGCTGTACCACTACGATTTTCAAGGTTAAGATGAGTATTTTTTGCTTTTCTTTGTTCTTTTTTCTCCTTGTTATTTGTGGATTGTTTTACTATTGTCGAATATATATTTTACTAGGATGTTATCGTCTTTTGTAAAAAATATATAAATGAATGACATTTTTTTCTCTATTCAATATGCTTTTTCTTTGGAAAAGTTATTCTTTTATTTTCCTTAACTATTTCCTTTCCCCCCTTCACAACCACTGTGACCATTAATGCAACTGAACCATTACTTAAGAATGTCTGTACCTGTTTTGTATATTCTTCTTGTCTGCAATAATGCCAGATAAATGGTTTGCAAATTGATCATGAGAGGGTCAGATTGCTTAGTTATCATGTAAGGGATGAAAGCAGCATCTGGTAATGATCCAATATTCCTCTAGACAGCCTGAAAAAGCAGTCAAGTAGCTCAAAGATTTCAGAGATTAATGAGACAGAGAAATAAAGGCCCTCTGCACAGTAGAAATTGTTAGAACCAGAACAAAAAAAGTTTTATTTTATGATTGATCGTTCAACTTGAAGTAGTCCTTTCTATTTGATTATCTCTTTTGAACTTTGTTTCCCAGTTGTGACTACTGCAGATCTTCTATTTTGTGTGCTAGTTTGAGAATATTATCTCCTCGGTTTGTCAGGACCTTTCGTCCCCCATGGACATTTTGCCATAGAACAATTCGACCCAGATATAAAACTTCACCATACAAGGATTGAACTACGGTAATTTAGAAACACCGACTGTAACATTCTCTCTTGGTCATATTGGGTCACCATGGGCAGCCAGGACTGGACTGATTTGACGTGACAAGTCTGCAAGGTGTTTAAATTGTTCTCCTGTGCCATTCCTGTTATTATCACCTTTAATTCTTTCAGCTGTGAACTGAGGTTAAAAAACTAAAGTAAATCTAATGTCCAAAATGACCCATGGGGTTTTCACTTTTGAAAACCTGCCAATCAGATGCCTACTGCCGGTTCTCTATCGAAATCTGTCGGATCCGCTGGCTTGCCCACTGTGAAACTGATTTACTACATACAAGGTAAATCAGCTATACAGTATGTTTGAGAATGTCAGGGATGGTATTTGCATAACAACTGATTCAATCATGTGAACCTATTCCTACAAAATTGCATTCTTAATATCACACTTGTTTTGTAGAACCTCTATATGCGCTTGGTATATATTATAGAACTACTAACAATCACATAACTGCAGATTCTATTATCAGTTCTAAAACTAACTAAATCACAAAATCCTGAGCATTATTGAAGGAACTGCTGGTCCTGATTTTAAGGTTTTACCAAGAGAGCTTGTTACAGAAGTCTGCAGTGTTGTTTTCCTGTTTTCTCTCAAAAAATATGTAGTTTACTACCTCTGTACTTACAGAAGCAATTTCTAAAGGTAATGCAAAAACCTTTTCAATAATTAAAATAGGTTTTTATTCATCTATGCTAATTGTGTTGTTGTGCTCCATAATGAATAACCTCAGATCAGTTGTTCAAAACCATTATACATTTTGACAGGTTATGTCAACAAGCTTGACAAGATTTTGAATATATGCCCCTGGGGCATGTCGGTGCACAGTCAATTTTGTCTATCTTTGCTTCATTCTTGAGCCCTAACAAATAATCTTTTTTAACTAAGCCTGGGAAGAAGATCTCTCTGATTAAAGATGGATGTATTTTATCAAATATGGTGCCTTCATTGGTCCCACAGTGAAACTAAAATAATAATAATAATAATAATAATAATAATAATAATAATAATAATAATAATAATAATAATTTGCACTTTGTCAAGAGTAGGGAGAGATGAGGGTCTGGAGGTAGCTGGGTGCAGTCTGGTCAAGGCATCGGTAGGCGAGTACAAGAGTTGAACTGGATGCAAACGGTGATCGGGAGCCAGTGGAGTGAACGGAGCAGTGGAGTAGCGTGGGAGAAGCGAGGCAGAGAGAACACCAGGTGAGCAGCAGAGTTCTGGATGTGTGGGAGTGGACGGGTAGCAGACACAGGGAGGCCAGCCAGGAGGCAGTTGCAGTAGTCTAGGCGGGAGAGTACCAGGGCCTGGACGAGGAGTTGCGTGGAGTAGTTGGTGAGGAAGGGTTGGGTTCTTCGTATGTTGCTCAGGAAGAATCGGCAGGTGCGTGCTAGAGTGGAGGTGTGCTGGGAGTAGGAGAGGCAGGGGTCCAGGGTTACTACAAGGTTCTTGCCTGAGGGAGAGGCGTGATAGATTCAGAGAAATGGCGATAGAGAGATCAGAGAAGGGGGGAGATGAGGAGGGGAAGAAAAGGAGGTCAGATTTAGAGAGGCTGAGTCTGAGGTGATGCAAGTGCATCCAGGAGAAGATAGCAGACAGACAGGTAGAGATACGGGAGGGGATGGTGGGGTCAGAGGAGGGGAATGAGAGGAAGATCTGAGCATCATCAGCATAGAAATGGTATGAGAAACCATAGGATGTTTATGCATTTTGAAAAATAAATTAATATGTACAGACTATATGCAAATTACCCATGCTTAACTCAAAACTAATATGTAAATATATATATTTTTTAATAGCCATATACTAGAGACATTGTAGACTGGATGGAACAAGGTTGCCCAATTCCAATTCCTGGATGGCCATTTCACTCAGTTTTAATAGGCACTATTAAATAGTTGCAGACTTTAGCACCAGGGTGGGTTTAATTAGTTAAAATAAACAATTAAAAACAGGGCTGCAAACCTGTGACTGGAAGTGTCAACTTTGTGGAGTACTGCGCTCGTTTACTTTCCTCTCTAGTATGGTGGGATGAGCCTTTTTCTGTTCAGTGCAGTTTTAAAAAGACACCACTAGAGGGCAATATTAGAACACATTTTTGTGGTCTCAATTTATACAGCCGGATGTAAAAAAAAGTTTTATTACCATTGGATCATTAAACCAAAAGGTATTTAGCTGACACTAAGATGAATACATGATTAACACAAATACATTAATTAAATGGTTGACTGAAGGCAAAAAACAGCCAGCAACTGGTTATCTATTCTACCCAGGTACAGGGGCTGGAAAATTTAAAATCTAACAGTTAAAACCCCTTAATTATTGCCCAGTTATGACATTCCAAACACATTCTGACTAATACTTGAAGTAGTCAAGTCTGTATCTTGGGAACCGCCTTTTTGGTTTTATAAAAACTCTACGAATCGCTTTGTTATAAGATGATCTTTGACTGTATCAGGTTTTTTGTTTTTGTTTTTATTCACAGTGTAGGAAATTGCATAAAGAAAAAACAAATGAAAAGCATGATATACACTGTCAATTGGAGTTGGGTCAATATGGAAGAAAGTCTCCTTTATGCTTTACAAACTATAGTCAGCAACACCTTGGGCGGTATTAATTTGGGTTCCATGTCTGGCAGTGTAGTCCGAGTGCCTCATGGGATTATGACCAGGTACTGTAGTGTCTTGCTGTTTCTCTGCCCTTCAGAGGAATGGGGTGGTCTAATCCATGCCAGCAAAATGCAGCCCTGACCAATACAGAACACACAGCCCACTTAACAGCCAACATCATCCACTGTCAGTTCTTATGTCTTGTGACTGAAACTGACAGACAGCACAAAAACCAACACTTATCCAGCTGTACTTTCCTACCTAGTTCCTCCTCAACTGATCTCAAAATTAAGCTTCATACATTGTGGCTGGCGGAATTGGCAACTAATGATCCAATTTCGCCTGGCCACATTCTACACATTTTGCCATTTCTTATCAATTAGGTCATGATTTTTTCAATTACTTGCATTTTGATCTGCTGATTTTGCCAGCACATTCTCACATGGGTCCCATGACATAAATAAATAAGGCTGTAAACTCTTGTAGTTTATACATTTGTAAATGTTTACTACTAACTAAAGTTATAATAGCAATAATAACCATACCAATGGATGATTCTCAAAATACAGTCTAGAGTCTGTGTTCTACTGGACGTGAGAGAATGTGTTGCAACAAACAAGCCCTGCTTGCAACACAAGTGCTTCACCCTGAATGAAAGCAGGACTCCTGCTAGGACATAATCACAAAGCAGCCGTCAGTGAAGTGGGTTTCACTGCTGCAGCTCCCGTTAATGGATTAGGGGTTGCTAGACTTGATGCTTCAGATGAGATGTACTTCATTGACCATACAAAAGCTACATCCAACCACAGCTTTGCATGGAACTTTCACTACAAAGTAAAAAAAAAATGCAGATCCTAAAGCAAATAAGTGAAGTTTTTAAAAATAAAAGGTTACAATATGTGTTATAACTGAAAGTTGAGGCTAAAATGAAGGGGACATGCCCCCTTGCTCCAGCACCCCTGGGCTCACCACTTTATTTTTGATTGCAAGCCAAGCAGTACTAATACGGTCTTCTCAAAAACAAGTGTTTGTGAGAAAATGGTTTTTATTTTAATGACCTAAACTCTGGAGGGTCTAAATACTGCTTTACACATACTAAAAACAAAAGATTATAAATATAAAAATACTAGTTTATGAATTCAACAATGTCAAATATAGACTAATGACAATTGTTTAGGTCCATCACATGAAAACGACTTATGTTGTTGTTTAAAAAAAAGAAAAGAAAAAAAAGCAACATTGACCTCCTTTTTTACGTGTATAATATTGCAAATTATTATTCATACAGTAGTTTTAATTTTTTCCAGGTATCTAGTCATTAAGATTACATAATTAATTAATAAATCATTTTGACAATCAAATAATTAAACTAAAACCCATTATTCCATCAGGGTTAATAACATATGTCTTCAGATAGTCATTAATGGAATACATTTGTTGAGTGAGCACATACTGAACACCTATCTACTGGTTGCTCATTTTTTAAATAATGATTTTGTCATTTCAGTTGTCAGGGGCACTGCCTTAGGGGTGTCTGGGGATATAGGCATACATATAAAACATTGCTTATTTCTGCCAGTCATCGGAAGTACCAACTCAATACTTTCTGTTTGAAATGAAAACTCTAAGTGTTATAAATCCAAAAGAAAATGAAACTACATACTGCAGTACTATGAAAGATCACACATTTACTACAGTTAAAATCAGTTTTCAGTTCTTTTGACATAGTGTATGGTATATTGTACACAGTATCATGAAATCAATTCATGTATGTATAGTGTAAATTTGGGTGAGGAACTTATAGAGTTGTGTAGATCCCCAATTACATGAATTGACCTAAACATCAATACTTATGTAAACAAAGTCTGAGGATGTACCCAGTGGACTGGAATGTGAGATCCTAAGCCATACTCTCCAGACATTACTGATGTAATCTGTTACATGTATCAACAGCTGTGCCTAAATGTTTAAATATCAAGTCAGCACTATTGCTTTATAAACATGGTCTCTTTTTATCCCACGGCAGCTTTATCAGTGGTGGCCACAGCCACCCTTTTATCACGCTGCTCTTTGTTCTCCAAGAATAAAGTTTGGAAGTGTGCCTTGGATCAATGCCCAACTGCACTTGAATCCAAGTCCAATCAAACTTGCAACAGATGGCACTGGAAGTCTCTTGATGATGCTGTGATGCTGTTCATTTTTGGGAAGGTTTGATTCTCTAAAGCATTGATTCTACAAAAGAACCAGCACGACCCTCTCTATGTTGAAACCATGAACATAACCACCTCTATGCAAATGGAATGGCCTGTGATTTGAAAACAACACAGATTGACTTTGCCAAAGACTCCAGGTTATGTTTCTTTATGTGTGTGTGTGTGTGTGTGTGTGTGTGTGTGTGTGTGTGTGTGTGTGTGTGTGTGTGTGTGTGTGTGTGTGTGTGTGTGTGTGTGTGTGTGTGTGTGTGTGTGTGTATATATCACTGAAAATGTCATTTGGTGTTTTGTGTTGAATAGTGCCATTAAGACTGCAATAAGGTTCTTAAAAAAAAGCTAGAAGAAATAGATTCCTCTAGCGGATTTTGCATATTCATAAAGAACAGGCCCTTTCCAGCACGCCATTTGCACAGTCTAGTGTAATCTAATGTCATAGAGCAAAATCCATTTTATTTTAATGCCCCTAGTGTTTTAGATGTTACTACTTACACATGGTAAACTATTCAGTGCATTTAATGCATATGCTCAAAATCCTTCAAAAAATAAGGTTGATCCTACACGTTTTTTCCCTTTAATTGTATTTTATTTTTCTCATATGGAAGACCCCCCTGGCCTTGAGACTTGAGAATATATGCAAGATACTCAAAGCGCAAGGAAAGTTGCATAAAAACTGCATGAATTTCATATATCCTTGAATATCTGGTCAGTTATTCTTTTAAATCACCCTCATAGCTCATTCTATTAAGTTAACAAAGATTAACCTGGGTGCCCTTAATATGTACATTTTCAAGTGCTACAAAGTCTTTTGACTTCAGCTTCCTTAAACTTGTGTTCTGAAATGTAGCAATCATTTTATCTTTTTAATTGCCAAATTGCCTAGATACTGTGGGATGCACTATAACCCATGATGTTATATTTATTTCTGAATATATTTTCCATACCATTATCCAATGAGCTTTCTGTAGTTGTATTACACTATGTGTTACAATACAATAGCTGTAACAAATTAAGAAACAACAGAACTAACTATGTCAAGTATTATTCTGATCAGGATAAAGTGTCTACAGTGTTAAAATCTGTAATGTGTATTTTCTGTTAATCTGGGATAAGTAAAAGACTTCTGCAGGCTTTAACTAATATGCAGTCCTATTGTCTCAACTTTGGTATATCTTTTCATATATTCATAACTGAAGCCATATGGACCTCTTGAAACTCAATACATGGGTATGAACCTTGACAAATGTATCTCCCAAGATAAATGTAATTTATTGTTCCATCAACAATGTAATCAAATGTATCATCCTGTTTGTACTGCAAGGCAGACAGTAGATATATGGATGAATGTTATATACACAGTGCACGTGTATAATCAATCTGCCAGTTTTGTTATGGGAATGTAAATAGGCTGTCATCCTTGGCACAGATGTTCCAAATGTTTCAGGGACTTAATAATGGTATATCTCAAAATGTATCTTAGCTGCCATGATATTATAAAATGTATAGAGAAATGAAACACAGGGTGGTCAACAAACACCTGTTTTATAAATTAGAAACGTTAAGAAAATAACATATGCATTTCTGTTTATCTGGTAGAACTATGCATCTGTTTTATTATTTTAGTATTACTACATATACCAGCATTGGGTGTTTTATAGTCATGGATGGTTTTTGAGTATTCAATTTAAATGATAATAAAGAGCCGTTTTGTCTCTTAAATCTTGCCATACTGATTGTACATACATTTAGTAAGAAAAGTACAATTGTAGTTGACCACAGTGGGTGTTATGCAGTCATTGCCACATTCTATAAAATGAATGTGTGGGTGTCGTTTTCATTTATATTCCCATGTGTTCCATGTCCAAGCTTTTTAGATACGTACATGAAACCAACATGAATGCAATGCAATTGTTGGTAAATGTGCTCTTCTGTACGTAGCTCTTACGTGTGTCTGTACGTAGATTGCAGGAGAGTGTATTTATCAGCTGCCATAGTTTTGGCTTCATGTATTGTTTCCTTTATTTTTCATAAGTGCGTGATTGGAATTTCTTCAAGGTTTATTTTTAAGTGATTGCCTCAACCATTTGGTTGGTTGGTTGGTATTTCATACTATGGATTGAGTGATTTCCCTCTGCCCTATAATTGTGAATCACAAGTAAGTGCTAGATAGAGCTCTCTATTGATTAATCCTCATCTTGTCTCCTTTTGCCTGACCCTAAACCTTTGTTATACAAGGTATGGAATTCTGGACTTGTAACACTTCGTCAGGTATCTCTTGAAACGTATATCGTTCTTATATTCTAGTCATTTGTAGTTGTTCTAATAGTATTGTATTAATAGCCACATGAAATTTAAATTGCGACTTTACAAATAGATGCGTAATAAGACGCAAGTCTATAATACTCGTTGTGATTCACTTTCAATTATGGTGCCACTGTCCCTATAGCAGCTTTAAAGAAGTATTATACTCTCTTTATTAAAGTTTACAGTAGCATGTGATCCTGGAAAAAGAAAGGCCTACTTCACTCACTGATTGCTATTTTCCTCAGGTATGTATACACATGCATCTGTTTGGCCAACCTTAAAATGCGTCCTACTGAGAAACATTTTATATACATATAAAGCCATACTGTTACCCCATTAAAAAAGTAGGACATAAAAATAAATTTAAAAAAAAAAAGTTGATAAAGAGAAACGGTTTGTTTTTTTGTAACTTGGTGCTTCTTAAAGACATTGATAGTTGCTTCATAGTATTCATGTTATCACATTCTGGGTTCATCTCCATCTTTAGAACTACAATTTGCTCACTTCTGTTACATTCATTTAGCACACTAAATAGATCCCAGAAATACCCGTCCATTTTTATAATTGGATGGGAAATGCCAAAGGGCTCATTCCATATGCAACAGACGAGATCTAACTATTTTCCTAATGAAAACTTAATACACTGTGATAAGAATAGCGCTCTATAATTAAGAACAGATTCACGCAACATGCATGGCCATGTTTATTTATTAGTGCATTAGCATTTATTAAAATCTGTTTAGCATGCTCCATTCAGATAGGCAGTTTCTAATTTCATTATGAAGGGTCCGAGTTTTGATAATTAAAATTACAACTTGTCAGAGTAATAGGGATTCAAACAATGTTCAATATTTGATTAACCACTGCTGTAATTTTGTGACACCCTGCTGAACACAAAAGGATCCCCCTTGATTATAAACACAAAATGAGCGTATGTGCATGGGAAGAAAAATATATTAACAGGAATACTTCCTGACAAATTCTAATGCTATGAACACCGACTGCATGTTAATTTAAAACTAGAAATGACTTATTGTTTAGAGCAAATCTGCCACAGCCTTATGATATACAGTACTGTGCAAAAGTTTTAGGCAGGTGTGAAAAAATGCTGTAAAGTAAGAATGCTTTCAAAAATAGACATGTTAATAGATTATATTTATCAATTAACTAAATGCAAAGTGAGTGAACAGAAGAAAAATCTAAATCAAATCCATATTTGGTGTGACAACCCTTTGCATTCAAAACAGCATCAATTCTTCTTGGTACACTTGCACAAAGTCAGGGATTTTGTAGGCATATAGTCAGGTGTATGACTAAACAATTATACCAAACAGGTGCTAATGATCATCAATTCAATATGTAGGTTGAAACACAATCATTAACTGAAACAGAAACAGCTGTGTAGGAGGAATAAAGCTGGGTGAGGAACAACCAAACTCAGCTAACAAGGTGAGGTTGCTGAAGACAGTTTACTGTCAAAAGTCATACACCATGGCAAGACTGAGCACAGCAACAAGACACAAGGTAGTTATACTGCATCAGCAAGGTCTCTCCCAGGCAGAAATTTCAAGGCAGACAGGGGTTTCCAGATGTGCTGTCCAAGCTCTTTTGAAGAAGCACAAAGAAACGGGCAACGTTGAGGACCGTGAGACGAGTGGTCGGCCAAGGAAACTTACTGCAGCAGATGAAAGACACATCATGCTTACTTCCCTTCGCAATCGGAAGATGTCCAGCAGTGCCATCAGCTCAGAACTGTCAGAAAACAGTGGGACCCTGGTACACCCATCTACTGTCCGGAGAAGTCTGGTCAGAAGTGGCCTTCATGGAAGACTTGCGGCCAAAAAGCCATACCTCCGACGTGGAAACAAGGCCAAGCGACTCAACTATGCACGAAAACACAGGAACTGGGGTGCAGAAAAATGGCAGCAGGTGCTCTGGACTGATGAGTCAAAATTTGAAATATTTGGCTGTAACAGAAGGCAGTTTGTTCGCGAAGGGCTGGAGAGCGGTACATGAATGAGTGTCTGCAGGCAACAGTGAAGCATGGTGGAGGTTCCTTGCAAGTTTGGGGCTGCATTTCTGCAAATGGAGTTGGGGATTTGGTCAGAATTAATGGTCTCCTCAATGCTGAGAAGTACAGGCAGATACTTATCCATCATGCAATACCATCAGGGAGGCATCTGATTGGCCCCAAATTTATTCTGCAGCATGACAATGACCCCAAACATACAGCGAAAGTCATTAAGAACTATCTTCAGCGTAAAGAAGAACAAGGAGTCCTGGAAGTGATGGTATGGCCCCACAGAGCCCTGATCTCAACATCATCAAGTCTGTCTGGGATTACATGAAGAGAGAGAAGCAACTGAGGCTGCCTAAATCCACAGAAGAACTGTGGTTAGTTCTCCAAGATGTTTGGGCCAACCTACCTGCCGAGTTCCTTCAAAAACTGTGTGCAAGTGTACCTAGAAGAATTGATGCTTGATGCTGTTTTGAAGGCAAAGGGTGGTCACACCAAATATGGATTTGATTTAGATTTTTCTTCTGTTCACTCACTTTGCATTTAGTTAATTGATAAATATAATCTATTAACGTGTCTATTTTTGAAAGCATTCTTACTTTACAGCATTTTTCACACCTGCCTAAAACTTTTGCACAGTACTGTATATATATATATATATATATATATATATATATATATATATATATATATATATATATATATATATATAAAAGTTTGCATACCCCAATGAAAATGTATAATTTATAGAGATTTCTCAAAAACAAATCATTATAGGAAAAATCTTTTGGAGCAAAAGTTTTGCTTTTGTGGATGAGGAATAAGTTACAAGAAACAGATGTCTACAATTTCAAAATTATTTACCCGAGGAAAGACTATTGTTGCCGACAGGAGGCTATAATAGTCTTCCCGAAGGGCATTTAATTTTCCACTATGGCTGAGTCTGCAGTACATATTTAAGATATGAATCGGTCAAGAAAATAAGTGAGGCAAGATTGAATAGTAAATACCACTTTATATATTTAGTTTAAATATAGCTGATACAGCACAAGTGAATAAATAAATAACAAATAAATAGTTTTTCTCCGTCTAGTTTGCCAACTGCTGCATAATCCATTTTATATCCCGCCAGTCATATTTTTTTTCATTGAGTTGAATTTCAGAAAGTCAGAAAACAGTGACAGTGATGTTTTAATCACTATGTTAGTGTTTGGAGCATCTTTCTTTTGTAGTATGTTTTGTAACTCACAGAATCGGTGTTCAGCCATTTTCTCTTGCTGTGAAGAGTGCAGGGGAGAAAGGCGTTCCTTTGAAAAGGGGCGGGACTGACAGTGATGTGAAGCAATCAGATGACAGATGGAGACTATTGACTGGTGGTGTAAGGATGTTAGGGCAATAATCAATCAATGTTTCCTCCTATGATGAGGTTTTAACCAATCACAGGCCAGAATTTCCAACCGCTTTCTCATATATTTGTGAATGAATGAATGGAATGATGTGCATCCCTCTACCACTCAGATACTCTAAAGCAGTGGTTCTCAAACTTTTGGACCGCCCCCTTCCTTTTGTCCGAGGTACATGATGAATTTTGCCTGCTAGTTTGAGAACCACTGCTGTAAAGCATAAGCTTACAGCGTACAGTCTCAGTTGTAAGTGAAATGTTCAAATGTGTTTACAGTACTTGCCATTCTGTATATCAACAGCATCTAATACTGCTTTACTAAATGCTATTTTACCTGTGTGTTTTTTCTTTTTTTCATATTCATGATGGAGTATACATTCCTATTAAACGGGTGCCTGGATGTAAAACAGCATAAAGATGTATATAGATAACTTGGAACTGTGTAAAATAAAGAAATCAATACCAGCAGTATCTCTATAGATTTCCTTTCCTTTCTTTCAGCACTCAGAAGAGCACCCTCAGGAATTGTTAACATCCTGCAATGACTCAGCTAGTATTTAGGAAAGCCGGCTCAGGAAATGGTGCTTAATATAGGATACAATTAACAGCGGTTTAATATTCAGTTTGATAACATTCAACAACAACATGATTTTAATAATGATTTTAAATCATTACAATTAAAGGAGTAGTTTTGATAAACAATTGTCAAAAAGACTCAAAATCAAAAGGGAAAAGCAATTCAAAACAAATGTATTCTCTTATAGTTTACCTTCTACTCGATTCACATTAAAATTCAGGGCACGAGTGAGTGTAGCCAACGAGATGTCCCTGACCCCTCTCTCTATCTGTTTTCTAAATCTGTGTTTATGCAGGCTGCTGTATTATCTGTGTTTTATACTGTGATGACAGCTCAACCCATTAGAGATTTGTCTTGTCAAAACATGCAATGTCAAGTAGATTAAAAGTGTTGCAGAGCTAGTTGCTGCAGGTAACTGTGCTAATATGCCTGTTTTTGATTTGTTTACACTAAACAAACCAGGACCTGTACTTAAACACAAATGAAGAGAAGGTTGCAGTTAAAAATTATGAGTAAAAAAAAAAACTGCCATCACTCAAATCATTACATTTGAGCTTGTTTCAAGTACTGTATGATCTTTATAATACTATAGTCCAGGGGTGTCCAATCCAGGTCCTGGAGGGCTGTTGTCCCTCCTGGTTTTTGTTCCAAATGTGCCAAATTACTTAATGAGAATAATAATTGGTACTAATTGGTCCAATTAAGTAATTTAGGACACAGTTGGAACAAAAACCAGGAGAGATGCCGGCCCTCCAGGACCAGAATTGGAGACCCCCGCTATGGTCAGAACAGCCTTATCAACCTATTTTCTGAAAGATCATATAAAAATAATTTGAAACCAATCCCTTCCAATCTCCTCATTTTTTCCTGCAAACAGATGTTAATTCAACTCTGGGATTTCTACTCATTAGGCAGAGATGCTTGCAGCATAGGGGCTAGCATTGCTGTTCAGATTGCAAACGAAAAGGGGGAAATTAATTAGACGGAACTAATAGTCATTAATATCCTAAAATTAGGCTGGAAAGACAGGAGCAAGTGGCTGTTGCTGCTGTGCGAATTATTGATGCTAAAATCAGTGCATGCGGAAGTGGGTAAGAAAATGGAAGCACAATTTCCCTTTCTATTTTATGGTGGTTGTGGGTTTTGCTGCTCCAATAGTGATCATTATCACTGATAGCATTGATCATTTTCCTGCCTCTATCTGGCTTTGAGCTGCTTTGAGCTTGTCCAAAGAATCTGAAGTGCCTGGACTGAAAAGTATTCCTCATTCCAATCAAAGCATGTGACAATATGACCTTTCAACTCTGCCAGCCCCCCCTACTGAAGATGCATACAAGCAGAAAGTAGGTGGGCCTGGCAGAGTTAAAATGTCCCATCGTCCCATCATTTGAATCAAATTAAAAATGCAATAGAATCCAGAACCACCCAGAACAAATTTTCACCATAAAATAGTAAGGAACGTGTGACAGGATGATGTCACTGGCAAACTGTTTGTAACCATGAAGAGACTCGGACACAAAAGAGCTGCCAGTTTAACCGTGCTGTTGTGCTTTTTAATTATAAACATCAAAACAATAACAGGTTAAACAAAAAATATATATTTTTAAAGACTGCGGTTGTAGTCACACAGCTTCACAAACTCTACACTCCAATGACAATTACTCTCAGCACGTTACACAAAACCCTCACCTTCACCAACACAAATTCTCCAAACTAAATCTAAATTAGCACCTGTGAACGCCTATTTTATACACCTGTGGCTGGAGCCTTAATTAACCATTTAAACATTTATTCAGTTGATGGCTCCAGCCTCATTCCCATGAGTTTTTGCAGCTTCCACCCTGCTGTGCTGCCACATACCTACACTAATAATACACATGATACACCCAAACAATAACAATAATGACACCAACAATACAGAAAATGATACAACTATGCACAGGGGCGGGGTTACCCCATCACAGGACATTTTAAGAAATGTCAGAAATGTGTTAACAGGTACGATTACTGTTCTTTTTTAGCAACAATGACGTCATCACAGTAAAGTGAAGGGTTTTGAACAAAAAAACGTCCTACCCTTGTATGCCAATCTCATGTCTAAAGAGAACACATTGTTTAACAGGGCCAAAGTAAATGACAGAGGGGGAAATTGTTTATGAGATGAAAAATATGCTTTATTCCAGCTGAATAAAGTTTTCTCTTTCTTGAGCTTCAACACAGTAGTGAAGCAAACGAAAGTGCCACAAGGACGAAGCAGAGGCGTTAAAAACATCTGTTTCTGCATGAGTGAGGTCCTCTAAAAGCAATCAGTAGTCTCTTTAATCTTCTGTAAGAGGTCCACACATTTGCATAATTGTCTGCTGTCTCTCCTCTGTATCTTTTCAAAGGTTGAGCTACAGGGCAGCTGTCTGAGAGATCAGTGCTGTATTTTTATTAGACGTCTTCATTTTGGTACTCTTGTTCACTCTTCTCCGCACACAGATACCTGAGGTTTGCCTTGGTTCATTTGCTGGCTAATTGTGTTTTTAGATCCTTCAGTATCCTTTGCTGTTTTGAAAAACAAAAAAAAGAAAAAAAACAGTACGACTACATTACAAAGAAATAAAGAAACAACTGTTGTTGCTGACAAACAAGGTCTTTTCTATCAAACGGCACCAAGATAATCTAAGGGTTTTATTTTCAGTGCAGATCTGAGTTACTATTTAAAAAATCTGAAAAACTGAGACATCCCTGTATGCTTTTATTGACCAAGAACGTTTGATTTTTTGGAATTTCTGAAAGTGAACTGCCACAAATTGAAGAGTAAATATAATTCTGAAGCCATATCTTGAATGGTTTTGCATTCTATTTCGATGGAGATGTATTTATTTTATCGCAACAGAATGATTATTCCTGTAAAGTTACCACAGTGCAACATAAAATAGTGTTTCAAAACATTGACTGGAAAGGCAATAAGAAAACAAAGGCCACAGAATTCTCTATGTAGTAATTGATATTACTGAAGTACTAAAAACGTTTTTACATCTGTATACTTTATGATAGAGTGTTAACATCATCTCTCGACAATATAAATAAATAAGCACCCTTTCGACACACCAGCTGCACTGCATGTTAACATATGGGCTGTCAAAAGTTTTCATTTTAGATTGATCATAGAAGGCACCATGGGAAGTCATCAAGAATATATATATATACTTTGTGTTAAAGTAATGCATTTTGATTTCAAAGGAATATCTCTAGCTGGAGTTTCCAGCTGCAACATAACATGTTTTCGTGGTATGAAGGTTTGAAGAGCCAGCACATTTATTCACTTGATGGTGCAGGCTCATAAACCTAAGCAGAGACGTAGTTGATCAAAAGCTGTTTTACAATACATATGTCTATGGTGAAAGAAACACCACAACTAAATAGCTTCTGAAATATATCACAAATTTAATTAAACAAAATATTTGAACCGAGTCCGTCCAATAAGAACACTTTGGGAAACTGCAATACATACCACTCAGAAGGATCGGTAACATCATACAAGGAGACAGTACAATACAATAATACAAAATAAGAGGGAACTGAAATAATCTGCCAAACTAGCCATAGTTTAATGAAGCAGGTTATCTCCAAAGAAAGTTTTAAATGCAGAAAGTTAAAGACAGGAGCTTACAACTACAAAGATTTGAAGGAGGAGTCCTTTCTAGAACTGTCAGATTAATAGCTTTTCAGCTGTTCCATTTAGCATCAACTGATCCCTTTCATATTTAATGCATTTTTAATGAACAGATCTTTCATGCTAAATCCAAAGCTATTTTCATAAGTTATAAATGCCCAGCAACTGTACCCCACTGCATAGCACACTTCGATTGTATACAACAGATGGAAATGGTCTGGTTTCTGAGCCTATTGGCTTTATATTGAAGTTTTAACATACTTGTACTCATGCCGTTTGTCAAGTAATGAAACATGTAATTGTTTGTGCCGATAATACATGAACGAAATTGATCTTCAAACAATGGTTTCAGCAAGCTATGATGTAGTTTCCTTTGTTACATGTTTTCTTTATATAACATGGCCAACCTGTTAAAAAGATCAATATTTCGACATTGGACTTGTTCAATTCTGTTTATTATAGTTCCTCTATCTTCACAAATGGTTCATAGAAAATTAACAAGGGACATAGTCTTTGGGATTTAATGTTCCTCTGGGACTTTGTTAGTACCACATGGTTATAAAAAGAAATGTCTACAAAATCCAGATAATGCTGGCAATTTAATTTTAGATAATATCACTCCAAATGATAAGATCGCAACGGCTTTATTAAAACGGAACTGTAGAGGATATTGAAGTCCTAATAAACCGCAATGGAATAGAAAGCTGAAATTCCATTGTGTAAAATTAAAGGTAGGATGTACCGGGACCAAAACCTGTTTGCTTTTATTTCACTGGAATTGATTCAATATGTCTTATTTTCTCAAAAGAAGTGCTTGACAATTTCATTTGGAAGGAGACAAAAGCACAACACAACCCCCGAATCTATTGATAAAAGCATGTGTAATTTAATTAATTGACCCATTTATGTATGTAATTTATTTTTCCATATACTTTATGGTATAGCGTTTTTTTTTGTATGTTAACATATTGGTCTTTATGACCCCACACTCTACAGAAGTCTTACACAAAACTAGGGCTGCAACGAAGGGTACATTTTGACCTTCGAAGGTTCAGGCCACATTACCGCAGAAAGGTTTGAACCTTCAATGGTACTCATTTTCATAATTTATTGGTGACGTCACCATAGCTACTTGTTTACATTTGATTGAAAATCCTATTATTTTACAGGTAATCCATATAAATGGAATAAAACATTTCACATGTAGTTTAAAAATGCGTTATACAGAACAGTAATCATGTTTTTATAATTTAAATAAAAATACACGTTTACTTACACGTAATTGAGCCTGCTTGTGATCTGTACATCTTGCATTGCACCAGCACCAACTGCAGCGGACAAAGCTTTATTTAACAGTCACCTTTCCAAGAAGGTTATCAGTCACATTTTACTACTACTAAAAATATGAATACTACTAATATGAACTTACGCTTGTCAAGTGACCCCAGAGATTGGTTATGCCTCCATGATCCGAGTTGCTTGCACAGTTTGCTTTCAACTTTTTTTTTTTTTGGTTGTTTGGGCATTTAACAAAACAATCCTAAACAGCAGAGGGGTTTTGAGACATTTCTTTAAATACAACTTACGCCAAGGGTGTCCAATCCAGGTCCTGGAGGGCCTTTGTCCCTCCTGGTTTTTTGTTCCAACTGTGTCCTAAATTACTTAATTAGAACAATAATTGGTCCAATTAAGTAATTTAGTTGGAACGAAAACCAGGAGGGACCCCGGCCCTCCAGGACCAGGATTGGATACCCCTGGCTTACGCTATACAACTCTTTTCTGTCGAGATGGCGAATGAGGAAATTAAAGGTTTGCCTCTGGATAACACAAGCTGGAGCAGGGAGGGGCAGACGGTGCTCAGTTTTCGAAATTAAAATTATTAGTGTTAGCGTATATTTTGTATTTTTCAAACATATTCTACCATAGCAGTTCTCTTACACCGTCTTGTACACTAGGTATTAAATACATATTTTACTGAAGCAATACAGCCACTAGAGGTACGAGCCCACTGCTTTGGATACCATACCCTGTTCCAGTTGTACATAATGTATAAAGATTTGGTAGCGGATTTTATGAACAACTTCTGTTTAAGTAATATGCATTATACAAATCAAAAGATTGAATTTTGCATGTGAGTGACATTTAATGTGTGATTTATAGTATTCACACATTGTCAAACAGTTTTTGTTAATAGGAAGAAAAAAAAACAAAAAAAAAAACAATGCGTGAACCCGTCTGACGAACCTTCGAAGGTTTAAAACAATCTTTGAATCCGTGGCTAGTGAACGAACCTTTGGACACAGCCCTACACAAGACTATATTCAATTAAGTTTCCTTAATGGTTAGGGTTAGCTGCCTTCTCTGATTCAAGGGAGTGCATTGGCAAAGAGAACAGGGTAAGGATGACAAAGAGGTGCAGTTTAGTTAGGCTGCCATTGGGAAGTCTGTAATTATGTGCCTTATTGTATAAAGTAGTAACATCTATAAAAAGAACTGTTCATGTTTGTTATGTTATTTTTCATTTTACCCTTTGTACTTACAGCAAATTACAATTCTTTTGGCAAAGGAAAAACAAACATTCAAGTAATAAATTGTTACTTTTCTTTTACCATACATTTAATTAAAACCTGCTGTTTTACAGCTTCTTGAAGATCAAAATAATTATGACAAAAAGAAAAACAAGTTAATTAAGATTAAAGCCATAAGCAAACAAGCAACTTTGAACTGCGTTTCATAGAATTTAAATAGAAATGCTCGTTTGTGCAGGATGTTAATTAGGAATCAAAGTCAGTGTAAAAATAAGCATGCTTTTTTTGCAGTCTGAAAACTGCATTATGTTGCAGCATCACGCATCCACACCTTAGGCAGTCATGTATAACACTTTCAAAAAGGTAGAGAAAATGGTGGGGGATGTACTGTATGGTACTGATATACCATACAGTACTTAAAGTCCATATCTCACCATAATTTTTTGGCTTTGGGGTCGTACTTGGTTTACTTTCACAATGGTACTGGCAAACGAGCCATGAAGAAAGAAATACATGGCTCCGTATCCTTACTGGCAGTGACAGCGAACCCTCCAAATTCAAATGATCCTTCAATCATGACAGACCGTGAGAGAAAAAAAGAGGCTAACTCATCCCTCTACACAAACATCTGCACCGTCTTCTTTCAGTAACATTACAGCGATCACATTTTTGCAACGGTTCTTAATAACCAATCCAATATTCTCTAGTAACATTTTAATATATTAAATACACATGGAATTAATAGTTGTTACAATTTGTAAAACAGTAACTATATGTACCTCGCACACGCATACAATGTCGTGCGTCATAACTCCCACAGCTGTTAAGGTATTTTACCATACACCAACACCCCTGGAGTGCAATCATTCTTAATTAAAACATACTTTATTTGTTAAATGCATAATTGAATACAGTAAATTAAATACCAAACCCACGCTGATTGTGAGCATGGGTCAGAAACAGTGTCATCTCATGCCCTATTCGAAATGACTACAAACACACGTTTGAATTACTAAAACATCAAACAATATAGAGTATAAAGCAGCATTGCATATAGGAATGTTTTAATAAATCCTTTGGACACTGGTGCCCCCGAATAAAACTAACTTAGTAATTTCCAGGTAGACTAACTCAGCAGCAGATATAGGAGAGCAACAACTTATACAGCATGTAATTTTTTAAAGATATACTATATCTCTGTGACCGTTGTAGTGGCTTGAAAGTTTGAAGGTATAAAACTACCACCAATTGAGTTTATTTCAAATGCTAAATATAAAGTACCTATTTCAGTAAACTTGGAGGTCTCCTCTTACACCATAGTACTCTTAAAAACTCTTAAAATATGGTTCAGTTTCAAATAGTTAATGTTGTGTTTGTTCAATTCACATTGCATTAGAAGATGGTTAGACCATTTGAAAACAAATTGTTACTGTACTATACATAGTTTCAAGACATGACTTACTTTCTTGCTTTCTGAAGATGCAAGCGAATTAGGAATGGTGGGGAGGGAGTTGAGAACAGTTGGTGCGATTTCATAATTGTAACCAATACTCCACCTACACAAATAATACACAATCAGTATGCAGTGAAATGACATTATAGTAAATTCACTTAATTAATAATCACATTTTTTAGAACGTAACGATCGGTTATTGTTTGAGTAGCATTGCAATGCAATGTTTGGGCAAATTGTATCTGATTGACTAATTACATACTTGCACATCCTAAAACTTGCTAGCCTTGTTCAGTGGTTACCTTGAGGGCAAAATAAATAAATAAATGAATAAAAAATAAAATTGTGACTCCAGTTTTAAAGACTACACCTGTACTGCCTTCACTACATCCACACAGTTTGGCCACAAATAAGTGTTGCAATTTTGTCATCCACTCTTTGCTGCCCTTTCTATTTGAGCAAACAGAAAATTCAATTTCTGTTGACTATTTTTCTCCCCTCCAGCCCTTTGCCTCTTACAGAGCCTTGCCTGCTCTTAACCTGTACCAGCTTTATACATTTAGCACAATTATGCCAATTAATTTGCATCACCTGCAGTCAGTCTAAATGAAGCTACAGTGTTTTTTTTCTGATCAAACATTACCAAGATTTTAAAATATACCCATTATAAAAAATGTAATTCATTGCAAAAATAGAATCTTAACAGTAGTATTTATTTAAGGAACACATACACGGATGTGTTCCTTATCCTTTTGTACACGGATAACCCTGGCCTGAATGCATTCAAATTATGTGTTAGCCACAATACTGTATTCTGAGTCATCACATTTCTCTGATTATGTGTGTAAAGAGATTGCCTTATTAATATCCAAAGGGCAACCTCGAGCAGTTTGAAACCTCAATAACCACAGACGTTTTTTGTTTGTGTAAAATTCATGAGGTATTAATACATACACTGGGGATCGGCTAAGTTCTATTTAAACTGCAAATGAATCACAAACTGATGTGACAAATAATTTAAATGAACAGACTCTATAAATTGCATGTGCTGAACTCCACAGCACATTGAGAGTGTTTCTAATTGAATCAAATGCCTTTTTTTTCATAGGTTTGTTAATTAGCTTTCAGCCATGTTAAAGGAGCTGCCCTTCACTTCCACTTGTCTGCCGTAGATACATGTAATCCAAGCTACTTTAGATTAACCAAACTGCCTTTATTGGATTAATAGCCAGTGCCATCTAGTTACTGTATCTACTACTCTGGAAACAAGTTGACTTTACTTTTGCTGGCGCTTTAGATAGTACTAGCTTTTGCTAATATAAAGATACTTTCACTTATTTATCTTACATAACAGGCAACCAGAACTGAAGAGCAGTTCCTGAACTCTTTAACACAGAATTATAAAAAAAAAAAAAAAAAAAAAATAATAATAATAATAATAATAATAATAATAATAATAATAATAAAACGTTTTAGAAATCACAACCACTAAGAATGATTGCAAGCATCATGCAAAAAAAAAAAAAAAACTTAAAGAAGTGTTATTAAGAACAATACTATACTAGGTATATAGTTTGAGCTATGCTTTTCTATGAACAATCAGATGTTATAATTTTCCTCATTTAGCAGACATACACATATATGTACAAGTATCTTCGCTTTTCTTCCCCTGCAAACCATCTGCAATGACAATTATCAAAAAGCCTTGCTTGATAGTATTAAGTTTGGTGATCATTTCCTCAGATCATTGATGAGGTAAATTATGCAGGTACAGAAAAAATAAGACCAGTTCTTAGCTCTCATTTGATCAGAGCTTGCAGCGATTGTTCCTTTAACAAGATACACACAGGAGGATATAAGTCTACACTTAATCTGGGAACTTTCACCTTCCTGTTTTCCCTTTATACATCTACAAGCTTTGATTTAGTTGGATGGAATGAAGAAAGGCCAGTCAGTTGTTTTCCCACAGGTCACAATAGGTGTATACAGTGTCATTTCAAAGAAAGTTTTCCTGTTCTGGCCCAAGAGGTAGGCCCACTCCAAATCTGAGAAGCTCTAATCTCTTGATTGCCTTAATCTGAAGCTTTGGGGTGACTAATATTTCCATGTTCTAAAGGTACCTCAGGGTATTCGTAACTTATCTTGTTGAATCACAAACAAGGCATCTGGACGAGAGCAAGAATGAATGAAACTCAGCTGTCCCAGAGACAAGATATTTCTTAACCTTTTTTCTTTTAAAATCAGATCACTAAGATAGCCTAGAATTCAAAGAAACTGTTAACAATGACAACCAGCACAGAAAAGCACCGCAGGCAACAGTGACAAAGGTCACAGACAAGTTTGCTTTACTGCAGCGATCTTTATAGCTACCTTCCATCACAAAACCAATTAGTTCGCTTGTGGATTGTACTGGCTTCTGTTAAGTCACAAACCAGAACCTGCAGCAGTTCCCAGCTCACTTTCAAATTGATGTTGATCAGAAACTTAAGGGCTTCAACAGTTCCCTGTAATTCAGCAGTTTAAATCGGCAAGAAAAGTCACTGCATGAGTGGATAGACATCAAGTCAAGCAACCTTATGCCAGCCCTGTATACTATGTAGTTTTTATTTCTTAGATTCCAAAATTGCAGTAAACATTTTTACTGTTACAGGTTCTGATATATTCTACCTACACATTATGACTAGGAGAAAGGTCTTAATGTATCATTGGATATGTATATATTTTAGATTTGATTGTTAACTATAATGGCTTTCATGTCACAGTAAATAAACATGCTGACGTGTAAATCAATAAAATAGACAAGGCATTGACAAATGATGTGATTAAAATGTGGTTACAAATATTGACCAGTTACATCGAAATGATCAAACAGTAGCAACATTTGCTATTGCAAATGGACAATTGCTGTCTGGAGTAATCATTAGAAAATGTGAGCCTAAGGATAGGGGTGCAGCTTTGGCCTGTTGTCCTTATCTACACATGTCTATATATACTACAACTATGAATATAAAGTACCATTTGAGCATTGCATAGATCTGTCCCATGTTGTAATGCATGCTCCAGTTAAGTTTTTTTTTCAGGAAAATATTCAGTTGGTCTCATGCAAAATGCTTTCCTAAAGCCTAAGTATCTTGCAGTTTTACAGTGTACTGTAATTGCTATCTTCATCTCTGAACTAAGCCATCACAATAACCTTGTACACATGTAAGCTAACAGTCCAATGCCCGTCACATGTTTGAGTTTCCAATATGAACTGGTACAAATGAGAATGAAGTGGTAAGACTGAGAATGAGTGTGGTTCACTATTTGAACAGTATAGCAATTATTCTGGGAAAAAAAATAAATAATAAAAATTAGCTCAGACAGAAATTAGTATCAGATATTTAATAGCATAACCTCCAAGGCATATTTGTTCATCTTGTTACATTAACTGAGATAACTCTGCTTCACCTGCTGACAGTACTCATTAGTTTTGCATAATCGTGACCAGGACAAAGAGAAAAGTTAAATGAGTTTAATTATGTTCACTTTAATTATTATGGCACATCTCAAAACGAATTTTAAAAAATCAGTGAATGAAGACAGAAATGCCTTCTTTTAAATCTATGATCCTATCATTGCCAAAACTTTGCCTGACACTTTCTCTGCTAGACGTGGCTCTGAAAATTTGTAGAAGAGAGCTGAGGGGGAGAAGAGCTCCCTGTAGTTTTGATTGGCTCTGTAATAGAGTATAACTTAATTGAACACCTGGTAATGACTAAGGGAATGATCATCCAAATGATTGGTGTGTTAGTTTGTAAAGAGTAGGCCTTATAATGTAGAAACGAGAGATGTCCTTGCTTTAAACCGTTAACTCTATACTTTGAAATACAAATTAATAACTGGAGTGTTCACATCATTTCCGCCACATTGGGCCTTCTCATGCCAACTGTGGGTAATGTCCATAAGAAATGGAAGACAACTGGCTGAGGTCAGTGCACGCTAGAGGTAACAATAGTCTTCCGGAGGGGCATTTCATTTTTCACTATGAGCTGAGTCTGCAGTACATATTTTAAATACACAAGTCAGTCAAAATAATGGAGGCAAGTGTAACAGGTTTTAACACCTATTAATTAATTAGAAAATGTTCTTAGTTGTAGTTTAAAATAAACAATTCCTTGTTGCAACAACCTTAAAATAGTTACACTCTATGCAAAAACTCATACACAATACACATTGCCCTAACATGGAGCATGGAGGGTAAGGCTGTTCAGTAATAATTTGAATTTGGTAGTACTTATCTACAGAATACTTCCCCTGTGGATCTCCGAGGCTACAAAATAGTGCAACCGGCACAAGCAGAGTGAACGTCTCAATGCTATTAAACAGAAGCCAGTTTTCAAGAACTCGCCATAGAACAAACCAATAGTCCTCGCATCTCCCACTGCCTCCACACTCCGTTCACAAAAACTTCAGTTAAGATGGGGGTTGACTCCTTTGCCTACAAAGAGAAAACAATTAGAACACTTAACAAACAGGAATGTCTTAGCGCTGTACATTTTATTAAGTAATATACTGCTACTAGTGCAACAGGTTGCCAACATTTCTGGAGCAAAATAGGTTTTATGGGTGTGATTTGCCAAATATTTTGGTCACAAATATTTATGGCTTTACAATAGCTTTGTTTATAGTTTATAGTTTATAGACCCAGGGGACTTTTTTGACCTGAAAAAAGAAACAAGGACCAGGGGTCACAAATGGAGATTAGATAAAGGGGCATCCAGAACAGAAAATAGGAGGCACTTTTTTACACAGAGAATTGTGAGGGTCTGGAACCAACTCCCCAGTAATGTTGTTGAAGCTGACACCCTGGGATCCTTCAAGAAGCTGCTTGATGAGTTTCTGGGATCAATAAGCTACTAACAACCAAACAAGCAAGATGGGCTGAATGGCCTCCTCTCGTTTGTAAACTTTCTTATGTTCTTATGTTCTTAAGTAAATAACATAAATAAATAATAGAAGATGTTTTTGAAGTTCATACTACAAGTTTTTTTTTTCTTTTGTAGTATGTTTTGTAATTAATTAAAAAATATTCAAATTCCTCAAGACCCATTCCTAAATATTGTATCTCATGTAAAATTTACATGCAACATTAACAGCATCGGCAAGTGTAAATCCATGTTTATTTGTTGTTTATAAGACATAGATATAATTGGACATCCCATAGGAGAACTTTCCAATGACCCATTAACTGATGACTGTATTAAGGTGTAACCTTATTCTAAGTAATGCTCTCAGTGCCCTGCACTGATTTGTAAAAAAAAAAAAAAATTGAACTTTGTTAATTTGAATTGGCAGTTTTAATTTTCTTCTGCAGTCACTTTATTTAAATGATGGATTGCTTTGTCTGAGTATAATTGAACTTTTAAAATAGAGAAGGAAATAGTGAACAAGCTATCAATTAAATAAACTTGAGCCATTGCTCCATTAATCAAAAAGGAAAGGTTTTGTGCCCCAGTGGAATGAAAGTCCTAGCAATCAAGAGATGCTTGACATTAAAGGAATGAAATGTGCTCCCCCCTTCTTGTAAGTCTCCCTGCTTAATGAATAGTGATAGGGAATCTATAGCTGACACAACAGCTAATAATTACTTTAGCACGCTGTCAGCTCTATAAAATAAATAAATTTGCTCCCACGTTGATGGATTTGCAATTTGTAAGGTCATTTCCAAGATGACTGATGCATTGGTTAAGCATTGTTTACCAAGTCAAGAAATACAATACAATAGTGAAACTTAACACTTAACACACTTTTATTGGCATTACACCTGCAAATAAGTATTTTGGTTTGCTTGGGGCACAATTGTGAATAATAATCTTGCTATCATGAGAATCTATACAGCAAATCCACAGTGTATCCAAATGCAATTGGAACAACTACAAATAATAATAATAATAATAATAATAATAATAAATAAAAATAAAAAAAAACATTTAGATAATTTACAGATTGGGTACATTATAATGAGGCTGACATTCTTCAACCTCATTTATTATTCCAATTGCATTATTTTAACCTTTACAGATCATGGAAATCTGTAATTTATTTTAGTGATCTCTAGATATCCTGTGATTGTCATATCGGGATTATTTTAAGTGCCTTTCAAGGGACAGTAAGCATAGCTGGGGAATGGACAGTGGAAACTCAGTGTTCTAGGATATTATCCCCCAAGGAAAAGTAGTTGCAGCAACAACAAAGACTGCTATATCATTCTGTCCAGCCACGTTCTCCAAGCATGGAGACCAAAACTACAGTCTTGTGATACTAGTAGTTTCTACGTAACTCTTTTGAACTTCACAGACTTGCAAATATATGCAAGAAATTTGCAATGCAAGCAGAGTTGCATGGAAATTGCATACATTTGCAAATGATCTGGCCCATGTTGTTTGTGACTGGATCTAGTGATAAACAATCAAACATCATTATTCCTTTTGGAAATGAGCGTTTTATCATCGCTGAAACTTTGCAGTCCTTTGAGGCTACATGTTTAATAAAGATTGAGACTCGTCAATTAATAACATTAAAAACAAAGCAAAGTAGCATACCAGTAGTCTTTTCTTCCCACTATTTCCTCTCCAAACCTTAATTCAGAATATGCTGACTGTTTTCTTTTTTTTCTATTTCAAAAGCATAAAAATAATTTTTTTTCAATGACTTGAAGAAGAATGAAGTGCACAGAAAATTATTTCAGGTTTCAGAGTGTAAGGAATTTTGATATGGCTCTGCAGCCATTGAGTTTGTATATGCTTTGGGGAGCCAAATTCGTGTGCCTCAATCCCAACAAACACATGTGAGCCACACACAAGTCATCGGAGTAAAATTACAATTTTAGAAAAATCATGTCCAATAACTTTCCCAAAAAACAAAGCACACAAAGAAAACTAGAATAACATCACTATTTTGAGTAAAAGGTTGTGTCTGCTTTGTATTTCAAATATATGTACCACTTATCTATTTTATCATAAACTTGGCTATAGTTATTTTAAATGATATTCTAAAGGTCATTTCCTTTGTTTTACCCCTCCATACTGTTGTATGTAGTTCAGTAGGTCTTAAGGTAAGGTTGTTGGATTTTGGGACATGTCATTAAATCATGTTTTGAAACAATGCAATGAAAAGGTCAGCGGTGTGTTAAGGTATGTGGAGGGGACAGTGGAACAGCTGTCATTCACCCCCATATTGAAACTCAAAATGAACACGACCCTTGAGTAAATTGCATTTCACATTGGTAACTTTTCTTGACTGCCTTTGGCACAATGGAATTTGATCTTTCACATTCAACAGACACTACCTTTTTTTGTGTGTGTGTGTGTTTTTTTTTTATCTCACACACCACACACAGCATAGCTCTTTCAGGTTAAAGTTCATGTTTACTGTTGTGAATGAATCAGTTGTGCTGTATCTGTGCATTCAAGCTACAAATGGTGAATAAAAAAAACCCACAGAGACTTACACCAAAATGGCTGTTGCTTTTCAAAAATCTGCATTTCTTCAGCCCACAACCGCACTAAAAGCACTGTATTGATGTTTATGCCTATTTAGTAATATTGTAATTGGAACAGTACTCCCTAACACCTTGTGTTAGATTTTGAGTCCAAACCACTTATCAATATAGCTATGCGGTGAGGAGTATGAAGTCCTATAACCACTTAGTAATATTGCAGTTCGGTCTATGCATGCTAAGTAAGCAAACTATTGAGCACTCCATACACGCGCAATAATATTACTCTTGAGTATTGAGCTGCTAATCTACTAAATTATTTTTTACTGAGTGTAAAGTTAAGTAAGGACATTTGCAATTCAGTATTAGATGACAAGCTTACAAATCCACTCCTGGCTATGGATATTGTAGCAACTAATCTAAATTATTTTTAAATCTGAGTCCCAGTTCTGAGCTTTGGAAACCTGGCCAAACATGTATTGCATTTTTAGACAAATAAAGCGAGTATGACTTTAGTCATAATGTAACCACAAACCATGAAACACCCTGTATTGCAAACCTTCCCAAGTCTTTAAAAAATATACTTCCAGCTATTATACTGAAAATTATCCCACAAAATGCTTTTTTTATTTAGTTATTATCTTTCCAATAACACTTCTGCAGGGCTGTCTCTTGAGTTATTAAATAGTTTCTTGCCTTGTGTCCATGAATCTAATTAAATATTCTCAGCATCACTCCCCCAGGAGTGTTTCATTTTCCAGCCCCTGATGAAATAGCTTTTTCATGGCGACAGTTCCCCCCCCCTCACAAAAATGAATAACTTAATCAGAAAGCTGAAGGGCCTATTGACCTTACCATTCTTTAGTGAAAATATTGTTTCATATACCTAACTCCCTCTAATTTCTACACAATTGTGTTCCCCAGCTCCCTTGACTTGTGGCATTTTTCTCCCCTCCATTATTCTTCTGTGCATGGTGCAATGCTAAAGTTTCTTACTGTGCCAGTTAAACGAAATCATTTAAATGGAACTGAGGAAAGTCTCAATGACAGCGGTTCCATGGCAATTATACACACATTATGTGTTAAGGAGACAAGGAATATACATAGGTCATAAACAAGACCTCAGGTTTAATTTCACCTGGTAATATTGTAAAGAAAATTTCTACTGCTTATAAAAGGTTCTAAATGTCTTGGTAGATTAGTGGGCATGCACAGCCATGTAATAATTAGGTGTCCTGCTCTTACATGATAACGTCTTGTTCAATACATGTATAATTGCATGGCCTGTACCATGGAGTTACCATGTACCATCTGGTAACACAATTTTGTTCACAAAGCCTTTTCCAAGTCAATGCGCAGTGGTTACCAGTAAGGAACCACTGATAATTACCCAGTTGTTAGAATGTCATTACTCGGCTAGTCATATCCTTTAATCTAACATGCTACCAGGTTATTATTCCTACCAAGAATACACACACAACAAACTTAGATTGACATTGCTTCAGTATCAGCAATAATAATAGAATTATATTTTTTTGTGTTTGTGCGATTCTGAAAAAAAAAAATCTATACACCGTTTTACACTAAAGGAATAAACATCTTCATTCCATTTTAAAACTCTTATTGCCTTTTTGGTAAAGTAGTTCCTGATCATCAGAGTGTGGTGAATGGCAATTTCATTTGAGCAATGTGTAATATTCCTGAACTACTTAACTTACATGAAGAACAGAGTTATGGGATTTCAAAAAAATGTCTTTGACTGAAAAATGCTGCAAGCGGCATTGAAATCAACACTGCTGATAAAAGCCTATGATAAGAATGCATATGACATTTTCTGCAGTCTTGACACAAAATAAATAATGTTTTTGCAGTTGAAAATGTAAATAAAAGGATGTTTCAATTGAGCTGTTGTTTCAGATTAAGTTATTCAGTTCAAATTAATTTTGGCAATATAAATCTACCCTTTTTAGCTGACAACAAGTTTGCAGTCACTATCACTGGTGAACAGTGGTGTGAGCTCATGTTGTTGAACAATTTTAACAGAAGCAGAAAAGTACAAGAACAAACAAGAAATGTGAACAGGAAAGACTTTAAAACTATACGTCATTAAACTATTTCAAACCTTACATTTGTATTGCACTTTGTTCTAAGGGACACACTTTGTGGAACATGCCATTCTAAGAGAGGATGAGTATCAGATGTAATTTCCCACCTCTCCTTAGTAAAGCAATGCCAACATCCCTTTCAGTGTTCTTGAAGGTGACTTATTCCTTTGCTAATATCAGAGTGCACCACTTATATGTGAGTGCAAGAGCCATGCATAATTATAGGCTAACGGAAAAGCAGCATACCATGATCACTCTTTCATTTCTCCTACACTCTGGAGACAGGCTGTGTAAGACACTGTCAGACACATGAGGCTTTTTTTAACCTCAAGTCCCTCTTCTTCAGTCTCTCATTAGTGTGCTCTCTGGTCTTAAGATCGAAATGGATATTTGAAGAAACTTTTTGGAAAGTGTTTCAAAGAGAGATTCATCTTTAAAAGAATAGGTATTCTGAATGCCTATAAATTAATATGCAAAGAATCAGGTTTGATGACTATATTCATATTTTAAGCATACTGAAAAAAAATCATACAATAACTGTTTTTTTTTTTTATTTATCTATGAAATAGAACATCAGCACTTAACTGTTTTAAGCTTAGATGTCATGCAGTATAAAGCAAGTGCTCTAAAACAGTTAATGCCTACCTACAGGGGATACAAATCCAATCTGATTAGCGAGGAATAGCCAACGGGGACAACAGACTGCCTTGAGGTCTAATATCGAGCTGCAAAGTCTCTAAGAGTCCATGATTGCTATTTTAACCCTTTTTGAGATGTAGTGCCTTTTAAACCTGTTTTACTATAATAAAATTACTTTTAAACAACATGTTTAAAATATATAGCTTGTGTGAAAATAAATCAGATCTGACGTGCCTGACAGGCGCTGAATAAATGGACTGCAAAGGGTTAAATCTAACCATTATGTGCCATAGGAATAGACTGGTGTAAGTTTATTACTATATTATCACCTAAAGCAGAATCACAGTAAGTATTCCACATTATGAAAACAATGGCCTAAACCTGTGCAAAGCTTTTTTTTATTATTATTATTATTGAAAAGGGGATCAAAGGAGAAAATAATAAAGAGGTATGGCAGAGAATATCTCCCAATTCATTCTAAAATAAAACTACATTTCACCTAGTTTTTAAAGTCTCCACAATCAGTCAGTCCATTTTACATGCAAATACAGATCACCTGCAAATGCACCAGGTGATTTACAATGGTCTGCAAAAGCTGGACTGATTCTCGGAATTCTCCTGAGGTGGCAAACATTCCCACTGCTAAGCACCTAGCCAGCAGATTGGGGGTCTGATGAAATTGCAAAGCAGGATTGAAGACTTTTTTTGGTGCATGTTCTGAAAGCCACTTTAATTTAATTGCTGTCTTGTGCTATTTTAATATCATCATTAATGTTCAGAAAATGTTGTTACAGCATATATACAGGACACATTTGGTTCTCTTCTGTGTATTATGTTCCATAGCCATCTGTACTTTAATAGATTATGTTTCTTTCAGTATTTTTTTTCAGCTGCTGCAGATGAGAGGGGATAATTTGTCTTAAAACAGGAAATACTTCAACCCTGCTTTTTAAGAATTCAGTATAATTAAGGACCATCTGCAAGCTACAGGCAGAGTTGTTTCTGTATCTTGGTCTACATTCTATTGTTCTAAACGCTACCTAGCTTTGCTAATGAAGATGCTGTTTGACAGCAAAGCCATTTGTCATTTTTTTATGAACAGAAGGCTGACAAGTAATTCAATGTAAATTCTCTAAAAAGGCTTCAGTCTGAGGTACATTGAATCGTTAACACATTGTAAATGAGTCAATACATACACAAGTGTTAAATGTTATTCTTTTAAAAGAAATTACACAAATAAACCTTTGCAACTAAATAGACTGAGCTTGGGGGGGGTACTAATAGCTCATTGATACATGGTAAGGAATAGGTCATTTTACTTGTGGCTATTGGTCCAAGTGTATGCCATTATTATCCAGCACATGATCACTCATGAGTCTTTGAGTCTTCTATAAACTCAGAAGACAGTAAACAACCCCCTCCTTCAGAGAGGAAACCTCTGTCACATTCCCTCCTGGCTTCAATTGTGTTCACACATTTAAATACAGTTTTTGGTAGTTTTGTCAATATGTAATAAACATAACATATTGAATTGAATTGTTTGTGAATGTTGTTTTTTTAAGACTGAAAGGAATCAATGATCCTGAACTGTTCTGTCATCTTTAAATAAATAAGCCTTGGAGCTTTTGATGGTGCACTATAAACAGTTGTGGTTTTCAAGGTGACATCTTTTTTATTGAAAAGGGATCAAAGGAGAAAATAATTGAAAAGGTTTGTGAAGAGCTTTCTATAGATTTACTGGTTGGTTGACATACTAGTTTATGCATGCCGTGCATTGCAGTCAGAAGTTGAAACCTATATTAATGTCAATCATTCAGTGCTTTATAATATTTGATGTTATGTTTCTAAAGGCTGTTGTACCATTAAAGGCATTATTCCTTTTAGCCACCTGACTATAAAGAGTTCCAATAAAATGAATTAATCTTTTCAGTAGACATTACTGACTGGTGTTGAATGAAGCATCTGTTTGTTTTCAAAATACATAAATCATTTGATGTTTGCTATAGTCCCATTGACATGTACCAATCTGCTGCTGTATTTTGTAATTGTATTATAGCACAGACAATCCCATGAATATTATTGTGTGTCAGAGGTGTTAGTAATGAAGGGGAAATAACTGGAGGTTATAAGGCCTTTTATATCTGCACTATTATAAGCCATATGTAAGCAGCAAAAAATAGAAATATTAAGTGGTACCAATCAGTGTATTTGACCTGCTGACTCGCTATGTCCCTGCCCGCAGGCTAAGGTCCTCCGACTTTATTCCCAAGCAAAAGTGCACCACACATGGAGAATGCTCGTTTAGCTTCATTGCTCCGACTCTCTGGAACTCTCTCCCAGCTTTGGTGCATGATGCTCCCAACATCGCTCGCTTTAAATCAACTCTCAAGACCCACTTGTTCTCTCTTGCATTCCTTGCATTAACTGTTTAAATGTCTCTGCTACTTCTGATCTTTCATTGTCTCTTCTTATGATTCTATATGACAGACGCATCCACAATGTTTTAGAATTTTCACATCCTAGCCTTGTATTTAATGTATTATGCATTGTTTTTTTTTTTTACTGTATCTTGTAAAGTGCTTTGTGATGATGGTCCACTATGAAAGGTACTATATAAAATAAATATTGATTGATTGATCTACTGGGCTAATTAGATTCTGTTTCACTGGCCAGCAGAATTAAAATAGGAGCCTTTGCGTGTCAAGGCTATGGAAATCAAACAGAGTGCATGTGTGTCTTTTTTGTGTATTTCTCTCTCTTAAAACAGGTACAATGCTAATGAGTTTCTATTTTAATTATGAATATTAACACGTTAACACAACCTCTTTATGTTATCATATTATGGGCTCTGATCTGTACATAGTTATTGCTTTGTAGTTGCTTTTTTATTTGAAAAATAAAAGTTTTTGTAGAGGTCACCACTTAAAAAATGTACTGTTCTTTTTAAAAACACAATTAAAAAAATCTTTTTGGAAAGGTTTTCCAGGTAAGTTATTTTTTAAACAGTTCTGCCTTGAGTGTGTTGCTTTTAAAATAATGTAGCAGAGACAAACCACTTATACAGATCTCATCTATAATTAAGAACATGCAGGTGTTTTGCCTTTGGTTATTTCAGGTATTTCATCAATAATGAATCAAGCTTGAGAATTGTCTCCTCATTGAACCTTGGATTGCCCTTTTTTTCTTTCATTTTTTTTCCAACAGCCTATGTACCATTTTTCTTGTTTTTATCAAAATAAGGTTTATTATAGCCTTTCAATATGCAAACAAGGTGGACTGTAGAACAAACATTTCAGTCTGTATCGCCAGAGCCAGACAGTCAAAGGTGATTAAATCAGATGCAGCCACAGGAGAGTTCATTAAATAACAGGAATCACCGGAAAATTGAAAGAAAAAATTCAACATGAGCTAAACAGAATGATCCAACAATTTGTATTTTATTATCAGAGCATACTGCTGTAAAAATACTTATTTTTTTGTGAGGGTTGATTAAATTATGGGAAAGACACATGGATTGAGTTCCACATGATTTGAAACAGCACACATACTGATACACCTTAGTTTGAAGGCCGGCCTACGGAAGAATTTCTTAGTGTCTGCCAATCTACCAAATCCTCACCAAATGTATAAACTGGACAGTTTACAGCTACACCTGCCCCTGCAACAGTTATTATCCTCTTGTACTGTATGATAGGCAGTTATTCTTTTTTAAACTATTACAACCGGGTCACAAAATCTGTGCACTAAAATAAATCTGTAAGTTATCCTTGCTGACCTTTCCTCAATGCAGAAAAAGGCTTACTCAATTTAATACGCAATTATTCAGTGCACCCCATACTATGACAGGCATACACACATTATTAATTGCTTAGCCTCAGGATGTGAGTGATAAATGTCTGCGTGGATCTCCTGAGTGCTGAGGACCAGTAGGTCTTCTCAAAAACTGAAAGCATGGGTCACTGACATATGATTTACCAGATATAAAGGCTGTCAACCATACAATAAACTACAGGGGGCCAGCAAAATAGGGACTCTTTCTCATATAAGGCCCTGCACAAAAGCTTTTGAATTGTGAGTTTTTAAGACGGTTTTGTTGTTAACTATAGTTTGATGTTCCACTGTTGAAAAAAGAGTCATGCATATCAATGGGCCTGAGGTAATAATTCAGTTTCTCGACTTCAATGGAATATCTGAACATATAATAGAAACCCAGTGAGTTTTGACTGTCCTAAGGCCAACCTCATGAAATATGAAATTAAACAAGCAAAATGATTCAGACTCTTCCCAACTGTATTCTACCAACTTTTCTAACACCTTACTTCCAAAACCTATGTGTGGAAACTGGTCTAGCATGCGGCAAGACAATATGACAGCTTCATGAAATGCATCTGTTACATTTTGAACTAACAATTCCTGGTTTAAGAGTTATTACAGTACAGTAAACATTTCTGGAAATGGGTATTCACTTGGATGCCACTATCCATTCATAACTGTTTATAATACCCCACTTTGATGCTTCACTCTTATTTTGATGTCCTGGATACCTACAGTTGGTTGAATCACCTACACAGAAGTAATAATGTGCAGAATGATTGAGGTTTCCTGTAGTGGATCACACCTGAGCTTAATGTAAGCCACGCTATGAACTTACTGCCAATGCAGAAAGTGATCATATCTCTGCAGAATATATTTCTTGTATATCATTTTCTGTTAATAACTATTCAAATACTATTCCTTTTGTTAAAAAAAATATTGCCTACCTCAGTTGCCCATGTGGAGATGAATTCTTCTAAGCTTAAGAATTTTCACTTCCCGATTCGTTTATTAGCTTCACTTCAAACAATGTAAAAGTTGTTTATGACTGAGTACCAGTGGTAATGAGTCTGTGCTATATCATACAAAAGACAAATTCTGACTGTCAGTTGACACAGCTTGGATGTAAATCCTCCTCATGACTGCTCCTAAAATCCTGGGCGCTTCAAACATGAAGAGCCCACAGCTCAGTACTGAGTGCAACTGCAAAGCTCTCACAGCACTGAGTGGCTTAATACTGGGATTTAGCATGTTATATCTCACATTGTATTAGATAAGAAGAAAGGTAAGAAATGTAAAATTAGGATGCAGGTTATAGATCCACAAAACTAAAATATGATATGGCTTCACAGTAACCCTTTACATGAAGTGTCTCTAATTGCTGTGCATTTTCATTTGTATACTAGTTACTTAGTAAATACATGTATGCTTACACATAATTACAATGTTAGTATGCATAGTTACTTAATGTACATGATATCCTTGCATGATATAAGCCTAATCCTAACCCTAAACCTTTCCTGACACAATTGTTTACATGCATATATCGGGCAAAAAGCTTTTCATATTAAGTATAGTGTTACAATGCATAATACAATTGTAATTATGTGTAAGTATTAATTTACTATGCAACAACTATATAAATACACAGTAATTAGAGACACTTAATGTAAACTGTTACCAGCTTCACAAACATTAGCATTAAAATTAAAACATTAAAATGCCAGGATATGCACAGATTAGAATGCATTTACTATTAGGCAAAATGTAAAAATGTTAAGGGATACATGTGAAACTTACATGTGAGTCCCACATGAACATTAATTGCAGTGAAAGTGCATTCAGCTAAATAACATCACCGTGGATGCTCATAGTTATATATGGCAAGTATCTGTGGAAATATAAAAATGACTGGAACTGGAAATATGCAGAAACAAGTTGACTGATGTACCTGCTAGGTCCATTTATTTATTTTTTCTTCATGAACAGATATTTTGGCACGTCAAACTCACCATGATTTTTCAAAGCCTTCAATTCCAACATAGTGCAGTAGGCCCAGGGGCAAATTCTAAACAGTTTTTTGTAATTGATTTCTATATATCTTTGTGCTACACATAAACATGCTGTTATTAAAAATCTCTGTCTTCCAATGCATTTATTGTATATGTTCTTAGCCAAGTCTACTGGCCTTCAGCCATTATGGTAGTTATTCACGAACACATCATACTGTAGGCGAAGAGTTCTATCGTTTTCTATTTGCTATTATTGTGAGCATAAATTGGATTGTCTGATTTGAAGGTTGAAGCTATAAACATTTTAGCACTTTGTATTTGGTAAAGCTTCTTCAAAAAACGTGTTTCTTTGTTTAATATTATTGTTTTGTGGTAAGAGCTTTCATAATTGAAAATGCCTTTATTGTTGCATTTTAAACATGTTTTCCTTTGCCTTACAACAGCCATTGATTTGAATCTATTATGTCAATGTTTACTTTTCTCATATTTTATTGTTGTATATTCTTTATGTCAAATCAATATACATATCTGAATCCAGAGTTGTTTTCTTTTATTTCCTAGTTTAAAAATATTCTTTCTGTGCTCAGGTATGGAGCCACAGTAATGTATGGATAGGGCTGTACTTTGTGCTCGGTAAAAAAAAAATTGCTTATTTTATCACAGTTCACTGTTTCAAAATAAGTATTTCAAGATATTTCACGATTAAGCATAATAAAAGTCTGCCTTTTAAACAAATGTTACTTTCACCATCAATGAATTATCAAACAAAATAAAAACATAAATAAAATGTAAAATTAAGAACAGACAAGTGAAATACCCCCTTGTATTGGTAAAAGCAATCTTTTCCAGAAATATTTCTGATCTATGAAGACATTTTAAAGAAATCGTGCAGCTCTCTTCAGTGTGTTCAATCATTTAAAATAATGCACATATTTATATTTAGTGTGTAATGATTCTGCCATAGCAGGATGCAGCCCCTTTAAGATTGTTGATGTATTTCAGCCTCGGAGGAGACAGTCCAGCACAGTTCTCACTGTCCAAAGGCAGCAGAGTGTACAGTAAAGTTTATTTCCTATCACATACAAATAGGTACTTCTTATCCCTGGAATAAAAAAAGCATTGTGGGATGGGAGGAAAATGGGATTATCCATGACCTTGAGTGTAATCTACTTCAATTTAGATACAGCTTTACTGTTTTGGTTTACTGAATACTGCAGTTATATCCTTCTTGAGCTGAAAATCCTTGTTGCAATTAGAAAATGAAGCTTGGTCATGTTTTAGTGACTTGCTGTAAATACGGCTGTTTAAAACTGATGTTGTATTAGACCCATTTATACACCACAACCCAATCAGACTTTCAGATATCTCTCCTGACAGAAGCAGCTGTTCACTTTTTTTCGTACCATCACTTAAGTGTGTAGATCAAATGGCTCACAGCCTCAGGCCCCATAGTGTAATAACAAAAATACCATGATTTAAATGCGATTTTTTTTTTGTGTAGATGTTCTGCCTTTTTGAAGCTCCTGGTCAAGAACCTTACAAATAGTGAAAGTCACATAATTTTGTTTCCTATTTGTATTACTCTTATAACTCTTGTCTTAACAGGGGATGAAAAGGACCAAAGAAAGTGAGAACTGACTTTCTGATCAAGTGTGAAGACCAACGGCACAAGGTACATTGCAATAATATGTTTTATTAATTGATCTGGGTCAATGTATAATTTATGAAAATGAGTGAAGTATAAAACATCATACTGTTGTTTTATTACTCAAATCTTTCTTCTAGTTTGCTTACTTTATGTTAAGCTTACCAAGCAGTTATATATGATTATATTGATTAAATGTACAATCATACAATGTGATTAATATCACTAGTATTTTAACAAGCAAAAGTTCTGTAGATTTCTATAGACAATTACTGATACTGAAAGCTCTTCCCTCCGAATGCCCACTTCAAAAGAACATTGAAATATTATCAGTTTTGCCATTGGTGGTAAAATTCTCAAACTTTTCTTTAACTTTCAGCAAGAACATCCATCAAAAATAAATGTAATAAATAACTACAACTAATGACAGTATCATTGCCACGAATAAAAAGATAAAGTAAGTGATTGTTGTAGCTGTTATGGTAATATGAATAATGAGGGTGCTTTTTGGTTTCTCTTTGCTTCTGGCTAACTTTCTCACAGTTATAGTGTATCTAGTTCGTCATTTGTATTTTTGGAAGATTCAAACTACTTAAGCACTAGAATCGCCATGGCAGTCATTTTGACGGTTTGGGGTTTTCAAATTTAAATTACTCTGCGTGTCTGAAAATCATGCAGTTGTCAATGTATGATTTTTCCTGAATGTATGTATTAAATACCCTGATGGAGTTTGAAAGGCAGGATCACAAAAATAAGGAAGTTATAATCCCACCCACCAATAACCGCCAAAGCCATCATTTTGACTGCCTTTTACAATACATGTTTTTATTATGAATATAACCTACAATATTCTATTTTGTTTTTAAATACAAGCCTGTTGTTATCTCTGTTGGACATGGCAGCCACCAATTCCTTTGTTTTGTACAAGGAATGCACTGGGGAAAATATCAGTAGGAGAGTTTTTTTTGTTGAAGCTAGCCACAGTGATTCGACAGAAACATTTCGATCAGAAAACTGCAAAGCAGCAGGCTGCAGCAGCTCAACTTGGATTCAATGCTGCACTTTCGTTTTAAATTAAAAACTACTTTTGTTTTTACAGTTTTGTTTGTATATATACCTGTTTACACACTTGTTTATTTTAAAATGTTATTTTATTATAGTTTTTCATTTTTTGAACTAGTGTTTTATATGTTGTAAGTTAGAAAATAAACCCTTTTATGTTTAATTGTTCATTTAAATACGGCATTTACGGCTGTGCAGATGTTTGATATGATGTGCTTGAATAAAACTTCTGAGTTGTATCCGATAGTTTGTCATTCATTTTAATATTGATATGTGGCGGTTTTAGGTATGAGTATAACTGCGGCGGTTCTAGTGTTAAAAAGCTACAGATTTGCTATCATCATGCATGAGCCCTGGGCATAAATACAATTAAACCAAGGGATTTTAATACAAAAGTTAATACATGCTGAAGGACATGAATAGATTAGAATTAAGAGATAACAGAAATGTAATTTAAAGAATTTGAAAAAAATGTAATAATAATAATAGTAATTTAAAAAAACTCTGTCTTGTTGAGTAGATCAGCTTCATTTTGCCTTTATAAATGATCTGACGAATCAGCTAGAGTAAATACCAAGTGATTAAAATGCTTTAATTCATTTTGCAAAGGGAACTGGACAGACTCTGTGGTTCCTAACACAGACACAGGGATAGACAGGGCTATGTAGTCCAAGTCACAGTTGACTAGTTAGGAACTCTCCCTTCAGGTAACCATTTGGCCAAAAGACCCAGGCTCAAACAAATGGGAAGTTACATAATGGATGTATTGCCTAAGCTTTTAGGAATAATTTAGTTATCCATTTACTCTAATGCCTTGTCTATCTATAGATAAGAACTTCTTTCAAAATGTTATGTTTATTAAAGTTCTATTTGTCTTATGGCTTCAGGGTAAAAGTACTCTGGAATGTCTAGGAACCCATTAGAGACAGCAGAAAGTGACTGATTCTATTTACTAACTATAAATTTGACATTTCATGGTTTTGCCCAACAGCAGAAAATAGTCAATATTGCCCAATGCTGACTGCTTTGTTGAAATGTCAGGAGTTTGTTAAGGCAAGTTGAGTAATGGGTTGTCAAAAATGTTCTACCTGGCAATCCTATTACTGAGCATCACAGAAATGAGGTCAATCAAATGCATGTGTCTAGTCTGACTGTGACTTTGAGTTAATTTTCCCATATGGCACTGAAGAGTTCCTTTGACATTTGACCCTGTAAAATTGCTTAAGGTTACTGTACACATAAATCCTCTGCTAAATGTATTGGATAAAATACACCAAAAAATATTATTTTAATATTATATGTTTGTATAGTTACAGATAGGGATTTATCAAACCAACAGACCCCAAAACAGTATGTATAATGGCCACTTTTTTTAATATATGGAATGGATAAGGCAAACTCCATCCATTTGATTCCTGTAAATGTTACATTATGCCTGTAGGTTAAAATAGAAATTATTTTACTATGAAATGGAAAGGCTATTGCAGTTGTTAAATAATGATATTCCTTAAAATGCAGTGTAATTGGAAGGGGTGGAATTCAATATCTTTATAATTATATATCTTCAATGATAAGTTAATTTGCCTCCTAATAGCAATGTGTAGGGCAGAGACAATTAAGCTGAGCATACCTAGGGGAATCAAAAAGTGCATTACATTAAATAGGAACAGCGACCTTTGTGACGGTATTCATTAAAGATTAATGCAATATTTTTTCTCTCTAAATAAAACATAAAGGGTACACTGCAAAGGTTTAAGAAAGAATGACATTTTGTGAATCACCCTTAAATGCCAACATACACAAAAGGCTGTATCAACAACAGACTCTGGGTGAAACTTTTTTTTAACATTTTCTATTATACTTTCGGCTGGGGATCATTAATCTGTGGTGCAGAGTTTATTTAGGAATAAGTACTGGTAAGTGGGAAATATGTCATTTGCAATGGCCAACAGTTTTCTCATTTATCTTGCTTAACTAGATTCTTCAGATGAAGTAGAAAGGGAAATATGTTATCAACTTTTTTTTTTCTTTTAATAGCAGAGCACATAAATGCACAATTTCGACATATTTCATACTTATCTTTACACTTTAAAAAGAAACTAGTTAAGTGTGTAAACAGCTATATATACAAACAAAACTGTAAAAAAAAAGTTGTGCCAGATCCGGGTCCTCCATAACAAATGATGCACCACGTTATTCTTCATCTTGGGACAAGTTGCTTTTTGTTATTAGTTCTCAGAAGTTTTTAAACTTTGTGCAAGCATGATTCCAGTGCAGAGCTAAAGCAACATGTACTTTGACCAATTAGTGTATGATGTTTTTGTAAACAATAGTGTAAGTAATTCTACTGCATTTATGAATGAACCAAAAACATGATTTCCTTTTAATTAATTTATGGTCAATTAAGTTCTCTTCCATTCCACAATTATTCACATTAAACCCTTACTTAATCAGCACTAACAGGCATATTATGACATTTTTTGTATTTTCATTTAAAAAAAATTTTTAATTCTAATTAAGGTCTCGGGAACAGTATGGAAGTATCCTGGAAGTATCATTATGCCCATACAGTCTGGTCTTGGTGGATTGTTGTTTGTTTTGAAATATATATATCTAAAGAAAAGAAAAGCACATTTTTTGTCTATTAAAATAACATCAAATTGATCAGAAATACAGTGTAGACATTGTTAATGTTGTAAATGACTATTGTAGCTGGAAATGGCTGATTTGTAATGGAATATCTACATAGGCGTACAGAGGCCCATTATCAGCAACCATCAGTCCTGTGTTCCAATGGCACGTTGTGTTTGCTAATCCAAGTTTATCATTTTAAAAGGCTAATTGATCATTAGAAAACCCTTTTGCAATTATGTTAGCACAGCTGAAAACTGTTGTGCTGATTAAAGAAGCAATAAAACTGGCCTTCTTTAGACTAGTTGAGTATCTGGAGCATCAGCAATTGTGGGTTCGATTACAGGCTCAAAATGGCCAGAAACAAAGAACTTTCTTCTGAAACTCGTCAGTCTATTCTTGTTCTGAGAAATGAAGGCAATTCCATGCGAGAAATTGCCAAGAACCTGAAGATCTCGTTACAACGCTGTGTACTACTCCTTCACAGAACAGCATAAACTAGCTCTAACCAGAATAGAAAGAGGAGTGGGAGGCCCCGTGCACAACTGAGCAAGAGGACAAATACATTAGAGTGTCAAGTTTGAGAAACAGTCGCCTCACAGGTCCTCAACTGGCAGCTTCATTAAATAGTACCCGAAAACACCAGTCTCAACGTCAACAGTGAAGAGGCGACTCGGGATGCTGGCCTTCTAGGCAGAGTTGCAAAGAAAAAGCCATATCTCAGACTGGCCAATAAAAAGAAAAGATTAAGATGGGCAAAAGAACACAGACACTGGACAGAGGAAGATTGGAAAAAAGTGTTATGGACAGACAAATCTAAGTTTGAGGTGTTCGGATCACAAAGAAGAACATTCGTGAGACGCAGACCAAATGAAAAGATGCTGGAGGAGTGCTTGACGCCATCTGTCAAGCATGGTGGAGGCAATGTGTTGGTCTGGGGGTGCTGGTAAAGTGGGAGATTTGTACAGGGTAAAAGGGATCTTGAAGAAGGAAGGCTATCACTCCATTTTGCAACGCCATGCCATACCCTGTGGACGGCGCTTGATTGGAGCCAATTTCCTCCTACAACAGGACAATGACCCAAAGCACAGCTCCAAACTATGCAAGAACTATTTAGGGAAGAAGCAGTCAGCTGGTATTCTGTCTATAATGGAGTGGCCAGGAAAGTCACCGGATCTCAACCCTATTGAGCTGTTGTGGGAGCAGCTTGACCGTATGGTACGTAAGAAGTGCCCATCAAGCCAATCCAACTTGTGGGAGGTGCTTCAGGAAGCATGGGGTGAAATTTTTTCAGATTACCTCAACAAATTGACAACTAGAATGCCAAAGGTCTGCAAGGCTGTAATTGCTGCAAATGGAGGATTCTTTGACGAAAGCAAAGTTTGAAGGACACAATTATTATTTCAATTAAAATTCATTATTTCTAACCTTGTCAATGACTATATTTCCTATTCAAACTCATTTCATGTATGTTTTCATGGAAAACAAGGACATTTCTAAGTGACCCCAAACTTTTGAACAGTAGTGTATATATATATATATATATATATATATATATATATATATATATATATATATATATATATATATATATATATATATATATATATTTTTTTTTTTAACACAATTTTCCTTGAAGAAGCCAATCAGGCATTGTGTTATTCAGAATGAATATGCTTGTCTTTAGATTAAACCAATATTTTTTACACAGACAGATTAAACATGAGTCATATAGAGACATAGAAAATGCCACTGTGTTAAGATGACACAAACAATTGACAGGGTTTGGGGCTCTGGGTGATAAACAGAAACACAACTGGCAGCTATATCATTTAATAGATACCTACTGTATACCTGCTGGATACCTGCAATTTTGAATTTTTACATCCTCATTTTACACTTCCCATTGCTGAATACCTTATCCGTGACCTCACTTAATTTCTGGATTGCTATATTATCATGTATGCTGGTTGTTTAGAATGCACACAGAGGAGCCGTATTCAGCCACATCTGTTGCTATTACAAGAGGCTGTGGTTAAAGCTTGTGGAGTGTTGTATGACACAGAATAGACACTGATATATTATCCTGTTAGATGCCATCCATTATGGCCAGTGCTGAACATTTTCTAAATGAGTTCTCTGTTGTCAGGGCAATTTAATCTTAAATTACCAGTTCCAAAATACCTCAGAACAATATTCCATCCTAACCTGTAATTTCCTTCACAATGTAGCATTGTTTGAAAGTGCTGCTTTCCTTTTTGTTTGTTTGCAGTGTCGCAGTGCTGTAACACAGACTGTGTTTATTGCATCTTAAACCTACAGCAAATTCTGCATTCAAAGCAACCCCAGTTGGTAGTCTCATTGTGAGGTTTGCAAGTGTATGAATGCAATAACTGGAAAAAAACAAACATCAGTCTGCGTAATAATCTGTTTCGCTATGTTAGACATTTGCCCAGTGGATGTCCAAAATTAATGAAAGTAATCTAAAAGCAAAATAGATTTAGTAGTACAGGATGGACTCATCAAAGATTGCCTTTGACACAAATTTCTCAAGTCATTGTTCTGTTTGAAAATCACCAGTTTATCCCAGTTCACAGAGATAGATTGGTGAGGAATTCTAAATGTAGAATCTGAAAACAGCAGAACATGACAATAAACTGTGGTCAAACTGACAGCAAAAATACATCTTAAGTTGAACTTTTGTGAATAATATATTTTCATGAGACTAAGATATAATTTCAGAACAGAATGTATTAGTAAAATGTTGGCACATTGTACAGGTAAAGCACCCTTGAAGATATGACAAATGCATGCTTGTCTTTATATTATTTATTTATTTTTCTACCCATTTTTTTTTTTAAATGTGCTTTTAGGTTATGTTTTTGTCTGGATTGCTTAAGCTGCTTAGAAATTATGTTGCTGATACAGTGGGTTTCAAAATAATAACTCACTACCTGACTATCTGAGATGAATAGTGAGGTTCATAATGCATATTAATGTGATTATGATTTTGTTTCTGGGTTAATGGAGAAGTCGAGAGGAAAGTACAAGATGTAAAATATTGAACCAATTATATCTATCTATTTCCGCAGGAGGATATCCCAGGAAATCAGGAGCCCCCAATGGCCAAGTGGTTTATGTAAGGACATAATCCTTAGGTGAATACAAACTGTATACCACGAACTATCATTCAGTGTTCTGTTTATACCACACGTATATATTTAAACTAAATAGCAATACAATGTGTGAGTGTTTTATATTAATTCAATGAATTCAGGGATTATTGTATCTATATAAATGGAAGGGGCACCATTTTTAAAGGTGTCAATCTTAGATTAACAGGAATTAATCATTCACACCAACTTTAGAGAAGTCAATCTTAGATTAACAGGAATTAATCATTTGTAGAATTTTTTTTTTTTTTAAATCTGTGATCTTTAGTTGATTTTTGTGCATTTTCATTTGCAAGTGAACTGTGACATTAGGGCCTTACTGAGCACTATATTATGCAATTTTGAATACTGACTTTGGATACTGGAAACTGTGTTGTTGTTTTTTCAATCTTTTGCTAAATTGCATTACCTTTTACGTTGTACGCAGTTCTGTGCATGGGTAACATTCTGATTTCATTTTGCCATTGGGTCGTTAACGGGGAATTTTACATACTGCTACAAAAAGTATGTACTGTATTACAGTCCAGGTATCGTCTCTTTTGGCAAGTGATATTTTCAGAATCATATCGTTTCGAATTAAATGACTTCTTCTGTTGAAAATATAGTACTGTACCAACGAAACCAATACAACACATCTGAATGGAAGCCTACTTATTTTAAAACACAGTCCTTTTGAGTTCTGATTCTGGGGAAGTGGCAAGCTGACTTCCAGCAAACCAATCGCAAGGGAATTACAGAACCTCAAAGAGAAGGGCTCTTTTAAAGAGACAATTACTCACCTGGTTGTGAGAGAGAAAAGAGGGTTTGAGCTCCGTGGAGCGGGACCGAGGAAGTCACTCCACAGACGGGCCTATCAGCAGCTTTGATACAAAATGCTCAGTGAATACCTGACCTGTGGCAGGCATATCCCAAAAGTATTGGTTAGTGGTCATCTTCAAATTGAAATGGAACACTTAGTTATGTATGACCTACAATTTAAAGTGCCTTCCAAAATTGTTCCTAAAATACTGAATGTGACTAACCCTGTTTTTCATGATTTTCAATAGAGACATTAAATTGATGGATTAATAACTTGATAAATTAAAACACTTGACACCCTGAGCTGAATCTGATTCTAGTTGTCAGAGTTCCAATATCCACAATAATGACTATTACTAATTCATTAAGCTTGTAAGAAAATAAACATCAGGGCATTTATAAAACAGTTTTCTGAGTGTCGATACCTCACGTGAATATTTAGCTGCGCGTAATTAAAAGCAATTTTCCAGGCTTTTAAAAAAGATTGTTTAATTAATTGCTTTTTTTAAAAATATCTAATATATAATTGATTCTGTTGTTATGTTTGATAAATACAATGAACGTTTGTCCTAACTACGCATGTTATCAGTAAAGCCTATTAAAATGAGTTGATTTTTAAAATTATAATTCTGGTACAAATTAGATTAAGAAATATAGTACTTTGAAGAATTCTCAGAAGTACTAAAAGGGGATATAATGTATTGAGACCATATCTCTGATTCCTCTTATTACTAGAACATGGGATCAAGAATGCTATATGCTCACTCAGTGAAGATTAATAATAATAATCTTATTAACCATTACCAGGAGTTGTTTACATTAGACCAAGGATTTATATTAATTAGAATAGTGAAAAGGCACACAGATATTACATTGCATTGAACATAACTACTCTTCACCAAATCAGTATGTAAGTGATGTAGAAAAATGTCATTTTTTATAACCAAACAGGGATGATTACAAGAGATAATGTGCTGTTTATCTTCTCACTTTTTTGTCTGTGGCATGCCTGAGTTGAATGAATCTTTGATTTTTGTTATTCAAGAAGAGATGAAAGGAAAAACTAGGGTTAACAATGTGGATGGCAGTGAGTGTAGCTTGTGAATTGATTGAGTAAAATACAGATGGCTAAGATTCAACTCAATTACCCAGATAAAACAGCACACTATATGGCTCTGTTTTAATGATCTAAAAACAGTGGCAGATTAAATTAAAAACTGGTACACCTGCACTCAAATGGACATCTTCCCCCTGTATTTCTGGTGTATGTAGCATTCAATGCATCACCAATACAGTAATAAGCCCGGCTGTATTAAGATCCACATCTGTTTATATTGTTAACTTACATCATATCCACACAACCTAAATAATGCATAATCAGGTAGTGATTCCCAGTCACTTCAGTCACAATCATGTTGTCATAACGTGAGGATCATGCATCATTTAAGTATGAATAGGATAATAGATCTCATATTTTGGTTTAACAATCATGTAATACAATATACCAGACATAGTTGGGTAACATTCATAGACATTATTTACATATAAATTAAAAAAGGTTTATTGCATGCTGAAAATCTGAAGAAAAAAAATCATTATCTGTCAACAGGGTTGACCCTTTGCCACAATGCAGTGACAGTATGTGATGTTTTTAAAGACCATTTAAATTAATATTCTATTTTTGGAGTTTATTGAAACTTTGTTAAATTGACCTAAAACATATTTTGATTTGTATTATCATGATTGCACAAATGCTTTCACACTGCATCACATACACTACTGAAAAACACTGATATGAATATATACAGTTGTATTAGAGTCCATTCACTGTAGATCATGTTCTGAAGTCATCATTTAAAGCCTAGGGAAAAACAAATGGTGGGAATGGATCTAGGTCAGAGACCGTATTTATGTTCATCCCAGACTGAACTCTTTCAAATCAATCTGTTAACCTACAGTACCCCTGAGAGACTTGTCATTGTTTTAAAAAAATTGTGTTTTTTAACTTGATATTGATTTAAGGTTTTCTCCAACAACAGTTTAAATATATATTAGCTCAAAGAGCCAGCTTGTAAATTAATAATAATGGATTACAGATTCTTCAAAGAATAAACTGGAGCTTGTTCTTTTCTTCTACAATTCAGACAATTCAGAACCCCACCTTATGTTTCTGTTTATAAAGTTTAAGGTTTAACCAATTCACTCAAAGTACGATTATGTGAGCCTTGCAGTGCCTTTTAGTATCAAAGGTAGCAGTTTTATAATACAGAGCATCAAACATATTTAATGTTGTAAATCATCTAGTCATTGTCAAAGTACAGCATTCATGCAAGCTACCACGTGAAGAAAGCAGTCTTTAAATCCAAGAGAGGGACCACAAAGTATCCACTCCGGTCTGATTTTATGTGCAGTCAGAGAGATTCTTGAATAGTTTTCTTAAATAAAACCAGTCCCAAATGTCTTGACACCCTGACCTAAATCAAATCCTAAATATCATAAGTGCAATGCCTATAACCTCTTAATTACTAATTCCATTATTTATTTATTTTTAAATAAACATGAGGGTATTATGAAAATATATAATTTCACAAAATTTAAAGCAATGCTCTTGGCAGTTTAAAAAAAAACATTTCTTAACTACTCATTAGGGGCTACTTCACCTTGCCATGAAGTGACCCCTAGTTACTGGATCCTGGTGTGTTTTAGTAAAGGGCTTTGTCCTCTAAGGGCCTTTAGCTTGGCGATATCCACTGTCACGCTCCAGGGTGTAAAAAGGCTATTGACTTGGTGGTGGAATTGGAGGACAGCCACTGACCTTTAGTTCCCCTGAGCTGTTAAGGGGAGCGTCTGCAGTGAGGTTACATAATAAGACATTTTAAATAAGGAAAAAAAATAGACACTCTCAAATAAAACAAAAACATAAAATTGTAGTAAGGCAGTAAGGCAGTCTATTTTTTGTTCAAGCAAGTTTGACCATGCAAAATGCAAATATTTCCAGTTTTCCTTTGGTATCTGTCAGTATAACTTGACCAATAAAACGATTCTTGGTTTCAGGGATTGCATGGACATGTCTTGCCAGGAATTACTGGAATATACATTAACAATTGAATTTTAGCTCCAGCAAATGAGTGCAAATGTGACCACTACTTATACATTTTTACAAAGGAAATTAAATTATACTGAAAATAATCTATTTACTCACAGCTCAGGGTGGCTATTCAAATCCGGGACTTATCATGAATCCACAAGCATGTGTGCACAGTCAGTGAAATCTAATCAGAAAACCATTTGCTAAGAAGTGCAAGATATCTGTAGCCGTCTAACTGTAATAAGGAATGCAGTCGGTTGCAACAAACCACTGCAGTATTTTAAATGTGGTCTCAATTTACTATTCAAAGTTTTGGAAGATGCAACCTTCTGGAACTTAGCTCTTGCATATTTCAACAATTTAAACAAAACAAAAAAAGTGTGTGTCATAAATATTATCTTGTGTTTGTGCAGACCTCCTCAGTAAAGCTTGCTACTCTTCAAAAGAAGACACTAGGCATCGGTCACAGGGAACCATATGGCCAGTCTGTCGCTTGAGTAAATGTGTCAGACACAAGAAAAATGTCAACTGGATGGCCATCTGCACATTCACTGTTACCCTCCTTTGTGGTATTACCTTTGGAGTGTTTGCTTATTTTGTGTAGATTAAGCTTTAAAAATATTTATTGAAAATGTATAAAGTTGGGTTATGAAAAACAAACTGCCATTGCTTATTGAGGAGCTACAGGGAAGTTGCACTCAGAATAGAAGTAATGCTCTGCCTCTCTGTAATGAGATCAGTTTTTAACAGGACTTCATAACACCGATGAAGGGATTATCTGAAACATTTATCTGCATGATCTGGGGGTCAGTGTGATCAAACCCTACTTGGATAAGCCACAGATGGATTTTATTTTAACATTTTACAGCACTAGATTGCATCAATCATCTGTGGTTATTCCGGAGTTAAATTATCCCCTTAGTTTCCTAGTTTTATCATCAATGTGTAATAATCTCCTTCTCCCCATCATGTATGACACCTAGGTCCAGCCCTGCATTTTATTTTAGTATGTACTTTCTTTGTAACAACTCAATTTCTTACCAGCATAATTCATTTTTAAACCTTTGACAAAATGAAACAAAAAATGCCACAAGATCTCTGGAATAGTCACTGGGAACATATTCTAATACAATGTAGATGACCTTTCCGAATATTTAGCTTTAAACTAGCAGTAGGCTATATAATTAGCCTTACTAAACACTATAGTTTAGATCCATGTGTAGAGACCTAAAGGTATTCTAGTAAATTGTTAGTGCATAATCTGTGTTCACCTATGTATTATTTACTTTACTTTCTGGGGAACGTTTGTTTTATTAACTGAAAACAACTGGCTTACCACGTTAACAAATGGTGTTCATTTTGTGTTTATACAGTTGGTGCTTATATATAAAAAATTAAATAGTGTGTCTGAGACCTACAGTAAAGGGGCCTCCCCCTTTAAACCCTGCTTACTAGACATGGTTTTAAATCATCTTCAAACACTGTTTTAACTGTGTGTGTTTTTGCAACACCTTCTTAATTATTTCTATTTTTGAGTAACTTCACCTCAGTAGCTAGTTAATGATTGAAGGAAATAACTGACATCTTCAGTCCAACAACAGAAATCAATGAGATTCGGTAGGGCTTTCTACCTAGAAACGGTTTTCAGCATACAAATGGACAGTTTTGACACGTGACCCCCCTAGATCCAGAGTCACATAAACTCAAGCCTCTTTTTCTGAAATCATCTGTTATGACATGTGGTGAATGTCATTAAAGAAAGCAGCAGAAAATATTGATTTAAACTTTGGAATGTTGGTCTATATTATTCATGTCAGCGGTTTATGTTCGATTGCTGCTGCTGCAAAAAAAACACCAAACCTTTAGTCATTAATAATAACACCGCACCAAGTTTAAAAAAACTTAGTCTTAAGAAATCAGCATTTTAAGCAGTTTTTTTAAATAACAATTATCTGGACAAATCTGGGAAGTTACAGAGCAGCAAAAGCTTCATAAATCTATTACCATATTACCAATCATCAGGTATACAGATAGAAACAATGAGTGATGTCCTTGTCTGACTTTGCTAATGTGGGGAAATAAGGAAAATACTGTTTCAGTCCAGAGTAGAGATCTGTGAATGATGTTGGTGTAATGTTTTCAAAAACAGCACTCACAGTACCACCTAGTGGACAAAAAATATAGTGCACTTTACTGTCCAGCTCAAACTAAATTGCAAACATAGGCCTCTGCTGCTCTAAGGATTATCAAGTACAGCAACACCAAAAGACCACAACATCCCCTCTCCCACAGGGCTATACAGTACAAGTAAACCAGTGCAGATTTTATGCAGATTAATGTTCCACCAAGTTTATTAGTCGGGAGCAATACATGCATATGAGCATATAGTTTTGTGGGGGACGGAGGGGGGTGATGCTGGGACGCCAGAATCACCGTCGAGCCCTCTTGAAGTGTTGTGGGCTAGTTGACGAAACACCGAGGAGGTGCCCACTTGAAGACCCCAGAGATGTACCCTACTTGGCTCAATCCAGACGGTTGTCATGCTGATGCACTGGGGAGACCGCACTGTGGTTGATCCTCGGAACCAGCATCACAGCCGTTATGTGTGCTGATGCACTGGGGAGGCAAATTAAGCTGATCCCTGGAGCCAGCATTACACTTCAGCCATCAACACCAGGCAGACGGATATCTACATCATCAGGTGGAAGGAAACGCAAATGGATGCAGATGCAGATGGATCACATTAGTTTACTGTAAAGCTTAGTTGGTGCTTATCTAGGCGAGAGCCGAGTTAAAATCAGTTTTAACATCTACTCTCATGTAATGGAAATCCTAGAGGTGTTCTTGATGTAGAGTGGGCATGGCTGTTGTGTGATACTGTAAATACTCATTAAAACATTTAATAACACATTTTGAATGTTTCATAAATGGCTCCTTCAAGTAAAGTGTGAACCTCTGAACTGGGACTTCAAATCACCCTGTAGTGCATTTTGTAGTGTGGGGTTGTTGGTAACCCTAGCAACCCCATTGACTTTTATTCATATCCTACATGTCAACTTCCAGATTGTAGAACGTGTGGCAGCCTTAATTTAATACACAGACTAGATGAAATGGGGTTTTACAACTTGATTTTATCCTCTGGCTGATATAAATGTTTCAGCATGCACACTTGTAAGTCATAAAATAAATACATTTGAGTGTGTGGGTTGCCTGCCTGGAATGTAAGTTAATTCTGCTTGCTTAGAAAACATACCAGAGGGACCTGAAGGTGATGCTCTGCTGCCTCGTACATCCTGAGAGAGAGAGAGAGAGAGAGAGAGAGAGAGAGAGAGAGCATTGCTAGCAGAAACAGCCCACTGAAAATCTGCAGTCCCTAACTGAGTGGTACAGCAACAGGCAGGCCCCAATTGAATAGATTATGCTTGTGGTTTTACTCAAACAAGGCTCAGCCTCGAGCCAGGCATAAACATTAAAATCCTTTTGAGTAAAAAAATAAAAAATCCTCACATTGTTTGTTCTCTCTTCAGCACAAGATACGTATACATGCTTGAACCTACTGGGTAATTTACTACTTAGAGAAGGAGATGTGATTACAGTCACACCAGACTTTTTGAGGGGTGAGATGGAACCTCACAGTTCCAAACACAACTCTCTGTACTCTCTGTTACTTTCTAGATATTTGGAAATGGGGTGGCTGCAGATGTACCATACTTGCAATATTACAAAAATTAACTAAAACTATGTTGTCTTTCTCTTTCTGAAAAAGCAAGTGCTGACAATGAACAAAAACCAAGCTGGTTTAAACAAAAGGTTATCTTCAGTGTTTGGGATGATACAATTTTGAAAGATTTTGACTTTTGATCCTGGGATGACATTCACAATTGCATATATCAGGTTCACAGGTTCCTTTCATCCTGATCAGGGGAAGGGGATACTGGGCATTAGGGTCATAGTCAAGGCGACTCGGTTTAATGAGAAACAAGTAAATAACAACATGTTTGAGACAAATAGGCAAAATATAAAGATTGATAGTTTAAAAAGTCTTTGTGATTATCAGAGTGCATTTACATACAGCTTTTTTAGTCCAGTACTTTTCAATCCTTTTCAACCCTACCTCCAATCTGTCTTCACCTCTCAACAGAATATTACCCAGTCAATTCAAGGATAATACTGGCCTTCAGGTAAATTCAATAGTACTATCTCGATTTCCCCACTTGCTTAAAATCATGATGTTACAAATGGAGCTGTCAGGGTTGAAAAGTCACAGAACCGCATGATTGTATCGGACAAAAATACATCTAAAAGCTATAGAAAAAGAACATAAAAAGGGGAAAGGTAAACAAAAAATACTTACTATTTACTCTTTAAAGGGACATATAACATGTCAATACGAATTTACAGCCTACTTTTTCCCCCCAACATAAATTAGACACACTGAAAACGACATTAATAGCAGTTGAACTGCCTGCCATGTGAGGATTGCTTAATGGTCAAACAGAGATGATCTCGCTATTGATGATTGAGTGGAGGAAGCGATTGGAAGTGTGACATTCGTCAAGAGGTGTTGCTTGTGTCCTTATAAAACACTGCATTCTGTGGCTGTTAATGTTGTCTTGATGATGGAACACTTCCTTGAGATGAACCATGCCTTTATTAAGCGGTAATTATAAAATGTATCAGTGCCACCTGCAGAACAAAGCTGTTTAAGACCCACATTAGTGGTGCGAGAATGTATTGTGTATTTCACTTAAGTGCTCTATGGACTTAGCAACCACCCTGCACACTGAACCATGACAGTCACATACTGTATCAACACACACAGTAAATGCCATGGATGTTGTACCATTTTAGAAATGATTGTAGTGATGGTTATCTGCATGAGGTATTAATTATGTTAGTAATTATAAGTTTTATATTATGTGTATGTGTGTGTCTTTTATAATTAAGTTGTTTTTAATCATTATATTTAAATTGTGAATGAATGTGTTTTTATAGTTGTTTTAATGTGCTTACTAATTCAGTTGCTTTAATATGCTTTTATATTAAGTTTCTATACAGTATTGTGTAAGTTTCGAGTTCTTTCATTTCCCATTGGCAAAACCAGCTACGTGCAGTTTCGCATAGCCTAACACGACTCAAAGTCACAGAAGGGTGTCTGAGCTAAATGCCAAAAGGCAGGAGACTAGCAGAGATAGTGTGAGATGGGGGAGGGGAACTGAAAGACAAGATGGATGCGCCCTGCTTGGTATGTAGCCTGTCGCCCCCACAGAGGGAGTGTGCAATGATAGAGTGGAAACCCCTATCATTGGGCAGAAGTAAGACAAATGGGGCTGGAATCACCAGTTGCTTACAAAGGTATAAATATCAAATCTTGTAAACGTTTGTTTGTCTTTTCATCTCTTTCGAATTGACTTCATGGATATCAGTGCTTTCTACAAACATATGCACTGAGCTGTACTGAGGCCTTGTCCAAAGTCAGTTTGAAACTCGTGCTTATATGATGGTATTGGAGGTATACCTTTCTTGTATATAAAGTGTTTTTGAATCAAAAACCATTTGTCAGCTTAATTTTTTCACTACTTGATCTAGTGCATAATCTCTGAAAAGGTTAAAGCATTGTCCATTGTTTTCTGCTGCCTTTCTCATTTAAAACCTGTAGAGCTCTCAGTTGCAGTATTTTAACAGGCTCTTCCATCATTATAGAGTGATGTGTACCATTTATCCCAGGTCAATGCCATTATCAATTAAATGCCTAGAGGTCATAAAAGCACAGCAATTATGTATGTGAAACACAGCCTGATGCTTAACTGCTGAGGCACTAATGACTATATTTTTAAATGAGTTTCTGACAACACAGAGCTGCAGAATACAACTGATAATGGTCTTGAACAATTAAAATAAGAATGAGCATGTTATTGCAGTTCTTGGCCAGACATGTTTAAACTGCTTATACTCTCCTTTATATGAAATTGCTCGACCCAATTAATTCCCTATGCACTTTTCTAGTAGGAAATTGCCTTTTTTTATATTGGTCTAAGATCGTTGTTTGAAGTTTAATGTCTCTGTGAACTGGTCCATTTTACAACAGCAATGTCTTCATATGGCCCAACAATGGTCAATGAGATTCACACATAATGGAACATAAAGGCTGAAATAATTACAGGGTAGGGGATGGATTGAATAAAAAGGATATAGTGCTGGCTAATGAACTGTGTAATTCTCTGTTCTATGACGGCATTCAATCACATTTCCATATTAACACGTCCATGCAATAGCAAAAATGTAAAAACTCTTCTGTTAACCTAATAAGCCCCCATCAGGGAAATTCGACTTAATGTCTGCTATTTTACAACAAGGAAATAATTTGGGTCATAAAGCAGCACTGTGTTGTTTCAAATAAATGTATGTCTAGATAGAATTTTGGACAAAATGGTACCACCGCTTTTTACATGCCTCCTGGATATAGTGTGGGGAGGAATGCAACCCTGCTGACTCTGCCAGGGAAATAGAACGTGCTTTAATTGGGAAGTTTGGTAGCCCTCCAGAACAGCACAGATACATTGCTTGTGCATGCCAACTGGAGATCTCAATTGAAGGCAAATAAATGGAAGTGTAAGCAGCTTGGATAGGAATGATTCGTGATGTAATTAGGATATCTAAGAGGGGGGCACACTTTGAAAGTTCCTCTGTGCTAATTAGTAAGTAGTTGATTTCCATACCCTAAATAGGTAACTTGCTCATAAAATAATTTTGTAGCCATAGAATCTGACCCTGCTGTAGCTTTTATTAACTAAACACATCAATGAATCTGGTGCTATTAAATGTTTACTCACCTTGTTTACTTCACTGTATTGAAAGCTCAGCTCAGTACAAATATTCACTCCTGTTAGAGAAAAAGAAAGATGCTTAACTCTTAAGTATAACTTTTAAATATTCAATGCTAGTGAGAGGTATAGATTTTTAGTGTATATGTATAACATGGAGTTTAACATATTTTATACACTAAGAAGCTAAGACTTAATGCTATTGTAATAGCTGTATCCATACATATTGTATTTGTGCATAACATACTCAAATCTGTCTCATTTATAACATTCTCCATTGTTGGGCTTCTCAAATATCATTACCTCAGTTTATTAATAGCCATGCATTGTTTACGATTGATTGATTGATTGATTGATTGATTGATTGATTGATTGATTGATTGATTGATTGATTGATTGGCCCTTTAGGTAAACATGTTTCTTCCAATTTCCGGTTGGTCTGCAGTCTCATCCCTGCAGTGGATGTTCTTTGCCGCACTCGTCAATTTATGTGATTCAGGACCACCCTTACAATGTTAGCAAATGAGTAAAAACTGTATACATTTTTAATTTAGCCTCAGCCTACCTGACCGAGGGATTTGTCCAGGCCCTTTGTTTTTGAAAATGAGTTGGCCTAAGCGTTCTCCGCAAGAGCAGAGATGAGGGAGGCAGTGGGTATAAACACGATTGCATATTTATAGAGTGGGACGTGGGCTGTCCCGCACTTCATTTATCGACTCCTGTGGTTGTAATCTCTCTGACTGTCTTTTGATTTCCTTTTTTTTCCACTGAAAATAGCTCTAAGCTTTGAGGATACAATTTTGTAGAGATGTACCGTTAGCATGTTGCATTTTTGTCGTTCTTTATAATTAAAATGATTGTAGCTTACAAAATAATATCATAAATCTTGCCTGTTTTGCACTTCCCTTAGCTACATACGCCTCAAATGTTTAGTTTTTAAAGAAAATACCTAGCAAGTCTAACACTATCTGAAAGACAAGGCATTTTTTTTAACTTAGTGCAGTACTAGATTTAAAATGAATGTTATAACATGTGTTTCTGCACAGCTGATATATATATATATATATATATATATATATATATATATATATATATATATATATATATATATATATATACATAGTTAATAAATGCTCAACAGGTACGATTTATATTGTTAACCGCAATCACTTTAAAGCTGTAAAGTGACTGGAATTTGTCACCACTGTCAGAGTATGATATGCAAAGTGAGATACAAACAGAGAAGCAGGTATTATTAATGCAGTGAATGAGGAAGGTCACTTTTGACAGTAGATGGCTGCTGCTTTCATTTTGGCATCTCACTGCTTCAAGTCTGCAGTCTGCTTGGCAACCACTGGTTAGGTAATGCTGATCTGTAAGTGTACTAAAATGATAAACGTAGTACAGAATTGTTCTTAATTTTGGAAGACCATTATTGCCTATTATTGTTAAAGCATTCAATTGTGTGGCATCAGGTTTGTGTTAAACTGAAAGCTCACTGTCTATATCTGTGATAGAGCCTGGCATCCAGCTAGATGTTCCAATAGCCTTTGCATGACATAAGGGGGCAAGAATGCTGAGCTATCTCTTTTTAAGTAGAATAAAAATAAATTTAAAAAGGAAAGACCAATGTATTTTTTTCAATGCCTTTACGATCATTAAACCCTACTTGTGTATCAGCATATTGAACATAGTAGTGTTCCTTTCTGATTTTATATATTACAGCAGTGCTTCCTCATTTCACAGTAATTAAAGGAAAAACAGACACAGGTCAAGACTGCCTGTATGTTTTTACCTTTCTTTGTGCGTATAATGACTTGACTTTTGGAGTACATCTGTAGAAATAAAACTAAACAATATGCAGCTTTACTTTGCAGCATGTGTTTGTTTAATATAGCTTATGAAAATATGATGCTGGAGACTAAAAGGTCAAAGTTTCACTTTCATAAGCTCAATCAAAACATTGGCATCTGATACTTGTTACATTATAACAGTACTGAGTGGTAATCCGGAAACCTGAATCTATATTGAATCAGCCTGACCCCAATAAGCAAATGCCTGGAGTCCAGTGCTTTTTAAACCCAATCACGATTGTGTAAAATGTAAATACTGCTGTACTAATAAACTAAACATGTGACCTCATGCTGGTGTCTCACTTCTTATGTATTATTACAGTGTCATGTGAATTTTTATCAAGCTTGATTTCAGCTTTGTGGATAGCTAATCCAGTGCTGTATCTAAAACAACTGTGTATCTGGGAACAGAGAAAGCCTACAGCAAGATAAAAAAATAAAAAAAAGATTGACAGTGTAATAGGAATGCATTCTGATTTAGGAGGGTGGTCTGTGTACAGTGATGTGTAATGTGAGATCATTAACGCAACGTATAGCATGCTCTGCACTAGACTGTATATTACATATGCAATTAGGTATTGTAGATAAAATACATATGAAACGGGTTATTCTCAACTGCCTGCTGCAGCACTAAAATTGAATACTCTGATAATAAGTGTCCAAACAGATGGTACTGTTTAACTTCAATGGATGCACACTGGGGTGTGCTCGGGTGAAGTACCACTGGCCACATACAGCAATCTATATCCTCAAATTGGTTTTGGCTGTTGGATGATAAATCTGGTTACGGACAATGTAGGCTGCAGGAGGTTGGTCTTGGAGTTGGCGTGTTGTCACCAACTGCATTATGCAATAGGACTGTCATTAAAGGCCTCCCACAAGTTATGAGTGTGTTGTTTTGGGTGACGCCAATAGGGAGTGCATATAGGAGGATAGAATTAGCATCTTGGGTTTGCAGGAGCCCTGACGTCAATCAGTAGACAGCAGCTTAGGGGAGGTAAAATAGCACAGTGGAAGGAGAATGGGTGCCGAGCTGAACAGACTAGATCTGCTGTAAGAAATTATAACTGTATGCTCAGCGCCAGGGAGAGATTAGGTATAGGCCACTGCCTCCAGTGATTCCCCTTTCCTTCAGGATTTTATGTACAACAAATCCACTTGCAACAGTCACCAAATCGATATAACTTTACCACAATATGGAGGTACACACACAAATAATGACGTTTCCTGTCACAGTAAATATTTCCCATACAGTTCATACATTGTTCAGTACAACCAGACATAAAACCATGACTGCTGAAAAATTCCTTAAAAAAAAACAAGTACATGCATTCTCTGTAATAGTTCACGTGTTGGTTATATTTGCATACATACTCAGTAATCTGTATATTAATATATATATATATATATATATATATATATATATATATATATATATATATATATATATATATATATATATATATATATATATATCAGGCTGAAACATAGAAATGCCTGGTAATAACATAGCAACTTCTATAAACATTAATAACATGTTTATAGAATGTGTATAACCACTTATAATGAATGGCTATGCTCGTTTTGGTACACGTCGAGGGTATTACTGTGTTAAAAACGTGTTTATACCTATAATGCAGTACCACGGTGTCACTTATTGTGCTGCTTATAATGATAATTATTTGCATACAAGTACAACCCCTCTCTGACCTTTCACACCAGACTCCCCAAAATCATTAAGTGTCTCGCAGTAAACCTTATACACGTGCAACATTTCATTCCATCAGGCCATTAACTTGTTCATGAGGTATAGTATGCAATCCTCCTCAAAAAAGTACTCTAGAGGACGAAGAAGGGCATAAAAAGGCATGTCAAGCGTGTTTGGCATTTATTGAATTATGCCAGCTTGGAGAAATTAAAGGTCATCAAGTACCAGTCTATAATGACCACTTTTTTTCTTGGATTTCCTTGATGAAGTTCTGAAATGTCGAATACTAAACAAATTTCCCTTCCCAATTGTAATATAAGTAAAACATAGCCTTTTTCTTTTTACAGATTGCACAACGATTCAGCAGCCTACTTAGTGACATAAATACGTTTATTCAAACTATCCACATACTTGTTAAATGCATGTTTAAGTCACTAACCTTTAAAATCTAAAATTGTCTGTGTAATTAGCCAGTTTTACAGGAAATCAATATTTAGTTGCATTAAAGACTGATGAGGGATTAGAGGGGCAGCTAAGGTCATCAAAGTCATAGTTATAGCATTATTTAAACACAAAATAACTCATTATTGAGACCAAGAAACTAAATTCCTAATCAAATCTAGTCAACTATTCATGTTTAATTTGGATTGATATTTATAAAATAATCCCTATGAATACAGTATGATTGTCATCTCCCAGGATCTGCTGTAACTTTCAAATGAGAAACAAGATACATCAGTAGCTTTTATTTTTGCATTGGCTTCAGAATGTAGACCGAACAAAATAAGTATAAAAAAATACTGGGTTGGGCATTGATTTCTGTTTGATTTCATTACACTTGGATCTCCTGGCTTGAAAGCATAGAAGGCTACATTCAGAACTGACTATGTCTACATATCCGCCAATGACATTGACTGGCTATTTAATGCATAATAGCTTTCCTAAATATATTATTATAAATACCAATTGTGGTTAGCATATAATCCTGTAAAACTTTCAAAGAACACTTATGTGTTGCAATAGTAAGATTTGTTAAGACACTGACAATACCTTCTATCCACATTTGACCGGACATCCTGAAACCCTGTACACAGAAGATTGACATTCCATGGGGCCAAGGTAATGGTTATCTAATTAGCTAGAGATTATGAGCTGGATTTTCAAAAAACAGTGTTATTGTATCAAACTCGTGGTATAGTAACAAGTGATTTTCAAACAAAATGTGTTAACTAAATCAATCCGTAATGTTTTGAAATTGAGTTGATGAGGTCGTTAATGAACGCATTTCTCGTTAAAAAGCTTAATTGTCACAGGTCACGTACATCACTTGCTGTCTCAACTACACTGTTATGAAAACTAGTACTAGCGTACAGCGAGATGGCTCTCTCACCTATCTATTTTGTGTATAATTTGTAAACTTCATTTAAAATTGTGTATTTTGTCATGCAGAATGTGCATTTATTTAGATAACTTCACATATGCAATGCTGACTTACAATTATCTGGCTTGTGTGTGAAAATCGGCACAGATTTAAAAAAAAAAAATATTTTATTTTTGTATTTTTTGGATTGGGTGGGGTTAAGCCATCTGTCTATATTGGTTGGAATTTATTTTCTTATGTTGACATCTACTTTTGTATGTATTTAGCATGTACGATTGTAGGCTATAAATAAATATGTTTGAAGTGTCATTTGTGTTTGTAGTTGTCAGTTATTATATATGTATACCATGTATGTAACACTTCATTATACATTTATTAAGCTTTTAAAATTACTGGTACTGTTTGCTCGTCTCCGCAATAAATAAACTCAACATGAATAGAAGTAGCCACCGAACGCTTCCAGTATTATAAGAAGATGTTATAATATGTGCATACAGACGTGTGAAGGGGAGAGTGTACACTGAACATACAGTGTGGGGGGAGTCTGACAACACTACAGAAATGTTACGCAAGATCCATGTGAATGATCTCGATCCCATTAGGTATTCCATTCATGTCTGTGGCGATATCTTTTGAAAGCGAGCCCCATATTACACTTTTTAACTATTAGACAAAATGTTTACAGAATACTTAACAACTGCTATTAGGACCATGCTGCATGATTTGTATATTATTAATAACGTTATAATTAAACTATACAAAATCACGTTGATAATAATAATAATAATAATAATAATAATAATAATAATAATAATAATAATAATAATAATAATATAATTACAGTATTATTCAAATGTCCTCCTACAGTGCTTTTTGTTTAGTTTTTTTTTAGTTTTTTTTGGTCCTGCAGTTAAGAATGGAAATTGGGAAATTTTATGTGTGCGTATGCAACAGCTACCGACCCCACCCAGGGAACATTAATAATGCTGATGATGACATCAAAAAGGTGGCTTTTCATTCTTGAACGACTGTATACCCATTCATAAAATGCTTTGCGACAGTTGCCAGTATTCTCAGATAATTTTATGAATAGCAATATGGACAACTTTTGTTAGTTTTAAACAAAATTTGTTTTATTATGACAGTCGGCAAGTACTTTTATAAATAGGGCCCTATGTGCGTGTGTGTATGTAGTATATATATATATATATATATATATATATATATATATATATATATATATATATATATATATATATATATGCCTGAAGTGAGTTTGCTTATTACAGCAGTTCCAGTTTGAATGTTACATATATGTAGGTTTTGTACTGTATATCATTTGATAGTCCTCAGTCATCAACATCAATTTGTGCAGAGTCAGTTTATTCTTGAAGTTCATTGACCAGGCCTGATCTGGATTACAGTAGCTTCTGAAATCTAACAATATCTGATATCCAAGGTGGACTGGCTAGCACTGAATAATGAACTAAACTGTACATGAGCATCCATGCTTTAACATCTGTTGTATAAAGCAGTATATTTCATTCCTCCCACTGATAGACTGAATATACATTCAGAAAGGATTAGGTTTTAGATTTGGGGTCAAGTTGTAATGTAAGGGGTAGGGTTAGGTATATGTGTAGATTCCCCTGGAAACGTAGATGGGCAGTGTTATTAGGCACAAACGACCCCACACCCTAAACTCATCACACGATTGTTAACTAAAACCTATTCATAATCTTTATAATCAACAAATCCGTATTTTATAAATACTTAAACTATCATATTTGTTTACTCAAATTAACAAGGAGTTAAAAATTGCCACAGATGTATAGGATAATAGTTTTTGTTAGCTGCTGTTTATACATTTTTTTCTTGTATAATACAATCAAGACTGTAATTGAACTGTAATAGAATTACTGTACATTACAGAGCCACCAGCTATTCACCCTTTTATTAGTTTCCTGTAATAATAAATACACATGTATCATTATTTTTTTTCATTTAGCAGTCAACAGAATTATACTGTCTCATTCATTACATGACAAACTTTATGTTTTTTATTAGCGTTCATTTAAAATTATTGATGTCCTCATTAAATAATTAAATGTTAAGAAGGACCATTAATAATCCATCTGGCTCTCTTTATGACATTGCTTAATTTGAATCATAAAACAATATATGACTCATCACTCTTCTATAATTTTGGACTTTCTATATATATATATATATATATATATATATATATATATATATATATATATATATATACATCAGCTTTTAAATGGATGCTATAGTTCTCTGAACAATGTATTCTTTGAAATGGCAGGTGACTCAATAATTGCTTGGACAATGCACTTTTAATAAGCATCACACTTACTCATGTTATTGGGTATTATACTGCTAGTAGACTCCTGCTTCCATTAGGTAAAGCAACAATGTTGTACGATCTCCCTATGAACCAATTGCTCCTCATTGCTCATTACCAACAATGGAGATTGTTGAAATTTTAGATATAGGTGTAGGTACTGGATACATACATAAATATATAGGTGAATAATTTGAACTGGACCACAGATTCAACATTGAGCCTATCTATCATAAAAGGACCTTGCATTATGAAGAAACAAGTGGCAACTACATGTGGCAGCTGAAACAAATTCTGGTACTGCATGGAAGCACCAAATCCAAAACTTAATAAACAACAAAACATAGGAAGAAATATGGGATTTAACACAACATGGTACAGTTTATATAAACAAGCATCGCAAAGGGTAGAGTATGCAGTAGAGGACCTGTTTAATAGAGGAAAATGGGGAGCAGTCAAAACCCTGCATACCACTCCTTTAAATGTACATTCAAATATTCATCTGCTTAAAAAGCAATACTCCCTGCTAGGTCTTCACTTAGTTTGTTTGTTCCTTTTTACACTGTGGATAAAAAACAACGGACTTCAATCCATTTTAAATTATAATTCTGCAAACTCATTTTAATTTGTGAAACATTTCATGAACTCCAAACCTATTCAAGAACGGAAAAAAAACACGTTCACGTGAGAATACAATACTGCAAACACAGTCACATTTGTCACTCGTTTTAAAGCCAATTGTGTATAAGTAATACCGTATGATTTGAAGCAATAATAATTGCCTCAATACTATCTGTCTGCTGAATAAGCAGGCCTGCACTTGAAAGTCTTCAGCTTTCATTGAATGTTTGATTATAAACAGCATTTCAACCCTCCAATAGAGTAAAACAAAAAAAATGTTAAAAATATGCCTTGTAAATTCTAAACAACTCAAGCCTATGCTAAGATAAAGCTAGTGCTACAAAAGAATGTGATCAAAAAAATGATTGTTTACGTTTCAATGTATCAGCACAACAATGATGCCGTGTGTGAATGATTATGCTCATAAATCTGTTTATAGCCAGTGAGTGGGTATTTTCCTTCTTTTGTGGGAGCTGTTTGTTAATAAAATATACTATTAGTAAAAGCAACAATGCTAAATAAATCAGAAGAGCATTTTTAAGCCCGTTACATCATTACATCAACGTAACACTAGCAAGCCCATTGTATGCAATAAAACACAACCATAACTGTCACAAGTGTCAGCCTTTGAACTAACAGAAATTAAACTGACAGAACACCAGGGCGAAAAAACACCTAATTAACTCAGCAGAGAAATATTTCAATAATCTTTCCAGTAGAAGTAGCTGCCTTTGAAACTAAAGTGACTGGTTCTGAAAGCAGCTCAAATGTTTCCTTTGATGTTTTTAATATTGTATGATTATAAAAGCTCTGATTTTGAAAGACAAACCTTTGAATCTTCCTTGCTTTGCAGCTCACATACTGCATTGTTGATTTGAGGATGTGAACCCTAGTTTTCATCTGAACATGAGCTTTTAGGTATGAAACAAATCCCTTTACAATAGGATCCCAAGTAAAACATCATTGAATTATTTCAAAGTCAAGACTTTGAAGTTATGTTATACATGGTTTAATAAAAGATTTAGAAAGAGCTAGTAAGGTTTTAGTTTTTATGCATGTAGACACCTATTCTCATTACATGCTGGTTTCTACTAGTTAACAAATTCAAGACAGTGTGTGAGTATTGCCTTCACTGGGTTTTAAACTGAGGCTGGTTGTATACAATCAATTATAAGGCATTTCAATCATGCTTTCTTCATTTTTCTACATGTTAAAAAAGCAGTATTCCTTAATAGTGATTAAAATAGGAAGATGTTTGGCCTTTAAACTAAAGACTCTGAAGGAAGCATAGCTTCTATCAATCTATTTGCACCCTAATGGTAATCTAATGTTAGTAGTTATGAACCTAAATGTCAGGTCAACTCAAGTGTACTCGTGCAATGTACCCAGATTTTCTATAAGCAGCTTATATCCATGATTTATATTTCTAGCTTACACATGCTAGACATGTAGCATAGTTTAATACATCACAGAAAAGTTTGTCTATACGTTCGAAGCAGGTGTTTTTTTTTCATTACAAACATTTCCTGCAGAGTACATCCTAAGCATTGAAGTTGCATTCAGCAGAGTTATGTTGTGTCATCGATTTATCCTAACGGCAGGACAGCTGCATTTTTCTTTTGAACACGCTGGGTTATGTTTGGAATGGAAACACAGAGCAGCTCAGGGTCCGTGCCTTTTTCCAATTGTCACAGCTTCCGAAGAACCTATTTAGGTCTATCAAGACCATCATCATAAAACAAGGAGTATATCATTCTGGTTGAAATTACCTTGTATGGTATGATGCATTAAACTGTTAGAAGTTTGCATCTTTCTTTGTACTGTAAAGTCATGGCATGTTTCTTATGTAAAGAGATAGCTTCTTACCGCAGATTGTGGCATTTTAACTTGAGCATTATTTTCTCTTCTCATTCACTACCACTTGTAAGGAGTTATTTTGAGTGACAATGCTATTGATACACCTGGCTGTCACGGACTGCTATAAAAGAGCTTTGTTTATATAGCAGTGTGGAGTAGTGGTTAGGGCTCTGGACTCTTGACCGGAGGGTCGTGGGTTCAATCCCAGGTGGGGGACACTGCTGCTGTTCCCTTGAGCAAGGTACTTTACCTAGATTGCTCCAGTAAAAACCCAACTGTATAAATGGGTAATTGTAGGTAAAAATAATGTGTAAAAAATAATGTAATGGTATGTAAAATTAATGTGTAACAATTGTAAGTCGCCCTGGATAAGGACGTCTGCTAAGAAATAAATAATAATAATAATAATAATAATAACCGTTTCTAAAAGGTTTCTGAAATGTAGATCCCAGATCTATGTAGCATCTCCCTTTAACTCAATATTTGTCCTGCTAATGTTTTCTCCCAGGCATTATTTATTGACCCACATATTAACATCATTGAAGGCAATCAAATTCCAGTGCAGTAAGCTCAGCAAAAAACCAGGTTTATACATTTTAGGATGGCTGTATTTAATTCAAAGAATTGTGGGTATAATACATGTCGACTGAAAAAAAAAATCATTGACATTTTGCATAATTTCCATTGTGCATTTTCTACCTGCTTAGAAATATTAACCAGCAGTACTAGCAGCTCAAAGTTCAGGACTAAATGGTGTCTTTTAAAGGAATTTTCCCAACCTATGTATATCAAAGTATAATTTGGCTGGGCTAAGCCCTTGTCATTTCTTAATTATGCTTTCCATTTATCCAAAAGTACTCTAGATTGATGGCGCTACTGGAAGTTCATAGAAATGACATTCTATAACCAGCAGGGGTTTAAACATAAAAGTATATGTTTTATATTAATTATCCAGTAAAGACATTTTATGTTTCATTTTGTCATGACGTCATAAAAACCTTGTATGGCATTAAGAGCTCAAAATGAATCCATTATTTTAATGACAGACCTTTCCTTCACAGTGTGAAAGTGATTGCGGGAGTATGAGTGATTGTTATCTAAGCAGTGAGATGTAGTTCAGTGTTCAGTGCAAGTGTTATTTTTTCACATTACAGTCAGTGTTTTATATTAATTTCTGATGTGCTTTCAGATGCAAGCTATGTTGTCTAATTTTACATTTACCGATAAATACTTTTTAAATAACCCCCAAAAATATATATATATATATATATATATATATATATATATATATATATATATATATATATATATATATATTTCGAAGAAGAACAAAGTTTAGGTAGATGATTAAGGGATTTTGGTTTGATTCAAAGCTGTTTGTTTTCTTAATAGATCTCAGTTTCTAAAATGATGCCTGAAGCGTTGTAGCCTACAGGTAGTGGACAAAAAAATGAAAACACCAATGTAAAGTCACTTAATAGGGTTTTGGGCGAGACTGGTATCCCGCTCTGTGGAGTTCTCGGTGGACCGTTTTTGATGAAACTGGCTGCTCACGCCCCAGGTTGAAATTTCCAGTCAATTGATCTGCAGTTGCTCGCCTGTTTTGCCTTGCACTTTGAATTAATGCACGGATATCACGATCCTGGAGTATGTGCTTCCGCCCACTGTAGCTCTTTGCTGATGATGTCTTTCCCTTGGAGTTCCATGCCGACATCACCTTAGACACCGTTGCTCGTGAAACATCAGCAAGTTGAGCTGTCTTGGCCACTGAAGCTCCTGCCAAACGCGCCCCAACAATCACCCCTCTTTCAAAGTCACTGAGGTCTCCTCTTGCAGCCATGCTAGCCATAATTATAGGCAACCAGGCCTGTCAAGTATTTTTATAGATGACCCTAAGCATGCTGGGATGTTATTTGCTAAATTAACGCATGAGCCACACCTGTGTGGAAGCCCTTGCTTTCAATATACTTGGTGTCCCTCATTTACCCAGGTGTTTCCTTTTTTTGTCCACTACCTGTAGTTTGTATTGAAGACTGAAGTGTACCTGCTAGGCCTCTCCAGAGGTCAGTCAGTCACTATGAAGATAAACAGAAAGCATCTATCATTTAATTAGTTTTTTGTTTGCTTTTTTCCCTTCACTTTTAGGTCCCTTGTTTTAGGAAGCTATGCCGAATGCTATAGTTCAAATAGGTCAGACACTATTTGTGGTGCCTGTTAATCTGACAGTGGCAGCTGGCACCCTAGCCGATGGCTTTTTTAAAATGTTCTATTAGAAACTATTGATCTTTTTTGTCAAGTACTCGGTTCACTGAGAGTTTGGGACAATCAGTTACCTGTTACCTGTCTAATTTCCTTTGAGCTTGTAAGAGATGAAGATTTAGGGTGAGTCTAGTCTTCACTGTTCCAAGCAATGATCACATACAGATCTGACACAGATTATACGTACTGGAAATTACTTTGTCGGTGGGCCTCTGTACATATGCCCAATATACAGGGTGATTAGAAAGTAAGTGATATGGTGCGTTGATGTGGTAAACTTACTTTCTAATCACCATGTACATCTCTCTGAATATCGCTTAATTGTTTGGAGTAGTGTAGTTAAGCTTTTAAAATTTAATTCTATACGGAGTAGGGTTGCCAACTTTCCATTTTTCCAAAACTGGACAAAACCAGCAATGCGAGTGAAGTGATGGGGGGGAGGGGGTGCTGTGTATGATTTTTTTTAAATAATAGATGCTCAGTAATTGGATCCCGCTAAGCAGTGAATGGCAAAATAACACAGAATACATTTCAGTGTAGTTCTCAAACTTAACAGACCGATAATAATAAAAAATGTTTGCACAGTGGACTGGCTCAGCGAATGGAATTACCCAAACAGCAATGAACAGTGAGTAAGCAAGATTCGCAAGAACCAGACTTTTGCTGTCCAGTCAGTGGTTCTGACCGTACACAGTACAAATTCCCTTAAGACCAGATGTCCGGTCCAAAACTGATAGGGTGCCGTAAAATCTGCATTCAAAACAAATCAAGAAGTTGGGTTGCCCTGCTAAGCCAATGTCTTTTCAGACAGCAGATAAACAATAAACACTTAGGTAACTGATTGAAATTCTGGAACACACATTGTGGCCAAGCTGAGCCAGTCTGAACACTGGTTTTAATTTACAAACTTCGACTGCTCCAGTATGCATAATTTGCAGTGACCTATTTAGACATCCAGTACATGCCAATCCAGCTGTGAACAGCTAGAATAAAGAACCAATTTAGCACTGTTTCTTAGGGAGGGTTGCTAATGACAATGAGTTTGCATTATACAAAATAAAAACAAATGCGCTGCATACAGGCCCTCTCATAAATTAGATAATTTGCATAATGTATCTCAAGAGGTTTGTCCTGATGAGCAATCATTTTAAATAGAATAAAACAAATATATATATATATATATATATAGAGAGAGAGAGAGAGAGAGAGAGAGAGAGAGAGAGAGAGAGAGAGAGAGAGAGATTCACCATGAGGGAATAACATCTGTTTCAAGAGAAAAAAATACATGATGTTAAAATAATGACTGCAAATATATTTGAACTGTTTAGAAAGGCTTTTTACTGTAACTGTTCCCAAAATAAAGTAAAAAGTTGAATTGAATTTCTGTTCCTACAATTTCTTTAGTTCTTATCCTTTTTAAGATTTGAAACACAGACCTTGCATAGCATGTCGCAGAGCTTCTTTGTGGCATATTACAATGCATTTAAAGCAGCACAACCTACTTGAACTGTATAAAGCTGAATTAAGTTCCCCTGGAGATGCAGGGAATGGTTATTCTCTGTGCTGCCTCATAAATCTGGCCTATCTCTAAATGAGTAACTTTCACCTAAATATGTATTGGCGTCTGCTATTCAAATCCCAGTCGACATTGACATGCGGAACAGAAGTAATTGAGTTTCTACTGGTTTGGTAAGCATAAACTGAGATGCATAAATGCAGACTCTGTCATTGATTGACCTTTGTATAAAATTAATATATAAAATGGTGCACCATCCAGGGGTAGCTGCCAAGAATAATAGCAAACATGGCTTGGCTTGTGATTGGCTTTGAGTGACCATTGCATGAAAAGGTTTCACATGGATCCCTTAGTGAGGAATTTGGTTATTTCCTTGTTTCTTTTTTCATCTTCTTTTGAATTCATTTTTAGCTCCAAGACACATTTACAGGAAAACTGCAACAACAGATTGTCAACAACCCAATAGTCTTCATTTTAACAAGGGCAACCAGTTAACTAGGCCAGCTATTACATTCTTGAAACATACAAATCCCACATGCATTGGCTCAGATGGATGCTCTGTTTATCAAAGTCTCTAATAATGTGTATGTGGCAAAGTGGTTAAACTCTGAATGATACCAAAAAGATCATTAGTCTGCTTTCCAACTGGAGCCACTTGCCTTTGGCACACATTTTAATAAGAATCCAAGTTGAGAGACAGTGGTGTCTCCCAATTGTTTTCAGCACGCATCTGTTATTTTGTCCTACTGTTTACTGCAAAGTTAGAAAAGAAAAAAAAAATGACTATGAACAGATGTTCTGTTGGCAGCCAAACAAAAGAAAACCACACATTTTACATAATGTGTATTTATAATGCACATTCAGATGGACTGGGTTGATAGAAGGCTTTGGCAGGAACTAGAAACAAGTATTGTATTGCTGTGAGCAGATAGCATCTCATGCTAATGTGGCTACATACCAAACTGTTAGTATTCATTTTTAACATAAATGATAATAGCATGCAACCACTGTAGCATGTGCTTTCGTAATCAGTGGCTACTTTGTAGTACCGGGACTAAACTAAAACCACAAAATAATCTGTATAAAATAGATTTCTGGTGCTTATTAATCAGCAAAATATTACTATTGCAAAGGTCACATCACACTTGATACTACATATTTATGTATTGATTTGATGGCCAGCTGGTTTGCTGATTAACTGATACTTACACAAGTGTGGGGCAGATCTGAATTCTCCCATCTCCCATTTGCCAGTGTGCATGATAATGTGTACTGTAGCGTCAGAAGGCATCATATAACGCAAATTAGATGAAAAAATTCCTGATGTAGAGAAACTAAAACAAACAATTGTAGAAAAAAGCAGTAGTATTAGAATTACTGACATCAACAACAGTTTTAAGATATGAATAGGCTAGGGACTGACGACAAATGCATATATGTACTGTGTGTGTGTGTGTATGTCTATATATATATATATATATATATATATATATATATATATATATATATATATATATATATATATATATATACACTGTATATATAGTATACAGTATATATATATATATATATATAATACATGGATGAAGGCTATATTTGCATTCTGAGCCATTCTAAAAAAAAGGCATAATACCACAGTAGCGACATCAAAAAGTGATAATTCCTGTAGGGGAAAATATACTTGAACTTTGACCCATTCGACTCCTCGACCCATTTTCAATCACTCGACAACACCCACAGTACAGAAATGTTCATTAATAATTAACAAAATGAGAATACATTAAAAAAGATGTAAAGCTGGTACAAAGCTTTAAAATGTAAAACTGGTCTCGGGTTTCTGTGACAGTTTATAAACTTGACCTTCGGTCTCGTAATTTACGACGTCACAGAAACCCTAGATGAAATTATTTTACTGTAACTCACTGAAGCCCATTTATTATTCCCTCTCTCTCTCTCTCTCTCTCTCTCTCTCTCTCTCTCTCTCTCTCTCTCTCTCTCTCTCTCTCTCTCTCTCTCTCTCTCTCTCTCTATATATATATATATATATATGTACTCAATTCAAATACAGCCATCTGAAATGTCTTTAAAAATCTTTAACTAGGAAAAGTCTGATTGATAGTTTTGAGTCGGCGGTTTTTGAATTTATTGTGCTGACAAGCCTGCTTTTGTGAAAATTGTGCATATACAATATTCAGTAAGCAGATGATGAAACTAGACTTTGAGGATATTTTTCTTGTGCAAAGTTTTTAGACACAGTATTTATTTATAACCATAAAAAACTAGGTCAACTGGACACATGTAATAATCTGACATTAACTGATGACCTTCAAAAGCAATGTAGTGACACTATGAATGTATGCCAACCTGTGCAGATACAATGGTTCAGTATGGTAGGATGGTGGTCCCACAATGTAACAAACCTGTGCACACTGGTAATCCAGTATTTGTTACTTGCATTGTGCTGTGGTTAGTTAATGGTTATACCATTTTTGCATGGAATTGTAATTGTATCCCAGTTGTATTTGTTTAGAAATAAAATGTAAACTGAACCATACAGAAGACCGATTCCAAACATAAATGAAATGACTTGTCCTTGTATTAGAGACACCATGCCCCCAGTTTGAATCCCACTGCATCCAACTCAAATAAGCATAGTGAAATTCCACAGGTGTGGAATAGAGTACTCAAGTGCACAAGTGAGTGTGCATTATAAATACACATTGCATTAAATATGTAATGTTTTCATCTGTTTGGAAGTCAATTGCACAGCTGTTCATTAATGTTTCTTTTGCTAACTCGTTGGTTGCAGAAACAGTTGTATACTGAAATCTGGAAAATGCACTCTCTTCAGTGGCAAAGTGCCATTTATGGGATCCAATTTGCAATTCCAAAATGTTGACAAGTAGTCTTCTTAGACAGCAATGTTTTAATAAAAGGAAGAACATACAACAGCTCTGCGTGAAAAGGACAGTGACCTGATTGCAAATTGCATGTGCAACTGAAAGCCTCTGTTGATTATAAAAAAACTGGAGGACCAAAAACTGTAGTACTTTTTGGTGAAAGGCAAGCCCTGGATTTTAGTAAATAAGGGTTATCCTCTCGTCCATATAACTGCAATACGCCTCCATTATATTATGGTGGTAAACTTGACCCCCTTTTAGACAAATCAACATTTATCTTTGATTCTTTTCCCTTAATTGTAAAATGAACCCATTTATAAAACTGGAGCTGGCCTTCAAAGCTGCATTTGCAACTGTAACTCACTCACCAAGGACATCACTACGTACAATATGTTATACTGTAGAGCTTTTCAGGTGCAGGTCTGGGCTTTATTCTCAAGAAACAACCTATTTATCAGCTGCCTTGCACATCTGTCTAATTCAGATCTCCTGTAGGCCCACAGCTGGATGTACTCAATTCATAAACAGTAAACAGTGTATGGGTGAGGTTTATGCTGTTGGAGGTCTTAGCCATCAAATCTGACATGCAACTGAGCTAAACATGCTAAAAAATAGTAGGTTCACTGTCATTTATTTGTAATAGATATGAAATAAATAGTTTTTAGTTATCAAAACAAAACCAGTTATAAAGGCACTCTGTCTGATATTCAAATTGAAATATTGAAGTAGCATTAGCTTTTAATAAGGTTAGCTGGTTTCTACCACATGAAAGCGCATGCTGCGTTGCCCATTTAATAACTGTTATTTGGATTTGATTGCCTACAATCCAGTACGTCTGGAGAAAGTTAAGACATTGAATTCTCTGAGGTTGAAAACATATGCACAAAACTATACTTTACTAAACAGTAATACATATGTAATACAATATATATGGCACACTATAGTGGCATTTACATTTTTTTTCCATAACTCTAGACAAAAGAAGCAATTTTACAAATCAAGTAACTTAAGAACTCTATTCCAGCCCAAGTTTAGGACCATCCAGCCATGGAAAAAATAAGTGTTATTTCCTGCACAGATTCAAGATAACACCATGCTCAGGGCTGATGCTGATATGACTTATTCAAGTATAACTAGTCTTTTCTGAAAGTTTGAGCACCAAATAACCAAGGTCTTGATTCTGGCTTGACAAATGCACGTATTAATTGGTCTGAAGCTTCCATCACACAATTACAACTTCATTCCTTCACTATCATAAGCATCCATTTACAAAAATGTATTTGGGAATGCTAAAGAGTAAGGTACTTTACCTAGATTGCTCCAGTAAAAACCCAACTGCATAAATGGGTAACTGTATGTAAAAAATAATGTGATATCTTGTAACAATTGTAAGTCGCCCTGGATAAGGGCGTCTGCTATGAAATAAATAATAATAATAATTAAGACAGTTTTGTTTTCAGCATCAGCTATAGCATTTAAATTGCCACAGGCAATATACCATGTTGTGGATGGTGTCATGAGACTGAAGGTACACTCAATTGTAAATAAAACATTCTTCATCATTTAGTGCAGCCGTATAAATAATCAATGTATTACTTGTTTATAGTCTGCTATCTTCACTTTATACTCAGATATCACATTTATTTGATGTCTTCCACAGCAAAAAAAAGCCCCCTTCTTAGAAACATGTTTGAGGCTTTTTCAAAATGTTATATAAAAGGCAGTCCAGCAAGCAATTTGGTAAATGGGAACGTTAAATCCCACATATAAATATTAGTAGCTTTTGTAACAAACCAGATTTTAGAGGGTTTTTTTAATATCCATGTCTACTTGCGTTTTTTGCACAAGACATTTGAATCCCTCATATTAAACACCTAATTACTTGTGTCATTCCAGCCTGATGACATGTAGTCAGGTGATAAAGTTCTATTCTTGGTTGCTACTAATTTGACTGTCATTCAACTGACACTTGGGTAACAAATGTATTTTTTTCTTTCTTTCTATGAACCAGTTAGTGATTTCAGTTCTTGAGAATTATGGAGTAGAGGAGATATGACCTGGCCAATAAATGGGGAAGTGTATTTTGAAAGCTCTGAGTACTTTTTTTCTGTATTCATTTCAGAAATATTGGGAATTTGGATTATTTCTCATAAGGCATTGTAGTCTTACTGAACATGGTGCATGATTTCTTTGTATGTTCTTGATCAGCGATTCTCTGTCATCTTTTTTTTCTGTGTATTCTGTCTGTGTTCTATTAATAAGTGTGAGACGTTCAAATAAAACAATGAACAGTGATGCAAGATTACTTGTGGATATCATACATGGCAATTATAGGTCACTTCCTCCTTTTACATGAAAAACAGAACAAAATGGAATCAAAGCATTAAAGTCATAAATTGTTTAAAGATGTCCATGTTCCCGTACAGTATGGAGAACTCACTATGGGGCCAGGCTTTACCATTCAACCTGTTTAGATGGATTTGCATCTCAGCCCACTGAATTCAGTAGAAAAGCAGGAGCTGGAGGTGAACTATTAACCTCATGGCTCATGAGCTAGCTCTGCAGTTAAGCAGTTGAGTATGTCTTACGCTGATGTCAGTTCTTCAGCTGCTAGAGGGAAGCCCTACATGTAACATAAATAATATACTGTTTCCATTTGTCACCTAATGTACATCAGACAGATACTGCTGTTTCTTGGAGCTTGGGAAATGAGTTCATGTGACATTTCCACGTGTACCCTAAGCCTTCAGCTGAGATCATATGTGCCAGGATTCAGTGCTACAGCAGCAGCTGGATGTGTTCCTCTGGGAGTCCTCTCCTTTAATTACCATGTACCATCTTTGTGGAATTGCCTGCCCAGAAATATTAGAGATGCTTCACAGCTTCCGACAAGCAGGTTTTTTTAGCGGTTACAATATAGTTTATGTCTCTGTAGGCCGAGCAACACGTGCTTGTCTATAAAGGGCCTTGAAAGGTTTGGAAGTGAAAAGAAACAATAAATGTGTATTTGTCATCATGTATCAACCCATAATAACGATTTCTGACAACTCACAGATTTAGCAGCAATTAAAGCTTCTGACAGCTCTTGACTGCTATACAAGTGTAAACAGATGTTAGTTCTGTAGGGAATGCATTTTTGCTAAAAACACTTAAAAAAATAACTACATGACAGTAATTCAGTATACAGAACAGGCCTAGAAGAAACTTGAACAAATTAACAAGCACAAGGTTGTTATCAAAACAAACAATTGCCTTGCAAGCCCTGTTGACACTTTTGAATAATTATTAAGTTATTTTACTTGAGCAGACATAAATCACAGAAAATGGCCTATTCATATTCTCTGCAACGTAGCATGACCATAATTTGTTAGCAACCTACTGTGATTTAATGCACCATTATTTAAACAAATGTAAAACTGATCTAATTAATGTTCCAACTGACAGCCCCCATTGGACACAATTAGGCCTGACAGTTCTAGGGGAAAAAGTTTTATAGAGAGAATTCAAAAAAGAAAGGGGGCTTGATCACTACTACACACTATATTTATTGGAACTGCTCTGCTTGTTCTGTTCCCTCTGTAGCTGAATGATTCCATTTCTAGTTGCTTTTCAGTGTATCTCTGCATTGCAATTACCAGATCTTGAATTTGTTAGCCACTTGGCTGCCTTGATGACAATGGCTGGTCTCATGTTTTATCCGTTCCGTCAATACCTGCCACATTGAATCACTAACTTTTATATACTTATATGGTCCTTATATTCAGTTCATCCCTTTGAGTCTTTCATTTCTTATTGCCGGTGTAGCAGATTGCACTGCATTTGTTAGGGAGGATTTCAGCTCTGAGTGGGTTGCTAGGTAACAACCGGGACCTTGTTTAGTCATGTGATTGCTAGCTTGGTGCAGATGATGATCCAGTGCACTTGTTATGTAACTTTGGTTGTTGTATTGATCATTCCATGTTTCCATGATATGTCACAAATGCTGTTCAAACACAATGAAAGATGAAAAAAATGAATGGTGCTTGAGGGATATTGGGGAATTGAGAAATAATCAGATGGTTTAGATAATCAGATGTCACAAACGTTTAGAATTCTTTTATGTCATATTTATTCAGAATCAGTCTAAACTAATCAGGTACACCACAGTATAATCATGAACCTGTTGCCCTTCAACACTATGCTGTAGTTTAGATGTAAGAAATACCACATTTTCTATGTGTCTAATAAAACAGCAATGACAGTATCAATGTAAGAATGCTGTCTATAACCGATTCCACTGTTCCAAAAAACAGTTATTCCTTCTTTATATTAGATTATAAAACCAAGTATTCTATTACAAAGTCTAAATCCATTGTTGTCTATAATTTCTAGTAAACACATTTATTTCTTCATCCATCACTGCAATGCCCATTTCTAATTAAGATGTCGGGTTTGATAACTGGGCTCAATTGCCTGCTGTTCCACTGGGTTCTTCAGTGCTACATGGTAATGTTGCTATTTTCTATTCAGCTGAGCAGAGAGAGGATGATGATACCATGGGTGCATATAGTTATTATCAGAGATAGATGCAAAATCAAATTCTTGTTATTCATTGTTACAGCCATGTTGATTTGTACATATCAGCTTCATGTTGTCAGTTAAAATGTCTTTCACTGACTATCTTCCTTCTATTTCTAGGTCACTAATTCCCCAGCATGGTTTTAGTTGCATTGTATGGCATAACATGAAAATGGCTTCCGATTGAATTAACCTTACATGAAATCAGACTTATAATCTAAATATAAAAAGCTTTGTAGCACATTTCCAAGCCAAATAAACCCCAGCTCAGCAATTAAATAGTTTTATTATTATTATTATTATTATTATTATTATTATTATTATTATTATTATTATTATTATTATTATTATTATTTTTATTGTTGTTGCAGGGTCACAATCCAAAGTTATCATTGGTGGAACAGGGGTTAAACAAAGAATTGATTTAAATGAATTAAGGAATTAACATTCAAACAGACCCTACTGGCCAGGCGACTGGTGAGCTCAAACGGACAACTGCAGGGCTGGCCTTTGTCCTCCAGAGGCCGGCAGCTTACTGACATTCAGTCTCAAGCTTGTGAGTGTAGAGAGGCAATTGACTTAGCCATGGTATTGGAGGATACCCACTGATCTTCAGTGCTTCTGAGCTGTTGTGGGAATTGCTTTAGTAAGGGAACATAATTCTAAATTGGGCATAAAAAGGTGGTAAAATAATCAGGCACTCTCAGCTGGAATTTTTTTAAGTGTACTAAAGTATAGTAAAACACAGTCAATTCTTATTAACTGAACATGGAATTGCAAACTGTTCTGGCTGATTTACAGCCTCAAAATATGTATTTCAACATAAATAAAATGTATGTGTTTCAATGGGTTAAAAAAAAAGGGCCCAGAAAAAAAAAATGGTGGCAGCTTTACAAAACCTGATGATAATTCCAGCCATGACAAATTAGGAGTCTAATTTACCTCTCAGACCTATCACACATTCACATTACAGCGAGACAGTAAGACACAATGAAGAACAGGTTGACATTTTTCGCTATAAATCACCATGTCCAACACACAACATAAAATAGATGAGCTCAGGGAAACAAATTCCTGCACATATGATAGAGTGCATGAGGACAGTGTTTAGTAAACAAAGAAAAACCCATATATAAATGCAAAAGAACAAGCCACTCTGGACTCCTTTTGAAAGTAATGGCTTAAAAGCAGCTGAGATATGAGTCATGTATAACATGCAAGGAATGGGCAGGGAGATTACATACTGAAAATAGGTGTGCAACACAAAACAATGTCCTCTATTGCAACAGAAATACACAAATATATAGCCATCTTAGTCAGTATTACAGACATGTATGGTGGTTTCTCTGTTAAAACTAGGGTTTAGGTATAGGTCAGTACATCAGGACAGTACATTTATCGCTAAAATGACACTAAACCTCTGGAAAGTAAATCCAGACAGAATACTTCTCATTACCCACTCAATCGTGATCAGTCACACACTGTCATTTTATAGTCACACACTTTGACCCTTGTTTTCCACCTCCAATACCACGTCAACAAACTACTCTCTGTCCAATTGATGCTGTCATACACATCCAGTGTCACTCAATTTAAGATTGGTGCAACTGACACTCACAAAATGAGAAAAAGATGAATGATTGAGTGGACAAACACCTATTTCTTTGTCTAAGCAATCACTTGTCAGTCTCTCTCTTTCTTTCTGTGTGCCTATCAATCAAAGTAAATATAAGAGGTATGGGCAGAATTCAAAGTAAATATTATTTATACACCTTGGGATGGAAAATGTTCTGCATATTGTTCTTTCAACCTTGACTGGGTTTTTAGTTCAGTTTTAAACTGAAATATGATTTCTTGGTGACTCCATTATAAAAGACATCTAAAGCATTGCGAAAGCACAGTGAAAGTATACTAAAATGCATTCTAACAAACTTATATGAGGCACTTTTTTACACAGAGAATTGTGAGGGTCTGGAACCAACTCCCCTGTAATGTTGTTGAAGCTGACATCCTGGGATCCTTCAAGAAGCTGCTTGATTAGATTCTGCGATCAATAAGCTACTAACAACCAAACGAGCAAGAATGGCCTCCTTTATAAACTTTCTTATGTTCTTATGTCTGTATATTCAACGTATACAGATGGCCTGTCTGGCCTTATTGCATATGTATATATATATATATATATATATATATATATATATATATAGCTATGGCCAAAAGTTTTTCATTACCTTGAATTTTAGGATTGAGACAGAATTTACAATAAGCAACTATATGAACATAATTTAGACATTTTATTTAACATTATGTAATCAAACGATAAAATGATATTGCAGAAGTCTACCAAATGCCATAATAGTAGTACACTATTTTATGCTAGATTTTGAAATGTTACATTTTTTTCAGAAAATGTCAATTTTTCTCAGCTTTTTGTTAAGTATATGGACATATATATATATATATATATATAAAGAACCAAAAGAAAGAGCAGTGATTTTCATAAAGTTAATTTGGGATTTTGGTTAGAACTCTTTCCTTTAATTTTTCAGCATTTTTCTTTTCTTACAGTACTATATTAATGTTAAATAATACAATTAAGTAGTTGGCTTTCATAATATTTTCTGGTCCAATTAGAGCTCAGAGAGTGTCCACTGTGGAATTATCTCCGAGGTACACAAACTAATGAAGTTGAGAATTCTCCAACTCCTCAATGCAAACTTATCAATTATAAGTCGGCATCCACTAATGAGATCCCTGGCCAGCTTTAGCTAATGAATAAAAAGTGTTCTGTTTTGATATGCCTGGTGTTTGAATCTTAGTGTGGCTGTCTGAAGCTGCATACTAATTGACAGATGCTGTTCATGGAAAGAAAAACAAATATTTTCACATTCATGTTTAACCCTCCTTCCCATATGCTGATGAACAGTAATAATCATCATCATCATCATCCTGTTGAACGTTAATGTTAACACTGTGCATTCCACACTCTGCCATTAGCATATTTATACAACTGAAAAGTTATTCTTTAGTTGGATGTAAGATTGTGCCATTTGTAAATCACTGTCTACAATAGTTTTTTACTTTAAAAAAATACATATTTTAACGGGCTTACTGCATGGTAAACTGGTTACCTCTGTTTAGTGCATGAGGCCCTAAGTCTGGGTGCACATCTCAGAAAAGTTAAGCATTAAACTCTATTTATCCTGCCATAGTGACAATAAATAAGGGGAATGTATGTATTTGTATGTATAAACTAACCTTTAGATTGTTTAATTATAATTTATGTTAATAGTTAATTGTATATCACAAACTGTAGCAGCTATCGACAAGCATTGTATGCAATGCCATTATTAATTGGAAAGAAAATATATAAAGAATAAAATTAGTCAACCATTTCCAATGTGTGGTCGGTATTAAGACTGTACCCTCCAATCATTTGTAAGGCAACATCCATTAAAACTAATAATTCTGCATTAGGTATTGCCTAATTAGAATAACTTTTTCAAAATAAACATTACGGTTTAAAAATATCTTTCAATGAATCCATCAAATAGAATTAGATCAAATCTATCAGTACTATAGGTCTGTGTGTGTGTGTGTGTGTGTGTGTGTCATTGTATACCATACCAAAGTTATTGTCTTATCAACGGAACAGCACACCTTACTGTCCCAGTGCTCCATACCCAAGTATAGACTAGGCCTGATCTTGTCTACTGGGAAGTGTTGCGTGATCCACTGCCATTAACCACTCTGACCGCTGCAGGTGATATAAAGTTAAATGATCAATAACTGCTCATCAATACATCTGTTAATCAGTAAATCTGTTAAGATGCTTAATTAATGTACAAAATATGCTAAGTTTGGGAGGGCTTGATGGTGTCTTAGCAGCAAACAACCAGGTCCTCTTAATAGTATTATTTTCCAACAGTTTGGATCTAAAGCATTAAATAAATAAAAAAATACTGATGCTTTCCTGCTTCCTCTTTAAACTTGATGGCTACTTCTCTGCTGTAAATCTTTTTCTACAGCAAAGTTATGTAAATAAATAATAGCAATTTTATTCCAGGATTTATGAAGGCTAACACTGTGCTTTACAGCTTTGTTCTATAATGAAATGCCAGATTGATTATATGATCAACGGACTCTAAACGGCGTCTATTTTAACTCAGTATGATACATATGATTATACTGGTACTTTGACAATATAATATAACAGATGCTTTGAAATGCAATATCTTCAGCTCACAGACAGTGACAGATACGAGACAATATTGAGTCCGGTAATATGTGCAAAAATAAAAGACAAATAAGGGTGCAAATGAGGTTAAACCGTGTAAAGTGTAAAAATGTGAACCTCACTCTTGAATTATCCATAACACCACATATGAAATACCAAGGTTAATATATATTATACTATATTCATATTTGCTTACACACAAGCCAAGGAAGAATAGTTCATACGTTTGTGAATTCAGGAGCAATGGCAATTATATATGTGTCTTTGGATTTATATATCTCAAACATATGTGTTCTATACGGTGAGCTTTTGAAACTCAATGTTATTTATAGCACACACCTTTATAACTACAATGACCTCACTCGCTGCTGCTGCAATTTTTTATTGACTTTTCTAAGTGGTATGCAAGGTGAAGATGACAGAGCTATAGATTTTGCTTTTCACATACAGGCTCCCATGATTAAATAGAACACAGAGTTGTCATTTCAACTCAATCTAAGGCACTTGAAGATATAGACTATTTGGAGAAAATCACTGTAAATGCCACTCTTGTCTTGACAGCCTTAAATTCAGTCTTAAATACCAACCACTGCTGAGCACCAGAAGTCTCACAAAGTATGGCACTTCCCCACTGTTTTTTTATTTGTATTGGTTTTCTTTTTGTATTAACCTGTACCAGCGCACACATGGGACTGTTCTTACTCTGCATGTCAGCTATGCATCTGTCAAATCAGAACAATTTTTGCAGCTTTAATCTTGTCTACTTGTTTCCAACAGAACAACGTTGGACTACGATACAAGCTTGCTGCTGCTACTTAGTATTGAACTGACATGATGGGAAACTGAGTTCACGGGGACCAGAAAACAGTCCTGTGAGATCTATTTGGATATATCTGGAAAGCCCTTGAAACTTGAGGCATAACAGCACTGAGGGCTGAAAATGCGCATGACCAGTTGTTCATACAGTATTTAACTTGCAGCGTAATTACTGATATAATGTCAGTACTGTGAAAAGTACAGTATAAACTAAAGTTTGTGTATTGTTAAAATGTAGTTGTTGTGTAGGTGAGAATAAAAAATGGCTTAACAATTGTGTATTTTTCATTACCACTTATTATTGATATAGTGAATTCCTCCACACGAAGGTGCTTCTCATTTAACTAGCATGATTTGTGATTTATACTAAACGCTAAAAGCATCACAGCTGGATGTGGTGAGTCAACCCTATGGTGTCTGTCAAGTTTATTGACCCTGTAACCTCAATACTGAGACATCACCTAAAAAGGGTGCATGGAGACAACATCCCGCTGTAATGAGAGACTATGTGCAGGAGTCAATTACTTACAATACCTGACATGAATTAAGATACATTCATCACAAATGGCTTGCCTTTTCAGCAGCCCTTTCTTTTATTTTTTCTGTGATGAGAAGTTAAATGAACTAGGGGAATGAGATTGCCATGACAAATAATTTTAAAATGCATAATTCTCCTCATACATATTTGATCCTGAAGATGTAATATGAAACTGAACAATGTTTAATCTATTTTGCAATGTATAATATTCAAACTCTCTGTGCCCACCTTGACATTGATCGATTGACTCCCCTTAACTAGATCTGTTCTTGACATGATGAATTGGGGAGGTGTTCGCTACCAATACTTGAGGTAACTTATGGTCACAGTATTTTCAAGCGCATTGCATGAACCTGGCAGCCTCACATTGCTAATATTAAGAGTCGTTATTTAAACACCACTTTTAACTTACAGGTCTTTGAACCTTTCAACACAAACTATGTTGTGTTTATATATTGATGCTGCCACCGGTCATTGCAATCAGTAAATATAGGCTTTTACTATAAATTATAGATCGGTTCATATGTTTGCTTGTGTATTAGTCAAACCCCACCAAATTCAGGATTGTGTTTTGGGTTTAAATTTCTTGACTTATACTCGAGCAAATACGGTATATAAAAAGGTTAATTCAGACCTGTATAAAGCAACAAACCATTATACTAGCATTATAAACCATCTAAGTTTTGCACACATATTCATAAGAAAAGCATAGTCTTGTTATTCTTACAAGAGGAAAGATAAGAAGTGACCTCCAGTGAATCCATTTCCATTTAAATGCTTGTGACACTGGAGGACTCAATATTTAGGCCAGTGTTACACAATCTCAGCACACAGACGCTCCATGGCACCACAATGTCACCGTCTCAAATGACGGCTAATTCCATGCTACTTTCTATCAGAATTTCTTATTTGTTTATGCTCAGTCTAACTCTGCCACAGCACATTTTGTTTTTAGTGCAGCAAGGGAACACAACTTTCCAACTTTTATTTTCTTTTTGGACAATTTTAAAGGCACCAGTATTAAGCTTTGTCTTCCGCTGTTTAGATAATAGATAATGTACAAAATGTCAGGCAATGATATGAGCTATTAGTAGAAGGTTACTGTTTCAATTTTGACATACTCGTGTCAAGAATATCAATACAGACTGCGTTTCAGGGACTTCCTCTGTTCTCAAAATATTCTCTAAAATATATAGATAGGTTTATGTTTTTAACTTTTTCATTACCCGATGGCTTGGCAACTCGTCATAGCAACATGAAATGCACATATGTATAATCAGTCAGAGCAAAAACAAAGATGTTTAAATAGCAATATAGCCAATATATAATAATATGAATCTATGCATAGCTAGGTATTAACATGTGTCTAGATAGAGGTAAATATATGAATTTATACATAAGTACCTGAAAATGGGGAAACAACAGAAACAGCTATGTTCTAAAGGCAATAAGCACCTGCTCCTATGTGTGTCAACAGACTCTTTCATTCCATGATGTATGGCGGTGGTAGGGGTGTGTTTAATAAACCAGATTGCCGAGAGACCCTGTAACGCACCTACCTGCTACAACTAAACGTGCTAAAAACTGGAAAAGTTGGACAATATATCAAGTCTGACATGATACATAACACAGCGAGGCTGCGATTTTATAATGTCTGGGACTGAAACCTCTTTCAGTTGAGAAACTTGTCATGACTTCTTCAATGCAGATGCTATACAAGCAGCAGCATTTATATCCTTCATGGGACATTTCTTCAGGTTTGTTATTTTGCTATAATATACAAGTACATAGCAAAATCAGATCCACTACAAGTCAAGCAATAATGAATCCTGGAGGAACATGGCTAGTTTATTTTATAGGTGTGTGAGAAGCACACTGACATATCTGGACAAACTCCAGATGGCGTTCTTTTTAATTGCTAATGGTTGAAAATAGGCACAGTAGAAGAGTTTAAACAAGTAAGACCCCGTTCACACTACTGGGCCCAGGGTCGCCCCATATTTAGGTCTGTAACCCTGTTCACATTTGGGTTTTTAAGGCGCCTTTGCACGTTCACCTATGTGACTGAAAAGCAGGCCTAACGTGTGGTGAACTGCTTTTTTATTTTTTATTCTTTTTTTTAATGGAATGATAGCCTGCACTCAAAATGGAAGAGATACCGGGATATACAGTAATCCTTTTGTAGCAGATGGTTGTTATTAATATAGATTTTTTTCAATGCAGCATAGTAGCAATTTTATGGTATCTATTAAAAAAACATATTGACTATTTTGACTTACTGTTATGGTATGTAACAGGGTGACGGTCTGAGCTTACCCCACAAACACATTATTCTCTTAAGAACACGGAGATATTTAGTACGCAGGAAACAGCAACTTGCTAGTGTTGACAGGTACAAATATTTATTTTCGTAATGGATACTTCACTCAGTTTGCAAATGACTATCAGGTTGTACACAATGACTGACATTCACAAGACAAACTCACGACTGACCATTTAATAGTACTACTGCTCCCTCCTAAGGAAAGACACAGCATTAAATAATGTTAAATACATTACACATGTTTCTTTTCATTTATACTTATTTGTTTAACCTGCATGAATGCCGTCTTTGTTTACAAACACGATTGTTAAACTATTCTATCGTTTACTCGTTATCATTACCATTGCTATTATTATTCTCTAGTCCCCAACCATTACCAGTAAAGACTGAACATTAGACTGAACATTAGCATTACCCCTTGAATGATTACCGAACATATGACTATATAACAAAACCCTTGTCCCACATGTAAACGGCAACTTCATTAAGGGACACGCCGTAAATACAGCAATACACCATCACATATTAAATACACTTTGTTCAACAACATGTACAATACATAATAAACCACTGCTCTAGCGCCAGTAGAATAACATTAACAATAATAATCACAATAACAGGCATTGAAATATTGCAGTGAGGGTCTCACCCTCACATGGTGCATCAACGATCTTAATATTTGTGGATGAGAACAGTATTTTATGTGTGTGTAAAAGCAAGCAGCTAAAATAAATGATCAGCATTTTAATGTAAAGACACACAGTTCTGTAAATATGTATATTGTTGCGTGCAAAATAAACAGTGGTGGGTGAATATGCCAAGTCGCCAGCACCATTATTGATCATTATTGAGATACACAATCCTGCAGTTTTTATATTTATTGCTTAGTTACTAAATAACAGGAAGAAAGTGTAATTTTGACAAATTAAGCATAATTATGAACACACTGTATATTATGTGAAAGAAACAACCTGAACTTTAACCAGCTAGATTTTTTTTTTAATTTAATATTTTTATAATTAAAGTTGTATGATGTAGAAATAATTACCATTCAATAGTGATCCACTGCCATCTTGCCTAGCACAGCATTCAGCTTTCTATTTAGCTTTCCCACACATGGGAGTGTCTACTGAGCTATGCAACCACATTGGTCATGTGATACGAAAAGCCAGCCCTAAATCTGCTTTGCGTTCATATATATATCGAAACGTTGGCCTAAACCTGAGCCAGCCCTGGGCTGCCTATTCTTTTTTGGAGCGTTCACATATGAGAAAAGGCGACCCTGGGCCACCTCAAATTACAAGTGTAAACAGGGTCTAAGTGGCTTCAAAGGCCATTTGAATAGCTTTTTAACACTTTCCCTTTGATTTCACAAAGTTTGACAGTCATTCAGAGCTCTAATTTTGATGTACTATCATAGTTCTCTAAATCTGTCTTTTACCTGGCTTTGCACTTTCTATGAGTTTGGTCTGGAGAATCCCAAGTCCAGTTTCCTCCCAGTGAAATCATGTGACAATATGGTAGAGTAGGCAGAGTTAAAAGATTGTATTTGTACATGAATTGAATGGAATTGGGGTCACAGCAAGCTCAAAGCCAGATTCATAGATTAAGCATGCTGAAAAAACAATTAAAATTATGTTTGAAGCTACTTAGTCTTATGAATAAATTAAGAATAACAAGTAAGAAACTGCTTTCATCTGGGATATGTTTCTTTACCCAAAAGCACTTAGGGCAGTTTAAGAGTATTTCAGACAAATAGACCTATCATTTGCTAATTTACTTTGTTTACAAGAATACTCTTGCAAATAATTCGCAAAATTATGAGTTACAGTCACAAGTGAGGGAACATTGCAGTATAGTACTTGTATTACCTGTCCAAACAGTTAATGACAAATAATCACTATTGAATAAATGAATGAGTGATTGATTAGGAGGAATAGCACAAAGAGACAGCATGATACAAAAAAAGTTTCTCTTCTCCTAGCTGATTCTAGTATTTCAAGAGACTTCTGGAATTGTTTCAAGTTTTTGTCTTTTCAATATTTTATCTTTAGCTCATCTAGGGACTGTGGGAATTACACTGCTGTTCCTCAACTATCATCTACCTCATTGACTAGGAACAACAGATAATATTGAGGGTTTAAAACATCTTTAAAAACAAAACAAAAAACATTGTATTTTCTCTTTAATACATTCTGAAAAATAGTACATATCTGTCTACTGGTCTATCTAGCTGTGTTTGCCATTATGTCTAGCACTGAGTAGAGCAGTCCTGGAATGAACTACCCACGGATATCAGGACTGCTCAGTTCCTGATCACCTTCCGGCGCCTCCTCAATACACACCTGTTCAGACAGCATCTGTTAACCTCACAACTCTCGACTATACTGGACTATATGGCACCCAATTGTACCAGTACTTACTTGTACTTGCACTGAACAGCACCACACCTTGCTGTTTTCTACTACTGCTGTTTGTCCATCTTTGTCTTTCTGAATATTTAATACAGTAGTTTCCATGGTAATTGCTACCACAGTGCTACCTCTTTTATTGCACTACTACATTAAGTACATTTTACTGGATGCACACCACATAGTGAGAATAGTAGAAAGATACATGTGTTTCAAGAGTGTAAGATAATAAGAAATACATTGTCTACAATGGGGATTATTGCACAGTGTTGACTTTCTAACACATTAAGCAAATACACAGTTTTAGGAAGAGAGAGATAGTGTATGCATTTAAATACTGCAAGGTAACAATATATGGCTTGCGTTCTAGCAGTGACCTCTAGAGCCCTAGGCAAACACATTAATCAAGAGAGCAGGGTCTGTCATTAATTAACTATACATTATTCTGAGTAATTCTGATGTTATTAAAATCTCCCTGATTGATTCAATATGAATGGAATATAACAGGTAACATTGGACATCAATTACTTCTGTTGTACCTTGTATAGAAATCAATAAAGAGATGGGCAGAGTTTATTTTGCCGATTTGTCCTTCGTCTCATCATGGGCAGCAGAATGGCTGTTTGCTTAATCTGATACTCTTAATATCTGCAATCGCATTCAACAGTGTAATAGACATGCTGGTTGAATTAACATTTAGACAAAGGTAGCGAAAGATGTTGATGCAATGACTAAAACTAAATCTACAGGCCCTGTCTACAGATTTGTTGTTATCTTAGTTGTTTCATGTACAGGAGACAATGTGCCTCAGTTCAGCTATGTAATATATATATATATACACACACAGACATTTACCAAGAAATAAATTGTGCAATGTGAAGTGAAAGGCCTTTCTTTGATCTGCCTTTCTTTGATCTCACATTATTAGCCATATTCCGAATTTTATGAACCCCTGACTACTAGACTGAGAGAAAATGAGCCCATGAGCTCCAGCCTTCTTGTGAAACAAAACATGTATGCATTATCCATAATAGTGTGGTATTCTCATGACTCTAAGCTGCTTACCTGCTGCGTTATAAGAGCAGCTTCTTGATATGGCCATCCTGACCAAGATTTCACAGTTGTGGGATGACGGTTGAAGATGTTCAGCTATGCAGCTTTAGTTCCCTCAAAGTGGCCATTTTGTTTGTGTGATTTATAAATGGGTTATCTGTAGCAGCTCACACTTTTGTCCAAGCACTCCCATTGAGGCAGACATAATTCTAATTGATTAGACATTAACAACAGGTGCTGCGTTCCTGCTATTTTACAACGGTGAGCAGATGCTCTACAGCAAGTGACAGTGATCTATAAAAGACAATTATTCATAATCTAAAAGCATTAACCTTAGAAGGTATTACCTACCCCCCCATCTCTCATTTCTCTTGTTTAGGGTCCCAATGGAACTGATCACCCTTGTTTATTTCAAAGTGTCTTCCCACGGGTCGCCTAAAAAAAGCTAAACCAAATTAGTCTAGGGGGATCACCCATTGTGTAATAAATCTTACTACCAGCATTAACAATTGCCTCTGACCCCTTCTCCTAATTGATGACTATAAGACACTAATGATACAAACAATGTCTCTTGCTCTATAATGCATTGTGAATATAAGCATGCAATAAATATATAATGTAAGAAATATATTTCATAACCTTCATCTTATAATATTATTTAATATTAAAATAAACCAAATTTAGGCAAACAAATATATTAGGTAAAATACAGGTCATCCTATGTTGCAATCTGGAGACCCATTGACTCGTTCTAATCTAAAGATCTGTGCAAGTTCTGTAGCTTTGAAAATGCTTGCATTTTTATTGATTATAAGACTACTGATTTCCTCCAGTCAGATCTACAAATCTGTTACCTGGCTACACAAGCAAAAAAAGGTGAAAGCTGCTTACATGCGCAATTGCTGTAAGGTGCTTGACAGTCAATGCTCCCTATTCAGTGTCACATGATGTCGATTAGAAGGACAGTGCAAAGTTAATGAATTCTCCCTTTTGGTGACAACTGCATTCATCACTGGGAAAATAGAAAACAAATGTACATTTTCAGTTCAAAAAAGACTGAAGCTTACAAGTGAAAACCTAAATGTCATCTGGAAATAAAACACATGTAAGCTTGTCAATATATTTAATTACATTGTGGAGCAACTTATGTTGCATACGTAAACAAATCAATCTTCTTATTCATTTTAGTATATAATTGCAAATAGCCTATTGATCTATATAATAAAAAAGAACATTATTTCAAGGCTTTTGTAATCCAACTTTTACACCAAGTCTATGGGCTCTGGAAGCTGAATTTAACTATGCAAGTACTGTTAAGTTTACTTGGGGCTGCCTGAAAACATATCAAACATCTTTTGAGTTTGTGATCCTTTTTAGAATTGTTTCGCCAATATGGTGATTAGTTATATCATATTGTGTCCAATTATGATAATTCTGTAGATACTGTATTGCTTGTTTGGTGAAGCACCTTAACTATTACATTTCCTTTGTCCGTCCTCCATATGTTAAATAAATGGAGTGAAAATTAATATTTTTTATCAATATTTAAAAATAAAAAAAGAATTACCAAAATTAAAAGTAAATGTAGGGTCCCAATTGTACAGTGCCAAATACCCAAATATTATATTTTTTGTTTCCTAATAGTAATTCAGCTAGTGCCGTAATGCACAACCCTGTCAGTGCATTGGTCAATTCTGAAAACAGTACACTTACTTCTATGAGAAGTCGATCTGTATCATATACTGCACAAATCGCATCAATGACTTGATTTACATGCACTTGAAAATCGACTCTATTGTCATGACTGTGTGACGTTGTCACGCGAATACATCGTGAAACAGCAAAAGGACATCCTTTACTTTAAGGGCACGGTCAATCGCTTTCTCACGATAAAAATAGCTGTAAAAACCCATGTAAAACGGAGCAGGAATCATCCTTGTGGCTCACAAGATTTCAGCAGTCAAGATCCCGTTCTTCTTACTTAACCTCATGTAATCTCCAGCAGAAAGGCCATACAAAACATACACACACACACACACACACTGTGCATTTATGGACAACTTCATCACTAGAACTGCCGCGGTTATATTCATACCTACAACCGCGGGTTTAAACACCATCAATATTAAAATGTAAGACAAACTATCGGATACAACTCAAAAGTTTTATTCAAGCACATCTATATCAAACATCTGCACAGCCGATGAACAATTAAACATAAAAGGGTTATTTTAACTTACCACATATAAACCACTACTTCAAAAAATGAAAAACTATAATAAAATAAACATTTCAAAAGAAATTTGTGTGTAAACAGGTATATGCACATAAAAAACTGTAAAAACAAAAGTAGTTTTTAATCTAAAATGAGAGTAACATGATTTATCTTGCGTGTGTCACTCGCAGCACAGAATCCAGGTTGAGCTGCAGCCTGCAGCTTTGCAGTTTTCTGATCTAAATGTTTCTGCTAAAGCGCTGTGGCTAGCTTCAAGATCAAATCTCTCCTACCTTGTACAAAACGAAAGAATTGATGGCTGCCAGGTCCAGTAGAGGTAACAACAGGTTGTATATATATTTAAAAATTTAAATATTGTAGGTTATATTCAAAATAAAAACATGTATTGTAAAAGGCGGTTCTAGTGTTAATGAAATGTAACTTTTAGATGTTCCACAAGCACACACACACACAAATATAAATTCTAAGTAGTAAAACTAGCAGAAATTATATTTTATATAATTTTGTGTGTGTGTGTGTGTGTTGGAAAGGTAACCAGACAAACAAGTAGCTAATGCGCGGCATAATTCAGAATGTGAGCGACAACACCTGAATTCATTTCTCTTGTTAAATGTTTTTATCTTCATGGCAACACATGAAGCTCTCATGATATTCAGAGTCATTTAAATATCCCCTCCCCTAAATGCCTATGAATTGAGTAATCTGCATTGGTACGGCCGATTTTTTTTCCTAAATCAGAACTGCATAGCAACACATTTCCTGAAAAGTACGGCAAACAGATTGTGAGGAAAACTGTCATGACTTGTGCATGTAAACAATGCCAATGGTTTCCCATTCTTCATGGCTAGAAAAGAGGGTCATCACACAGATTAACCAGACGATTTCACCAAACCCATAGAATCAATGGGCTTCTTGATTGTGTTCCACTACTTCACACATTTTTATGTTAAATATAAGGTAGAAAAATAACTTGAGGCCTCTTTCAATAGTTCAATTCCTTAACTGCTTCCTTTCTCTGCTTTTTGTATTCAGTACCATACTCATGCCTTATGGTGTTTATAGGTGTATCTCTTCCATTGACATGTTTTGATTTCCCCTTGTTGTCTTCATGGATTTTTGCTGGAGGTATAACCCCTCTTGCTTGCAGCTGATTCTGTTGTTTGAATTAGTTAAATACCATCCCCATGAATACTGTACTAAATAAATGGTCAGCCAATATTCTGTTTATAATTGTATAATTGTTTTTTAAATCGATCGATAAAATCGGTTGTCTTTTAAATTAAAATGCTCTTAATTTGATTAATTATTTCACTGTTATTAGTTACTCTACACAAAGGAAAATATTTACCACAGTACTGTAATTTTAATATGAACAGAAGAAGGAACCCACAATACTTGTCCTGGTTTTAGAAATGAGTAATGTGAAATACAAAAAAGTTATTCAACAAGATATCTTTAAACAATTGTTGTTTAAATATGGATTATTAAGCAGTATGATGAATTATGGAAGAGTATTTTAATATATCAGTATTTTTTTCTGTTGATATTTGGATGTGATAACTTATAGCTTTCTTACCTTCTGGCTAAGCAACAAGAAAAAGAACACATGGGTTGCAAGTAGAATTTTATTTAAACTGTATCTTGTAAACTAGGGGGATTGCAATCACTGAAAGTTATTCCTCATGTGGGACTAATCTAAACACAGCCTTTTTCTATTAGCTGTTGTTTTACAAATTTAACCTGAAACCAGATGTATCAATGTGTGTGTAGTTTGGGACAGGGATTATTTACAAACTTCACTGATTATCCTGTGATGTAAAGCCAATATTCTTCAAAACAGGAAATGCATAGACCCATGTGACTCCCTCAAGATTATACAGTATATGGTAATAGCTTGGGATTGCATGCATACTGCTGCTCGTGGTCCCAGTAATGAGCCAATTTACAGCTATCTTTACAAATTGAACATTATCATTGCCCTACAGGTAAAATGTGCACATTTGCTTTAAAAATAAGATGTGTCAGCTCATTACATTTAAATAAAAAAAGTTTAAGATTGCTTTAGGTGTGGTCCCCGAGTGGCTCAACCAGAGAGCTGCCACTAGGAGCGCAGGATGAGTCACACAGCTTGGATGGCGCCAGTTCGCGTCCAGGCTGAGCAAAGAGGCCGAACTTTGCTGGCGAACCTGAAGGGGGCGTCACATTGGCTCTGACACTCCCGGGGTGGGGGATGGGAAACCAGCAGGGATTGCTTCTCCTCATCGTGCAACAGCAAACCCTACTGGCCAGACACCAAGCACATTCAGAGTGGATAAGAGGCAGGGCTAGTCACTGTTCTCCGGGATTGGTAGCCCACCCGCCTCTGCTCTGGTTTGCTCGTCGTAAAAAAGTGATTCTGGCTTTAGGCTTGTGAGATCGGAGGATGTTCACATGCCCTCAGAACGTCTGTGCTGTGTGGGGACTCGCTGCGGTGAGGAGAAAAAAACATAATTGGACATTCCAAATTGAGGGAAAACAAATACAAATAATAATTGGTCACTCAAAGTTAAAAAATAAATAAATAAATAAATAAATAAAAATTGCTTTAGATAACTACCCAGCCCTGTAATAGGGTACTTAATGATTTATATGGATTTGCTGAAGAACAGACATTTGTATGAGGCAGGCTTGAGTATGTATTCTTTACAAAAAGGCCTTCTGCCAAGCATCCAGCGGGGATTACATTCCTTTCAGTTGAACAGCCGAATTATTCGCTGGTTCATCTATTACACACCAACTGTAAGAGCTTTAACTATATTATTAAATGTCAGAAATCAGCAACCTGGAAAATATAACATATTCCTTTAGAGGACAATTGAGCCAGTACAAGCTCATGCAAACAGTCAGAACTTACAGAGTTCACAGCAGAGCTGCAATGAACACGTTCGTCTGGAATTCAAACAGCCTCGAGCCAGCTCTTTGAAGCTTGTACAAAGTTTTTGTCACTGCTTGCTCTATTAGGTTACCTATTTTCTCCACGTCCTCAGCTCATTTGCTTTCAGAAAGTTTGAGATCCACTCAAGACTGTTGCCGCAGTAAGCAATTAGAACTAAAGAGCAACTCCTGAATGGAGGTGAAAGCACCATAACACTTTTTTAAAAAAAAGTCTTCACAACAAGAACCATTTAGAATGAATGCAAACATCATAGAAGCTAAGGGGACAACAAAAACTGACTACTTGCTCTTTACATGTACAATTGTTTATTATTGGCTTTGAAAAACCACAACATATTAACAAAACTAACACTTAAAAGCTTGTGTTGATTTTGTTAAAGAGTTGAGAGTTTTTGGCTGTGTTTCAAAACTGAACCATAAAAGTGCTTTCATTATTAATGCAGCAAATTAAGAAATGCCGCTATAAAGTAGCAGCTATATGAACAAAGATGATTCTAGGTGGCAATTAGCACAAGCTGCCTTTAAGTTTGATTTGCATTTTGTGGAGATCAATGCTATCTTGAGAAAGTGCAAACAATAAGCAAACTAACAATATCTCAGACTTAACACCTGCTCAGCCAGGGACTTGGTTTGAAGACACAGAGATATACTTCAAAGCCCATTAGGAATGTCTACAATCCTGTTGTGCATTTATTTGGCAACTTTAAATGAGGCAAAGATACATGTTTACTATTTTGGGGGTGTTATATTGGAAACATTTAAATCTGTTTTCTTTCTTCTTTTTTATATCCATTTAATATGGGTACGCAATAAGACATTTGTTCAGATTCCATAATGAGTCCTATAATGAGTCCCAGTGGCATATGAGATATGTTTGGCATTACAAACTTCCTTAACATCCTGGGGTAATCCAAACAGAAACGCATGCTTGGGTCTGTGCTTTTTATTTAATACTGGAGGAAATCTGTTATGTTGTCAAAGCGATGCAGATTTAAATAACAGATTTCAACCCAGAGTGTCATCTGCCATCACATGCATTATTGGCACATGAACTTAGGGTTGCTAACAACCTTTTAAGTTGGGGAAAACAACTGAAGCAGCTGAGCTCCAATATGAACTTAAATACTGGTGGTTGTATTAAAAGGGAAAATATATACAGTATTTAAAATCACTTGGACAACTTAGCCTTGTCAAAACTAGATTTTTTTGTAGCAATTTTTTGTGTCACATGTTGTTTATTGTGCAGAAACCATAATACCAGGGATACATTTATTTATTTATTTTTTAAGTCTACTTTTATACTGTTTCTGCCTGGAAAATCTTTTTTTATGGAATAGATCATGATCATTAATCTACACAGAAACACAACAGAGAAACACACAGAATATATTATTGTAGGATAAGTAAAAAGTAAAAAATACATAAAAGAAGCAGGCATATAATGTTCTAATCCAAGGCTATTATTTTAGCATGGCCAGCTCCTGTATTAACTAGGGTTTGGAAAGTATGGAGATGATTGCTGAGAATACTATGGAGATTAAAATGGCCAAGTCAAGTACATCATTAGTCGTTGTAGTACCTGTTACATAACTTTAGCCCCTATTGTGCATTGTTTGACCTTTTTGTATCATTTTTTCATAGCACAGTTCTTTTTTATACCATTTTTTATAACACCATCCCTTTTTGGGGATATCTTGAAACAAAACTCCCTCTCTACAGCAGTTACCGCATAGTGTAATATTTATTAATGCTTGTCATTTAAGGTTTAACTTAAGTGTTATATTACAGTACATGACTGAGTGATACATGCAGAGGACACAAAGCTTTCAGTATTTTCAGCTTCCTTGTTTATGGTGAATTGGTTATAATTGATCAGGCTTATTTTGTATTCATAAATGTATCGTGTACCGATATGTATACGTTTTAAAAGTATTTATTCATTGGCACTCAGATTATCTCCATTTTTTAAATGTTTACATTCGGCTGTGCATACGAGTACCTGCACGTGTTTGTTTAGAATTTCACCACTGGACCAATGTATAATATATGCTGGAAATGCTGATGCAAAGACAAAGCTGTCTCTATGCTACTCATGGCTACCTGCAATATGTAATTGAAAAATGGAAAAATTATATGCCCAGAAACAAAATTGTGATGAATTTTGTGGGCATGGGTGTATGCTTGTTTCTATAAATGCCCTGAAAAGATAAAGGTTGGAGTGGAGACGTAAAGGCATTGGTTTTGTACCATATCCACTGGATATTAATTGCATTCTTTCTTAAAAAGAAATATTAATAATAATGTTTTTTAACATCATGTAACCCAATTAACTATAGTAGATATCATAGAAAATATTACAAAATGGTGAAAAAGGGTGAAAAAACGAGAGAATACGTTTCATAAAAAAAGGTCTATTCTTTGGATTAGCTATTAGATGAAGCAAATTACGAGCACCTGAGCAATGTGTTTTGTGACTGCTGTGTGTTGCTTTAATCATGTTTCTTTTCTCAGCAGTGAAGTGGAGCATTGAAGTGGAGCATTGATAGAATGCATTTGCTTAGAGGCACAAGCCAATACAAACTGGGAATTTGTAGTTTTTAACCTTCCAAAATAAAGGTCTATAGCCTCTGCAAAACATCCTTTTGTCTCTCTTGGCAGGCTACAAGTCTTGTTTTGAAGGGTTAATAGTCTTCAGTGAAAGAATAATGCAAAACCGGGGTGGTTTTTAAATGAATTGTTGCAAAAAGGTTTGTGACATGTCTCAAATAAATAAATAAATAAATACATAAATAAAATAAAATAACATGCTGTTATCAACACAAATCACGTTGCAGCCCTTTTGTGTTTTTCCTTTTTTTGAGTCAGTCATCTTAAATGAATATTACATAAGCCCTGGAAAAGAAAGATGACAGCTGAACAATTACACATGACAGAGAACTACAGTTTGACTAGATGTTTTGTTTTTGAGTGTTCTGACCTTCAAGCTTTGAGTGTTCTGACCTTCAAGATGTGTCCCCAATAACAATAAAACACAGAATGCTTTATTGAATTGATTTTATAGTTCTTTCATATCTGCTCTTATCTGTATTATGATATTCTATGATATTTTGTAATGCGATACTTTGTACTGTGATAACTTGTAACAATTGTAAGTCACTCTGGATAAAGGCATCTGCTAATGTGGAGTAGTGATTAGGGCTCTGGACTCTTGACTGGAGGGTTGTGGGTTCAATCCCAGGTGGGGGACACTGCTGTTGTACCCTTGAGCAAGGTACTTTACCTAGATTGCTCCAGAAAAAAAAACAACAACTGTATAAATGGGTAAGTGTATGTAAAAATAATGTGATATCTGAATAATGTATGATGTGATAGCCTATAACAATTGTAAGTCGTCCTGGATAAGGGCATCTGCTAAGAAATAAATAATAATAAATAAATAGTAATACTGTTTTTATTAGCATCTGTTTTTCCATGGTTGTACTACACACTTAACATAGTTTACAATGGTTTGACATGTTGTTGTTTTTTTGTTTTTTTTTAATATGCTTTACCATACTTCTCTAGGCTTTACAATGCTTACCTCTACTTTACCATGAGAAGTAGCCGCAGTATTGTAGATAGTAGTCTCCTGGTTGGCAGGTGTTTCATTATAGAAACCTGCACACATTTCTGATGTTTCACAAGGAATAGATTGAGTAGTGATCAATTGATGAAGCCAGCAGATTCACAGAATCATGTATAATTAGTGAGAACCTGTTAGCATTGTAGCTGCATATACCATTAGATCTTACCATTGGGACCTCATTGTTTTAATTGCTTTAACATGGTTAAACACAGCCACAAAACAGCATACCATTCATGTGTATATTGATTAAAGAGTATCTTTACCTAATATATTTGTCTCATTAGTCTTCATAACAATGTAAAAAAAAGTTTGTGCCAACACAAAGCTTTGATTTTGACAATTGCATTGTTTTTTGAAAGCTATATGATGCAGATTTGAAAATAATACTGATTACATGTTCTTATTTTAGAGCCTGATACATGAGCATAGTTTATATAATGGCAATAGCAACAGATTATACTGCAGGAACTGCTCTGTCACAGCGATATACTAGACTTACTGTACTGCAGCAAATGCACAGGAAAGTGTGGCAATCTAAAAAGAAAAGAGGAGAAAAACAGTGTACTGTATTACAAAGCAAGCACAGGGAAATGGGTTGTAAATTGTCAAAAGAAAATTACCTAGTACATTTAGCAGGTTCAAAGTATATAAGGCTATTACATTAATTATTATAAATTTCATTTTCACACAGTGTATAGTTTTGTTACAATGGTACAATGGGAAGCAATGCTCCTCATCCAGTTTGTATTGCATCTGTCTCAATTATCAAGCCCTGAGCTTTAGCATCAGGCTCAACCACTTACTATTCTACATGCCACAGCCCTATATTGGGAAATGTTATTCCTCAGCTGAGTACAGAAAGATAAAAGCAATCTTTTGCACAATGTTGTCTGTAAATAACCAAGACACACAAATGTTGATCCCACAAGAGCAATAAGAGGAAGGTTAATTATGTTGTCAAATAACCATAAACCGGTTTCTAAAGCCACCGCAGCAGCTTCAACTAAGCATTGCTTGTTAAATTGATTGTAATTCAAATATCTCAAAGCCATTACAATGTGTCCATCCATGTACAATAAAAGGGCATAATTAATTGAAGGACCATTTCAAATGATTGACACAGCAATAGATTCAAATAAAGGATGTTTAAAAAATAGAATGCCATTTTATTTTTTAAACAACTTCTTATTACGTGTAAATGTAAGCCATCTTGCATTGTGTTCAAGGGAACAGGATGGTGTGTCTGAGAGATAAATGAGTCACCTTGGACCTCTTGATATAGCTGACAGGTCTGGTTTAATTCTCTTGCCTATATGGCCTGTCCAGTCCAATTGACTTATGGCTAATTAACCCTCCAAGCAGGTTGCGGAGTTTGCTGTCTCACAGAGCACCACACAGGTATACATAAAAAATAGTGTACTTGTTACAAAGCATGAATGTACACATTTGCACAAAAAAAAAAAAAAAGTTAATTTGACCTTGTAGCTGATGATTTACACACCTCCCAACCAAGGAGAAAAGAAGGGGCATGCTATGTTCTCAGACTGCTAATATGAGTGTCGACAATGAAAGAGGTCAAGGCTTGCTGTAACAAATCTCACACTGCAGAGCGCTAGACAAGAAGGGCCTTTTTAGTAAACAGCAGTAGGAAAAGGTACAGCACCAGAGCACATGCATAGATTCCGACACTCCTGTATGAGGGGCAGAAATATGGAGCTCCAGACCAGAGCTAATTTGGTCTTAATATCACCACCATATCCTGGCTGTGCTCTTCAAAGCTCGTTCCAATTGAGTCTCTAACTTCTGCTTGGCTTACTCATGTATCCTTTCCTATCTACTAGGTATTCCTCCACAAACCAGGCTGGAAAAGTAACTCTCCCCTAACATCTGCCACGTGTTTGTATAGGGGCTACCTCGCTTGGACTACACTATATACGGCAAGAATTTTCAGCAAGATTATTTCAGCTCATCAAATAAGTTCCACAAAAAAAGCATGGTGTATTACTGCTCAATGAAGTGGCAATTCAGCATCCAGAAGCTTAAAATTAATATTACCTATTATTTTGAAAATAATGTACATATTTTATAATATAGTTACCACAATATATAAAGTATTAATAATTCACAGCATCCTTTATTACTAGCCTGAAGCAGCTTTTAAAAAAAACACATAAATGAATATTTTGTTAGGAATTTTTGGAGACTCTAAGCATGTTAATTAATTAAAGGAATAACTTAATATAAATCTTTCAAATAAGCTCTGGTTTCATTACAGACATTTTAATTACAATCTAATCAATATGCAATAAAGTTTTTTTAATAATTAACCACAGTCTCACATTTTGAACTGGATAATAACCTGGCTTTAATTTAATAAGGGTTGCATAACCCACATTTATAATGCCCTGTCTGAAAAAAATAAATAAAATAAAACAATATATTTTGCACACATTAAATGTCCCAGACTGACAGTTATTACAGGCTGTATACTCAGTTAATCACTACAGTGTGCATGGCATGGGCATGCAAACCATACAACAAATTGATCGATCTCTCTTTTAACAGCTACTAAACACATCACATTGTGGAGTATATCTTTGAGCACTCACACACTGTCTAGAGACCTATTTTTAAATCGTTTTAGTCCATGTTGTCTTATTTTGTGGTTAAAAAAAAAATCTGTTAAATGTATAGAAATAAAACTGAGTAGTTTAATTTTAGTACTCTTAATCTTAAAGTTTCTTTCATTTCATTTCAAAATTAGGGCTGTGAGTTTCCTTGGGTATTTAAGCGTTATTCTGGGTGCTTTGGACAACCCCAATCAAAACCCTGTTCCAGACCCTGTCAGTTAAATAAGACCATATGATATAATCAGGAGGCCCCACTTTTATAACATAATATAATACATATCTCAAGCTTTTTCTAAAATCTGCATACCACCTGGTTAACATTAACATTCAACAGGACCATGCTGAGTGCACTAAGCTTATCCATGCCTTTGAGCCAAATGTCTTTATTCACCTTTGATATATAAACATTTTTGGAGTCCCCACAATACCGCTGTTTCCCATAGTGTTATCTTTTTTTCATTTCTGTGGTTTTGACAACTGCAAATTTCGGCGCTGAAGAGTAATTTGAATAGGACCCTTTGGGCTATTTTTGTCCACCTTTACTATGCATGATCAGTTTCATATTTCTTAAATTAGGTAATAATTGTAGTCCCCTGACTTTTGTACTTTCTACATAAAAAGTCAAGGCACATGCCAGGCCTTTATTGGATTATTCTGTAGTTTTTCTTATGTTTAATAAAATCTGTTTTCTATTCAAATTTAATGAGACGTTTAAGTGAATACCGGATGCTTGCTATTAACTTTTTTATGCCTTGAAATTGAAAATTCCTGACATTCTGGTACTGATTAATTTTAAGGAGGGCTTGTTGGGACACTTCATTTTTAAATAACAAAATAAAAGGACTGGAGTCCCAGTCTGCTTCACGACCTGAAATGATTTGATTGTCAAAGAGTTTCAGTCAGATTCACGGAGGACTGCACCTTTTATGCAGCAGGTATTTGGAACCTTTGTGAAATTTGGAGATTGTACGGTAGACAAGAAAAGTTCAGTGATTTGGGAATAGTGTGTGGTGAGCTTTGTGAACTTAAGCCAAAGTAATCTTCAAGGGGACTTAAACTGACATTTTGTCAAACTTACTTTTCTGCTGGTGCTAAAATGTAGGCCTGATGAGCGAACCCCTGATGTTTAAGAAACCGATTCTAATCCCCTGACTGAAGTATTTCCATCAACAAGCATTTCTTTTGCAATGTCATCTTTAGTGCACGTATATCCTTTGATGTACTTGTGATGTGTCTTTGTTACCCCTGATATTGTACAGTACATCTCTGAAACCTTAAGCTGCATCTCAAAAAGTAGAAGGCATCTGTGTGCTTTCTGCTGTAATTAAAGAGCCAAGAAGCATGGGAAATCACTTTTAAATCCCTCCTTACCCCTTTCTTATGTCTGACATTTACTTTATGGACTGCTTTTTAATAGTAAATATAAACGTTCTTATACAGTAAGTGGGGCTTTGAAAAATGAGTATGGACTTCTAGCCCGCTTTCAAAAAAAAACTTTAATTAATCAAAATGGGCTATTAGGAGGAAACAAAAAAAATCTATGTAAAAATCAGTTTTCATATATACTTTAGGAATCTTTGGGAGGATATTTTAAATGCTGATACAATTCTGACACAAGAATATTTAAAAAAAAAGCCTTTATAACATCACACTGCAGAACATTTTGTGTTGGGCAGGAGCGAGTGCTGCTTTTGCCCAGTGGCATTTCATCCTTGGAAGTAGCGCTTTGCCCATTATTGGCAGCTGATGATTCTTGACAAGCTCTTTTCCAAAAGACTAATGTTTATTTCACTTACACATGATATATGGCCAAAAGGGTAACTTTTACATCCAGTTCTTGGCCAGTACTGTAGCTTTTTATCCATTCACAAGTTGATTACATCAGTCTTAAATGAGCACTGGTCAACATATTTCATTTTTTAATCTTCATTGCTCCGTTTGTGATACTGCTCCTCATGTACTCTAATAGAAGAAAACGACTAAGCCTTTTCTTTGGTGTTATTTGTCAAAATGTTTCAATTTTTTCTACAATTTATACCTTAAGAAAAAACTTAAATCAAAATGGTTCATATTATCTGACCTGAGATTAAATCGATAAAGACTCTTAATGATAAAAGCTTATGAAAAAGAACTGATGATAAAGACCAGCTGACTCCAGATACTAAATGGTTTGTTTTCTGTCCTGTTTTTATAACCTTTTGGTAACAAATGAAAATGTTAAATCTGGTTTTAAATGAGTCTAAATGAAGTACTGCAATTCATATTGATGAAGCATCAATATGTTTATCTGTTCCAAAACACAGAACACTGAAGGTCATGCAGAACTTCAAATACACAGGCATGGGGCAGTTAGGTTTGGGGGTGAAAAGGCAGAGGGCATAGCATTCTCCAAGATACGAAGTTGATATTTTTAGGGGATTCAAGAACACACATGTCTTTTACACATTTGCAACAAGGTATTGTGGCATCCTAGAAACTGTCTATTGTCTTTTTTCAGCAGGGTACAAGTATGGTTAGCATCTTCTGGAGGAAGATGGTACAGCCAGTCACAACTGGAAAGCACCAGACATAAACCCCATAGAACTTGGATTGAAGGATCTAAATCTGGATAACAGTGATCCGGATTTTGTACGCCTATATTTTGTGATCGAGATTAGTATTATCTGGATCGTTTTGAGCCACATTGTCTATTTGTTCTTTTTAGCGTGGTGGTACAAATAATTCTGGTACATACCCAATTTTATCGATAGGTTTGCTTTCACCTCCTACCTCTTTTTGTTTCTTTATGTAATTATTGAAATATGCTATTCACATATAAGATACCTTTATCCTTTTACATGTATATTGGTGCAATGTATTAAGTAGCTTAACAGCATAACCCAGGCTTTACATGTTGTAAGCAATAAATGGAATTACACAACACACTGAAGAGTAGTGGTTATGGCTCTGGACTCTTGACCGGAGGGTTGTGGTTGTGGGTTCAATCCCCGGTTGGGGACACTGCTGCTGTACCCTTGAGCAAGGTACTTTACCTAGATTGCTCCAGTAAAAAAAAAAAAACTGTATAAATGGGTAATTGTATGTAAAAAATAATGTGATATCTGTATAATGTGAAATAATGTGATATCTTGTAACAATTGTAAGTCGCCCTGGACAAGGGCGTCTGCTAATAAATAAATAAAAATCTGAAATCTCCAGGTTTGTCACTGATTTCACAGTTGATAACTCTCCTGGTTAGCTATTGCAGTTGTGAGGTCTCTGCGAAACGAATTCTCACTAGCATGTGGTTATAAGGAGGAACACATACACGTGAATCATTATTTATGCGTTGAAGTAGATTGAGGTTTCACATTGGTGCAGAAAAACAAGCATTCTCCTTGTTCTGTTAATGATGAGGGCACTTTGGAGTCTTGTTAGGCCTGCAGCTATAAACAAGGACTCAATATAAACCAAATAAGTTCAGCTGTAAGGCCATGCTGTATTTTAAACTATATGTACAGCACCTGTTAATGTGAGCCAATAGAGTGTAGATTTGATTTGCAGCAATCAGACTGTGCAAGAAATTTAGACATGTAGGAAGATTCACGTGGACTTGTTTTCTTCTGGTACCTGACATGATCAGCATGGGCAGCAGTGTGGAGTAGTGGTTAGGGCTCTGGACTTGACCGGAGGGTCGTGGGGTCAATCCCAGGTGGGGGACACTGCTGCTGTAACCTAGAGCAAGGTACTTTACCTATTATTATTATTATTATTTGTTTAGCAGACACCTTTATCCAAGGTGACTTACAGAGACTAGGGTGTGTGAACTATGCATCAGCTGTAGAGTCACTTACAACTACGTCTCACCCGAAAGACGGAGCACGAGGAGGTTAAGTGACTTGCTCAAGGTCACACAATGAGTCAGTGGCTGAGGTGGGATTTGAATCAGGGATCTCCTGGTTACAAGCCCTTTTCTTTAACCACTGGACCACACAGCCTCCTAGATTGCTCCAGTAAAAACCCAACTGTATAAATGGGTAATTGTATGTAAAAAAAATAATGTGATATCTGTATAATGTGAAATAATGTGATATCTTGTAACAATTGTAAGTCGCCCTGGATAAGGGCGTCTGCTAAGAAATAAATAATAATAATAATGATGCTGTGGAACGGCCTAGGCTGAGATTAATTGAGTTTTAGAGCTCTCATTGGATTGGTTTACATGCACTTGAAAATCGACTCAACAGTCATGATTGTGTGACGTTGTCACGCGAATACATCGTGAAACAGCAAAAGGACATCCTTTACTTGTTGATTAACATATGCCAAAACCCAAAAGGTACACTCATTTATACATACAGTAACATTGCCGATATTATTAATACCTGGGGTAAATAAATAATTGTATTAATAGTGCTGTATAGAATGATTTTAAACTGAACTTATTGGTGGACACAAAAAAACTGCTACACTATTACAAGACTCAACTTTTATTCAAAACTATAGTGCATGTTTTTGTCTTCTTAGGACTCAGTGACTTATGCATTATTTAAGGACCCAAAACAAGCATGGTGGAATTTTCCTTTAGTCTTTTTCTTGACAATAATGTGTAATTATGTTGTTATTACTGCCGATGGAGCGAAGGCTACTGCTGATTCAAGTCAGAGGCATTGTAAAGAAACTTCTTTCAAATCAGGAAGTTGTAATTTGTGTTGGATCTAAGAGCAGGAAAGAGGAACAAAATGACTTGCTTCTTGTGCCAGCCGTCCACTGTTTTTCATCTCAAATTACAGATGCAGAGTTTCGCTAATTATATAGGTACCCAGGCTTCATTCCCAACACATGTTGCTAATATTGCAACCAGCAGGGCAACAGACGACAATGGCAGCTTGAACACACTAAAAAAGGGGAAGTGCCAACAGAGGAAGTTAATAAACAAAGCAAAAGGGTACAAAGATTTTGGAAATAAAATAAGGCTGATGTTGTGGAAAGTTCTACATCTTTAGTACATTAAATAACACAATTAAAGGGATGACTGTGCTGAGAAATGGGGTATTTGCAGAACAATTTAAACACTTTACAGACTGGTTTCCATGTCAAGTCAGTACCACCCTGGATCTACACCCTTCTGCACCCTATTGACAGTGTTATGGCATGTTTTTCCAGGTTTCTTTTTCAAACCATGTAGATCTATTTCTCCCCCTATCTTTCATATACTTTACCATATAGTTCACAGGAATGCTTGCACTTGGCTTTTCCTATTTCCTCTTACTTTTACAAAACGTTTACATAGGGGACATTTATTAATTCTGCGTCAGGCTCGCCAGGTCTAATTAATTTTTTCACGCGCAGTTAATTTTAGACGCGCTGTTTAAAAGTATTTTTTTTCACAGTCAAACGGGTTTAAATGGCCCTGCATATCAACAAAGCACTCACTAGGGATCTCCAGCCCCGCCCACCCTTTCGCTTGCTATCGCTTTCACATATGTTACCAAATAAAAATAATAATAATAATAGTCAGACATACCGATCAATCGTCTCCTGATGACTCGTTTTATCACCAAACTCCTCAATAATGCAATCCAAGTCATTATTTTATTGCTATAACATCTCAAAAAAGCTCTGCAAATGTCCGTGATAGTCTCTGTGCGCTGATACTGTACTCCCAGCTTGTTTCCATACGACCGCCCCATCTGATGCCAATGGGGTACTATGACTATTCATGAGATACGCCTTTTTTTTTTTTTTATCGGCTTGTCTCGGCTCCTTTCATTCCCACTCGGCCATTGAATGGTTTTTCGGCTTTTTCCGTTGAAAAACCGACTTTTTTGCGTTTTTTGCGTTTTTAAAATGATGTCGGACAGGGTCCGACAAAGGACCTGATGGGAATAATTGCAATGTCGGACCCAGTCCGACAAAGGACCGCAAAGGGTTAATAGAAAATGTATGCATATCAACTAATACATCCTGTTGACATTTATGAATACAGTCAGCACTCACATATCCAACCCTATAAAATTTTGACTTCAGTGACGGTTAAACACGTGTGACGAATTATTATTTCATTTTGGTCCGTTCCAACCCTTTTCAGGGAACACAAAAAAAGATACAATATCAAAAATACATATATTAAAGGACTGTGTTTTAAAATAAGTAGGCTTCCATTTGATGTACTGTATTGGTTTTGTTGGTACAGTACTATATTTTCAACAGAAGTAGTATTTAATTCAGAACGATATGCTTCTGAAAATATCACTTGCCAAAATTACAGAGAGACAACATGTTAACGGTAATACAACACATACTATTAAATCTGGTAAGTATTGAAGCGGTATGTAAAATTTCCCATTAACAACCTAACAGCAAAATAAAATTTAAATGTTATCCATGCACATAACTGCGTAAAACATAAAAGGCAATGCAATTTAGCAAAACCAAAAGATTAACACAACAACAACAACAACACCAGTTTCCAGAATTAAGTCAGTATTCAAAATTATAGCGCTCAATAAGGCCCTAATGTCATAAGCACTTGCAAATGAAAATGCACAAAAGCAACAAAAGATCACAGATAAAAAAAATTAAAAAAAAATTAAAACAATATATCACAGTAGTTAGAACTGTTTAATGATTCACTTTTACATTACCCTAGCTTGTCTCGTTCGCTTTGTTTTGGCTGCATTTTCGTCAAGTTAAACTGGAGGAAGCGCTGTGTAACTGCACAAAAGACTGATTTGAGACTGTGACGGATATTCAGATCAATTGTAACATTGAAGAGATGTGCTTTGTATCAGAAAACTGGTGATGGAGTCGGAAATCACGTGTTACATATATGTAATCGGGATTGATTTTATTCTTAATACAATACTGAGTAACTACTGCCATTTTATACTTTGTACAGATTCAGTTAACAGTGTAGTGGAAAAATCAATTTGCCTTTGGCTTCCAGCTAATTTTGATTGCATGGGAACTGACTAAGTGACTGAGCAAATAAGCCAATAAGCTCAGAAAGGGGATCTAAATAACCCTGTAAACAGGTAAGATCGATCTTGAGCCGCACTATGTCTATATTCTCTTAAGAGGGCCCCCAGTGGCTATTTTAGACCTTTCTCTTCAGTGAAAGCATGTATGCAAACTGCTGGTAACTATTAAACCAGTCAAAACGACCACCTTACTTATCTAATACGTATAAACTGTATTTAACTAGAATGTTTACGTTACGTTTATGTAGCTTGCTTCTATGAAAAAAAATAAATAAATAATGCAATGCCTATTGGTTACCAAGCAACATAAACCTAATATGACATCTTTCAAATCAGCACAGGCACAATACAATCATGTACACAAACACCCAGAAGTAAATAATAAACCCAAGGTTAAAATGATATATAGTTATATAAAAGCAAGGGATTTAAAAGCAACTGAATGCATAAAAACTAAACAAACTATTCATTTGGAACTATAATAGATTCAGACACCAGCACAATAATGACACAGCTTTATATCACAGAGAAACTGTGGCATCAGGAAAAGCACTCCATAACTTCAAGGCTGAAGTGAAAAAAAATAACTTACTGGCTAGTGTTAGAGGTTTCATCACAATTCTCATTACACAGCCTCATTAACCCCACAAATAGCACACTGTTGGACGAAGAGCATAATTTGGTATGCTTTGAAAGTCAATCCAGGTTTCCCTTGAACAAAGTTGTGCTAAATTGTGTGAAACACTGGTGGTTTTGTGATGCAGATTACTCTGAACGTTTCAGTTTTTAAAATAACTTTCTAAAAAATAGTAAGTTCCAAAATTAGAATAACTCAATTATAAATTTCTAAGTCAAAAGAAAACAATTTCAGGCATACAGTATGCCATTTCCCAACAGGCAGTCTGTACTTATATCTCAGAGACAAACATAATTAAATGGCTTTGGTGAAAGCCATTACCACAGACATAACCCAGAGCAGCGGAGAGACACGTCATACAATAACATGCCACATTGCAATGGAGAAAGGTTCAAAGTGCAACCAGGACCTCAAATAAGCCTTTCTAGTGTATAACACTGACTTTACACGTCATCACATATAGCTTACTTCTCAGAGGCCACATTATGCTGGCAATTTAACTGTGACCCATTTATGATCTCCTCGATCCTGAGATCAGGTTAGTTGAAAACCAAATTTGGCTGTGAAACACGTTATTATTTGCTTTACATCAGACCACAAAAACATACAAAATATGAGACCAATATTTAGGACTCTGAAATATTGAACATTCAGTATTCTGAACATCCATACCCAGGGGTCCTCTGGCTGACCATAGCATTGGCAATTCCAAATGAAAAAGGTTTTAAAAATTCAAGATTTAATTGTCCAATTTTAAAAGCAACCCAATCAGCCATGTTTAATAAAGCAAAGATTTAAGACAGAACTGGGAAATGGGACTTTGAAATTCTTTGTGTAAACTTTTCTGGTAGTTCGTTGATTAGACATTCAATTTTTTTTTTTTGAGGGGAAAAGTTATATACACCTGTCATCTGCAAAAGAATACAGACCTATCAGTCAAAGAGGGGGTTGAGGAGAATGCTTGAGAAGGAGATCTGCGAGGCTCCTTCCTTTAGAGGGGTTCTACTTGAGATATTTTCTGGTTCCCAAGAAGGACGCCGGCTTTCGCCCCATCTTTGACTTAAGATTCCTCAACAAGTTCTTGAAGGAAAGGAGGCTCCAAATGCTGACTCTGGCCGGGTGACTGGTTCACCACCGTGGACTTACGGGGCACGTACTTTCACGTTCCCATTCATCCAGAGCACAGGAAGTAACTCCGCTTCGCCTGTCTACAAGTTCTCTGTGCTGCCGTTCAGCCTCTCCCTGGCTCCTTGTATGTTTTCAAAGTGTGTGGATGCTATCCTGGCTCCCTTGCAGTTGCAGGAGATCAGAGTACTAAACTATCTCGACAACTGGCTGATTGTGCTCAGTTCGTGAGAGGGAGCAGGGATTGTGACGCAGCATCTGGCAAGGCTGGGCCTCACCATCAACGATGCAAATAGTCAGCTTGTAGCGGTGCAGTGCTCGACGTATTTGGGGCTCCGGCTGGACTCCAGTACGATGCGCGCATATCTGTCAGACGACAGAGTAGCAGCTATACAGGGTTGCCTCTTCCTGTTCAAACAGGGATCAAAGGTCCCCTTCGTACGGTTCCAAAAACTATTGGGTCTGATGGCCGCAGCTGTATCAGCCATCGAGCTGGGTCTATTACGCATGCGCCCGCGTCAAGCATGGCTCAATGCCTTCCACTTACACCCTAAGCATGATAGACACCGTGCTCTGCAGCCTTGCGATGGTGGAGGATGCCCTCTCACCTGCACCGGGGCATGCGGTTGGGAGTGGTGTTAACTCGTCAACTGGTGATGATGGACGCCTCCATCTTGGGTTGGGGGGCGGTCTGGGAAGGCAGAGGAGCTACAATCTGTTTACCTGGCCCTCCAGCACTTTCTTCCAGTATTGCACGGAAAACATGTGATGGTCTGAACAGACAACATATTAGTGGTGGCGTATGTCAACCACCAGGGCGGCCTCCAGTCCCTGGGGTTGCATTGCATCACCTTCTGGCTCCGGATTTGGGCACAACGGAACCTGCTGTCCCTACGGGCGATGCATCTTCCCCGATTGGCGAACTGGATAGTGGACCTCCTGTTGAGGGAGGGTGCGCATCCATCAGAGTGGAGCGCATTTGGGAACGGTTTGGAAAGGCGCAGGCCGATTTCTTCACCTTGGCAGAGACAACGCATTGCCCCCTGTGGTATTCCCTCCACCGCTGGCGGTCCTCGCCGTCAGCTGGGATCGTCTGGATCTCCTCAGTCAGGCGAGAGGCACTCTCTGGCATCCGGAACCTGGCAGGTTCCAATTATGGATCTGGCTCCTGAACGGGACCGCTGTACAGCCCTAGGGCTCTCAGACGTGTTTGTGGGTACATGACACCAGTGTGTCAGTGCGTACAAACCCTGCTTTCCTCCCCAAGGTGATTACAGCCTTCCACATGAATTAGTCTGTGGAATTGGAGTTTTGCCATCCACCTCCGTTTGCTTCGGAGGAGGATAGGAGATTGAATTTCCTCTGCCCAGTGTGGGCATTGAGGTGTTACCTGGATAGGACAAGAGCTCTACGTCATACTGACCAGCTCTTTGTCTGTCACGATATACGGACCCAAGGACAGCCCCTCTCAAAGCAGTGACTGTTGCATTGGATTGCGGACACAGTCGCTGCAGCGTATGACAGTGGTGGCTTACCCCCAACTGAGAGAGTAGCTGTGCACTCTACTAGAGGGTTGGCTACATCTCCAGGTTCTACCGCTTGAATGTGGTAGATCCTTCCTTGCCTTCAATAGGCACGAGGGTCCTTGAGGTTGCACGCTCGCACCGCTATCCTTCGGTTATACGGTTCTGATGCATCCCTCATAAGCTGCCGTTCCTTCTCCCTCACGACAGCTCTGGTATACATTTCCCATACCTAATGTTGTTGGTGGTCGTCTTGAATTGAAAGGAAATGTTAGGTTACTTACCGTAACCCTGGTTCCCTGAAAGAGAAAACGACCACCAACCGCAAGGTCGCATTGGTGCCCTCATGGGTTCGATGCAAAAAGAGAAATGGCTTCCTCAGTATGACGGTTTTAACCCCTCGGTAGGCGGGACCGAGGGTGTCATCCCAGGAAGGGGCCTATTGGCAGCTCTGGTATAGAGAGCTCAGAAAATACCAACCAATAGGCAGGCATATCCCATACCTAATGTTGTTGGTGGTTGTCTTCTCTTTCAGGGAATCAAGGTTATGGTAAGTAACCTAAGGTTTGGATGTATATGATTTATACAAGAACACTAACACAAAACAGATTGATTGGGTTATTTTCTGCATACAGTTCTATACATTAATGCACATAAACACCTTACTAAACATGTTTTCCACCAAAGAAAGTGTAAATTGTCCCCAAAAACCAACCCACAGCAATGTAACGAGGTTGTAATAACCATTACACTCAATTGTCATGGTAACCTTAGCCTCTAACCTGATGGAAGGCACCTCAGCTATGTCATTATTCTGTGCCGTAGAGTTAATAGGAAATGCAGAGAACGCACATACCCAGATGCACTTACTCCCACATTTAGAACAATTACTTTTTAACTTATAAGACCGTAATTCCAGATGAGTAACATTAATTTAACAGCATTGCTTCCAAATATAATGTCACAGTTTCAGTTTTTTCATCTTCATAACCATACCATTTAGATTTAGAAATACATATAAAGTCATTTTTAATGAAACTCTGTATCACAAAAGAGGCAAGGCTACTGTACATCATCTTTTTTAAAATTTTAGTTTTAAGGGATATTACTTTGTATGTCACAGACAGACAAGTAGAAGAATTTACAAACTTCCCACTTTTCAACCTAAATCTATGCTTTTGTCCCCCTCATAATAGTTATAGTCTCATACACGCCTTTAATTTGTGTAAAATAATACCATAAGTATACATGTTGTATTTGATACCTGCTATTCCTTAAATCCAAAATGATTAAATATGCCAATCTGTTCTTGAAAATATACATGACAGCAACATGTATTTTCTGTCATATTCAAATGTATCTGAATGGATGTGTTATTTTATTCACTAGCATAGGATGGACAACAATGCAGAGACTTAGTAACTTTCAATTCATAGGTCATAAACTAATGAGTGCTTAGGAAGTTACACAGTAGTATTTTAATATTATCTTTATTTAGCTGGAAAAAGGTCTAACATAATGTTGAACATATTCCCTTACACCAATATCATGCAGAGCCTTAATATGGGAAAAAACTAAACAAAAACGGACACATTTGTGTCTTTAGAAAATATTTGCACATTTAAAAGCAAAAAAAGGGATTTTCACAAATATGTAACCTGTACATTATCTGGTATGTTTGATTAGAAAGAAAAACAATTCCAGAAACAATTGATCAAGTATTTTATTGTTAAGAATAAGAAAAGTAAAAACTACTCTTAAAACGTGATGTTTCCTGCAAAAAAAGCCACTGAAAAGGGCAAAATGCATGAATGGGTTTGGTGGCCTGAATGTAATCCTTGTAGAGATTAGTCCACAGTTGAACTATAAAGGGTCATATTCATGTTACTTTTGTAGACTATTGTTAAAGAAATCGACAGCAGTCCAGGACAATTTTATAAAAATGAAACCTGATTTAATCCATCAAAGAAAATCTTTAAATAACCTTTTGTGTGTGATTGAGTGTTTTGAATGGATAATCATCCAAACCACAAACATGCCACACAATCTGGTGCAGTTTGCAGCCCAGAAGTGACATGATGTTCATCACCATGCCTAACTGTACATAGTGTCATTGTCCAGTCTGCACTGCAGAGGGAAGACTATGACAAAGCAGGATCGTAAAACACATGCTTCCTAAAAAAAATTAGAACTCTGATAGTTTACACTGAAGTTAGCTGTACATCAGCAGGATAGGCCTTTTATTCAAAATGAAAAAGTTGAAAAAGTCAGCAGTGAACTTTGAAAAATGATGCAGATATATAAGAAGGAGCTGCAGAGATGCAGTATTAAGGTTTCCTGATCTTTGTTTTTATTAACCAATTTCCTCTAACCATTAGGAAACATTCTTCATTGAAACTGAAGACCACAGTCTGTGCAAAGTTCTTCTGAAGGTCGAGGTGACAAAGATCAGATGGTAAAGTCATGCAACATGTTGAGAGGTTATGGCTATGAGACATGTGAAAAGCATTGTTTTTCATTAAAAAAATTTCACTTTAGAAAAGGTAATAGACATAATAGAATCACATATTAAACCCCACAGAGCTACAGGTAAAGGGTCACAAATACATTTTACCGCACATTTTGATTTGGTGTACAGGTGTAATTCTAAAATCCAAGTGCGTAGATAATATGTAAGTCAGCAGAAAATTGATACCCGTACAGAAGCTCCCAAGGATTGTTAGGGCCCCTATAAACATATGGGTAACACTACACAATGTCTCAACTTACTAGTTATACATTACAATTCCACATGTGTAATTATTTATCATACTCATCATACACATGGGAGGAGTCGTATCCCCCCCAACTCAACACGACACGACCATCATGACAGCAAAAATAGACATAATGAACCGTTCTTATCTTTGTATAAGTTAGTGATCAGCAGATGTGTCAGCCGCACGAAGAGCACAGCGTGTGCTTTTCACTAACTCTACTGTGCAGAATAAACTATTTTTTTTTCTATGGGTAAATATCGGGACTTTCTTCCTATGCATCAGGACGTGGGAAATTTGCTAGAAAATCAGGACTGTCCCGACCATATAGGGACTGTTGGCATGTATGTATTTGTATTCACTATTTGTTATGCATGCCTATACATACATCACATACTGTCATTTAATTTTATTGCATACCCTTTGTTTGGAAGTTGTTGTTAAAAAAAAAAAAAGCAATAACAATAATTTTTACAAAATTGCAAATCTCCTAAGGGTGCAGTTTCATATGTACCATAGGGTACTAATAATTATTTTCGTATGTCTTTGTTTTTTAAATACTTTATTTAATATAACTGTCTATTTAAATTGTACATTATACTAGAACAATAATACATTCAAGCTCAAAGTAGTAAGATAACATATTTTTGGCTGCAATCTGTATAAATTCTATATGCCAAAAATCTAAGGTATGTAAAAAAAATTTAAAAAAATAAAAATGCTTTGAACTTTCTTTTCGAACACGCAGGTCCCCGTCTGTTGTGTTGAGACAAAAAGGGAATTAGGGGATTGTTAAGCTTTCACCAATTAGAGGTCTCATGGGACTCTGCAAGACGAACACCAAATGCAATTGACATCTACAGTGCATGAGACCATTTCAGCCCAAACTGCAATTGAAATAATATAAGCATAATAAATTAAAAACTATTATTCTAGCTATTTATTATTTGAATATATTATTCAAATGATCCCAGTTGGGGGCCCTGTGACATTATTTATTCATTAAAAAGTATGGATTTCTGGCTGTGCTTGCTTCTCTAAGCCCTGAAGGGAATGGTGTCCTTGTAATGCAAATAAGGCTACATATGATTTAGGCTTTTTACGCTCTCAGGGAATACCCATGTCTTGTGGGTTAATGCTTCATTTGCAAATGTTTAAAGACAATATCATGTTATGTCAAACAGTTTGTGAGGAGTTTTTTTTTTTTTGGTTGTGTTTATTGACCTATTTTCTTCACTGTTTCATTTTCAGCAGTCCATTTCATTCATTTTGCAAGTGCTGGAATCCTCTGCAGGTGGAGATGCAATATGAAGTGTTAGCTTTTGAGCATAGACAAATACCCTCCTGCTGTCTAAAAGCAATGCTACCATTACACTACAAGCTTACCTTCAGACATTTTGGAGACAGTACACCCCATTGCTTTCAGTTGAGGACAAGGAGCAAAGAAATCTAAGGTCCAAATCTTTACTGTGTAACTTTGTTGAGGTTGTTTTGCATCTTTGTGTTCTGGCCCAATGAGCTGTGAAACGGTGACCAAACAAGACTAAATGATCTTAAATGGAAAAGCTGTGGTTCGGTCGTACAATGTGCAATGTGATAGTAGCACATGGGCAGGCACTATGACATTGGTATACAATGCCACAATGGGAGAATGTTCTAATTTGAAAATACCACTGCAAAACCGTGATGCGTAACAGTACAAATGTGCTTCTTTGCATGTTTAAGTTCCAAATATATTGCTATTGCTTGTCTGTTAACGGTGCTGTATGGATTTTGTATCGTAATACACTGGAATAATTTGTATCTCAATGGCAGGCTTATTTTTCAAATGTTTCTGTAAATGATTCCCAATGAAAAATTATTTGGTTTGAAAAGATGTACTGAAAGTGACAGGTACAGTACCTCAGGAATGTGCAAAGACCGTTTTTGGCATTGTTTCAGGGTGCATCAGTCTAGTTGTCTCATATAACTCATTTCTACTGTTTCCATGCATTACCTGGTAAAAAAAATAAATAACATTTTGACACTTTTACTCTTCAACCAATTTTGCATGTTGTCAAAATACTGGTAACAATTCAACCTTTTTGCTTTACTTCAGGGCAGCATACTGAATGAATAATGCTATATATATATATATATATATATATATATATATATATATATATATATATATATATATATATATATATATATATGTGTGTGTGTGTGTGTGTGTGTGTGTGTATGTATGTGTGTGTGTGTGTGAGAGAGAGGAAGTTTGGCACATATGGTGGTCTAATTACACCGCACAGGTTGGCACAACTATAAACAACAAGATATTTCCCCCTATGCTGTGCCATTAGTCACTCATTATCTACTAATATATGCAATATGCAAATCATGAGAATTTTGCAGCAATAAGACAGCAAGCGTTGCCAGTCAATTAGAAAGCATTTAAATAATGGTCTGATTCATTTTTAAGAGACCTGGACAAAAAAATTGAAAATTAGGTTTCATGCAAAGAACAACTGAGGATCTGTAAAGCCAGAATGTCTTACTCTATTGTCAGATACAATGCTAAATAAACTGTGATGTTTGTAATAAAACATAATTTGAAAACTGCTAGAGCTAAAATGTTAATTGCAATTATAGTACAAGGTAATTTCAGACAACGCACACAAAGTGTTATTTTAGCTTCGACTCCATGGGTTCTCCCTTAGATGGCTGAATGTATGGCTCATTACTGCTTCAATGTGGTTTTTGCAAAAACAATCTGAAAAATTAAAATCTTTGCCAATTAACTCATTTTAGTAATATTGTTTTCAATCACTCCAAATATAATATATCAGTGGTATAATAACCAGCTACATTCTAGAAGTACAAAGTTTAATGTGAAATAATGTTCTTCTTTGTTCCAGTTAGTCCTCAGATAAATGTTAAAAGGTGAATACTGCAGTTAATTTGTATTTTAGTATATACAGTTTAATTTTTGTTTAATGACCACATAGCTGCCAGAGCCTGATTAGAACACTTGGTAGGGGTTCTGTATTCAGGTTTAGTGCACATGCATAAACCACTACAGTGTGTTATTACAAAACTTGAAGAGGTTGTAACTGACAAAATAATTCCATACATTTTACCTTTCACTCGCTATAGAGGTATTGAATGTTGAAGCACATAGTCCACACAAACATTACTTAAAATGGCCAGCCATACAAATAAAGTAATAGCCGACACTGCTGCTGTTCAATTTTATGCAGAAAGCCTTAATCAGGATCTTAAAGAGTTTATCATTCAACTTATCAGGAAAAGCAGTGAATTCCACAAATAAAACACCTGCCACATCATCAGAAGCTAGGTTGCAGCTGTTTAATTATGCTTGTTATGCCATGTACTTTATTACAAATCTTTGAAATGGTTATACTGCATGAATAAAAAAAAAAAAAACGTTATTGATACAGGTGTTGCAGCTCAAAAACGTGTGGTCTTTTGGCCAAATTCAGTTAGGGTTGGACTGATGTTTTTAAAAGTTTTTGGCAAAAAAAAAAACTTTGAGAATAACTTATCTTGTATTAAGGTATATCTAGATAATATTGTAGCGATCTCAGTTAACAGAGGCAGGCGCATTACATAGAATGAGGCAGTCCACAACACACACACAGGAGGGCAAGCAAACCCGGGACCACTCGCAATAAAGCATAGCGCCGATACCGCTGTACAAAGGAGTCTGCGTAATGTTTTAGTGTGAGAGATCCCGGGTTCGCTCCTGCCCTCCGCCTGTGTGTGCATTGCCTCGCCCTGTGTGATGCACCTGCCTGCGTTAACTGAGATCGTTACAATATTAAAGATTATGTTAATGTTTTACTCTGAAGTAGGCCAGATATATATATGGATTCAAGTTCTAGCATCATAGTGTTTTTTATCTCACTTGTGGTCCTCAATAGTATGTATTGATCAATGGTCATTAAGGGAACTTACTCTTTGGCGTGGTAAGCAGTATTTTCTAAGTTCTCAGCTGATGCACTCACAACTTAAGGAAAAAAAAGAAAAAGAAAGAAATTAAAAACACTCTTGACCTTAACAGACAGTAGATGTGTTGAGTAAAACAGCTTGCATCCTGTAACATCCATTTATTGACATATGTATCTGTGGCAAAGTGCCCCCCCTGTGTATTATATGTTACGTGTTGTGTGTAAATGTTGGTGTATAGTCATCGGTACACGGGATATAAACGGGTCTGTGTTTCACGTGTGATTTAAAAATGTCGATTTGTATTTAGGCACGAGGAGGGCACAAATCACTTCACATGCTGGTTAAAATGTAATGTGTGGTCACGGGAGTGCACTTAATTAATTCACGTGCAGTTGTACCGAGATTCCAATTGAATGATTGACTAGCAATCGAGTCTCGGTACAACTGCATAAAACAGCATGTTTTCACTCACTCGGGGTTGGGTGTTCGAGAGTGGAGAACGGGTGTGGAGAGAAAAGGAAACTAAAATATAGTAAATATAATAAGTGTTTTACTCACCATGTTTGTTTGTCTCCGTGCACCGTTTGTTTAGTGTTAGTCCGTTTTTGTTTATCTATTTATTTTGGCGTAAGTGCCGTGTCCTGTGTTTTGTGTGTTTTTGGTACAACCGTTTATTTTCTGTTTATTTATTAAATGCTGAGCGAACACATTCGCTCAGCTCCACCAAACTCCACCTCTCTCTGTTGTTTTTGTTCCTGCTTCTGCCGTGACGTCACCGCCCAGTCATCTTGTCACAGTATCCCATTAATAATTTAAGCTAATGGACATAAAGTATTTGAAGGGAACATTCCACTTAATACGGTGCTTTGTCCTGCAATACTTTAATCAAATACACTAAATATTTCATGGCATCCTGTGATAGGGGGTGTGGATTATCTATCTGCTGACACAGAGGAGAGACACAGGAGGTGATGTTGACAACCCCGCTCAGACCTGCAGGATTTATTTACACAAAAAAACACTTGACAGTACCAGTGATGATAGAGCATGGGCAGATGTTCAGCAAGTGTAAAAGAAAGCACAAAAAGGGAAAACAAAACTACAAGCAAAGTTGACATCAATACGGCGAACGCTACTCCTCTAAACTGTTGGTCCGATGGACACACCTCGCTATACTGTAGGTGGGATTCCCTAACTGTATCCCCATTCCTTATACAATTAAATCCCCAGCCCCGGTTTTACTCATGTTCATCTGCAGTTTTGGCCTCTTTTTTCTAAAGCTCCAATCCCATTTAAACACACAGTCGGCCTCATTTATGAAAGGGAGCTAAACTTTATGGTGCACTATAATTGCAATTACTGTGCACGTTAATGATTTCGATATTTACTATAGCAATTGTATTCACTATTGCACGAAATAGTGGGCATATTATGGTGCACACTAATTTTATTGTGCCATAATATGGTAATCAGAGTGAATATGTGATTTGTATGGTAATGCATGATACTGTATTTAAATGAGGCACCCCGCTCTGAATAATGAGATGAGCTTCATTCACACCGTATTTACTAAAGGGCGATAATTGTATTGTTCACATTAAAATAAGTAATAATTAGTTTGTTTGGACACCAGGCTTTAACCACTGATATGTGCGCTATTTAAACCTTTTTTTCTGGCCTGAAAACTAGTGAGTACAGTTCAAGTCTTTTTACTGACTCGATTTGTTTGATTCATTCAGTTTATCTTTCATAACTGCAACCGTTGCACTGCAAATCAGGCATGTTGCCTTGTCGTCAAAATTATTCAAGCATTTCTCACGTTCTTCCAAAACAAAACTAAATAGAAACCTTGCCATGCACAAGCTATAATAAGTTACAGCATATTGTTAAGAATATCTGGCGGTATCTATTTAAAAATATACACACAACCTGTATTTTCTGTATTAAATTAGGTGTGAAACTATAACAAAAGACAGCAGGTAATTAGTCACTCTCTTAGTTGTGTCATTCATCAATAAGGAATAAAGGGTGGTGTTCAAATTTAAAGACAGACTTGATAACATGTAAAAGAAACTGGAATTCTGTACTAGGGATAGCTTTTCAAAATAAACATACTGTGGCTGTTTTCCTCCTTGTTTTTCCTGGGTCTGTTTGTAACCATATTCACTCGGTTCCAGAATGTTTATTTTTTATTTTTTTTTAGTTGTGTGCAATCTGGCCTGGATTCGGTTATGGTGGTTTGAGATAAATGCTACTTATTCTACAACCCAGGATAGAAAAAAGCTGATTCACTGTTAAGTCCCATCTTTTTTTTTTTTTTTAAATACTGGTTTGATGCTCTCAGGGAAGCTCTACCCATTTTATATTGGCTCAAGCTACATGACTTTAATTGTCATGTATTAATGGGTATGTATTCATATACAAAGAGCTATTTCCCTCTAACTTAAGTTGATTGAAATTCTGAGGGGTACTGACACTGTTTAGATCATTTTAATGATTTAAACAAAATAGTTTTTTTAGATTAGACACCTCTGTGATCCATTTTTTATCAATATGTGTGATAAATATTTGTATAAATTACAGCCGAAATTGGATAGTTTGCATAACTAAGTTGCTTGTTATCTAAGGTCTGTAGCTAAAGTACAACATTATGAAGTATTTATAATGCATCTAATTGCTTCTGAAATTGGATAGCTTAATCGAAAATCAGTACATTGAAATTCACACTTTAGCTTTTTGAGTCTTTAGGTAGAAAATATGTGGAGCATTAAGCAGTTCTTACATCCTATCCAAACTACCTAATTTTGATAAATTTTGATCAACACGCATTGAAACCACATATTGTAATTTACATTCACTTCATTCATAATCATTTTTTTAAAAACAATGAGCCAAACAAATAAATACATTTACTGCACATGCAGTACTTTTCTGTATATCCAAACTGGGTCTTTCCGGTATACAAATACATCTAACCAAGACAAGGCTTTTTTCCAATGTAATGTTATTATACTGGCACAGCTACTTATACAGTTGCTATATGGATACACTAAAGAAATTTGCTGCCATGGTTACCATGCTTCTCATTCAAAAGCTGAAGCGGTCCGACAGGTACGATACCTTGTGCTTCCCAACCTAGGGAGTTACAGAGGCTGAATATTTGACACTGAGGGGAAAATAACACACTTCATACTGTTGTAACATCCGTCTTAACCATTATATCAGTGGGGATGTTCATTGTAAAGGTTTTAAACATACCTATTTTATTGCTAAACATATTCTTGGGTTCCATTCATTCTGGTGCAGTGTTTAGCCCTGCAGAGCGTTACTGAGAAAAAAATAAACGCAGCATGATACCAAAGATGGCAAAATTAATTACAAGTTTGTACTTTTAAATCTGTGCATTTCAGGATTTCACATTTATTTATTTTAGTTCTTTAGTTATGTATTACTCTAAATCTGAGCAACGAGATGTGAAATGTAAAATAAGCCTACGTGTGCTAATTTATTATCAACTAAAGTGAAATGTTGTTATTTCAAACAATTACTAATGATTATTCCTAGAAAAAAATCTAATCATGAAGAGCATAATGATATGCCAGCTTCAGGAAAATACATTCATTTTTTTTTCGTTTAAATTTTTATTGATCACGAATTAGCTTTCACTTTTGAAGATTTTAATTAAAAGATGCAGTCTAGTGCCAACAAGATTAACCTCACACTGAGCATATCACCTCTCTGCATTTTCTTTTTTTTTTTTTAAATTGAGTAGTCGCCAATTATTTTTTTTGTTGTTTTCTCCCCAATTTAATAGTGTCCAATTATTTTGTTTAGCTCAGTTTCACCGCTACCACTCCCGCTGACTCGGAGTGGCGAAGATGAGTACACACTGTCCTCCGAAGTGTGTGCTGTCAGCCAACTGCTTTTTTTCACACTGCAGACTCACCATGCAGCCACCCAGAGCTACAGTGTCAGAGGACAACGCAGCTCTGGGCAGCTTACAGGCAAGTCTGCAGGTGCCCGGCCAGACTACAGGGGTCGCTGGTGCGCAGTGAGCCAAGAACACCCTGGCCAACCTAACCCTCACTCCCCCCGGCAGCACTTGGCCAATTATGCGCCGCCCCCTGGGAGCTCCCTTCCTTGGTCGGCAAAAGGAATAGCCTGGACTCGAACTGACGACGTCCAGACTATAGGGCGCATCCTGCACTCTACGCGAGTACTTTTACTGGATGCGCCACTTGGGAGCCCCATCCTCTCTCTGTGTTTTCTGTATACTGAATTTGTTTACATTTTTGTTTTGCTTGCCTAAGCAACAAAACAAAACAAAACAAAAAAAACAAAGCAGAATTGACAGTTCTTTAAAAATAATAATAATAAAAAACACAACAGTGGCTGTGTAACAGGGGTGTACGGTTACTGGGTGGGTATCCACTGAGAAACGTGAGAGACACAGAGGCTTTGACTTTGAAACGGCGCTCAGGCATCCAGGTTTTATTTATTTTACAAGCAGTTGCAGTGTTGGTGGCTGCCACTAGGGTACCAGCAATGGCAGTCCTAGTGTGAAAGGACATTCACAATGCAGTGCATGAATAACAAACAGGCAAAACAAAACACTGCGAAAACAACAAGGAAATAAAAGGTGGCCAAGCTGGGGCAAACGCTACTCCCACTAAAAGGGAGGTCCCGCTTCAGGAACCTTCTCCCTACATAAACTAAAATAAACTTGGGTAGGATTAGTAAATTAATCCCTACCTCTGGTCCTAAGGATCACAGTCAAACCTGCAGTCATGAGGGGTTGCCTTCTCCTTCTCCTCCACGTCACATACATTTTGAACTGTACTCCTGTAAAAGAAAAGAAAAAAGAAAACTACAGTAACTCAATATCTGTCAGTTATTCAAACATTCATTTTAGCTACAAAAATAGACTATTTGATTATTTGATATTGCCAGTGTAAAATATCTCCTTGTTTTTTTCAGGTACTTATATATGTAGCCATTACATACACAAGCCTTTCAGCTAGCAGAGATAATATTTCGGCTTGTTAAATTGACTGCTTATGCTGTATATACATAGTATGCAATAGGTTTTTCAACATTATTATTATTTGTTTATTTAGCAGACGCCTTTATCCAAGGCGACTTGCAGAGACTAGGGTGTGTGAACTATGCATCAGCTGCAGAGTCACTTACAATTACGTCTCACCCAAAAGACACAAGGAGGTTAAGTGACTTGCTCAGGGTCACACAATGAGTTAGAGGCTGAGGTGGGATTTGAACTGGGACCTCCTAGTTACAAGCCCTTTTCTTTAACCACTGGACCACACAGCCCGATTAAATATTTGTGTTCATGCTTTCTGGTTGGGCTAGAAAAGCATCCAAATAAATGGAGGGGGTGGTAACCTGGTGAGATTTTCAGCTGAATATAAAGCATCCATAGGATTACTTTGGTGAGAAATTGTCTCAGTATTTCAAATGTGCTTGGGGAATATGTGCAAGGGTGGAGAACTTGATAAATGAATTTGTGATTTTCCTGGAAGACACACAACCTTCTGGAATTTGCAGAGCTGCAAAAATCCCAACAGAATCATAACAGTTCCATCAGGAAAGCAAAACAAATGTAATATACTAACCAGTATTTTTGCAACTGTGAATAACAAAAAAGTTACAGATATGCTATTACTTGATTTAAGACAAAGACAATTTCCTACACAATCTAAAGAAGAGAACTGTTATAATATAAATCACAAATGTTTACTGTACTCTCATTACCCTGTAGAAAAAAAAAAAAAAACTGAAAAGCACTCGACTGAAAAATGTGTTACTTTGAGGATTATTTTTTTGATGTTCTGTTCTGCTCAGTTAAGTGATATTGTTCAAGTAAGTCCACACGGAGTGCCTTTACTGGATGCGCCACTCGGCATATCCAGGCTATGTCATTTGCCGAACATGACCGGGAGTTTCCAGGGGGAGGTGCACAATTTGCGAGCGCATGGTGAAAGTAATTTAAGTGAGGAAGATTTATTACTAAGAAAGAGTGAAATGTAATAATTGTGAAAGTCAAAGCTTTACAAAAAAGGAAGCTGAAATCTTAGTCAAGCTCTTAGCTGGTTATGGGCTATATCCTTAAATGTAAGCTGTCACAAAATGCATCAGATAGACAGACAATGTTATATTATACTGTAATACATTGGGTACGTCTACCCTACATTTGTGAAGAAGAGAAGGACACTAAAACTTGCTGAGAAACTCTGTATTCGTTTCTACAAATTGGAAATGTATTTTTCTTCTATATATTGTTATAAAAAAAGCCCTCTACATCAGTATACAGCTTTATGTATCAATGCTCGTTAGCAGTACTGTGTGGTCCAGTGGTTAAAGAAAACTAAAGAGGTCCCCAGTTCAAATCCCCCGCTCACTCACTGACTCATTGTGTGACCATGAGCAAGTCTTTTGGGTGAAACGTTATTGTAAGTGACTCTGCAGCTAATGCATAGTTCACACACACTAGTCTCTGTAAGTTGCCTTGGATAAAGGCGTCTGCTAAATAAACAAATAATAATAATGCACTGGAATTGTTCTCAGGATTGTCCCTGCATCTTTAGCTCGGGTGGTTGGAGGCTGTCAACAAGGTTATGGTATAACGTCTGAATGTGGTAGAATGATGAGCAACAATTCAGAAAAAAGGAAATTGATAAATAAAAATGGTACATATTTCTCTCTTTCTTTTGTTCATTGTAACAAACAGCTCTATTTGACAGCTCTATAGTCTTTATTGGACTATAACTTCATTCTTCTTGCTCTGTTTGTGATATTGAAGGACCAGATTAAAAAATGTTACCCAGTCTAATACTAACACAATTTTTGGGAAATGTCTACAGTCTTTACTTGAAACGGCTACATTCTCAGTTGCTTTACACCTAGTAGAGCTGATAAACTGTCTGTAAAGTACAAAGCCACCAAGTTACATACAGTTCAAGATGATGTTACTTAGAGGTTCCTATACAAACCCGTGGTGTCATTATAGTCTTTGGTCTATGATACTATATATATGCAAACTACTAACCCTCATAGCCAGGCTCAACTTATCAGTAGAGGGTCTTGACACAAATAAGCCTCTCTAGCGATTTCAGCAAGTGGTCCCTTGAGGCCATTGAACCCAGTGGCTGTTTTTAAGCTGTCGTTTCTGCTGCTCATGCCGTTCACCAGTTTCATATAAACCAGAAGCAAAAAAGAAATGGAGTAATGGAAGTGATTCCAAGAAAATCTATACTCAACTGCCAATTGGCGGAGTCAGTTACTCCATTATTATTCACAAAGGTACTTTGCGAGTTACAGAAGCATCTACATGTTATTAATGGATGTATGCATAGTAATTGCTACAGTAGAATCTTGCATTTTAATAGAAGCACAACAGCATGTCAGGTATTAGTTAGTCAAAACTTCAGGATTTTTTGACACCCTCATTTTGCTAACATTGCTGTTACTCCCCTGCTGACAATAGAATAGCAGCCTGGAGTAGTTTGTAGCTTGACTGACAGCTCATTCAAAAGAATAAGCAGCTATACTGGACTACAGGGAATCAAGCCCACTCCTACAGAAGAATTTGCAAACGTCAGTAGCTTCAAACACTCAATCACTAACCCTCAAACAAGATGGCAAAACATTTGTCTACTTTTTGTTTATGCTTTAAAAAGGACTGGGTTCTAGCTACACTCATTTTAGAGTTGGCCCTTGAAAGAACTGAGTTTATGTGTTCATCAAAATGTAAGTGGGAGTCAAGCCATTGCCCACAATATTTGGAAATCATTGGTTGTTAAAATGGTCAAATCAGTTTCATTTAAATACATTATCATGCATTACCATACACATCGTATATTCATTCTGATTACCATAGTGTGGCACAATAAAATCAGTGTGCGCCATAATATGCCCACTATTTCTCGCGATAATGAATACAATTGCAATAGTAAATACGGAAATTATGAATGTGCACACTAATTGCAATGATAATGCACCATAATGTTTAGTGCCCTTTCATAAATGAGGCCCTTTATATAGGTTCATAATCTACAACCTTCAATTCAATTTATGAAATGTTCTAAGACTAAAGGCCGATAGCACACAGGATCCAAAATCAATGCATCACTCTGACAGACTTTGGGCCACATTTTTATAACAGTGCAAGATGCAATGCAACAGCTAAAACCATATACAGCACTCTGCAGAACAGTTGTAATAAAATCACTTCCAAGTTTGTGTTTTTCTGGCTAAAACAACATTTGTGTTGATATGCATTCAAAAGTGCAGATAAAACTTGAAACAACTACTGTACATTACTAAATTTGAACTTAACAACATTTTTTTTTTAAACTTATGGAATACTCCGTTTGGTTTTGAAATATCATGTATCCTTTTAATATCATTTATATTTAATTTTAAGTACTATTCTTTACTCATTCTATAAAGCTTTCTTTCTCATACTGCAGTCACATTTTACCATGGTGACACAGGAAAGGATGTGTTGCACAAACAGGCCACGAAGCTGTTTGAACAGATTGATGCATCCTTGAGTTCTGGATTTAGGCTTCCTTTGATTGCTAGAAGGTACCCCTGGTTAGATTTGATATATAAATAATTAAATGGTCACCCTCCACAATATCTCTCCTTCCCTATCACTGCCAGGTCGACAGCATATTTCTTAAAATCAAAGAGTCACATTTAAAACCCTATCCCTCACCCTTTTCTTACACTTTCCCTCTATTTAAAGCAAACTTTGGTACTCACACATTTTCATATCTTGCTCCCACCCTATGATATTCAATCTGCAAGCTCTCTTATCAAAATGTAAGATACAGTTTCTTGGTTTTTCATTATCCTTTGTTATTTGTCATTCTTACTGATTACTGCTACAGTTGCCTAAAGATGTTTTTACTTTGCTGTTTGTCTGTACAGTACATGTAATGCGATCTGGAACACACTTGGAAACAAGAAATTGCCATTCAAGTTTATTCTGGTTAAAAAAAAAAAAAAAAAAAAAAAACACACCAATCTGTGGATTCCTAACCAGCATTGCCCATAGACAAAAAGTGAAGGGCACATATCATTACCTATCCCCAAACCTCTCTCTCTCTCTCATGGTACTTATTATGTCAGAGATAGTTCCAGGTTAGTACCACAGGAATTGTGATATGAAAGGAGACCAACTGATTCATATTCCAAGTTTCGGATTTTCAAAGTAATGTACGCATATTCATATATGCATTTTCCCAAGTATATCTCATCGTATTGTATTATATAATATTATATATTATGAAGAAGCCAAACCTTTGATGCAGCATTTGAAAATAATATATGGAAATAATATTACAGTACCTTAGTCATGTTCAATTTAATATTAAAATATGATTTCTTAGTGTCTGTGTAGTTTAATATAACTATTTTAAGATTCAACTGAATGTACCACTCAACATAAAGGGTCCAACAACTAATTGATTTCAAACCAACAACCAATTAAAAAACCAGTTCAAGAAGTGTCACTCTTCTTAACCACCATGTAAGCCCTGCAGAGAATTGTAAACTTGCTTTTCTGCAAGAGAATCCGCCTCTAACCAACACGGCATCAGCAAGCGCATAAAGGCGCTGTGTGTTATTTTCTCAGGTCACTTCTATTGTTTTGGCCGCTCAGTCAAGTGCTGGGCAGCCAAAACAGGAGTTGACTGCTTAGAGCCTGGAGGAAGGGCTACCCTCAGCCATGGATTCCCTGAGGGTTTTTTCCTTACCTGAGTGCTGAGCGGTTGGTATTTAGTTCTGAGGGGTGCATGGTTGGGCTGGAGAGGATGGGCTCTTTCCCCCAGTGCAGTCATGATTTGGGGGACGGGCCGTGTCTCAGCTTTCATTTGCATTCATTTTTCAATATTTTCGGGGTAGGTGGCATGCAGCACTGTGGGGCGTGTTAATAATTATTATTTTTCATTCGTGGTTTGCGGCCTTGTCTTTTGGAGTGGGCTCATAGCCACTTCCACACTGCGGCACTGGGATGCATGTAACCATTCATGTTTTTCCAGCTGGCCTCACGCAGGTAGCCTTTGCGCACCCATTGATGAGGCCTCAGGCCGAATTTATTATTCACTTGGGCCCTGAGCGCCCAGAACTGTAATCGGGCCCTGAGCACCCATCACAGTTCATTAAACCATCTACATTGCAATCAATAAATGTCATCCATGGTGGATTCTCTTTGCTGAAAAGCCAAGTCTGTCTTGATGAAAAAAAAAGAAAACTCATTCAACCAAAGCAAGAAATAAAAAAAATAAAAAAAGCATGTTAAACAAATGGTAACTAATTATACATGGAAATATCGAGACAACCATTAGTCCTTGCTGACATCTCAGGTCCGGGGGTATATCCTTGTTTAAAAGCTCTACATTAAGCTGCTGTTCTTTTTTTAATGCAATTGACTCCTAACCTCTGCAAATAAATAGAAAAGTATATCATATATCTCAGTCAAGTGTACCCTATTACCTAATGGATGTCTTTTAATTTTTTATTTTTTTTTGCTGTCTACTATTTATTTGCTAGGCAATCCCCATTATATCTCCATATGTATACTTTTATGTAGACTAACTAATGTCACAGATTATTATTTTGTGGTGCTCTATATATATATATATATATATATATATATATATATATATATATATATATATATATATATACACACACACACACACAGTCAACCTAGGTTAACTCGACACCCCACGGGAATGCCATTTAATGTTGACTTATCCAAGGTGTCAAGTTAACCATGGTTGCACATGAAACATGCATATAAGTAACAGAGCTCACACATTTACAGTATTACAGTATTTACAGGTTTATTTTTAGTTAAATGTCCTTATGAAAACGGTTGAAAGAACTACAGTGAATGAATCAATTCCAGTATACAGTACTGTACAAACTCGGTACAACTCGTATAGTCCGATTGAAATAAGAATTACCAGTAATAAAATGACTACAGCGTTATCTTTACAAAAACAATCCAACCACAAACTGCGCACAAAAAAACCCAAAAAAAAACATGAATGAAAAATTCCTTCCTGGAACTTATTTTCAAATAGTTCTGGCTGTAGTTGACATACCTGTCAATTGTTTCCAGATGTGGTTTACTGGCTGCCAGAATTTCATAACACTGATTTGGTATTAAATGTATATTTGTAAAAATTAACCTCTCAGAAAGGGATACAAAAATATGTTTCTGCTTTAGTTTTTGAAACGTTGATAAGATGTTTTGTGAATTACAGCCCTAGAAGAATGCACAGGCTTTCAATATTTCCCTGGAAACTAATGTCCCGATTTGTTTAAAATCTACAAAGGAACCCTTTGATATATGCTCGGAGGGAGTGAAATCCATTTTAATCCATTGCAGTTGTGTTTAGAAATCAATTACCAACCTCCCCTTGCAGTCAGGGTCATTTTGTTTAGTGTTTAAATGGGACTAACACAGGAAAGCCAATAAAACACCTGGCATTTCAGTTTCTTTCAGAATGTAGAATGTCTATATTTTAAACTCTATCAGGATGTATTGGAATGTTCAGATTAAAGGGTACATGAGCACTACATTTGGTAATTGTAGAATAATCTGTATGCTCCCAAACATCTGCATAATGCCACACTGCTATGTCCAAAGTCACTGTTCTCAAGCACCTCTTAGACAAAAAACATGACTTCTGCATGTACCCTCACATGTACTATGAAACATACCGACGCATGCCCAATGAAGCGTTGTATTACCTTCGTGTGGAAACACACTAGTCTGTGTGACAGACATGGTCCGTCTAATTTTCCATGAGGAAGGAACTTGTACCTGCTTTCGTTTTGTGTAGTATTCTTTCACACTGTACATGTTTCCTTCGCATGTTGTATTTTGATGTATTATTATGATTAATGTTGCATTAAAAAAAAAAAAAATTAAAAAATAAAAACCGTCTGTGCTGTTTAAGTGATTGCGGGGAAAAGAAAACCCAAGACAGAGTTGTTCTCATTTCCAAGTAATGAAGGGACCTACCCATAATTATAGACCTCATTCCGAAAGGAAATACATCATTTCCGAATCTTATTTGCTAGTTTATTTGATAGGTGTCCATTCTGCACACATTCCAGATCAGCTATATCTAAGACTTTGGGGATGTATATTGAGATGCTCGAGAACAGTGATTTTAGACATAGCAGTGTGGCATTATGCAGATGTTTGGATTATTATACAATGACCAAATACATTCGGAACAGCAAGGAGGGATAGTTTATGTTTTATCTTTCATGTAGTGCTGATGTACCCTTTAAGGAGTAGTATGGCTGAAGGTGGAATACTTTAAGGCTTCTCTTCATTAATCTTCCCTGGTACTGGGTAATCGATAGCGTATCTCATCAGACTAAAATCTTTCCAATAGTCTCTTGTTGTGCTATTATACTAATCATTAGAGCTTGGAGAAAAAAGTTTGTGGGAGTAAACTACCTTGAACCAGTCTTTTCTTTTTCATTTGTAATATTGATCTGATTTGCATGATATCAATGTGTCAATCACTGTGAAACTGACACATCCGTAATACAACCTAATATCCCTGGATTTGTAATGGCAGCAAGACAAAAGATAATCTGATACAAGGCCAATGGTACAATGAGATTTGAATCCATTTGTAGATTAATAGTAAGAAAAAAGGTAATATATTTCAAAACCTGTCAAAGGCTTTGGTTTGTTCTTACATTTTCACATATCAGCCGAGGGCAATTTTGGGACACGATATTGATTATTTTTAAGCCTTGCAAACAGCACTAACTTCAGCTTTAGAAAACCTTCTCTAGTCTTGTTTTTTTTAACTATTCCCCTACTACCCCCTTCTGGTGTTTGTAGTCATTCTGAGTGGTTCTGGTATCTATTGCTCAAATATTGAGTTTGTATCATTGTTCTGCTTTTACCTAGTTTTGAGCTAGTTTAGAGAATTCTAAAAGACTGAAAATCCTTCCTCATTCCATTAAAATCATGTGACCATATGAACTTTCATATTTGTTGCTACAGGGAGTGTGGAGGGGAGTCTATCAAAAACAAGCCTAGCAACAAAGGCAGTTACTGTTGTAAATTATTTTATTAGCAAAATACTCATTTGTTCCAAGTTGTCCTTTATTCATAAACCAAGAAAAGAATGACAATTATTAGTCAAATACAGCATTAAAACAACAAATACATTTGTATTTTAAGTATTATTATTATTATTATTATTATTATTATTATTATTATTATTATTATTATTTATTTCTTAGCAGACACCCTTACCCAGGGCGACGTACAGTTGTATACAAAAAATACATATCAAGAATTACAGTACAACAGCAAGATAAAAAATACAATGACTACAGTCCTAATAAGAGCAAATAACAAAACACAGTACGATTTAATATCGGAGCAGTTCAAGAGCAGGTAACAGTGTTGATAGTTACATCAGGGTTAGATACGAGTGCAAGTGAAATACAAAATACTAAAGACTGGGTTAAGTGCAGGATTAAATACAGTAAAATAGGGAGCAGATAAGTGCAAGTTAAAGTGCATTAAAGGTAGAGTGCTATATTGACCAGAAGGGGAGAGTTGAGTTTTACAGGTGCTGTCTGAAGAGGTGTGTCTTGAGGAGGTGCCTGAAGGTGGTCAGGGACTGCGCCGTCCTGACATCCAAAGGAAGGTCGTTCCACCACTGCGGGGCGAGGGTGGTGAATGAGCGGGCTCTGGAGGCAGGGGAGCGTTGAGGAGGTACAGCCAGTCTTCTAGTGCAGACGGAGCGGAGAGGTCGTGTGGGGGTGTAGGGAGAGATGAGGGTTTTTTTTTTTTCGAGGGATGTGGGGTCGAGCAGGGGGATTTTTGAGGAGGGGGGTGACAGAGGCTCCAGGGGGGGTCCAGGGCGCATTTGGTGGGTTTGTGGCCCTGGAGGAGGGAGGAGAGGTCAGAGTCTGAGAGGGGAAAGGAGGAGGAGAAGGAGGGTGAGTTAGTAGGGGAGACAGAGGGTGTTGGGGTTGGAGTGGGAGGGGTGGGGGATGGAGAGGTGTTAAAGAGATTGCGGATATCAGAGATTTTAGAGTAGAAAAAAGAGGTAATGTCGTCAGAGGAGATAGAGGAGGGAGGAGGGGGGAGGAAGGTTGAGGAGGGAGTGGTAGAGGTCTAGGGCAGCAGGGAGTTTGGTCTCTTCCATTTCTTTTCAGCAGAGCACAGTTTGGTTCTTGTTGAGCAGAGCACAGAGGAGAGCCAGGGTTAGGGAGGGGAGGGGCGGACAGGTCGGGAGATGAGGGGACAGAAGTAGTGGAGCAAGGAGAAAAGGATGGAGGTAGCAGAGACTACAGAGAGTTGGGAGAAGGAGTCGATAGGAGGGAGGTTAGAAAGAGCGGTGGAGGCAAGGACAGAGGGGGAGACACAGCGGAGGTTACAGTGGGGGTAGGTGGAGTAGGGAGAGAGGGGAGACAGAGAAAAAGATGAAATAGTGATCAGAGAGGTCCAGAGGGGTGACAGAGCGGGTGGAGGGGCAGCAGGCCCAGGAGAAGGTGAGGTCCAGTTGACGGACAGCTTTGTGTGTAGGAGGGGATGGAGAGAGAGAGAAGTTGAAGGAGTGAAGGAGAGGAAGGAATCTGGCAGGGTGGGTGGGGTTGGAGAGATGGATATTGAAATCACCTAACAGGACAGTTTGGGTAGACTCCAAGGGGCGGGAGGAGAGGAAATAGTCGAGTTCATCGAGAAAGTGAGTGAGAAGTCAAGGGGAACAGTACAGTACAATTAGCAGGAGTTGACAGGGAGAGGTTAGTTGGACAGCGTGAAATTCAAAGGTGTTAACAGAGAGTGAGGAGAGGACAGAGGGGACAGAAAAGAGTAAGGAGAGAGAAAGGAGAAGACCAGTCCCACCTCCCCGTCCAGTGAGACGCAGAGTATGGGACAGGATGTAGAGAGAGGACAGGGCAGCAGGAGTTACAGTGTTATCAGGAGAGAGCCAGGTTTCAGTGAGAGCAAGGAAATTGAGAGAGGTGAGAGGCAAAGGCAGAGATTAAATCAGCTTTGTTAGCAGAAGAGTGACAGTTCCAGAGGGCACCAGAGAGAGTGCTGGAGGGGAGAGAGTGGGAGGGGGGGAGAGGCAGAGGGATGAGGTTAGAGGGGTTAGGGGAGCAGCGGCGGAGAGAGGACAGAAGATGGGAGTGAGAGGACAGAATAACAGGGATGTGAGAGACAGTCATAGCAGGACAGGTAAGACAGATAGGTACAGTAGTAGTGGGAGCAGAAGCAGTGGGGGGAGGGTACAGACCTGTCTAATAGTTTGCGTCTTTCAGAGCGCTGATAGGTTTGGATTTTCTCCAACAGCCTGTCCTCGCTGGACTCCCACAGCTAGACTGCCAGCTCTTTGATCGAGAGGCTCTTCGGTTGGCTGGCACTTTGTGTTGGCACACAACAAGGCTAGCTGGCCATTATACTAACAAATCGCAAGTTTCTTCCTTCTGACTGCAAACAGCAAAACACAATCCAAGCAGGTCGGTCGCTAAAACAACTAGGTAATGCTATATTTTACAAAAATGTATCTTAAAAACTAAGATTAATTGTTGTACTACCAAGAATCTTAAGATTTAGTTATCAACAACATCAATGATAATTTCGGAACCTGCCTCCATTAGACCAGTATATGATGGGGTCACATATCCTTCAGAGAATTTTGAAACTTTAGTGCATGAAAACATGCAGCCACAGCCTTTTCTTTCTGCTCTACTTCAGTCTGCTCAGGAGGCTATCAGACAAGCTTATCGGATTTCATCTGACCTTTGGGCATCAAAATCGACCAAATGTTGAGTATTAAAGTGTAATACTGGCTGGAAAAGTATATTAATCTTTGTTCTTTATTATGTCTGGAAGCACATTTGGATACTTTAGTGCCTTCTAGGCATGAATTTTTTTCAGTCATAGATTTGGATCCACATATTTTATATATTTTGAAGCAGTATGTACAGGGATCTTATCTTTTATTTTTATGTTTCCTGTCAAAGGAAATACCCTGTAAGAAGAAAAATGAAAATAACAATTCTTCAATTCTTCACAAAACATCACAAACACAATTATTTTCTTATCTCTAAGGAGCTGTTGGCTCTATGGGTAAGCCACAAGCTTCTGGGCAAGAATGGTGCAGGTATGAATATGTGGGTATCTATAGTATTGTAACAGGATAGTGTCACGGCCCAAGCCGTTACTGACAGGAATGAGACTCAGAGGCAGACCGCTGCAGTTAAAGCGCTGTTGTGCATGATTATTTAACAAATAAATTAAATAAACAAGGTATGGGGACCAAAATAAAACCACTAAACTAAGCTAAACAAATCCTTATATTCTACCTTCAAAATTCTCCTCATACTCCTCCAGTGAAAAAGGATTTGGCTCCCTTTTATACCATGTGGCTGGGACTTGATTGATGGTCAATTATGCAATTGAGACTCAGCCATATTCCACACGTGGACTTTGGCAGTGATAGAATTAATGCCATCCCTGTCAGATTTACATTAAAAAGAATCAATTTTTATTAAAACAGACACAATGTAGGGTGTGGCTGAGGAGAAACATTGCACTCACTAAGTCTTGCTATCTTTCTCAACAGAGTAGTTTTTTATTCAGTAGAAATCTTCACAGATTACAATACCATCATCCGGTTTAGTTCCCTAGGGTACAGAAGAATTACAAAAGTATTTCTGTTCTTTATATAGAACTTACAAGCTAGCATTCATTTAATACTCAGCCAATAAACACCTGCCAACATGCTTAATTAACCCAATAGCAAGTGTTAAAGCATTTTAACTCCTTTTTTAGCATGTATGTTAGAATAAACATATATATTAGCAACCAATCAACGACTGTCAACATCATTTTTCTCATCTGTAACTATGGAGACAAGTAACCTTAAGGTTATAAAAATCACATTCATATTGAAAGACAACTGATGCACATAAGTATGTAGTGAATTAGGTATACCATTTATTTAAATATAAATTAATCTCTAGGTGCCCTGTTTAAGAACGTCAAAATGTAAGAAATGAGACATACCATATTTAAGTTTGGGATCATGTAGAACTTGGATTCCCTTAGATAATAACCGACATTCACACAACGTGTCAGAAATATAAAACAATAGTTTATTTAAGAATAAACAGGGGTGCACAACTAATCTAATATTACAGGAAGGAAAGGCTAGAGATATGCATGAATAGTATACAGTTCATTGATTGCATAGTCAAACGATTACAACGACCATAACATCATTGCCATACATGGTTAACATACTAATATTAAATATGGCTTATCACACAATACTTTGCATTAGTATTTTCAATACCCGTTTCTCATTGTAATCAATCATGTCAATATGCACGAGAATTAATTAAATTTCCCATTCAGAACGGAATCCAACAAATTAGCAAATCAGTTTTACCGTGTTAATTTAGTTTAGACGTACAAAACTAATAATATGTTTTGAAGCTCAATTGATTATTTTCAAATTAACTCAGAAATGGGGCAATGATCACATTTCTGCATTTACGAGTTGCACATTTCAACATTTCAAAACAGGAAGCAATATAGCTTCAGTTACTTTCTCGAGTCATAAAGTATTTAATATTAGATATGTTGAATACTTATTGATTTCCATATAAAGAAGATTACCAAGACACAATCTAATATCTCTGGATTTGTACATGCATCATCATCAGATTTATTTTATATGAGAATTTTGCAAATAAATTATTTGAAAATGAAATATATTCTCATATTACATATATTACACTAAAGCCAGAATATAGAGTATTTATGTTTTCTAGTGGAAAGAGTAGTACTGGTAAAACTGACACCTCCAAATAAGATGTTTTCAGTTTTAGTCTATATTTTATATAAGACAATTAACTATTTTGAAGAAAGACGTATTTGCATGCCAGTATACATTGTATAATACAGTTTGATGTTATACAGAAATGTGTAGAAATGAATCACAAGCACGGAATGTAATATATTTTGGGGCTAGGGTTTGGAGTGTTTTAATGTAGATAAGGCAAGGAGTTACACTATGATAACCTGGTTTAGGGACAATAGCCTTTTGGAAACAGCTGCTCTGTACCAGTATTTGTATGTACTGCAACTATTATTTTCAGTTTCAATAACTCAATGGATGAATCATGGAAATGATAAGCCCAGTCAATAACTCCTGTTGTTATTTTATGTTTGCACTTTTTAATTAGCAATATAAAAGGATAATCTCTGTCAATAGAAATGGCTTTGTTCATCAGCGTCTCCACTCTCCAGATCTGCAATCTGCACATGGAATAATCAGATGCCACCTACCTTAGGGATCCTTAAATGGCTACTTTTCACAAGGGAACCATCAGTGCAACTAATGCAATATCATCTACTTGCTGTACTTGAATGCATTGTTTTTTTGTAAGGATAGCAAGTTAGTGGCATTCATCTTCAGCTTAATATTGATTTATTTGCAGCCTGATCAGGCTTTCAAAGATTTCTTCAAACAAAGTACCACTAAGCAGTTTCATTTAAATGAGAAGCCTAACTTTCAAAGGGGATTGCTGGAACTCTGAAATTCCCTGCTTCTAGATACAAATCTTTTTGCCCTCAGAAGAACAGTGTTATAAAGAAGGGCATTGCTTTAGAATTGGGGTCAGAGACCTTGTTATTGGGAAACAGACAATGTGTTCAGTTTGTGAGGTTCTTTGAGGGTCTACAATACCAGTGCTGTCACTTTTGTACATATGAATTAACCAATGGCTTGTGGCCACATTGTCACAATCACATATTGTGTTACTAAACACTTTTTAAAAGAGCAATGATGTTGAAATGCCTGCACCTCTGACCCCGAATAAAAGTACAAAGGAGAACTTTAATCACTACTAATAACCATTTTATTAATAATACTGACACCCATTATTTCTGCAGTAAAGTAGTGCTACACGTTTAGATGCAAAATGAACTACAATTGATACATAAATCATTCAAGCCTTGGCTTTAGAATGTATTAGTAATAGCCTCTACCTATAATTTATAATATGATAGCAATATTTATATTTTTTGCATAAACATTTGCTGACATGTGAAGTTAAACATGTATTAATGTGAAGACGTTAACGCTGTATTTGCTACATTGATATTCTGTGCAACACAAGGTCATTGTTGCTAGAATTATATAACATAGTTAGCACTCTTATGGTATAAAATGACTTGATGGATTCAAGATTTTCAAGATGAAAATTAATGTGGCATGTCACATGGGCAACCAAGGATACAAGGAAATGAGACCAGCATATTAACAAGATGGAACATTACTGAAAAGGAAGAAGTAGGATGAAATTGCAGCTTAATGTATCTAAATAAAAATGTTGTATCAATCCTATGTTATACGGTTTCAAAAATAAGCTAGGAGATAGAGAAAAAAGAAGATCTGTAATGAATTATTGATGTAAAAGTAAAATTTTGCTGTAGAGTTTAACCCAGAGGTGAAACAAGAACAGTAAATTGGTGCTAAAAATATCACAGTGTTAGGAGTTCAAACAATCTTCTGTAATAATATTAAAAGGTCTAGTTGGTATACTGACCTGCATGACGACTTGGTTGGAATCCAGTTCTTAACAGTTTTTAAATGTTTGTCTATGCTGTTTTAGCTGCATCCCTGATGTGCATGAGTACACATTACAGAATTTGCCCTTTCTAATTTAAAGAGCAGCACCAGGACTGAATTACTTGTGTAGCGGCTTTAAGTCCTCCATTGCTGTCCCATGGCTTGTTGACAGAGTTACGTTGGGAGTGCTGGCCTAGTGCCTCACTAACACTGTTTATTCAAGAGCTACAGCTTTGCCAGTCAGTCACTATACAGTACTGCATTCTGAGTTCCTTGACAATGGTCTTATTATTGAATGGTATCTCAATAAGTTCCTGGTTCAGATGAAGTAGAATGGCATTCCACAGGGGCATATTTCAGTTCAAAGAATAGCAGATTGTTTCTCCCAAGCGTGTCCCACAAATGTTTGATTGGGGATCGGGGTAGAGATGCTAATGTAGTTTAGCTATAAGAAGTTGTATGTGGGTGTGTGTGCCGGGTAGTGTGAGACCTTGCTTAAGGTCTATATGACATAAATAAAGAAGGTAGTGCACCACTTAAAGCACGTTATTGTGGCATGACTGGTCCATTAAACCAAGACATTTTCATCTGTCCCAACTACACAGTCGGTACTTTTGCTCAGGTCCTAAAGAGTATTGTAAAACCCAAATCGGATCACAAATGTATCTGTCACACTTGACTAAATGTTAGCTGTCACATCTAGCTATGATTAGCCATTCCATACCAAATAAAAAAACTCTCTCCACTGAAATGAAGAAAGTGATATATTTATTATGATAGCGCCGTCATTATTATTTTAAGTACTGAAATCAAACTAATTTGTTCCCTACATGAAAGTAGGTTTAACTTGAAATGAGTCATGGTTGTCTGTCCTTAACTGTATATACTGTTAGGGCCAAACATCCAAGTGCACTAGCTTGCAGCTTCTGACAGATTCTAGCATTAGGAGCATAGAGAATTGAAACGGCTTCTCTTTCAAGTACAGGAATGTCAAGGGGCTAGCTTTGACAATGCTATCAACAATGCAAACAACCTCACAGTGTCACTGCTGACCTTGAATGAGCAGTGTCTGGACTTGGGGGAAATTAAAACAATTCTTCAGAGCACAGCTTAATGATGACAACATGCACATTGAAAAATCAACACACACTGCATTGTATGTTTTGCATCCAAGTAAGTTTAGACAGCTTGTGTTAAAGTAACATTTAGACAATGTGTCACCAGCTTAACACTGACCTGGCATGTATTTTATTTTTCTCTTTTTGGTTAAGCAAGAAATCAGGAAAAACATTCACCTTGATATTATGAAGGAAAAAAAGCCCTGGACCTCAATTCCCTTATTATAATAAATCAATTTCAAGCTTATTTGTCTCACATCTCCATTGGAAATTTACATTATCCAATCAGAGCTGAACAACTCCCTGAGGGGAGATCAAGTGCCACATAAAAATTCAATGGGAAATTCATATAATAAATCAGGGAAACTAGGACTGTACACATCCAGATTTTAAATCAATCTACATTCTATTAAAAAACTCTAAATCCTGTTTTAGACATAAAAAAGGGAGCAACTGGGGACTTATAATTTCCCCAGAAACCAGCACGGCTCACATACTAATTTTTCACCATGGAAAATCATTGCACTTTAATTTATGGTCTTTGTACTTTTTGCTTTGTACAGAATAAAGTTTTACCTTGAAACAAAATAGGTTACCTCAGCTTGGAAATTCATTCTATAAACTGTTCAGAAGATATGATGAAGAGGTGGCATTGACTTTTAACCTCATAAACACTAAACCATTATTACATTTTTACATACTGCTATAGTTAAAGCTCCTGCTTTGAATAAAACTGCTGTCTGGGTTTTAAAAACATATTTTTAAAGCAACAAAATGTTTGCCTTTACACTGTGTTGTGTACATAACAATGTCTCACAAGGGTTACATTATGAGGAAGAGGTTTTCATAAAACAAGAAAGTAACGAAGCTCAATGCACCTATTGAGTCAACCAATACCTGTATTCATATTCCAAACCAGCTAAACAGACTCTGCATACAGTAAATATGCACCCTGGTCATTAGTTACCAGTAATTACAATTTGTATAACATATTATACATATTTTTCTATTATTTTCTTTTATTACCCTAACTCTTGCCTCAGTCTTAACTTTAACCTCCCTTATGGAACAAACAGATATTTTTAATCCTTGTACTTTTCATATATAGAAATTGGCCCGTTTTTTATATATTTAAAATATATGGGATATATTTAAAATATATTTTTGTCTCTAATCCATATGTTTATTTTATATGGATTACAGACTAATGACAATATATGGTGCACCATATATTTTCAAATATCAAATAAATATTTTATATGTTTAAATGTATGTGTGCCATGCGTTACCATTGCTAGAAGTGTCATGTGAGCTGTTCAGTGTGTTGACTTGATATGTAAATAAATCCCGTTCGCCTGCGGGGTGTATCAACTTCAACCTCTGTCTCGATCTCCTACCTGTAACTCAGCTGCGAATGCATGCACCCACACGGCAGACGGCTACCCTGTCACAATCATTAATACCCTGTATCTTTTTAACCAAGGGATTTATGGGAGCTCCCTAATAAATGCTGAATCTCAAAACAATAATTGTGTGAATATAATAATTGCTACATATATATATATATACAGGTAGTGGACAAAAAAATGGAAAATGGAAACACCAATGTAAAGTCACTTAAAGGGGTGTTGGGCCACTATGATATCCCGCTCTGTGGAGTTCTCGGCGGACCGTTTTTGATGAAACTGGCTGCTCGCGCCCCAGGTTGAAATTGCAATTTTTTCCTAATTTCTTTTCTCTGCCAAAAAAGTCACTGTTACTTGAACCTGACAAGTATGTGAATGTGATGTGCATGCCAGGGTCCAAATTAATTTTGAATACTATTAACCTTTATTACTGCTATTTATCACAGTAAATGCAGTGCTCTTCTTGTTTTGGAAACAGATACACTGGGTTTAAAATACTCGTTTTCACTGTCTGCACATTCTGCAAATACAGAATGAAAAAAAAAATGCGATCTCATATCTAATACAGCAGAGATGATTGCAGGACACATTTGCTAAGCTTCTAATGTTCTAAGGTCATGTAGTGTTCTGAAACATGAAAATTAATGTTCTGTCAGAAAAGCAATCAGAAGTCAAGGAAATTCTCTCTCTCTCTCTCTCTCTCTCTCTCTCTCTCTCTCTCTCTCTCTCTCTCTCTCTCTCTCTAAATTAAATAATTTCAGTACACAGATGTAGGCACTATCCAAACCTTTTTCTGTGTGACTTAGTTTCCTATATGTTTACCTTGTATTCCATAACACAAGTGGTATTTTCATATGTGAATGTAGCTACTGTACTTGGCAACATCTTAGTTACATAATCACTAAATAGTTTTAATTTGGATTCTTTGTTGTAGATTGGTGATTGTAGATGCTTGCAAAAGTGCAAAAAATGTGATCAGAAACTAAGAGGTTGATTCAATTAGCCTTTACCCTACCAGGATACTGTAAACCACCACCGGTTTTTATTTAGACCATTTTACAGTAACAGTGAATCAACCAATCTTCTTCTTCTTCTTCTTCTTCTTCTTCTTCTTCTTCTTCTTCTTCTTCTTCTTTATTTGGCAGACACAAGATTTAAATACGGAAACATCAACTGACTGACTGTTAAACATAGATATTGTTGGTCTACTAGGTTTACTCAGAAAGTCCATACATGCAACAGCTTTGTTTAATTCATTAGCACATCAGTCAGGCAGGGTACTCCTGAATCATTCATTCTCTGCTTTAATTCTACATATGTTATCAATGATGGATAATCTTTGTCTTCCTAATAGTTATAAATGTATCATAGCCCTTAATCACTAAGAAGAGCGAGCAGTAGCAGCAGTCGCTCTCAGTAGAGGGTCATTTATGGGTTGTACTGCCTTTATGTAATTGAGAAAAAAATAAAAATAATTCATAATGCCTGCCAAAACTCTCTCAAGTTATAAAAAATTTACACGCCATAATCATTATGGCCAAGCTGGGAAATTACTCCCAGCTAAATAGCACTTCCATACAAGTTTACTTTGAGTTTAAAGGCATTCAAATTAAACCAGACTCTCAAATATAAGGCATTGGTTCTTTGACAGCAAACACATTATTTTATTTTCATAAGAAAGTATACTGTATATATCTGCTTTTTTGTACCCCCCTTTTGTCAGGACATTAACCATTCCAAAGCATATGTTGACATTCAATCTATATCAATCACTCCTTTATTGAGACACACAACTTGCGAGCAAATAGTGATTAATATTATGCCAAGGCTGTCCTATTCAAAATTGCTGGGGATATATATATATATATATATATATATATATATATATATATATATATATATATATATATATATATATTGCAATTAAAGTAATTTCCCAGAGATCGTAAATGATTAATGTGTGTGTTAAATATTACATCTGAAACAACCAGGATTTTAATCTGTGGTCTTATTTCTTGCACTGATAATATATACCTGTATTATTGATGGAACGGTACATAATGTATTACATATTGATGATCTCAAGCACATCGTCCCCAAAATATGCATAGTTGTACTGCAGCAGGCTCTGCTACGAACTTAACCCCTGTGGCAATAATGGCACTTTCATTTTTCTGTATACTTTACAGTATTACATACAGTGCAGTGGCCTCTGCCTTAATCACACCATTGGGGCACAACTGTGTCCTTAAAAAAATAACACTCTTTAAACGATCCTTACAGCTTAGTGAACTTAGCCTGTAACATTGAAATGCACTTTCTACCACTGCTGTGATGTTTTTTTATTGTGATAGCATTTTTCGGATTGACGAAGGTCTACCTGATTTACTTTGCCTGCTTGCAATGTGGTCAAATGGTTAAAGCAAAGAAAATAAAATAGAAATGTGGATCAAATCTGTGGGTACTTTACATTACCTGCGACAATCCACTGGTAGTGCATTCTTCATTATGGTGGCCATGCATGCATTAAATACAGCTCACGTTGCTCCTCACCTAAGTTGTAAAATTGGGGATCACACTAGAAAGTATATCAATGCTGGTACCAGCAATATTCAAGTACATTATTTCTCATATCTCATATTTGTTGTTCTACAATGTAATTCAAAATAAACCTGTTGTAATGGCTGCTATTTAATTTCCATGGTTGTATAAGAAAGAATAACAATGGACTCACTGAGCTAGGTAAACTGATAAATCATTCTGATTTTAAAACCCGCAGATTAACCTGAAGGCTAAACTATTCTATTGCACAGCAGACCAATTTGACTATTTCAAAATCAGTTATGTGTTATTAGAAAAAGCCAGCCTGCTCTGCTATAATCGTTTCATCTTCAACAAGCACAGATTTTCTTTCCTTTAACAAGGGATTCAAATGAAACCATACCATGCTGTAATTCAAACTGATTATTTTTATATATAATAAAAAAGAACCTACTGTAACTGATATTCACATGGCATTATTCTGTAATTCCCCTGCTCATACATTTACATTATAGTGAAGAACATACCCTACTGGCACCTGTATTAGGACATGTACTGTGCCACCGTCTGCCCTAATCACATGGCATAGACTTCACAAGGCGTTGGAAGTTGTTTTGAGGCATGTTTAGTCATATTTTGTTTGTCATTTGTTAACCCATTCAATCATTAACAGTGCAGAGGGGAAGGCAGAGTCGTGTGATGACTAATGCATTGTCCATCCCAAAAATGCTCAATTGGTTTGAAATTCAGGCACTGTGATGACCAATGTAAAATGCCTTAAGTCTCTGTCATGCTCCTCAAACCATTTTTGGACAATTTATTGTCTGGTGGAAGTAGCCATCTCCATCAAGGTTACTGACTGGGTGGTCTTGACCGCAACGTTGCAAATGTAAACTTCATTTTTCTGCATTTCTGATCAATCGAGGGACCCAGGCTATACCATGCCAGGTCCAACCGGGTAGACGTCCTAATAAAGTCATCAAGCAGTAAATATATTATTAGGTCCAAAGGAGATGTGTGTAATTAAGTGTGCTGTTAGTTCTTTCTGTCTTCTCTCGCAGGTTACTGTGACATTTACATGTAATGTTAGACCCAAACAAGGTAACCATAGCAGGGAAGTTCTTGCCATGCAGTGCCACACCCCTACCAACCTTTAGAGAGGTAGGTAACTGTAATTTCTTTGAGGATGTGATGTTTAAATGCAATAAATATAAAAAGGTGCCTAAACTGAAGCTATGTGTATGTTCAGCAACCTAAATGAATCTGGTTATGAGCAGTTTGCTATTCATGATTTATAAGGGTATTTATAGCTTCTGTATATAGCTCAGAGTAGGTATTTTTGTATGAATCTTGTAGCATGTACACTATCATGCAAAGTAAGTCATTATTTTGATATCAAATTTCAGGCCGTTTCTCCAGCAGCAGCCAATTTGATATATAATTTCCATTATAAAAATATTTGCAGAAGGGCATACAGATGGGTTCTGTGGTCACAGTGTTTATGTAAAAGCATCCTGGCAGCCTGAAAATCAACAGATCATGCATTTCATGTATCTGATAATTAGAAAGATGTTTAGTGCATGAAACCGGAAATTTCAGTCCTTCAACCCTTTATCAAATCCATGATGCAGCTGTGATATGATGTGCAAAAAATAATTTTCTGTCAAACCTGATCAGCTTCAAAACCTAATCAAACAGATTCATAGTGGATGGAGCGGGTTCCTGTGGGAGCAAGAGAAAAGCTGCTCTCATTAAAGAGGCAGTGTGCTGTTTCGGAAGACTAATTGGGTTTTTGTATCAAAAGTTGCTAAAATAATTAAGGGAAAACACCAAACTGGGCCACTGCTCACAATTTTTCACAACCTGGCACATGACTAAAACAATATAGAAAAGGGTTCGTGTTGTGATATCATCACAGAGCAACGATTAGAACTTGACTGTACTATATTCACATGTATTGGTAGCTGGAAGGAAAAAAAGGGCCCGACACGCTATTGGCATACCTTTGCAATGCGATAACATTTTAGATTTACCTGCATTTCTAGGAGGCTTTTCAACCCACTTGGATGTGGCCTCAGTTGGGGCTATGCTAAAATGAGTATAGTAAAATAAATCTTAGCCATAGATAGTAGCAACGCAAAATTGTACAGCACGGTTTGTTTACAAAATAAAACACACACACACACATAGGTAGCTTATTATAAATAGTATACAGTACACATTTAAATATTCAAAATAAATGTGTATGCATATTGATACAACCCCATAACTCACTCTGTTGCCTCACAAATTAAAATTGTATATATGTTATAGATATGTGTCTGCATTTAACTGCATATAAGTGAAGTACTGGTGTTTAAATATATTTATTTTGTATTATTACTTAAAAATGTAAGCCATAGCCCAGGGAAAAACCAAGTTGAAAACATAATTTCTCAAATGTACAGTTTTCTGGAGCTGAGGTACAATTGCTAACAATATATCCTTGTACCAGACTGCAATTTACTAAGTATACTGTAATTCTGTATATAATTACATGGTACTTACATTGTAATTACAAAAGCAATACAAAAGCTATCACAAAACATGTCCCTCTTTAAACATGAGTTGCATTGTAAATACATGCAAATCTGTGTAATGGTTGCATTATTGCAGTGTAATTAATAGACATGTCATGTAAATAACCAATATCAAGGCTATTTTCTTACAGCATACTGTATAGTCAATGAATAATGTGCAAACTTGTTTTTGTATCTAAAAATGTATACAGTATTACTGGCATTGCTGCTGTTTTTAGTTTTCCCAAAAACTGATTTGGTAGTTTATTAATGTATACCTCATTTTGTAATGTATGTGACAAATCCAGCAGTTTATCTTTGATTTTATAGGCAAATTGATCAAATTACATACAGATTTAGTGCTTACTCTACGGCAAATTATATACTGAGGTATTTTCACAAGCCATCAACAACTGTGCTATGTTAACACCACTTTTTTTTCTTAAAAGAAAATCAAATATTGATTCAAATATTAAAGTATTAAATGTATATTCTTCATTATTACTTACTTCAAGTTCATTATTATATCAAATATACACATAGCTGGTGCTTAATTCGACACTCCATTGAAACAAAATGCATTACTGGGTGAATGTGATTATTACTGCATACTTACAGACTGTATACACATGGATCGGTTATGTGATTAGATTTGTATTTGATATTTAGATATTGTTGAAAAAAATCTGGATTTGTAAAAAAAAATGTATGTGTAGAAAAAACAACTAATGTAACCTGGCTAAACAACTAATGTAAGGTTAGATTCTTGTTTTCTTGGGTTGGAAACCGTTTGATGCGCAGGTATAGCTTTGCTGGTGTTCCTTAGGTGGAGAGAATAAGGTTAGTTCTGGTTCAAAGTGATAAAGAAACAATATGTGTGATTAGAGAAGCTCTAATATATCATCTTACTCCCACTAGGGCAATTGCTAGACAGGACTACTGTAAACCACACAGATGCCCTGCTGTACTATCTTGTATTTTTGTTTGACCTCATTCAACTATGTGCTACAATTAAATGTTACCTGTTAAAAAAAAAAAAAACTAATGAAAGAATCGCACTACATGAGGCCATTAATTAAAAGCCATACTTCATTCGGTCATTTCTGTGTGTGGAAGAAGAAATAATGTTGTCCTTAAACTGTATCTAAATTCATACATACCAGCAATGGCGGCTACCTGCTGGAAATCGACTGTGGGGATGACCAAACAAGTCTAACCTATATACTGAGCCTATATGATGGTCTTTTCAGACCCTGATTTTGCTCCCATACTCATCGCTGTCCAAAAACACTAAAATAAACTTAATACATTTGATGGCAAGACATTGAGATGCCATTTAATTTATTTCTTTTAGTATTTCTAAATTGAGGGTTTAATATATGTAGGTGAGGATATTATTATTATCATTTATTTCTTAGCAGACGCCCTTATCCAGGGCGACTTACAATTGTTACAAGATATCACATTATTTTTACCTACAATTACCCATTTATACAGTTGGGTTTTTTACTGGAGCAATCTAGGTAAAGTACCTTGCTCAAGGGTACAGCAGCAGTGTCCCCCACCTGGGATTGAACCCACAACCCTCCGGTCAAGAGTCCAGAGACCTAACCACTATATATACAGGCAGGATCATTCAGTGCATAAAGTTTATTATCTTTTTTGTAATGCGCTAATACTCAACTTCGGTACTTGTGGCATTAATTGATAACCAAGCAACCAGCAACAGCCAGGAATGTACTCAGGAACTGTATGTTATCATTATCATTTTAAATTTCCGGCAGGAGTCACATACTCACATTCCAAAAATTACATGGTTTATCAAGAACATCTGGTTCAGCTAAAGGATAGTCAGCTGCTTTAGTTATTGATGTATATGCTCTAGTTCTAAAGTAATGATTTCCTGTAACATAACTAACGATTAAAGCTCAGTACACACTGCCCAATGCGATCAATTGTGACACGATTTTTCATTCGCATCGGGCAGTATTATGCTTTGAGATGTGATTTTACAGTATCGGACGATCGATTTTCATAAAGTTTAAACATGTCTGGTATTCTGTGATGCAATTCCCTCACATCGGCTAGTGTGTTAATGAGTCAGTGACATTGTTCAATGTCTACCGGGTTTAACACTGACAAGTTCAAGTACTGATATTACAAGGTTAAGAAAACAGAGACAACTAAAGGCATTTCTTGAAAGAGAAAATAATAATCAAAATATGAATACCTTGCATTGCTTATAATAATCCCATCAGATAAGGGCAGAGGAGATTGTACATTTCTAATTAAAGCCTGTGAAGCATGACTGCCGACTGTATCAAAGTAATCCTCCATGATTGGATTAGTGTCTTAAAGAGTAAAATGACAGAATTAAAATTAAGACAGAACCTGAACTGTACGGTCCTGTACTGTCTCAAAGTGGAACAAGAGTGTGTGCTCAACTGAGATGACGACAGATGTAAGGATTAATTGGCACTGTCCATTGTCTAACTCTTGTGGAGTTGTATGCAGCTGGAGGTTTCAAATGATGGGCAACAAGATTAAAAAGTTATTATGTTTTGCTGCATAAATATTTATACAAATCAAGAAAAAAAAAAATTTAAAATACAGAGTTATACCTCATTTCCATGGACAGCCAACTTGAGTTGACTCGAGTGCACCTAAATTGGTCTGAATGATGGACAACTCGAGTTGGTGAAAAAGGAGGTGTTTCCATGGTTTTCCAAGTTACTCAAGTTATCACGTGAGTTGGGCAGGAAGTACTTGCGAGTTAAGGGGCAAGACTTGCATTTGCTGCAGACAGAATTGCAGTAAAATTGTCAATGATTTAAAAAATAAATCCATCTAGATATTATTTTGCATTTGTTTCATGCAGTACATATACCTCTGGCAGATTGGTATGCAGAACAGGGAAAGAAGCTGTAAATTGTAGCATTGTGTAGCATTCAATTGAAAGCTGTCAATTGTAGCATTATAAACATGTGGAATTAGTAGGACTGATGTAGGCTCCAACCTTCCAACTTTGACATACTGAAGGATGAAACCTATCTTGTCAGTCCTCTTTCTGGTCAAATACCCTGATAATATTTTGTTTGAATCCCATATACAGAGATGCCAAGGGTTGACTATCCCAAAGAGTTAGATTTCCAGGCCAAAGAGTGAGACATTCCAACTGGTGTACTATGTCATTGCTTAAGGCAGGGCCTCTCATCTCTGGTTCTTGGGGATACCCAGCAGTCCAGGTTTTCAATCCAACCAGCACTAGTTTATTTTAAAATCTACACTGCTTAATATTGCATATGAAACAATTATATGTAATAATATATTTGCATGCATGTTATTAATATGATACAAATAACTACTATGATTACTACACATAATAATAATAATAATAATAATAATAATAATAATAATAATAATAATAATAATAATAATTTTTAAACATAATCAGTGAGGTAATTGAAACTGGTACAAAAAGAATTAGTTGCTGAGACGACTCTGCTCTGCTATTTGCTCATTGTGTTTCACTTTCCAGATGAAAAGTCTTTTTCCCCTTGATGGCCACAGCAGCTCCCGGCGACACAGGGTACATTTAAAGAAATATCTGCTACTGGGACAATGATGGGCCATGTATTTGTCCAGTGCGCTTTACGTTCGGAGATGTACTTCGTAGAACCTGTAAGCTTTCAATCAACTTGTTGTTTTTTGGGAGAACTCATGTTCTTTTCAATAAAGCTATTTACAAAAAAAGCCTGAATGGCCTCCTCTCATTTATAATCTTTCTTAAACCTTTCTTATAATAAAACATTTTGATTATACATCTGTGGCATCATTGGAAGGATCAGGCATGGGGCTTTCCAAGCTTGTACACTGTATATGTGGTAACCATGGAGAATACAGGCCCGCTTCAACTTTACAGCAGGCCTGTGGTCTCCTTGGTTAGCACACTACACTAGCTTTGAAAGCCCCAAAGGCCCCTTTCAGATATTATGCATGCATCACATTCCATTCCCCAAAGCGAGGCTAGGAGGGATAAAAAATAAACTAAGATGACGTGCCCTGATGAAGAATTGCCGACAAGCAGAAGAATATGTCTTGACTACACTGCTCGTGCTGCATGTTCAGTGCCAGGCTGCATCAACAGTGGTTACAAAAATCCTGAGCTACATTTCCTTACTTTTCCTGCTGACAAGAGCAGGAGATTACAGTGGACTGCAGCCATTAAGAGAGGACCAATTATGGGAATGAGAACCGATTAATTATGCATTGCTTGTCATCCCTAAAATATTCTTCTCAAGTGCGTGTCACTTTCTCTGCTGTTTTTTTTTTTAAATTTTTTTTTTAATGTCATTAGTATTTTATTAATTAAAATGTGGTTCTAGTGCTTTTGTCTCGTTCCGGTTTTTACTCCATCCCGACATTAACTCCTTCCGCTATTGATATGCATACCTATGTTAAATAGGGAAAGGAATAGATTTAATGACAGCTGATTACTGCTTTAAAAGCTTTAAATCTTTAAAAGATACACGAAGATTACAAACAAACAAAAAAAAACAGTCTAGGCCAATCCATCCCAGTATGATCACTGTGCTTATAAAAAAAAAAACAGCACATTAAATCTTTTCACCGGCTGTATTGCTGTCTCTTGCAGCGCCTGAGTAAAAAGATTTAAAATCATATATATATATATGTGTGTGTGTGTGTGTGTGTTTACTTATAATGCATGAGATTAACGCATTCCTAAGCTTGTCTCACACTGAAAGCATGAAACTTGACATGTCTGCATATACAGTATACTGTATTAAGCTATTAGAAGCGTTGGAAGGTTAGCACAGGGTTCTATTGAAAATACATTCATTTACCTTAATTCAAGGGCAGTTGTTACAAGACTTCAGGTGTTTTAAAAATGTGGCAAAAGAAGAATGAATAGCTGTTTAGGCTTCAGTAATAGTAAGAGCTATCACTCAGCCACCATTTTTGTAGGTTGATTTTAAAACTGTCAGAAGTAATAGTTGCAGATTTAATTTATAGGTGGTCTGCAAAATCAGTATGTGTGGTTACCTGGCAACAATAAAAGCAAATTGACAAAGGACTGCATAAGGATTCCTTTCGTATGCTGTTTTGTACGGTACAGATAATTTTATAATACAATATTATAATACAATATGTGTCTTAAAGGAAAATTGAAGTATATTAATTAAGTGACACATTAGAGCAAGATATGTATACATACAAAACAAAAGAAAAAGTATGCCTTGCTTGACATTGCATAAGCAAATTTAATTAATATGCATTGTTTACCATAAATATCAGTTGCCCTGCAAGTCTTCTATATTATACACCCTGACGAGCCCGATTAATTATGATAAATATGGATTGTCACACCTGTTTCAGCAGTAATTTGATAAGATTAAAGTAAATGTGTGGGCACACATTTCTATTTACTTGTAGGATTTAAACAGCCAGCAGTTTAATGAATTGACTGAGCAGGACCCAAGAGGCCATTTTACATAATTTTGCAAAGTAGATTGATTACAGCAGAAGGTGCCAATATATATGAGAGCTACGTTGTGTTTTCTGTGGTTTAATACATTTCTGATTAAAATGTTTCTTTGTGCTCCCTTCCACCCCCATGCACAAAATCAATGACCAGTCTTTAGTCTAAATAACGGTATGCCGCAATATTTCCATTTCAGAACAGCTGCTTTGTCAAACTACTATGGCAAAAATCAAGGCATTACAGTAACATCAGATCTGCATATTGTACTGAGGTCAGATAAACAGCAAGTGGTCCAGTATAACAATGATACTGTACAATGCAGCAGTGTTTCTCAATATGTGAAGCGGGGATTATTCTGAATGGACCTGGATTAAAACCAGAAGGACTGAAGTGAAGAGAAAGATGCTTTTATCATGCTGTTCCACAAGTTTCAACTCTGTTCCTAAAAGAAAAGAAGAAAAAAAAAACTCCAGCTGGAGCTCTGATGTGTTCCGATCAGCTTAGAAATCAATATTTCCTTTTCACCCCAAAAGAAACCCAGAAAACACCCACCAACTGAAGATATACAGCTCAGCTATGAGCATAATTACAAGTGCACATGGTTTTCCCAAATTAAACAGTTAGACAATGGCTTGGTTTACATGCACGTGAAAATCGACTACAGTCATGACCGTGTGATGTTGTCACGCGAATACACCGTGAAACAGCAAAAGGACGTCCTTTTGACAGCGCGACTTTAAGGGCGCGGTCAATCGCTTTCTCACAATAAATATAGCTGTAAAAACCCATGTAAACTGGAGCAGGAATCGTGCTTGTGGCTCACGAGATTTCAGCAGTCAAGATCCCGTTCTTCTGATTTAATCTCAAGTAATCTCCATCAGAAAGGCCATACAAAACATACACACACACACACACAAAATGTACATTTATGGACTACTTTAACACTAGAACCACCGTAGTTATATTCATACCTACAACCACCGACGGCAGTCATTATCACGGTACATTTTAAACATTATCAATATTAAAATTAGGTCGGCCAGGGTGTCCTCGGCTCACCGCGCATCAGCAACCCGTGGTCTGGCCGGGCGCCTGTGGGCTTGCCTGTATGCTGCCCAGAGCTGCGTTGTCCTCCGACGCTGTGGCTGCATGGTGAGCCTGCAGTGTGTAAAGAAGCGGGCGGCTAATGGCACATGCCTCGGAGGACAGCATGTGTTCATCTTCAGGGGTGGTATCGGTGAGCTGAACCTAAAAATAATTGGACATTCTAAATTGGGAGAAAATAATAATAAAAATTTGTGTTAAGGAAATTTAACTTTTGGATGTTCTACAAACACACACACACACACAAATATAAATTCTAAGTAGTAAAACTTGTACTTAGTAGAAATTATATTTTATATAATTCTGTGTGTGTGTGTGTGTGTGTGTGTGTGTGTGTGTGTGTGTGTGTGTGTGTGTGTGATTGGTGTGAGGCCACAGTAATGATGTTTAATTTCACTTTCACTTAAACAGATTCCTGGGGGAAATAGTCATAATTAAGGGCAGGCTGAATCCAAAGGCTGTGTATTGATCTAATAGAAGGAAGGGACCAAGCTGATAGCTGTAAAGGGTATCTACATAATGGCATGAATGGAAGTGGAAAATCAAGTAATGACTGACAGGGAGAAAGACAGCTGTGATCGAAAGGTTACATTCCAGAACTTCTAATGGCTTAGCACTGTAGCTGATCCATACATATTTGGCTAGCCCAGATGTGACTTCTGCTGGTTTCAATGAGGATATTATCACAGATAGCCGCAAATACAGAGGAAAACCTCAGAAACTAATTTCTCCTTTACTTATCTAATTTACAGATAAAGTTTTACTAACTATCCCTTAATGATTTTGAGTTTCTTGAAAATATAAAATATACATATTTATAATATAAGTGCACTGTATGTGTGTATATGCATTTTAGTTAGCAATATCCTTTAACTATAATCAGACATTGTGATATCTGATGCTATTACCTTAAACAGACAGCACTGTCTGCACCTGCCTTGGCTGACATGAATTACATTCCATTAACTTCCTAGAAAATCAACAGAAACCGAGTTTTTACCTAACTTTGTAAGTGCTTATCCATACAGAATCATCCAATATATTCCTATTGTGAAAACATAAAAAAAAGGATTAGCCTGGTATTCAGTGACCTTAGTGTTAAAAAAAAAATTAAAAAAAATAATAACATTGAGCTAAGGGTGAAGTTCTCTACAATGTCAGTGATTAAAAACCTTCTCTTTTATTAACTTTACTGAAACTTTTCCATATGTTCCAAAAGTGGCTCCTCTTTTTTGTTTGCTGAGAATAGTCATCGTTATCCCTTTCATCTTTCAGCTCTAACATAACAATAATACAGTTTGCACCTCAGATGATGTGTTTTATTCAAACAGTCCCAGACCTCAAATTAAATCATAATCCACTCACAATGTCATTCCTGAACCTCCATAATGAAGTGTGATTTTCAAAGCACAAACAAGACAGTTTTGCATCTTCTCTGGTGGAAGAAGTTACACATCATGCCCAGGCATGGAGAAATAAGATCTAATTCTGCTACTAATCCTCAACAAAAAGTGAAATTTCATGGGGATTAGTAAAGGCATGAAATATAAGCACAGGCACAGAAGGAAGAACTATCTGTTATATCTCAATCTTAAATAAAACAGGATAGTATTATTCCATAATAGTTGGCTTGAATAATAAAGATCAGGCACCTCCTTAGCTCACATAACCATATGTTCCAATGGGCTATAAAAGCAGCTTGGTTAAGTGGTGCTTTTAAAGCTCTTCATTGACTGAATTAATAAATGTGAAGAATAACTGCAGATTTAAAGAAGCACATTTAGGCAAGCCTTTATGATGATCAGTCGCTTGATTATTTTAAAGTTCAATTTAACTTTCCTTGTGCAGATGAAGGCACAATCAATTGTTGATTTGTAATCTTAAATCTTTGCACAGCTTTTTAGTTATCTGCGAATGCTTTCTCCTCATAATCTGAGCAACAAGAACAAGAGAAATTAAGATAAAGAACAAGCGACTGCACAAATCTCCAAATCTTAATAATATATTGTTCCTTCTGTTCTTACAGATACACAGATGCTCCCGGTGCTTAGCCGCACAACAAAGAGAACTATTGACAAATTATACACAAGATAAAGGTTCTTTCTTATCTATAGGCTTCACTGGGAAGGAATATCTGATTAAATAGAGATTGTTAAGGCTCTTAACCCAACATCTACATCACCAAATTGAAGCAAGCACAAAGAAAATATTCTCTCTTCTCTAATTTAAACTGACACTCACCAAGCTCTGCAATTATTCTACTGTGGATTGGAGAAAAACATAATCTATGTATTTATATATTACTTCTATCCCATTTAGTGTCTCTCTCCAGTTCCCCTTTACCTGCATGAGGGTTTGTCTTGAAGGCTCTGAGATAGAGACCACTTGGTCAACTAATTTTAGATTTTTTTTTGTAAAATCTTTGATTCCTCAAATAATTATATGAACAATAGATTCGGGAAGAGTGTGAAAATTGTAACAAAAAATGACATAAATATAAAGGATGGTCCAGAATCAGGAAAATTAAAGTATATTAAAGAATACAGTCTACTAAAATAGCAAATGTTAAAGCTTTTTGTGGATGTATCTGTGAAATTTCAAGATAAACTATTTAAGTGTTACCTTTTGGTCATAGCACTTTATAATTCTTCTGCAAAGTACAAAGTGAGTGACAAATCATCCATTAATCCTATCACAGTATGCAGTTATGGAAATGTGACATGCTGAGGTATATTAAAACACATGCAGACTCCACACGACTGATGTCTTCAGGACCAATATATTTATACTTAATACAGCAAATTGGAAAACTTAAGAGGCATGACTGCTACTGCAGTGAAAGGGTCATTTGTGTCCCAGAAATTACAGCATTTTTTTTAAATTATTGTGTGTTATACCTTTTGTGATTGTACTGTTTAAACATAACACTGTTACCAAACCGGCAACATGTTTTAATGTTCAGAGACTGTTTGAAATTTCTTACTGGAGATTTCTGAACTGTAGTCAGTTACATGCCTTTAACAATGCAATTTCTCATAATGGTTCATGTCTAGTCTCACTTTTCATTATTTGTGCTTGGACAGTTAATCCTTTGTGAATCAGCATTTAAATTTGACAAAATTGTTAATGCAGGTCTTTGAGTAGCAATTGTTTTATTGTGGTAGCATTGCCCCTTTTTACTATTTGTGACAACATAGCCCATGTCTAACTTGTTTATTCTTAATGTTGTAACTTTACTGGATATATTTTTAATAGCAGAAAAAGATATAGTGATGATGTTTTGGAGTAAATAGCTTTGAGAATCTATCAAGTTAACGCAAAGCTGGAAGTCTTTTTTGGGGGGGGGTATTGTCAGGAAAGAGATCAGTGCCAGCCATTCAATACTATAATGTAGCTCTAATGTAGCTCTGAGTGACACTGCAGATCTGGTCACCACTGATTTATTACAATTTATGGATTTATCCAGAGAAACAGCCATTCACTTGGATGCTGAGGAAACAAAATGGTAGCTGTGTGTTACAGAAAAGATGAAAGTCAGAGACACAGATGACTGAGGATTGAAAGCTAATTGACAAATGCCACAAACAAACCGAGAGAGGATTTAAAAGAAAGGGACAGGGAAGTGATTGTAATCTTCTTTGCCATTGCTTCATGTCGATGAATCCTTTTTTTTGTTTATATTTGCATATATTTGATTAAACTTGTGAATCACAGCAAGCATTATTTCCTTTGTGATTATAAACTTACCAGTATGGTAAAACCAATTATTTCTCCATGAGGAATAAATTCAAAAGACAAAGGCTCATTTTGTAATTGATTTCTTTGTGGCTCCTTTCTAAAACAGTCAGAAATATTACATTTACCAGCTTGTACAGTAATACATGGCTCAATAAAAAGGAAACTCGTTTTCTAATGTCTTGGGGACATGGTCTAACTGTAACAAGCAGAAATAAATAAACTATTGAAACAACACAGCCAGCCTAACTTTCTAAATCATGCTTTGACACATTCGAGGGGTAGGCACTGATGAAGTGCATCCAGGATCAAATGACTTGCCTGATTAAAACAAACAAAAAAGAAATGTGTATCCTTATTGGTCTTTACTAGTGCACAACCAGAAGTAAATCCAGGGAACTGTATGGTTTTAAAATAAATAAAGGCATCAAACAACAAAAAGGAGCAATCATTTGTTTTATATTTATATATATATATATATATATATATATATATATATATATATATATATATATATATATATATATATATATATATATTATTTAAAACATTCCTTTTAAAATGTTTAAAATACAGCATAAACACTTGTTGCAGGCCCCAAAGACTGTACCCTCCTAGCAAGAAGCTTGTGAGGAATCTGCCACGTGAGATCAATCCTTCATTACTTCTAGGATTTATTGGAGGTTTTCTGTTTGTTTGTTTGCTTTTGGATGACGTCCAACAAACTTTGTTTTAAACAGTTATTAATAATTTAAATTCAAATTGGAAATTATGCTGTTCATAAAAAATGTGGCTCATTTTTCTAATCAGCCCTCCGTTTTGTGTTCCAGTCTATTAATTCAGTTTGATATATACCTCATGCTTGTTGGGTTCAAAATAACAAGAGCACAATAAATATAATACATTCAATTCTTCAGGCAATTCCAATGTAATCCTGCTACAAAGTTCATTTTTAAAAGTTAGAAAATAGCTAAATGATTGCCACATTTTTGTTAGATCCTCAAGTTATGAACGGAGTGATTATGGTAGGAAATATATACAAGGACAAGATTGTGTACAGAACCTGGCAATTCTCCCCCAAGAACCAAGCAGAGGAGCAAAAGGAAGACTTTGATTTGATTGGAAATGGGAGTAATTGACCAGGGCTATTTATAGGCCTCTTCACAAGTGGAAACCTAATTGAAATTTATGAGACAATTAATAGCACTGCAGGAAAGCTGTTGGAATGTTAATGATGAAACATAAAAGGGGCACACAAGCAAATCATGTGTAGAGAACAAAAGAGAAAAGTGAAAGAAAAACAATATATTCCTTTAAGGGTTACCTTACCACCTTCAAGCCACGTCCTTCAGTAATGCAGCGTTATTTTTTTGCCAAAACACTCAATCCATCCACTAATGGGCGATGTGAGCGACATGAATATAAAGTAAAGCCTCTAAATGCTTGAATGCATGCAAGGGCTCTTAACATGTTGTGCTAATCTAGCAACAGTGTACCAAACAATAGCCAATGCAGCTCTACTTTGGAATGGCTGTATCAAGCCCCATCCCTCTTAAAGACATATCAAATCATATTGAAACAAACAATTATGGAACCTATTGACAAAGGACAGTTTTAAGGAATGTTTTGTTCGGAACTGTTTTTTAAAAAGCAAAGCTTTGCTTAATCCAAAAAAAAAAAAAAGTTCTTATTTATTTATTTATTTATTTTCTCTCACAGTAGCAACATGTACAGGGTTTATTAGGACTCCTATGTTACCACAAGTGATAACATTAGAAAAAACAATCACAGACGCACCCCCAACTAAATCATATTTGCCCTTATTCATTATACGCAAGGCTCTGTATTTATTTTATTTTATCTAACCGTACTGTCCAACAGATGGCACTTGATACATATATGGCTCATTGAGATCTGCAATGTGGATCTTTGGATTTAGAGGTGAAGCATCTGATTCAAGGCTGTTAATGGGTTTGAAATGGCTTCAAAGACAAGCTGTGTTGTGTTTAAACATAATGTTTGTTTAATAGGTACAAAACAACTGAACTAATGTATATTTGTTTCAATTTATTTTCAAGTATTTACTCATCTTTTTAATTTTAGTAAACAAAACTGATTTCTGGTCATCGGCGTGGCTTGTTTAGCCAATAGGGTTGTACAGCTCTTTTAAGTTACATTACATTTTAATATTGCACTAAAACGTATTTGTTATTTACATATATACCAAATATAAAGTCACAAATATTCATGGCATAAATTTGTGTTTTAATATACAGTACATGAGTGGGACAAATGTTGTATGAAAAGTGTTTTCAGCATGAATTAAAAAAAAAGAAAAGGAAAATAACGAGTCCTGGTTGTACTACAGTGTGTACTAAGTGATAGCTGGCTGTGTTCCCAATTCGGTTTCCTTATTTCTGTGTATTTTTGGGATGTAACAACTGTTTTTCAGATGCCTGTAGTTACTGTGAAAAAAAAAAAAATGTTGCTAAATCACAACAAGAAATGGCAGCTTTTCCGAAATACCAGTCTTATATGTGTCAATTTATGATTTAGCAACCTGTCATTAAGAACACTTAGGGTCCATGTTAATGATAAACAGCAGTGGAAACTAATAATTCCATCATAAAACCAATAGCTCTTCTTTACCACAGAACACTTTTACATAACATCTTATAAGGTGTTATTAAATAGAATTTCTCAAGGCTAAGTTCAATCCATAAATTGTACAATCTATGCTTCTAAATTGTAATGATGACATGCATAGTTTTGTGATGGTCCAAGATGGCCGACACTGTTTGCTTAGAGTTCACGTGATTGCAGCGCAGCTGCTAAATACCCACTGCCATCTCCAAATGGTCTCCAGGTCCCTGTAGTCTCTTTTAACCCTATAATATCTGTTAAGACATCAGTCCATTAGGAGTTAAAAATATATTTTGGGTGTTTAAGGGGGAAAAAACAACCATCTCTGAGAAAATAAATACATGAACAGGCTAGAGAGGTCAAAAATGGACATTGTTTCCTACTAGTTTTATATAAGTGCTTTGCATTAATATGGTGTTAGGTAAAGGAAGGCAAATAAAGCAAGGCAAACTGGATGATTTATGTGTGTGCTTTCTGAGTCACTGTAAAGTGACATTGCAATGTTGTGTCTGAAGAGAGGAATGAAGTGTCTGTAATGCTTGTATCTTTGAAGTTCAGGGAATGACTGCAGAGCTGCAGTTACTGGAGATCTGAGTTTTGTTTTTAAATGCTGTTATAACACAGAGATGACATTATTTTGTTGTATTATTATTTTCAGGTTTTTGCTGTCTTATATCCTTTAACTTAGGGATCGTAAAGTATTTGGATTGGAACCATGCCACATCTTTCCTATAAAAAATATGAAAGGAGAAAATGTACTTTTATTTGTCTAATATATAGCACTGTTCTTAGACCTCAACTGTAAATCTTCATGAGGAAAAAGCAAGTGTCACGTTTCTCTTTCTCCTGGCAGGCCTATCGTGATTAAAATGTTCAGAGCAAATCCCATGACGTTGATATTTTAGTATTCACACTATTACCTAATTAGGCCCTGATTAATTTTACATTGTTTTATCTTTATTACATATTTTAACCTTTTTGTCAGAACTGTATCTAGTGTATAAGTGACATATGATTTTTTTTTAAACCTCTTCTTTTAGTCATTCTGGTTTATAGATTAGGATATTCTGAATGCAGTGTCAGTATTTTGAATATGTATGAAAGATAATAGATACAGGCTTTGAAAAAAACATATATATCTAATGTCGTTCAGCAAGGTTTTGGTGGAAAAAGGGGGACTGAGGAAAGCTAATCTGTACACTTATAAAAAACATTTAGCTGAATAAAATGATGTATATAAGTTATACCAAATTTGTACATCATTTACCGCAATCCATAACTAAAAAGTACATTCTGGCATTAGCTGCTAGAATTTTAATAGTCAATTCTGTAATGCTTAATAATGAGATGCTATTTATAGATAGTTCAGACAGATTCCAGAACATGATCTAAATGGATAAGGTATCTGACTCCACTGATGTCTGAGAGTTCAGTTGCCTTTGTGGTTTATTTATTAGTCATGTTTAAAAAAAATAAAAAAAAGATTTAGTTATACAATGTTCTCCAATAAAAATAATGTAAATATAATAAACCATTACAACATGAATCACAGAGTCATATTTCATCTTTAAATTACAAACCCTCAGCTGTCTTTTGATAAATAACATGCTTTACATTTGAATAAGCATGTTTGGTAACTGTGATAAAGTAGTGCTACTGCCAAGGCTGCATTGCCGTGCTCCAAATTAACCCAGGACCGTACCAGGGCCCTGAACATGGCTCCACAGTCAAAGAGACCCAAGTGTATACAGTAGTTATGGAACTCAGGCTTTTAGTCCAGCCTGTCTTAAATGCAGATCTGCAGTGCAAAATTGCAAATTACTAAACATGAAAACAAATTCAAAGGCTTGTACTAAGTTTGTATTAAAGAAGTAGGGCTGAAGTTCCGGTCACAAAACTGTTCATAGCGTTGACCCTTTGGCTATTGTCCAAGTTGTAAGGAAAAATTCCTGCGATCAGGAAAAGATTAAACAGGACAATGATTGGTGAAGGAAAGCTTTCACTTCTGTTTTGATCAGCTAATATGTAGACCATCTGGGCAAGCTTAAGCTTAGTTTGTGTTAATACCTTTGCTGACCCAAAGAGCCTCTCATGGCCTTACAACTTAAGAAAGGAGGGCAAAAAAAAAAAAAAAAAATCATTTGATGAACTACATTAACTTTATATGAAATTACAGTAATTCTTTATTTGATTATTGGACAGTATGTAGCATTTACTGTATAACCACCCGATCTGATTGAGATCAGTCGATTCAATGGGACATTATCTAGCAAAAATCCCATAGGAATGGGCCAATAGGTACCTACTAGCCTCCCTACAGGTAGTCGGCCCGGATCAAGCGCTTTAATGGACGTCAGATGTAGTAGCCGCTAAATAATGAGCCTTGAAATAATAGTAAAAATGACTTTAATAGTAACACAGTTAGGTTTAGGGGTTGAGATTAGGTTTAGGGGTAAAGATTAGGTTAGTTGTAGACATTAGGTTTAGGGGTAGGGGGCCTCTACTGGCCCATTCCTATGGGATGATTTTTGCTTGATAACGTCCCATTCAATCAACTGATCTCAATCAGATCGGCTGGTATAACATCTTCATAAAGGCAGTATAACACTGTTAACTGTGTACATAACCCTTCACAAACACTTTTGAAAACATAATATGCATAACTACTCATAACATGTTTCCAAATGTGCTGCGCACTACGGTGTAAAGCTACGACATTACATGTGATTTTCAATAACAATGAACACTTTTACAGTCATATTACTGTAGGAGTGTTAAGGGCTACAAGTCACCTTATGATGTTTTTGTAACAAATATTTATTACGAAGACACAGCATAGCATGCTGGTGAGTGACTGATTGTGACTTTTTTATTCAGAGCTTTAAAAAGGAAAAGCATTTGTCACATAGTAGTGATAACTATGGATCAAGTCTAAATTACTTGGACAAAGCTGTCACCCTCAGTAGTATAAAAAAAAAAAAACTCCTGTTAACTTCTTGTATACGAGCTACCTCTTCTAGAAATCACCTAATTGTATTTTTACCCAACTTTTTGGAAATGTCCAATTTGAGTGTTGCTTCTCAGTTACGAATCAGAAGGACTGAGGATCACTGGCGTGTCTCTGTTCCCACTGTCAAGCCAATCGCCTCTTTTCACTCGCCAGACCTTTACAACAGGTGTGCCAAGTTACAGTCCAGCCTGCAATACAGTGCTTTCTGTGGGCCCCAAGTCATTTTAATAAAAAGACAGACCCCACAAAATAAATACAAAAACCAGTTTAGAGCTTCTCTAAACTCATTATTTCTGCAGTGACTACTATATAATGTCAGTTGTGTAAAATTAACAAATCCAACAGAATCATTAGATCCATGCAGAGAACCTAATTCGTGTTTACAGTGTACAAAATGAAGAAAAGATTTTGTTTAAAAAAACAAACATTTGTGTGTTAGTTGATTGGAAAGTTAGTTGTTTTTTCAACTGAAAATAAGAAGTGTGAAAATGTAAGGAGGACAAAACCTCAAGCAGTGTATTTTACATCTGGATGGTACAGCTGATTATCATATGCACAGATTGACAGTGTACTGTATGTTTTGAAGTAAATATGTTACTGATACACATGACAGTCAGATTCCCCTGAGAAAAGTATTGGAAAATCCATTTGCCATTAAAATACTATTGTGTTTCCACTCAAATGACTGTAGCTAATAACTCAAATCTGATGTCCTTAACAGCTCCAAAACGAATTTAGCATTCTGTTATTTTGCAAACAAAATTACATGACAACATAAGACAGTAACTCTAGCTTTGAAGGAGTTACAGCTTTCACTGGGTATGCATTATTCCTTTTATTATCATTACTAATGCCTTTATTTATGTATTGCTTTATTAGCTATAACAGAGAGATTTTAATCGCCTACTACTGTGTTTAGTCGCAAGAGAATATCTGTTTAGAATTGCATTTTATTAATTTTCAGGAAAATCTGAAAAGCATTCCGTGATGTGCCAGTTCTGATGTAAATGAGAATTTACAATGCATACTGGAGTCTTTATTTTAACTGGTGGATGATTAAAATGCTTCTGTGTTCTAGGGTTAAAAGTATTTGGTTTAGGGTACAAAATACATCTCGGAGCTAAATGTCTTAGATCTTACTGCTGTCATAGCTGTCCATTTAGCTTACATTTATTCATCAGCTCCTAAAGCAACATTTGTCCTTGAAAATGTGGCATTGATCTCTCCACCACCTCCCCGTGCATTCTGCTAACAGTGCTGGTGATATATATATATATATACCAATGATGTACTATGGAAAATTATCTGATGTTCAGACATGCAATGTGACACCATCTGGTGTGAGCGAAGGAAGCAGAGGCCAGGGATTAATTTTTCCCAGAACATTTTCCTAATAAAGATGGACCACAATGTTCACACAGGGAGATAGGGAGATACGGTATTAGACAAAGAGTGGACCAATGTTAAACAACCTTCGTCAGAATTGTACTAGTTCTGCAGAGACAGTAGATTACAGAGTATTTTACAGATTCAATCTTGGACAAATAGTTTGCCAATGATATCTGTAAACCCATGGTAGATAGGTATTTGGGTATGTCATGTAGAATTATATCTCCATAACTATACAATCCACTTTTTTATTTTCTATTTTAAACATGATTGCTTTAGTGTATTGCTTACTGTTGGATTACATTTTAATTATGATGCTCTTATCTTAATAACACATAATAACTTTTCTTTGATAATTGAATATTAGTTTGGGCAATTTTATGAAAATGAGTCAATGTTTTTAGTAATAAACAAGTAGTTGCTTGCTACTATTACACCTCAAAAAAAAAAAAAATCTAAAAAGTTTTTTTAAGAAGCCAACATTTTTGTTTAATCAAAACAGTCCTTAAATCCTTCTGAAATGATCACATTGTTTTAATACATCTGATGCCCACCCACTAACATCACTCCACAGAGGGGCTTTGATATAAAATGCTCAGTGAATACCTGGCATGTCCCAAAAGCATTGGTTGGTGGTCATCTTCGAATTGAAAGGGAACCCATAATACATTGCTATGTGAGATGAGTTACTAAATGAGATGCTAATTTTAAAAAAAAAAATAACTGGCATGTATTGACAGAAACATAAAGTTTTGTAAAAATCGTAAAGGACATTAATAGAAGCCTTTAAAAATCAAAGACAAATACAGTACACTGGTGGTTAGCGGTTCCTTCCCTCTCAGAGATAGTACAGGACGTTAACCAGCATAAACCACTCAAATTAAAGCTGTGAGTCAGACCCTTAAAACACTACTCCTGCTCCATCAGCATGCAAAGCATTCTCCCTCTTCGACTGAAGTTACGCCTGCTTATTAAAACCTGGAAGGATATATGTTTTAATTAGCATTACCTCTGGTGGATTAGGCCCATGAGACAATTGCATTTAGTAAAATTTAATTAAAGTGACAAAAAATCCTAATTGTTTTCACACCGCAACTCCTTTGTGGGTCTAAAAATAATAATTCTGTTAAACTTGCTGTAACCTTGCATTCTACTTGGCCTACATAAACAACCTTTTAAAGTTCATCTGTTACTTCTAGTCGTTTTGCCCTTTGTGTCAATATGATTCTGAGAAGGCTTTGTTGACCAAAAAGAGAGTTTTTTTTCAAAACCTGGATGCTTCAAACCTCAATGGCATTCTCTACATGTTTTAGTACTCTACCTGGTAATTGTACATTGTTGGTTAAACTAGATGCTGGGAAGCTGCATTTTAAAGGGCAAAAGCAGACAAATACTATACATTTTAGTTCTTTGGATTGGAGTAAGACATTGAATTGGAGAGTGTTTTAACAACCATATTGCATACAACGGCATCAGACAAATGCAACAACAGTAAGCTATCCATGTTGTTATTTTGTTTCACCTGCAAACAAAGTTGTGATACATTTTATTTAAAGGAAAAAGACATTGCCTTGCCATATGAAAACAATAACAACAATGTACTTATGTATTCTCGCTGCAGTTGTGTGTTTAAAATTATGTTTGTTACATGTAATATGTGATTAGGATAATTTTCATTGTTACAAAGTATTGGATTTAGGATTCAGAGAAGAGTACCAAACTTCATCTTCAGTGTACTTCTGTCTGTAAAAATCACTAATACACTAATATGAACAGTCTCTTGATTTGAGCTTCTTGTGAAAATAACAGCATGACAGATAATAAGGGCCAGAAACTTTCCCTAGCAAATTCATTTTATGCAGTCCACAAGAGGGAGCTAATGAGGCTTAGTGCTGCCGTCTAATGAGAGAAGCTGGAAGTACTTTTGACACCTTTTTGTATACAATGTAGCGCGTGTATTTATTTAAAAAAAATACACCTGTATGCCCAACAGGTCTTAAGGGTTAAATACAAGTTCATATGGGTTTGAATGCTGGATATAGGCATTTTTAAAAAGTTGTGTTTTGTTTATAGATTGTTTTATGGTTGTGAAAAAAAACACATCACTAACAAGTCAGCATATTGACATCACAGCGTATACTTAACCCATGAGATGCAGGCCACATTTAGCTGTTCTTTAATGTCTGTAATGAGTAATTTTATATCTGAAGCACTACTCTTTTAAAAGTTGTTTTTTAATTCTTAAACTGCACTTCATTGACATCCCATTTTAAAGTATGTTTAAGTACTGCAGTTTGCTGTCAGAATATTTTAACATTGACGCATATCGAGAGCTGTGAAGCGAAGCCTTGAACAATTAGACATACCTACTTTAGCAGACAGTCTGAGGAGCCAGTGATAAATGTTTTGCAGTCAAGGGTTGTTAGTGATTATTGTCTTATTCTTGTCTGTGTTCAATAACTGAATGGCACAGAAAATATAATAATAATAATAATAATAATAATAATAATAATAATAATAATAATAATAATAATATGTTTTTGTAATACAAGGACTACACCTTTAACCTGAGGAGAGTAGAAATTATTTTTACCACAGCCAGTTCTGTTTCTGATTTCAAGTGGTATATTTGGTTGGCTGGTTGTTGATTCTGCTAAATGTCCTGGAGTATTGTAGTGAAAATATTATTTTAATCCCCTCACTGAGTAATTTGGCAATCTCAAACTGGGATCTATTTAATTGTTTACCGTAAAAAAATGAGAGTTTCTAACAATGTGTGTGACTTTCTTTAGTGTATTTTTGTATTTAAAAGTTAGTAAGGTGCCAGCCTTGGTCCCTTTTTCTTTAATACTTAAGCAGTAGCGGTATATATATATATATATATATATATATATATATATATATATATATATATATATATATATATATATATATATATATATATATGCCTCTGTTTAGAGATCAACTGTATATTGACCAGTAATTGAGAACGTTAACTAAATTATTCTACACAGAAGTGTAACTTATGTTTCTATTCTAAGATATTCTTGTACCCTTTTTCATTAAAAAAAAGTGTTGTATGCATCTGTATAGAGACATACCGAGTATCATTTATTATGCTTTCCGCTGAATAATTAAAAAAAAAAAAATAATGCATTTCATAAAACAATACATCATAATACAGGTGTGCGTGTGTGGGTGAGTGTGACAGGACGACTGAGGTTGGTGACATCAGAGCAGAAACAGGAACTGAAAACACACAGCCATTAATTAAATCACCCATTCTAAAATAAAGAAATAACACATTTAAACAGCAGGGCTTCGCCCTGCCACCTTTTATATGTGCAGGACTTTTCTACCTTCCTGCTACAGCGAGTTTACTGTATTTTATATTTATGTCAATCCATATGTTGAACTGCAGTCTGAAGAACAACAAGTAGAAGCTCTCATCTATAGCTTCTCAACTAATCTGTCAAGTAAATTGCTTCAATGTTGTGGCTAAATTTCTAAATCAGATACAATCATGCTAAAGGCACTTCAGCCAAGACTGCCTTCAAGCTCAGATATTGAATCATTCACTTTAAATAGATGATATGAGTCTTAGAAATATCCTTCAGCTCCAGATTGTGAATATAATACATTTCACCAATGTATGTGTTCTTCAGGGCCCCTCCACGTTGTCTGTATGTCGTATGGAGAGTAACACATATTATTTTATATACTGGCTGTATTTTAGATTTTGATCCATTAAAAAAAATAAGTCTGTAGGCATCAGTTATTCTTTCTTCCCACTCAATATTGTTACCATGCTACACTATGCTGCAGTATGGTTTACCAAACTTCACCATGCTTGAATAAACAATAGAAGATATGTTCAAGAGCTTTTGTAAGGGAAGTGCAGACACTTTCATCATCAAAGTCGGTATACTCTACCTTGACCCTCTGAGTTAATGCGACAGAATAATTTCCGTAGGTCATTAATTCAGTGGTCTATTTTGTACAGACTACCAAGTGTGGCGAGTTATTAACAGTTCTAAGCTGCTGACAATAGTTCAGTAAGGGCTTTCTAACAAACAGATGGATTAACTCCTGTTCACCAGAGGTGAGGGGCAGAGATACAGAACTGATTCCATGTGTATCATGATGTGAGTTATGAAGGGTTGTTTTAGGCAGTTCATTAATTACACGGTTAGCTCATTTTATTTTTGTTAGTGCAAGTTCAGTTCTTGAAGAGAAAGGCTTGAGGCCTGGTAAGAGTTTAATGTCCAAATGAATTCAAAAGAAAATCATTAGCAATTCAATTCAATTGATAAGACTTGTCATTGAAACATTTGTCTAAATTGCTACAGCGTTTCTCAACTATACTATATATTTACATTCTGTTTAAAATGATTGCTTCATTTTGCTTGGTTAAATCATGTTGTTTAGGTAATATATATTACCACACAACATAATTTAGATATTCATATTTATATGTAAGCATTATAAGCCAGACTCTTGTGACAATAATGCAGCTTCCTTGGCTGTAGCTAATGAGTTTGTTTAATATGACAGTATATGAAATGTAAATAAGGATGGTTAATTATAACAGAATTATCCTGCCACAGTGTATATGGGGTGTGAAATCCATCTTTCAAATTATCGGACTTGACAAGGGTTCCTTCATTAAATCAACACAGCAGAGATAAATTGATGTAGCAATAGCATAATTTGGATGTAATTTATATATTTTCACACTATCTAAATAATGCATGCATGTAACATGGTTTTGATGTGTGTAGTATGTTCATTATTAAGGTGGTGTCTTTAATGTAAAATGCCATTAAGTAAGAATAATAAAAATGGTCATGTAGTCATATTCCTTTTTAGTTCTTGTTGACTTTGATGAGTTGTTAAATATTCTTTTAATAAATTATCAGGTAACATGTTATTAAGATAGTTCTTAACAATTAATAAAGTGTGACCATATAGTTTTAGAAGTTGGAAATGTGTTATAGCCAAAATTAATAATAAAATGATGGTAGCACTTTAGATTACATTGCATACATAACCATGTAATAATACTGTAATAACTGGGTAAATACCAATGTCTCCTACTCTTACATGGTAACGACAGATGGGATAAGCATGAAGTTACATTGAAATATTACATGGTTTACTGTGATGTCACCATGACATGACAGAAAATAAATAATGTGGATCACAAAAACATGTTGCATGTAATAACACAGTAGTAACCATGCAAGGGCAGGAACCTTTGCTAATAACCCAGTTATTACTTACATGAAGAGCATGAAGGATTAGTAAGCGCAATGTGCCAAAATATCAAACCTCATTCTTCTGAATACTTACGTTGTGTCTTCACTGTGCACAGAAACACATTTTCCAAGGTGGTAATTCTATTTGTGAAACCTCTGTACTGGTGCATCACAAAATCTACAATGTGATGTTTAATTGGAGAGATATACGCACAGGGTTGGATTAATGCATAGGCAATCTAGGCAGCTGCCTATAGCCCGAAGTCATTGGGGTGGCCCAAAACAAAGATGTTTTTTTTATTTTTGTTTTTTTTTAAAGATAGGGAATTGCATGCAAAGTGGAAGAAGGTCACTCACTAAACATTCCAACCAAGGCAGCGTATCTCACTTGTATTCACACAAAATCAAACTGGCTGACCCAGAACTTACTCTCGCTCACTTACGAGCAGCGACACAAGTACATTCCAGGTCAGTCAGTTTGATTTTGCTTGAATACAGCAAACCATGTCTCTTTCGGGGGCAGTAAAGCATAAACACAAGAAATGGAAGAAGAAGAATGCAAGCAGCAAAGGGTGGCATTATAAAGATTTTTACAAATCCGAAATTCAACACTGACCCTGGAGAACAAGCATTTTCTTATTGGAGCATGTCAAAAACCACCTCCGATCAAGTGTTAAAATTATGTCAGTAAAAAAATAGTGTCAGTAAAAAAAAAGGGCCACTGTAAATCTGTGTGTCACTAAAAACAAAATTACAAAGTTGGCAACCCTGATTTGACTACACGACAATGTACAGGTATGTTTGTTTAATACAGATTTGTGTGGAATATAGGGGACCTAGTACACTTAGTGGACAAAATTTTGAGCACCCTCCTATACAGAAGTATCATGTTTTTTTAAATTGGATAACAATCAACATATGGTGTTCTTGTCCATAGTCAAACTGTTTTATTTTTGTTCAGTAAATCGGGAAAGGTGATTATCAAGCTCTGCTATGGGATTTGTAGTAGGCTTCAGGTTTTTCCGAATTTATTTAGAAATGTATTTAGCACACCGCCTTCAATTTAACTGTTTCTGTCAGATTTGGTCAGTCGTTCAGTTCAGAGCAGTGTGTAAAACTTCGTCATCATTAATACACTAGAATTCGGTATAGTTGACCGTTTGATCAAAACCGTGCAAAACTGTTGCAAGAAGTGTATGCTTGTCTAGGGCCCTGTGGTTAATCTAGTCCTGTACACGCATTGCATGAAATAACACAGTCATTGTTTCTCAGGTGCGTCTGCCAAAATACATTAAACTACACACATTTGTATTCAGTTAAACAGACCACATTAAAACAGATTTACAGTTTTACTTATCATTACACTAACTTTCCGATATATTGTTACCACAGACAAGCTGCTGAATTGGATGGTTTTATTTTTTTTTAAAAAAATATAAACAAGCCGTTTGTATGCTTAAACAAACTTTTATGGGTTATATTCTTTTTTTTTTTTTTAACAAAACCAAACAAACCAAAATAAAACCCACAATACTATATATATATATATATATATATATATATATATATATATATATATATATATATATATATATATATTGCTTACGATTGTAAGTCGCCCTGGATAAGGGCGTCTGCTAAGTAATAATATATATATATATATATATATATATATATATATATATATATATATATATATATATATATATATATATATATATATAAAATTGCCATTTATTTGTGGTAATGTATTTTTTTCTGTCCTTGACCTAGTGGTTTTAATACCATGAGAGTTGTTGAGTTATTTTGCTGGAATAGGGCATGTACATAACCATTTTTTTTTAACATACTACAAAAATCATGAGTTTTTGATCCCTGAGGTAAGGAGTGGGATTATACTGCAAGTCCAAGCTTAACATCTGCTTTCTTTAACATGTATTATATTAGAATTCAGAACATGAAAAAAAAGAAAACATGATATCAATATTGCATTTTAGTGTCAAGCCTGTTTAAGTTGTTATTGTTGTTGTTGTTTTATTACAGTCGGTATTTTGACTTACTCTTAAAAGTTACCATGTTTACCGCAGCTCAGGGTTGTGTTAGCATTTGCAGACTAAATTAAGAGTATCCTTGTCTAATGTCTGACTTTCAGCAGGAAGACTAGAAATGAAAACATGGTTAATAACTTTTAATTGTCTCCTGTTTTTGCTCCCTCAGTGCTTAGGCAATACTGTGCCACCGATTGAAAAGGTGAAATTACTGGAAACAGCTTGACTGGATTTATTGCTTGTTGTGGGGTGTGAAGAGTTCTTTATTTCATCATTTGAATCTGTTTTCCAAGAGGGTCTCGAAAGCAAATTCATTATTATCTTTCATCCATGGTTCTATCTTTTATTCATGGTTTTCCTGGTATTACCTCTTAAAAATAAGTGCAATCCATGGTGACTCATTTTTATAGTAAAATGCTCTAAAATCTAGCTATGGCTTATCCCTCCTGGGTAGCAGTTGACCAGATCCCCTCCAAGTTATACAAGTTTTTGTTTTGACTTGATCCGAGAATGAAGCCTTCTTCTACATATAGGAGCCAGAAAGCATAGCATGAAAAGCCACTTCTGCCATTTTAGTTGATGTGGAGATGATCACCCAATTCCCAAAGCTCTGCTCAGACCTTCAAATGAAAGATGCAAATTCACTGCATTTAAGGAAGATTCTTATTACAGTGGCTAGCACAGAATGTCAATGGCATTTCATGGATTGTGTATTATTTATTTATTTTTGTGTGAATAAAACTACAGTTTGAAATGAATCAAACGATTGTAGAAGGTTGTTGGCTCCCCTAACAAAACACAGCTGCATTTTTTATCTAATGCATTAACTTTAAATTTTACTGTGAAACTACGGTCATCATCTTTGGAATTATAACTCATCATGCCTCCAATCTCTGCTTGTGTCTGTGTGGTGGAGGTAGAATCTGGATTAATTTGTCAACAGGATCCTTTGCCATTGATGATGTGCCCATGGTCTGTGCTTCAGGGTCCACAGCAAATGTCTTGCTCTTTAAGGATTTGTCAACATGTAACCTGAAGGGCCACGTTTTTTTTTTTCTTCTGGTATTGACATTGGCACATTTTATCTATTTGTATGTGTGTGTGTGTGTGTGTCTACTTTACTGCTTAAATATGTGTTAATATAGATAGTATTTCAGCCTTTAATGTTTTCAAGCTTTAACTAAAATGTTTTGGTATGACAATCATGTAATATTGCTTTGGTCTTGCAACTGTTCAAATGACTAAAAGTTCAGATACAATTAGGGCTTCTGTTTTTTGGTAATTTCATTTTTAGGTGCTTATTTTTAGCAATTTTGTTTTATTCTATCTAACTGTAATATAGCTTTAAATCCTGAAAACAAGCCTTCTAATTGTAATCTCGTTTTAAATCTCGCAAGCAGAGTCTTCAATAGAAATGAGGGAATTTGCTGCCACTCAGTAGTTGGGGCGGGTTTAAAGTATTCAGAAAGAATCAATGATAGATACAAGTCAGGAAGGAGGGACATAGTCCAACTGCACTGGAAAAGGTCATTTTTTTTTTTTTTTAAATGGGAAAGGGGTGAAGTCAACGTGAATTGAGTAACCATTTACAGTGTTTTTCCGGTGTTTTTCCTGTGTTTGTTGGCTATACACCATTTTCATTTTTTTGTATTGCAGATGTTTTATAATTTTTTATTGGTTAAAAATTAAAATTGGAAACCCTATATATAATACCCATAGTGTTTTTAAAGCTGTCAAAAATGTGATTAATTCAGTAAGTTGGCAGACTACCTGCTGGGCATGTTGGTGCCATAAGGATCAAATTAAAAGTAAACAGACCTTGCTGATTGAATGTGCCTTTGTCCCCCGGTTAGGGTTATTTAAAGCTCAGGGTTATTTGGTAATATAAAAGCAATTAGAAATACCCAGTTACAAACAGTGCTTAACAGGACCCATTCATGGCTTGATCACATTTCGTGTCGCCATCATGTTCGTATTGCCTAATTTACAGGCCTAATCTCCAGCCAGCGAATGGTGAGATGGCAAGATAAATATTGACTTAATCCAGTAATTTTAGAGGCATGCAAGTGGATAGCTGAGGAAAAGGGATGCAACAACACACTGTGAGCCCTTATTTATGTCTCTCATAACAACAAAACTAGAAGGGATACAAAAATTGAATTCCTGACTGCAACATGAATCCAGTGAGGTCAAAAAGAGGACTGCAAAAAAAAAAGAAGCAACATAAAAGTAAGGGTGAGGTTTTTCCTATATTTGCATCTATAAACCTTGGCCTTGATATGGCTTACATCACAAGTTACTTTGGCACTCAATGGAAAGTACTGTTATCCACTTCCCAAAACACAAACAAACCTCTCAACTAGGCTCAATTGCCACTTCTTGAGCTGCTATCTCTGTTTGGTGAATGAATACAAAGCACTATACGCAAAAAAAACAGAGAAAAAAAACCTTGTAAAGTATTTCTGCAATCTAACCTTCTCCAGCATGCTCCAGGTTCAATGGAAGCCCCACAGTTAATGTCTGAAGCGCTGGTGTCAGAAAGGGCCCATTGATTAATGGTTCCTGGGGACGATTCTGACACTTTTTATGGATCAGGGAGATAAGAGCCAGCCAGAGTCTGACGGAGTGCATCGTTTCTTAGCAAAAAGAAAGGCAAAGGTCAGAAGCACTGTGGAAATCCAGGGAGAAACATTAGATTGTGAGTATCCTCAAGGGCAGGATAATAGTCTGTGCGGTGCTGCTAATAGAGTGAAAGATCAGTTAGTAGTGCTCAGGCAAACAAGTGGGGATACAAGAGACCTCAGATGGTGGGAATAGAGACTTGTGTTGGGGGATTGCAAGCAAAACCAGCTGCACTTCTGTATGATAAAAATAAAGAAAATCCAGTGGGGCAGTGTCCTGCTGGCCAGATAAACATACAGGCAGGTTTGTACAGTATATTAACTTCAGTGACACACATATTTTATCCATTACCCCTATTTTTCCTTTTTCTTTTCCAACTGTATTTTCAATCCTTTGGAATGGTTTTACACACCCTGTTCAGCAGTAATCTTCGGAAACCTAATGTAAAGTAGTCCAAGATTAGTGTTGATTAGGGTCTGTAAAACCATACAACATGTCAGTTTGTATGACAATTTACTCTGTGGTTGATTTTTTTTTTTTTTCCAAATCCGCTAGTTGTTGAAATTGGCACTGATAACAGTCAACTGCCATCAGATAGCTGGCAACAGAAAAGTCAGAAGGTTGATAATTCCGGTGTTTTTCAGGGAAGGAAATCATCTGGATCAGGAGAGTGCAATACCTGACAACTGAATGTTAGTGCAACCAACATCTTCATTTGCTGACCAGGACAGATTCCGTGCTCTACAAGTTGTGTTTGATCAATGAATTACAGGTTTGCAGAACAGAAGCATTTGACATCGCTTCTCTCTACTAAAACATGGGCCCAAGATAGGCACTTAGTTCAAAATAAATACATTTTTTTATTATATTAACCTGCAGAAATAAGTTCTGATGGCTTTGCAATGTAGTCATCGGGGGAGGGGTGTCTTTCTTTCCACCAGTCGTTTCCGGGGGCCACAGGTTTAAAGCTAGTTGCGTCAGGTACATTGTATTTCCCCGTTGCTTTGTAAAGTGCATGTCGACCTTTAGCTAGAAAGACCATCCCTAGAGAGGTAATAAGTCCCATTTGAAATGTATTTTCCCAGGTGACAGACTGCTAAGTTAATTCCAATGTGAAATGCTTCTGCGAAATGCACTTGTATTACCCCCAGTTCAAGATGACTTTTTACCAAACTAAAGAAAAAAAGGAGATATCGAGGATATGTCATGGAAAACCACGACATACAGTATTTCAGTCATGGTCAGATGTGATAACAAGCAAGCAAGCCCTTGGGCGAATTTGTTATCCTTCCGCCGTTGAACGACCATGACAGAAACAATGTGTCATGTTTTTTTTTTTATAACATATCTTGTTTGTACCACAAATGCTTACATTGATAAGAACATACTATATACACTGCTGTGCAAAAGTCTTAGTCTTAGACTTTCTACTACTGATAAGATTGCAGGCCTACTAGTCATTAAATAATAAATACATTTCAAATGTTTACATTGATTACTTTATCTAGTTATGTATCCTGGTTTTTCATGACATACTGTACTGGTATCTTGTTTAGGCCTCAAGTGTTTACATTTTCTACAAATTAGACATCAGTACAAAAAAACAACAACAATGTAGCTCTCCAAACTCATTTGAAGGTACTGTATGGCAATCTATTATTTTTCAAAGCAATAGTACAATGGATGCTGTATGGAGCTTGTCTCTTCAGACAGGTGGGTTGGGTGAAGAGAAGTTCATTCCTTATACCTAGTGTTTATTAAATGTCTCTATTCAAATATCCTCATGTAAGTAAAAACTGAGATCAAAGCTTACTTCCATCTTAAAATATTTCTTTCAGTTTTGTGAACAGTGTTGATTTTAAACGATGTGTAGCATGTCACAATGAAAAAAAAAACAAGATCCAGTTATTAACTTTTCATGAGATAACACAGATATAACTCATAGAAATTTGGCCACTTGAGTGGTATACAAAGTCATAGCCACGGAAGAAACAACCATGAAAATGGTGTAGATTGTTTATTGATTTTTTAAATTTTTTTTATTGCGCTTGAGCCTTTTGAACAGTATCAGCATTTAAAAATAAGTATCTTAAATATGATTTATATGGTATTTCCCATAATACCCGGCCGGTTATTACGAGAAACACGCGCTCAATAACCCCAGCAACAGACTGCGACTGAAAGAAATTGCAACCGTAATGTTATACATGTTGTTAAAGTTATGAAAGCTGTTACTATAAATGAGAATTTAATTCATAAATGAGAATTTAATGCATATTGATATCTAGAACGGTACTGCTTTGTAACCTTTCGTACACATTTCCTTAACAAAATCAATTCAAGAAAATAATTTAAAAAAAACTTTATTTTATAAAAAGGGCATTTATTTCAAAGTTTTCGCTTCTTAGACTGAAGCACATAATAAAGCAACAGTACAATGTTCATAAAATATAAGTGTGATGTCGTAACATTTTCTTACATGTTGAAATACTGATATCTCTATGTATACTAAAATAAGAACTTTTAAAATTGTACAAATAGGTACCATAAAATTGACTTAAACATTAGGGGTCTTTCACTGCGACAGGACATGTTTGTTTTCCCTCTTTGGCCCATATTCGTTAAAAATGATAATATGAGCCAAGAAAAAAAGAAAAGAAACCCACAATAATAATAATAATAATAATAATAATAATAATAATAATAATAATAATAAAAAGATTTACAAGAATCAACAGGCGCAAGTTTGATCCTCAGGAGAGATACCTGCACATTTTTCTGTACATACGTTAGATGGATTTTAGCTTGCTTTATGATTTTTTTCTTTTCAAGTTAAAAAAATGCACTACGCTGCAGGAGTGTTCGTTATTTAAGGCGATATTTGAGCTCACAGCTTTCTGTTCATGATTAATTATTCATTTGGCAGGAAGGAAAGGGACTTTGTCTTCTGAAGTTTAAAAACAGAGTATAATGCGTGTTTCTTTATTGTCCTTCTTCAGATTAACAAAGAGTGTTTATAAACAGGGTGATAGGAGTACTGCAGTCATCAAAACTCTTCATTTTTTATTTCATGTAAGGCAACCATTGTTCCTTTGTGAGCTCCTTCACAGTATAAACATTTATTTTTACCTGTGGTCTTATTCCTGGCCCTCACCGACCCCTTAACTAATAATCACCATAATAATCATAATTATAATAAAAAAAGGAAAATACAGAGCTATTCATTTGATACAATGTTTTTTGTGTGTGTCTGTGTGTGTATCGATACAGCCTACTGAGGATTTTTATTTTTTATTTTGGCTTCTTCTCAGAATTGGAGTCTCTTCAAGGTCCGACCCCTTATTAGAATGCAGTACACTACAAGTATACTTAAGTCAAAAAGTATACTATAAATACAATAGTGGTATACTGGTAGTATACTTATAGTACATAATATACTACATTATCTTAAGGGGTGCAGACAAAAAGAACGTTCCAGCCGTTAAGAGTCATCGTTATCGGCCATGTCTTTGGAGCCATACAGATCCGCCAGCTTCTTAAAACGAGGACCCCAGCTCTGGAGGTAGTCGTAGTCCAGGTCGGAGTCTGTGGTGGCCGATTCTAGAGAGCTGAGTGAGCCGGCAATGGAGCCGCGGCCCTCGTAACCATAGATCTGGATAGAATCGTACGGGGGTGCTGTGGGGTCGTAGTCCGCTTCAGAGATACGGGTCTTGATAAAGTCGTCCACATCAACGCTGTTTGGCGCAGGCCGAAGGCCAGGTCGGGCTGGGTACTGCTGCTCGGGCTTGATGTCTTTGCGTGGAAGGAAACCATTGACACCGTCAGGGTTCTGGAGAGTGGCAATGTCAAAGGCCTCTGTGTCCTCTTCTCCACCACCTTCGTCGTCATAGGTGATAATGTTCTCCCGCACGTCTTCCTCCTCAAACACAATGAGCGGCTCTTTCTTTTGCCGCCGCAGTGCCACGAACAACACAACAATCACTGAGGGGACACAGAGAGGGAAAGGGGCGATATAAACTTTCATGAGTAAAACATGCACATTTCTAAACAGGAAAGAAACTGAAATACTGGAAAAACAACTGATAACTATTTGGACTGCTACCAAGTCAGAGTCCAGATTTATATAAAGAATTTTATAAGGAACTATATATATTTATTTAAACAAATAAATGTAACTATGTAACTACAGGTGTATTTCCATTACATTGGATTGTGAATGGTTTCAGAAATGCATTTCACATAATTGTTCTTAGTGTAACACTGACTTCATCCTTCAAGGATGAAACTGCATTGATGGAAACATTGAATGCTGTTCAAACTGGTGGGTTTTGAAGTGTCACTTCACTAACATGCAATGGTAGGTCTGCTTTCTGTACCTCACCACATGCATTTGAGGATTATTTTCAGCTTAACCTCAATATGTAAAAAGCCATTATAATTATGTATTTAACCATTTAAATGGAGAGCAGATGACAAATGAAGTAGATAACACTATTGTGTAATCTGTATGCATTTAAAAACTGCAAAAAGCTGCCAATTGATTATTCTCCCCTAGTGTGGAATGTCAGTAAAAGTAAGACAAATTGCATTTATCTGTTTCTACTTTTGTTAAGTGGATCTTGCAAAGCCAAATGCCTCCATGTCATCCGGAACTTTTTCAACATTGCAGACCGGTACACAGGTCTAGGAAAGATAACTCCACTCAAAGCACTCATGGTAACAACACTTTAAGGGCTGTTTGAAGAACCATTCTTTGAATAATAAAAAAGTTTGCAATTCATGAAACCCCCTTTGAACTGTTTTAGAGAAGATTTATTAGGTTATTCTAATTTTTAAAAGCACTGTTTAGCTGAAAAGAATGTTTATTAACATATTGTTTATCTGTTTCTTCTCCTGTTGAGTGGATCACGCCATGTCATCAATTCTAATGTAAGACTATAAGAAACTATGTGAAGTGGAATAAAGTTTTGTATTCATCAGAGAAATTAGCATAAACATGTGTCTACTTGATTTATTTTCTCAAGACAGTAAGAAAGACAGAATGTGACCCTCACAAAGTAGGATGACGATGCAGGCGAGAATGGCGATGAGGGCCCCAGTGCTAAGTCCCGCAGGCAGGATATAGGGCTCGACGTTGCAGGATTGCAGAGTGCCTTCACTGTCACAGCCACACACACGGATAGTGAGGGTGTTGGTACTGCTCAGTGGGGGGCTGCCATTGTCATTAATCTCGATGGGCAGGAGATAGAGGTCCTGTTTCTGTCGACTGAACCCTCCTTCACGGCGCACATAGACCCCTGCTGTACTGTCTGAGGAGATAGGATAGTCATGATAGCAGCATGTTCACAAGGAATTCTTCAACTAACAACCTGCACAAGCATGTATGTCAACTATTCAAGATGTTAACGTCAAAACAACAAAAGGAGAGATTCTAAAAAGTGTGTTACTCTAAATTTGTCTGAACTTAAGACTGCATGCAATGCCCAAAGTATAGTTATTGTACAGATATTTATTTTAGAACGTGATCAGAAAAAGAAAAAAAAAAAACCTGTCAGATGTTCAATATTTTTGTCTTCCTGAAAACCAATAAGGCATGCAGGGCAGTCAGATAAATATGAGATTGTGGAAAGGTAATGTGATTAGAGATCCCCAAAAGATAAAATTATGGTTTAATATAATGTACATGCACAGCATAAGCAAAGACTCTGTTGCAGAGCATGACTGCCTATATTGGTTTTATTTCAAATTCAGAGATTCATAAGATAAGCACAGCGCAATGCAGTCACCAAGCCTGTTTTACGTTTGTACACAGGTCAACTTGTACCCTTTGAAGCACTTGTACTTTATTGTTTCATAAAATAAAATTAAGTGTACTCATTTTTATTGTGCTTTTTTTTCAAAATTATTTTTTTATGTATAGAAGGGACTTAAAATGAATGCCTGTTGTTTCCCCTGGAAGGTACTTCATCCTGGCAGCTAAGAAGGTCATCTATTAGTGTGTGTCATCACTGTGGGGTGTTTACAGAAGGTGCCATCAAGGGCCAAATTAGCACTCACAGGATGAGCCTAAACAATTATTTGAGCATAATTCTTTCAAAGGCTTTACAAGTTGTGAGTAATACAGTATGAATTATGCACATCATTTGATTTTGTTTTCCATCACACAGTGTTAAATAAACAAAGACCTAATTATTATGCAGTCTTTTTTTCTGCAATGCATATAGATTGCTCTATTAAGAATACATTTAGGCATTGCTTAAATTAATATGTGGCCATTTAGTGGTCTAGTCATAAAGGGTTAGTCTGTTGAAATGAGAAAACAGGAGTACATGATCGGATTTCGTCCATAGCCGCCTATTTAATGGCAGTTGCTATTCATAAGAGATAATTCAGATGCGTTGTTAAGCCCCATCGATTGTCTTCTATGAAGGCGTGTTTTTAACGAATTGAGAGAAAGGTTAACAATTACCTCATTAGCATAAAGTTTTCATCAGTCCCTTTCTTTTTATTTTCTTTTACCTATGTTCACAATAAACAGTTTGGACGAATACTGCCTGTGTGAACCTGTTTATTTTCATGGAGCGTTACGATATACAGCATACCAGTTCTGCTGATGCAGCTTGATATTGCAAAAAAACACCGATCGAGCCGCAGTAGAAGGCTTGTATTTATTTAAAAAATACCTTTTTTTTTTAAATTATAACACGTCCTGAATTTTTGGCAGACGTGATCAGGGCATCGGAATCAGGTTTTGCAAACTGCTCGTGACTGGCAGCTGCAGACTCGGGTTTCGGTAGTACTGTTGGTGGATTCTGTTTTTCTTTTTGCAACAGCTACCAACACCACCCAGGGATCATTAATAATGCTGATGATGTCATCAAAAAGAGGTGGATTTTCGTTCTTGTATACCCATTCATAAAGTGCTTTGCAACAGTCGCCCGTATTCTCATATCATTTTATGAATAGCAATATGGCCGACTTTTGTTAGTTTTAAACTAAATTCGTTTTATGACGGCAGTCGGCAAGTACTTTTATGAATAGGGCCTTTAGTGTTTAATTTAACGCAAAGTGTAAAACTACAGTAACATGGGAATATACAAGAAGGGCATCTTGTCTAACAACAGATACATTTTTTGAGCTATTTATATATATATATATATATATATATATATATATATATATATATATATATATATATTATTCTGTACAACATACACTGATGTTCAAGTCTTACTTGAGCTCAAGTTTAAAGTATTAGCTCTTCAGAAATGCAATAAGCATTTCATGCCTCCCTGAGTTGCTCTTAGCCTGGTACTGTATTACGCTGTAATTTTATTCCAGTCTAATTGTATTAAATATTTAGAAGGAATGAAAAGTGCACAGTTTCTGCACAGCAGGCTCAAACTTATTATCTCTGTTTCTAAGCTGAAGATGGCTTCATTTGAGAAACTTTTTTTTATAGAGATGGGCTATTAAGAGACTGGGTATAATTACTAACCCAGCTACTACTGTAATTACTGCTACCAGCTATTAGAGAGAATCTCCATTACGCTGCAGAAGTTGGATCTTGCTCATTTAGGAGTTCAATAGCGTTACTCGACACATCTTTCGAGTTAATAATGGTTAATAAGAACTAGCTGCTTAGCTTTTTATGTGAGATGATCTATTTCTAAGAGAAATATGTTAGATCTGTGGCAAGGCTGATTGGGATTTAGTCCATTTGAATTGCAAATGAGCGGAAGCTCTTTTTCCCCAGTGACTTGCAATAATAAACGTATTAGTGATGAACTGAAATAAAAAGGGGCTACATGAAAAGGTATATATATATATATATATATATATATATATATATATACAGCTCTGGAAAAAATTAAGAGACCACTGCAAAATTATCAGTTTCTCTGGTTTTACTATTTATAGGTATGTGTTTGGGTAAAATGAACATTTTTGTTTTATTCTATAAACTACTGACAGCATTTCTCCCAAATTCCAAATAAAAATATTGTCATTTAGAGCATTTATTTGCAGAAAATGACAACTGGTCAAAATAACAAAAAAGATGCAGTGTTGTCAGACCTCAAATAATGCAAAGAAAATAAGTTCATATTCATTTTTAAACAACACAATACTAATGTTTTAACTTAGGAAGGGTTCAGAAATCAATATTTGGTGGAATAACTCTGATTTTCAAGCACAGCTTTCATGCGTCTTGGCATGCTCTCCACCAGACTTTCACATTGATGTTGGGTGACTTTATGCCACTCCTGGCGCAAAAATTCAAGCAGCTCGGCTTTGTTTGATGGCTTGTGACCATCCATCTTCCTCTTGATCACATTCCAGAGGTTTTCAATGGGGTTCAGGTCTGGAGATTGGGCTGGCCATGACAGGGTCTTGATCTGGTGGTCCTCCATCCACACCTTGATTGACCTGGCTGTGTGGCATGGAGCATTGTCCTGCTGGAAAAACCAATCCTCAGAGTTAGGGAACATTGTCAGAGCAGAAGGAAGCAAGTTTTCTTCCAGGACAACCTTGTACTTGGCTTGATTCATGCCAAAGCTGCCCGATTCCAGCCTTGCTGAAGCACCCCAGATCATCACCGATCCTCCACCACATTTCACAGTGGGTGCGAGACACTGTGGCTTGTAGGCCTCGCCAGGTCTCCGTCTAACCATTAGACGACCAGGTGTTGGGCAAAGCTGAAAATTGGACTCATCTGGGGGTGCTTCAGCAAGGCTGGAATCGGCAGATTTGTCTTTGTGAAGGACGCATGAATCAAGCCAAGTACAAGGTTGTCCTGGAAGAAAACTTGCTTCCTTCTGCTCTGACAATGTTCCCCAACTCTGAGGATTGGTTTTTCCAGCAGGACAATGCTCCATGCCACACAGCCAGGTCAATCAAGGTGTGGATTGAGGACCACCAGATCAAGACCCTGTCATGGCCAGCCCAATCTCCAGACCTGAACCCCATTGAAAACCTCTGAATGTGATCAAGAGCAAGATGGATGGTCACAAGCCATCAAACAAAGCCGAAGCTGCTTGAATTTTTGCGCCAGGAATGGCATAAAGTCACCCAACATCAATGTGAAAGTCTGGTGGAGAGCATGCCAAGACGATGAAAGCTGTGCTTGAAAATCAGGGTTATTCCACCAAATATTGATTTCTGAACTCTTCCTAAGTTAAAACATTAGTATTGTGTTGTTTAAAAATGAATATGAACTTATTTTCTTTGCATTATTCGAGGTCTGACAACACTGCATCTTTTTGTTATTTTGACCAGTTGTCATTTTCTGCAAATAAATGCTCTAAATGACAATATTTTTATTTGTTATTTGGGAGAAATGTTGTCAGTAGTTTATAGAATAAAACAAAAATGTTCATTTTACCCAAACACATACCTATAAATAGTAGAACCAGAGAAACTGATAATTTTGCAGTGGTCTCTTAATTTTTTCCAGAGCTGTATATATATATATATATATATATATATATATATATATGCGTATTATATAATTAGAATGATCCAGTGATAGCAGTGTATTTTAGTATTTAGTATTAACCTAGTTTTGCCATTTTAGCCTTCATTTTCTGTGCTTTACCGTTTATCGCAGTTTGCACTTGAATTTAAATTTACATCTCTAACTAGAGGCTTCTACGAACACCAATATCTTGGGTGTTTATATGAGGTGCTTTGGACACTGGGCAATGAGGATGATGCATTATCCCAACAGCTACAATATAGTGCCTAAATGTAAATATTCTTTATCTGATGGCACAAACTTGAACTTAACATAAACCTGAACTTAGCTATGGTGATAGTACGCTTGCTAATGCAATCAGAGGGCATACAAACCATGGCAAATGATTTGATACACAGCTTATACAGTATCTGGAGGCACCTGTTATGTGTAAAATAACAGACACATACACATAGCTGCTAAATTATCTTCAGTAATTGTGCGCCTCCCCCTGGAGCTCCCGTCCTCGTTCGGCAAAAGAATAGCCTGGACTCGAACCGGCGACGTCCAGACTATAGGGCGCATCCTGCACTCCACGCGAGTGCTTTTACTGGATGTGCCACTCGGCAGCCCAATAACTTTTTTTTTTCAGAAAAAGGTAGATGTAAAAATATGTGAAATATGAGTTTACAGCATTACAGAATGTTCAAGATAAGCGAAAGAAAATATATTGTTACAGGGTATGGCATCATATTCTGTAGGTGTGTACTGACCTCTGTTATCCCGGACAGTGAAGTTCGGGTTGTTTGCGACCTCCTGAGCTAACTCAAAAAGAAAGCGGGGGCCGTTGGCTGTCTCGTCCTTATCCATTGCACTGATGGTATGAATCAGCTTTAGAGAAATACACCAAATGCAATGTGAATGAGCATTCATCATCTGTTTGAAGCCCTAATTTTCTTAACATTTTAAATTTGACAGATTGATAAAGCTTTCTTTATCAATCTGTCTTAGTAATACAACTTTCTTACTTTAAACCCATTAAATTGGTTGTTTATTTTTGTTTGGTGTTTTGTATATCTGTATTTAAGCTGAAAACATGTATATTCTTTAGAACTTCAAGAAAATGTACAAGTACATCAATATGAAGGATTACCTTGCCATACTTGGCATTTTCACATACAAATGCTTCATACTGGGCAGCAAATTCGGGGGAGTTGTCATTGATGTCTAGGACTTTGATGGCAACGTGAACTTTGGCCTCTTGACGAGGGTCCACTGCACCTAGATATAAAGAGAGCAAAATCGAATTCATTGGTGAAGGCTGTATAAATGAACTTATTAAAGTGTTACTGGACAGGCTGTAGGGTTTAAAACGCAACGCATTTCTTTCCTAGCTTTCTGTTCCCATCCCTTTGAACCTCTACGGCAGCGAGCAGGTAGGACAGATAAACCAATCAAAATGCTTAACTTTAGGAGAAAAATCGAGAAGCAATTAAATGTTTCTGATTGAACAGGTTGTACTCAAGCTGCTGATGTTGTGAATTCAGAAGACATTTTTACAAGAAGACCTGATGCGTAACTGATTTATTAGCAGGGACATGTTATTAAAATTATCGAAAAACAATCATGTTTTAACACTTTCATACCTAACAAGGGCTAAATTAAACAAAACAAAAAAGGCATCGTGGTTAATCATTAGTATTAATCATCAGCATTAGATTAGTTTAATGCTAAGTAATATGTATACCAGTACTTTAGTTACCCTTTCAACGTAGCTTTTTTTGCCTGTTTGTTTTTTGAACAATTAAGACCAACAAATGAGTCACATAAAAACAGAAGGGGGATTGCAACACAGAATGAAAGCCTGTTTCCGGCATGAAATACAGTAAACATGTCTTAAAAATGCATCTTAGCTCAGACCATATTGCAATATGGCAGCCTTTCTCAAAGGACTTCCAGATAACACTGCCTTTATAAGCATTCTTGGCAATGCAAGAAAATATTAATGAAAATAAATATTCATAAAAAATAGAATAAACTGGAAGACATACGGGCTTCAGAAGCGATGATGGAGATGTTATGCCAGGCCATGGCCTCCCGGTCCAGTGGTTTGGTGGTCTGGATGATACCCTCGTTCAGGTTAATCTTAAACAAGCGGTCCAGATTGGTGTGCTGGTCAATGGTGTACCTGAGAGGGAGGAGGAGAAATCAAACCCTTCGGATATAGCCACAACAGAGAAATGCTGTTAAATGATGCAAAACAAGAAAAATAAGGTGACATATGTTTTTCACCTCCTACCTAATGGGGCTGTTGGCAGCATCTGTGTCTTTGGCATGAACCCGACCCACCACAGTGTTGGCAGGTGAGTTCTCCTGCACCTCAAAGATGTAACCGAGCGAGGTAAAAAGAGGGGGCTCATCTGCATCTTCTACTGTGATTTTCACCATTGCCGTATCCTTGAATGGCCCCCAGCTGAGAAACCGTGGGTCTAGAATCAGGTTTGATGCCTCCACCTTCAGGCTATACGCCCTTTTGGTCTCAAAGTCCACGTGCTACAATGAAAAGAAGGAAAGTAAGAGAGGAGTGAGGAGTGATAAAAGAGACAAATAAATGGCTTAATGCACTGGACTGTCACATTTTGGTGGTTTTAGCTTTGCCCTCAGTATACAGGAGTTCAATTGGCATAGGTCTCTTTTTCAGGCAGTCTCAAAGATGGTCGCCTCCATTAACTACTAGCAGGGCAGGCTTGAGGCATGCTCACATGGCTGTGTGGGAGAGCTTATATTGTCAATACTTGTGCTGTTCCTGCTCTGTGTATACATAGGGTTTCAGTCAATAAATTATATATGGCATGCTAAGAGAGAGGCGGAAGTGAAAGCTGATGAATGGATGTGTGGGGTGACTTCTTGATGGATGATAATGGAGGTACTTATATATTGATTGGATACGGAAAGGGATGAGGAATTGCATTCTGTGCCAAAGAAAGAACAGATACACTTTAGAAGTGTATTGGTTTGGAACAATTAAATGAGTTTAGAGAATACTGTGTCTAAAATAAAAAGTAAGGCTATTTGTCTTGAAGAGGTCAGGTTTGTGTTTGTATTAAGGATTGTAAAGTGCTAAACTAACCTACACTAATATCTGTTGTTAGAGAAAAGAGGCATCCACCAACCAGCAGGATTCATAATTGATTTCAAAATATAAATACTATTTTGTGAACAAAGAATAAATGATGGTGCTGTATTAGACTCCCAACTACATTAGATACTAGCTTTACAATGCATAAAAGTGATCACTGAATCCAGTCTACCATATTTAGTTAATTGCTAAATATGCATATGAGATGTAGAAAACTATGAATAAAGTATTGCCTCATTTTTTTAATACTGTAGAAGTGGATGTGAGATGACACGCTTTACTGACTGACTACCCATTTACACAATTAAACGTATAAACAGGCCTATCTATACATCAACTTTACATCCAGTTCATACCTCACAGGACTTGAATATACATTAGTTAAAATAATGCAACTGGAGAATTGTATACATATGGGAATTTGGTCAATCATGATCTTAATGGAGCTGCTTAACTTAACTTTAAATCAAAGCTTCGTTATCAGTCTAAATAGTGTGGTGTTCATGACACTGGGAAAATGTCACTCTTTTCTGACAACCTGTACTTCACCATTGAACCCTTTCTTATAAAGGTACAGAGTTGATTCCCAACTCCAAGAATGCCCTGTTCATGAGCACCTAAGCCTGTTTATATTGAGACAGTGACCCCTTCATTTGTACTGATGACCCCTCAGTGTTTACCAATTTAAAAGTCTGCAGCTTGCTGCTTTCAAATTTCAAATTGAAAAGTGAGAATTAAGGTTTAAGAGGGACTCACTAAAGCATGCATGTCCTGGTTTGTGATGACTTGTTGAAACTTTTATTTGATTTTAATCTTACTTATAAAGCTACAAGATTGAAAACGAATGTGACCCAATTCTTTTATCCAGCAGGTTGAAGGCAGTTCTTGACAAAGCAGGTCCCCTTCAATCCTTTATTTTGGCATCTAATAAGTTGGTGGCTGAAACTAATCAGCACCAGATAATATCCACAATAATGGAAGGCCGCCTCTTAATATTCACACTGCACTGCCTGTCTCGACTTGAAACCGAATACTTGATTAAAACGCCGGCAATTCTGTCAGTAATTTCAACTTTAATTTTCAACATGCTTTCAAGAGCAAAAGGTGATGATTTCCCAAGAGGTATAACAGAGAGGCATTATGTTACTGAGTGTAACAGCTTAGCATCAAAGTGATTGTTGCAGGCATTCTGCATTGTCTGTGTCGTCGTCACTGTCGGCTATCGTAACTGTAGCCCCCTTGTCATCATGCAGAGGTCTCCTCTTCCAGTCAGTCACCATCCATATGCTGTATCATTGCTGGTGATTTCTCGCTCCCTATTCTCTCAATCTCATAGTTTTTTTCTGTCTCAAGGTCATATATTCACTATAGGAATTGTTGTCCCCTATCTCTCTCTCTCTACATATATTTATTTTTCTCTCAAAATATATCTGTACTATATTATATATAATGAAGAAAAATTAATAAATACATACAAATAGAAATACAGTAACTATATATATATATATATATATATATATATATATATATATATATATATATATATATATATATATATATATATAATTATTATTAGTAGTAGTCATAGTGGTAGTAGCAGTAGTCATAGTAGTAGTATTGTTTTTTTGTAATACAATTTCCACTTTATAAATTACAGTAAGTGTCCTTGTTTTGAACATAAAATATAAAACACATATCAACATTAAGACTATTTTTAAGGGATGTTGTGTTAAGGCCATTTTGATTAATCAAGTGTTCAGTTTATGAAATCATTTTTCAGCTGTTTTTGAGAGGGTTTATTGGTTTATTTTAAATGCCCAAAGCACTAAAGAAATATCCTGAATAGGGCCCAGTATCTTAGTAAAATGGTGCTTAGTCTCCTCTTCCTGATATACTGAGTGATTTCTCTGCATAGCATTGCAGGTGATGAACTCATCAAATGGAGACTCACTCCATTTTGTCCACCTGTCCACCAGTCTCTGTAAATCAACTACTGAATGCATCACAGATTTATTCATCCACCCACAAATACATGCACTCATACATGCATGCACACTTACATTCACACACGCATACTTACATACATACTTATGATTGTACATACATATTTATTACAAATAAATAGATTTACAAATAGTAAACAGTATTCACAGGTGACGGTTGCTTACTTTCTTGAGCTTGAGTACCCCCTCCTGAGTCTGTGAGTCGGTGGTGACCTCAAAAACTTCTGCACCATCCCCTTCCAGCACACGATATGAGATCAGGCCATTCTCACCCATATCGGGGTCTTTCGCCTTGATTCGACCCACCTCCTCGCCAGGGACTGAGGCTTCTGAAACAGACATGGCATAGACGCCTGGGGAGAGAAAACCAGCATTAACACTGGTTTAGACGACAGCAATCTACAACTTTTAGGAAATGTTCTTATTGTCCAGCTAGTCATCTTCACCTATATTTACCTATTTTCAATATTTAATGAGCACAAGTTGTTTTTGCAGTTGTTTTGAAGTGTCTATAACGTTGTCTTTATAGACAGTTATAGCAACCCTTAATTAAACACTAAATATATTACCTTTTTAACTAGTACCTATTGAGGGTGCTGCAGCAGTAAAGCTCCCCAACTCCCATCTAACTAAGAGCCCCTGTTAAAGTCTATTAGAGCCTATTACTGAAATTGATTTGCAACAGAGAGATGCAGCTCTTATATATTACAGAATTAAATTTTCAGAGATGGCAGTCTTTTTTTGGCCTGGATTTCTTTCATCGTTGCAGGAAATTATTTACTGCCATAAGATTTTCATACAAGTTTGCTGTCTGAACCCCTCCTATTTCTAACACATTCTCAGACTCGGGGGATGTCACAGGTGGCCAGCAATCATTTCATTTAAACCGATGACCCTGGATTACACTGACATAAGGCACATGCTGAAATAACAGACTTTAGATCACATGGCAATACACAAGACACGGATATGTATTATGAATGTTTCAAAGCCTTTTAAGTTATCTTGTGGGCCAGGCTATAGTAAGGTATGCAAATGATTTGATAATGTCTGCAAACAGGCACTGAGATGGCTCACAGAATATTCAGATAAGTTACACTTCCATCACAGACACAGATAGATAGACTGGTTAAATGTTCTGAACACGCCACTACAACAGTATAAGGCAGGAAGTTAGAATGCAGTGAGAGGACACATGTTCACACATCAGGATGTACAATATCAACAAGGGAAATTCTGCACTCAAAGCCAATTCCCCATCAGTAATACAAATAACAGGAAGCTGGCTACTGGTCAAAACATTAAGCTCTACCTCTGCCTGCAGCATGAGTATTACAGAGGGTGCACTTCCTTGAGGGACATCACATGTAGTGCCTATTTCTGCTGAAATTGCGGAAAACATACACTTTTGGGAGCTTTGCTACTGTTCCTTATCTGATTACAAAAAAAAAGAGACATGAAAAACTGATCATAAAGGCTTACCAAATTGAGAACATGATTTACTAGATATATAAACAGCAAGCATGGATCTGCAGAAAATGTCTGTTTTATATGAGGCTATCCTTGACCCTGGTCTGTATATAGTATCATTGCTTAATGCTGGATAACTGTAACCTCCCCAGCTGCACTTACTCTGTGGAAACTTTGGTGGGTTGTCATTGACGTCTGTCAGTGTGATTGTCACTTTGGTGGTCCCTGACAAGCCCCCCATGTGCCCCCCCATGTCCTTGGCTTGAATGACAACATTGTATTCCTCCTTGGCCTCTCTGTCCATGTTGGGTAAGGCTGTCCTGATAATCCCTAGGAGACAGATAGACCTTATGAAACAGTCCACAGCTGCAACACGTTTTATTCAATGGTGTGTTCATATTTGCAGTTAGAAGCCTCTATTATCATCCTTTGTTTTACAGTGTGCTAGTATATATGACATTTCCAACATAATACACTTTTACATAATTATAATATAGCAAACACATTTTAACAAGTACAGTAAGTTCACATCCGGCTTCAAAATACACATGCGCCAGCGAGCGGTGTCAAAAGTCAACAAGTGACGAATCCTTGCAGTGAACATGCAGGCTCAAAGAAACAGGAGAGATAGAGAACGAGAGAGAAGAAAGAATAATTAACACAAATGAATATAGAGAGCACAAATAATAAACTTGTGTTTATTTTTACTTTCTCTCTTTTCGTTTTTGTTTATTATTCTTTCTTCAGTTCATTCGAGCTGCAAAGTGTGGGTCACCCAGCATTTCACCGGGAGCCACACTTGAACTGCAAAAGAGCCATAGTTTGGCCACCTCTGTAATATTATATAAAACGGTTGATTGTCAAAGAGGCTGGAAAGGAAAATCAAAATATATCTAATTCTCAACAAAAACAATCAATGCATTCTTCTACAATGCTCAGAGATAATCGAAAGGTTCACTAAGTTGATTAACTTAAGCACGCTGAGATTCCATGTTATTTACTTTAATCTGGATAAATACATACAAATAACTTAACAATCACTAGTTACTAATCAAAAAATATTGTAATGCTATTTACCCTTTTTTTGATTACATTACCAGTTCTTTCTGTGTAGTGTAATTGGAGGCCAAAGATGAACTCCTTATTTACCTGTATGTGGCTCCACTGAGAAGTAAGGTTGCCCCTCCAATATACTGTACACAAGTCTCGCACTGTTTCCGTACGTGGGGTCGTCAGCATCGGACGCTGTCACCTGCATGACTGAGGTACCTGCAGCAAAAAATATACCCTAATTAACAGTGTGGACTTCTGAAGTCACACAAAACAGCAGAACAGATGATTTTGTCTGACAGGCAAAATGAAATAGTTCCAGTTATGTATAAACCGGACATATTCTGGAATGTTGTATATATGTTATACAGCTCAGGTTAATCATGACCCATTCCTTTCAGTCCAGGGCCTCTTAAGAATGATTCACTGATTCACTGAATTGCCTACTAAAATTGATATTAGAATCATTTCATTTCTGACTTCTGAAAAGTAAGGGACATTGGTGCCTTAGCCTGTTGTTCTACCTAGCCCCCTATGATATATTTATTTTTGACTCTGGAATAGCTAATGTCCCAATACACACCTAGTATGGCACAGTATTTTAACATTGCACAAAAACTGCACTTTCCACTTGTGTGCTTTAATGCCACATTTTACTGTGATACAATACTGTATACAAGGACTTACTTAACCATGCATTATCTGATATTTCCCGTATAGGTCAGCCACACCAGAGCTCAGTAGAGTATACCTAGACATGTCAGTATGTACCAGTCACCCGTATGTAAGAGTTCATTCTGAAAATAATTATGAAACAGGAAATATTTCACTTTTTTCCCCTCTCTCTTGTCTGTATTTTGGAAAATGCTATATTTTACAATTAACAACTGCATATATTGTAGTGCAAGCTTTCACGACTAATCTCAAGTAGGCTAATACTCTTTTTCTTATAATAGTAGTTTAATAACTGCTGATAAATGTTAAGATGTACCAGGTTTGATTGAGACAATTGGTATATGCACAAACAGCAGCATGAGGCAATGTTATCGGCTGCAATCAATTTTGTGCCACCAGACTCGTTACTGTGGCCAGATTACTTCTTCCTCTTGTCTATATTATTCAGGAACACTCAAGGGACTACAATGAATAGTTAGTGATTTACCGAGTTATAAGGATGTGTTTTTGATCATGATAGATTACTCCAATCCAAAAGCGTTAATTCTTTGGTCAGATGAGATGACAGGCAGCATTGACTGTTGATGGGGTGTATGAAACATGCAAGACTGAAGTCCACCAAACTGCATTTCCAATTGTGTGAAAGTATTCTAAGCAATCCTCTAATGGAAGATACTGTAAATGATATTTTTACAGGTATATCAACTTGTCAACTTGAATTTGAAAAGAGTAAGCCAATGTTATTTCATTTGAATGTCAGACAGATATTAGCACTATAGTGCTGCAAAGCCTCATTTATTGAGTGCCATTACTACTAATGTCCAGATTTCCATTTAACCTATAGCTTAACCAGTTGCTAATAGTGCACAGCACTACATAATATTTTGCTCTTTTTATCTTAGCTAAAAGTTATGGTTTCTGTAAAAGGTTTGCATTTTTTAATATACTGGGCTGTTTCCATGTGTTTTTCTTTTAAACCCAGATTCAGTGTTTAACACATTGATTTTACAGAGACTTCAGTTAACATGGTGTGCTTTTTATTTCATGTTTTGTTAAAATAAATAGTATAACATAAAATGGCCACTGTACCAAAGGTTTAATAAACAGTAGTCATGTGCATAGAATTGTTCTGAGTCCAAATATTTTTGGAGCTGGATAGTGTTAACAGATTCAGTATTTATAATGGTGCAGATTTAAGTGAAGCACTCTTTGTAGGAGGATTGGGCTTTATGAATTGACTGTATTGTTTAATTTCGATAGCAGTGTATTTATATAGCAATCCAAAAAAAAGTGAGAAAAACAAATCAACACAAAAATAAAGTGATAAAAAAGTGATTCATTTTCCACCCTTATCAACCAAACCCTTCAGTGCATGACATTGCTGATATTGGTTGTCTATCAATTGGAAGCTAAATAAATATAAAAAGCAAAACTATCTCCACAGTCCTGATCACTTCAAATCAATTTGCTTGCAATGTTTACAGCAACTAGAACAATTGTAATATATTGCAATTGCCCTGGTGGGGAATTCTATCCTGAAACCCCACAAGCATTATTTATGTTGTCAGCTGGCAGAATCACGCTGTAACAGATCGTTACTCTGTGACAGGGCTGTATTAAATATGATATATGACCATGATTTCTGCATGCTGACTGAACCGGGCACTCAGTAAGAGTGGACAGGATCTAGGGGTACCAGATTAACCTTAAAAAACTTGTGTTGACTGGTGGTGATAAAACCTGGTGAATATATATATATATATATATATATATATATATATATATATATATATATATATATATATATGTATATTGTATATAGTGTTAAAACAAACAGACACAACACCAAAAAAATGCAGTTAAAAAAAAATGACTAAATTGGTTAATACATCATTGTTATGAGCCCCATCAAGCTGGAACTCACATCCTGTTTAAAGGACATAATTTAATCTTGTTTGCATGTTTTGGAGTCAGAATAAACTCTTAAACACTGGGAAGATTGTTGTGTGTCATCGTTAGTATTTCTGACATTCCACTCCTATATTTTCTTTATAAAAGCATAAGTTAAAATATACTTGGAAAATGTCACAAAATGGGCCTACAGCAGTTATAGAGAAATAAATGCTTGCAGGGCCCATTTTGTTAAGTGACTCGTATCTTCAGGTGTGTTCCCATGCTTTGTCATACTGGTTAGTACGTACCCACGTTGGACATCTCAGACACCATGGCATGGTAGGGGCCATGCAGGAACTCAGGCGGGTTATCGTTGATGTCCTGCACCTTTACGATGAACTCCGATGGTGGCTCCAGCGGCTTGTTAGTATCGCGGGCCACGGCCTGGGCCGTCAGCGTGTATTGAGCACGCTCCTCGCGGTCCAGCGTCTTTGTGGCATGAATATTCCCTGTCTTGTCGTCAATAACAAAAATGGTGCCTGCGCCTTCCCCTGAGAGAATGTACTTTATTTTCCCTTCCCCAGAGTCAACATCTGAGTGGAGCTGAGGGAGAAAATAGTCAGTTAATACCAAGAGATGCCATTGGTGTGTTGAGGCTGTATGTATGAAACCCAGATCATTTTTTCCAGATAATTTCAGCCACAATAATATTTCAAGACTTGTCAGTTATACTTTCAGTGAAGTCAAAAACAAAGATGTACCAGAAAGTGTCTATTGTCTAAAAAAAGGGCCTGGTATTTTCTTATTTTGTTAAAATGCTAAAATATTATACAAAGTCTAGCAGACAGATATTCTCAGGGTATTATATATTATTTGTAAATACACGGTATGTGTGTAGATTAATACTCCTGAGTCTTTAGAAGTATGCAATAATTGTAGGGCCAGAGTGCTGCTCCCAGCAGACTTCAGCAAAAAAATTGTTTTCATTATTAAACCATAATTCCCAAGTGTCGTCACTCTGAGGCTTCAATATTTTTTTAAATGCCACTTAGTATATATTATTGGTATCCCTGACTAAACCTTGATCTTAGCAAGACAAGACAAAACCATTGAAATGTCACATCTCATTGACAGGGCTGTCATGCCCCATTTTCCAGAAGATGGGTAAATAACATCCTTATACCCTACATTCAAAGATGGCATGGGATTGTTTGTCCACAGTGGAGATCTTGGTTCAGAGGGAAGAGTGAAGAGATAACCTTTTGTAGAGATAACCCAATTGTAGAAATATATATGCTCGTCTCACCCTGCCCACTAGCACAGGGTCTGGTCCTGTGTACTCTTCAATGACGAAGAACTGGTTCCACACCCAGCCCCTCTTGGAACGGTGGAGGACCTGCCCCTCCTTGCCCTTCTCACGATGCCTGCGGTGGGAGAGTTGTCGCAGGTGGGTGCGCTCCACGGGCACAGAGGCATGGCTGCAGACGACCACGCTGAGGCACAGAAGAAACACCAGCACACCCAGCCCTTCCCTCATCGTTCTTGTTTTCCTTGTATGTGTGTCTGTGCGTCTGTGCGAGCTGGCAATCCCAGCGCTGCTCCAATACTCTTTCTCTCTCTTTTTTTCTCACTTTCCCCGTCACTTGAAAGCCAGGCCTGGACCTCAACCCCGAATCCTGCAGATTGCTCTATGGCTCATCGCAGCTCTTCTCTCTCTCTCTCTCTCTCTCTCTCTCTCTCTCTCTCTCTCTCTCTCTCTCTCTCTCTCTCTCTCAGCCAAAATATTCAAGTTCTGAAAGGACAAAATAAAGACAACACAATTAGTAACATTAAAAAAAAACTTCTGTCTAGTTATATCTTTATATATATATATATATATATATATATATATATATATATATATATATATATATATATATATATATATATATATATATATCATCCTGAGCCATGGGAAACTGAAGTTTGAAGGATTATCCTCTACTTATTGGCGTAAGTCAAGAGACAATTATTTGAACCATAGACTTTTACCTTACTGTGTATATTGAAGCATTGTTGTGCACGAAAGGTTACATTTTGACTTTTGATATATATATATATATACAGAGAGAGAGAGAGAATATGCCATGACCCCACCTGAAAATATTGTGTTGTCAGGTCAGGCTAACGAGCAGAAATACATTTGATAGTGTCAATTGGGCCATGGCATATAATTTACCTTTTAAAGTGATGTCATATGGGCTTTGCTGTTTCCAATCGGTTGTTAAATATGACTATGTGTCAAGCAAGTTATTTTCTCACAAAAAAAAAATACCGTGACAACTAAACAGTTGACAGATTTAACTTTTCAACAATATCCACAATACTAAACCCAACAATATGTCTGTAAAACTACCCACTATACACTGTTTCTACTAAATTGATTGTGAAATTGTGAAATTATGATGTTTGTTTGTTGTTTTATATTGAACGTGGTGCCATCTTGTGGCCAGATATTATTATACATTTAATTTTCACAACTTTATTTCAATATCTGAGACTATGAAATTGCTTGCATGTACGTCTAGTTTTACCTACAGCCTAAACCTCTTCATAACTAAGACTTAAGTACTACAACAAAAAAAAGAAAACTGCATGATGATTGCATATCTGAGAATGAGCTTTATAGATTCATATATTTACTTATAGTAAATGTTCATCAGTGACTTTATGAAAAATAAGCTGATTTTTCTGAATTAAATCTCTCTGCCTCATCATCAAACACAGGATAACTTATGCTGAGAGGAACCTAAAACCAGATGGTGCTGTGATTGCTTTGTTCATTTTCTACTTCCCCCTAGCAATCACTGATCTAACACGGGGATAAAAAGCCTGAAGGGGACTGGCTTGCTCAACGAACTGGTAACAGTCATGGCCCCCATTCACCTTTGGTCAGCCTGTTCAACAGCAGAAAATGATTCTATCTCACCTCGAGTCAGAGAAAGAGAGAACCTGATGAGCAGGTCTGCTACCTCTGGCAAGCCCAAACTTCATTCCCCAGTGCTGTCCACCCGGTACTTTTCATGGTTACTTTATTCATCACCAATAAAAACAGGTTTCTATTTCATTTTTTGTAAGCCACTGATTAAATAAATCCACACTCTGTGGAGTTTGGAGTAGAAAATAAATACAATGGGAACCTTCCATAACAGGAACCACGTTATCAAGTCAACCGCAAAATGTCCAGAAAGATCATTTATTCCCCTTCCCTGTCTGAATTGAGCATACACAAAGATGTATAGATGACAGGGACCAATTCACAAAGCATTTTTTAAAGAATGTTCTATGTAGCACATTTAAATTTCAACCTCCCACATTGTGACGTATTGTAGTCTGCTTTTCTAACCTTGTAGCGCTCGCTGTTTTGTGCTTTCCTCCGCTATTACAGTTGAAAAAAATAATATGCATTTTGGTGGTCTTTCCCTGGTGGTCTTTGGTGGTATTCTAGTCCATCTACTGTTTGGGACAAAACTGCACTGTGTGAAATGAGTACCATGTGCACCGAGGCACCGAAGTACCAGGGGCTGAGCGTGCACCGAGGTACTGAAGCACCGGGGGGCAGCTAATGCAGAGGTGCCTATCCTGACTGCATGTAGTCACACACCTGGTCAGCGCGCAGCATATACCAGTGGGGACACACAGGCTGAAGCCGCGGTGGGCGGAGAAACACAACAGAGAAAAACAACAGGTGAAATTTTTTATTTTTTCATATAAGCCCAACACACCAGGATGGGCGGGCCGAGGTAGTCGCCGAGGTCTACTCAACAGCAGGGCAGGTCAGAGCGCCGCCCTGGTGGAGGAATTACAGGGCTGACTGGCTGTTGTTGTGTTTTTTTTTTATTATTATTATTTTATATATACTGCACTACAGCTAATTTTCCCAGTACAACACAGGCAAAGCGGGGTTGTGTGACAGGGTCGATAGACATGCAACAACAACAGTATAATAATTTAATATATATTTCGCCCAACTGCTCGCACAGCAGTCGACGAATCACTCAACGGCGGGGATACAGCAGAGCCTGGCTCCGGCGGAGGAACTGTGTAGGCTGAAAAGACACACACACAAACACACACACTTTTAAATAATACTGTACAGGCAGTCGCTCACATACAACAGATGGTAAACAGTAAAGACAGGCAGGCTGTGAAAAAAGGCACAGAAAGCACAAATGGAGCCGCTGATTCCAGGAAAGCGGCAAGCCAGCTTTCAGCACGAATGCAGGGGAACTGCAGTCGACTCGTAAAAGCTCTTTCAAAATACACTCAGCTGTAAAAACAGAGGTCTTACCTTACCATCTTGAGAGGCACAAAGGGAAGTGGCTTCCATGGGTTGACTATTTTGATCCCTCGGTAGGCGGGACCGAGGACGTCACCCCAGGAAGCTCTCATATAAAGAGCTCAGTAAATACCTACCAATAGGAAGGCATATCCCATAAGTATGTTGTTGGTCAACTTCAAATTGAAAGGGAACTAGTTTTCTGTGTTGCATGCTTTATTTCTCAGGCCTTTTCCTGAATTGCCAACTAAACCTCCCAATCTCTCCCTCTTCTATTAGACTTGGTGAGTGCTTCTTTCGTTCTGACATTTATGTGACAGTGAGTATAAGGAATTCTCCCCCCACAAATTTGCAAACCTGCCACATAAAGACATGTTGAGAGGCCCTTTATAAATAGTATCAAGCCAAATCGATCTCCCATTCAGGTTTAACTTAGCCTAGACATAGGAAGAAAATAAGAACAGTGAAAGGAACCAAGAATGATAATTGCTGTGAACTTTGTAGTTAAAAAGATTGCCATTCCTTGTATATGACTTTGAAGCAGATGACAAGCATAATTGCATAATTAACATGAACCTATTGAAAAGTTTAATGTTGCAGTCAGGAGTTTCTTAAGCCTAATAGCCTTGCAGACTAGGTTCTGTGGTGCTTTTCTTAACATATATTTTTTATAATCTTTAAATTATATAACTTAAAATAAATGTAGGTGTTTGGGCAATTTTGATTTGTGTTTATTATATGATATTTATTTTTGTAAAGTTGATCAAATGCATTTTTGACTAGTGAACTAGAGAATCACAAATGACATACTTATTTATTTATTAAGTAGCTTTGGTAAGTATATATATATATATATATATATATATATATATATATATATATATATATATATATATATGTCTCCAATACCAGTATCAAGGCCAGTTGCCTGAAGCACTGTGCTTACAATGAAATAATCTTACTTTTTTTTTTTCATCCTAGTCGGACATGAGCGCTGGTGAAGGAAAAAGAGGCTGGTGAAATGCAGCAATCCAACAAAGTGAGACAAATAAAATGATCCCTCTGGTTACATACATGGACAGGCTGCCTTTGTGGGGCATGGATAACCTACCACACTCAGTGCAGGGAAAATGGGGACTCAGTATTTTTGTATAGATCCTTGGAACGTTTAACACACAACAGGGCAATAAGAATATGAGTTACAGACAATACTAATGAGCATACTGCATACAAAGAGGTACTGTTATTTAACAATGGGTGGCACAAAGCCTGGTTTGAATTCAGCCAGAATGAGCTATGGTGACAGCCCAGCAAAAAGGGGGACTCGATCAAAAAATACACTTTATGACCTGTACAATTTCCATACTTTACAGCGTCATTCAATCAAACCAACACTTAACTTGTGTAACATGATAAAAGCTCAGAATTAAAACACACATGTTTGAACTCCTCTGGATATTTACAATACATAGCAACATATAGTATACAGGGACAGTATCAGTCAATACAATAACATTGCTGCAGAATTTTACGTGGGCAATGTTAAAATACAGTATAAAAGAGACTAGGGATTAACATCATAGTCTATTTTCATGTATAGAATATGTAAAATTGGAACTGCAAGGTCTCTGCATACAAGTCAGTAAAGAGCATCTCAGCAGTGTGGAGGAGTGGTTAGGGCGTCTGCTAAGAAATAAATAATAATAATAATAATAATAATAATAATAATAATAATAATAGTAAGAGTCCAGGGCTGGTGCTCACACCAGTCCACTCCTGAATCCCCAACCATCTAATTACATGGTGTCTGTGAGTACTCAAATGCATCTGTAGTTCATTAGAAGGCTGATCAAGAATATCTCTTGGTTATGGTGATGCCCCGGTATTTATTATTTAAACAGCTGCAGATGTTAACACCTTGTGGTGAAGTACGGTCGTGAATGCAGCCCGAGGGGTAACAGGATTTCCCAATTCCCAAGCTTTATCAGGGTTATAGTGCATGTTAGTATGGCCTTGTTGACACCCAAGGGAAGCAATTTGGTCTTACTGATTTAAACCAGCTTTATTTTCCACACCCACAAAATCATCAGTAGGCAGTCAGGCCTCTCAGAACAGCTTTCCACTCTTAAACACTGAGGTACACTTGCATTTTACATGGGCTTGGGGGCAAATTCAGAGCAAAATTAAACGTCAAGCTTTTATACTCACATGCCGCAGCTGCACAGTATTTTGAGCCAACAAAAACAAGGTGTGTCACTAAGATACACCAAGAATATAAATACAAAATTACATGTGTCAGTATCATGAAATATTAGGTCACCATGACCTATATTCAAAATATGTGTGGCATGATTTAAATATTCAATTTTTGGCATGATTTAAATATGCAAACACATACTACACTATGGATTGCGAAAAGATGGTACTTATACTATTTAAAAACAGGACATCTATTATTAAAAGCACAGAGCTCCACACAATAACAAACAACGTGCTCACAATTCTTTACATAATTCATTCTTATATATATGGTCCTGCTATCCCCTAGATGTCCCTGCAGCCATTCCAGTTATAGTAATCGAATTCAAAATTAAGAAATCAACACATTACGCTTTGACTAATTAGAAAAATAAAAGCTAATTATGATGAGTATAAATGGTATTGTAATTTATCTTTGGACCACACTCGAAAGTCAACAATAGACCGACACTTATCATCAGAAAAACACAGAAAACGAAAGGCTAAGATTGACAGCTATGAAACGGCGTCCTCCACTAAAAAAACGTAAGGGGAACGAAAATTATGAACGCCGACGAGATGTTATTCTTGATTTGACAGAAGCATTTGTTTGTGCTAATATTCCCCTGGAAAAAATTAATAATCCCAAACTACATGCATTTCTGAACAAACGTAATAAATGCGGGAGCAATTCCGACAGCAGTTCAACTTAGAAGGGAATATCTACCCCAAATTGCTGAGTTGCACAAAATGAAAATTGTACAACTGGTAAAGATGTCTGACAGTGTATCTGTAGTTACTGACGAGTCTACAAATGCAAAAGATCAGATGTTTGAATAACATTCTTTGAGGTTTACTGCCAAATTTGACTTGTAATGCCCACATAATAGCCCTTGCCAGCAATATCTGGGCAAATAATTTGCTGTGTTTTTTTTTATATTTTATTGACAAATTATGCGTTCCTACTAGTAAACTGAAACATTTCAATTATTTATTTACACATTCTAAGAAATAATATTGAATAAGACGTATTAGTAATAAAGGGATGCATGACTAAATAAATGTCTGTAGCTGCTGCTGTTGCCTAATCAACGCCCCAATGAGCATTAATAGAATGACTAATTGAGATGATTAAAGGAATCGGGAGATTATTAACCAGTAAGTGGTTTAATTAAGCAGACTACTTGACCACCTTGCGGTGGGAGGAATGAAGTGCAGCCTAAGAAAGCAGCTCACGTAAAACACAAGAACCTACTTATATATACAGCTCTGGAAAAAATTAAGAGACCACTGCAAAATTATCAGTTTCTCTGGTTTTACTATTTATAGGTATGTGTTTGGGTAAAATGAACATTTTTGTTTTATTCTATAAACTACTGACAACATTTCTCCCAAATAACAAATAAAAATATTGTCATTTAGAGCATTTATTTGCAGAAAATGACAACTGGTCAAAATAACAAAAAAGATGCAGTGTTGTCAGACATCGAATAATGCAAAGAAAATAAGTTCATATTCATTTTTAAACAACACAATACTAATGTTTTAACTTAGGAAGAGTTCAGAAATCAATATTTGGTGGAATAACCCTGATTTTCAAGCACAGCTTTCATGCGTCTTGGCATGCTCTCCACCAGTCTTTCACATTGATGTTGGGTGACTTTATGCCACTCCTGGCGCAAAAATTCAAGCAGCTTGGCTTTGTTTGATGGCTTGTGACCATCCATCTTCCTCTTGATCACATTCCAGAGGTTTTCAATGGGGTTCAGGTCTGGAGATTGGGCTGACCATGACAGGGTCTTGATCTGGTGGTCCTCTATCCACACCTTGATTGACCTGGCTGTGTGGCATGGAGCATTGTCCTGCTGGAAAAACCAATCCTCAGAGTTGGGGAACATTGTCAGAGCAGAAGGAAGCAAGTTTTTTTCCAGGACAACCTTGTACTTCATTCATTCAAAGTGCTTCATGCCTTATTACTTGAATGGGAAATCGGACAGCTAAGTTCACAGTGAGTGATTCATGTTTTTATACTTACTGCAATCATTCCTACTACAAGCACATTACTGATTATGATTTATAACTCTCCACTCCACAACAAAAACAGGCAGGTAGTACAATATTATTCTATGCAAATGTTTGATTTTCAAGAAATGTTAATATTGGGGACTCCCGAGTGGCGCATCCGTTAAAGGCGCTCTGCGTGGAGTGCAGGACATGCCCTATAGCCTGGATGTCGTTGGTTCGAGTCCTGGCTATTCCATTGCTGACCGTGGACGGGAGCTCCCAGGGGGTGGCACTCAGTCAATTGGGGGAGGGCTTAGGCCAGGGTGTCCTCGGCTCACCGCGCACCAGCGACCCCTGTGGTCTGGCCAGGCGCCTGGGGTCTTGCCTGTAAGCTGCCCAGGGCTACGTTGTCCTCCGACGCTGTAGCTCTGAGGTGGCTGCATGGTGTGCCTGCAGTGTGTAAAGAAGCGGGTGGCTGACAGCACACGCTTCGGAGGACAGCCTAAAAATAATTGGACATTCTAAATTGGTAGAAAATAATAAAAATAATTGTAGACGACTAAATTTAAAATGCAAAACAACTTGAGAGTCCAGATGAGAGTTAAACACACCCCTGGCTAATTTAAACCTATTGATTGCATTACATACCACATTGCCAGGACTTAGGCAGCAAAAAATACATTACAAGAATTGTAAATGAATTGACTGCACTCAAAGGAAGGAGCCTGAAACTTAATTGTCATTCAATTACAAAGACTAACCAGTTATAGGTGTTAGGAAGCAAAATAATGAAGTTTGAGTTGATGTGCTGCAGACCTGGAGAGCTCATTTGTATTCAAACAGGTAACTGATGCAAGCCGTCTCACCGTGAGCCGGATTCATAAATATGCAAATGGTTTGATCGGTGTCTGCAGGAACAGCTACAGGTGATGGCACATTGTTGTTGTTGCTTTGGGTAATAGACAACAGGCTTACTGCAACTGGAGATCAAACAGATGAAGGCAATTCATTTACCAAGGGAATAACAACACTGACTTACTCTGAGCTAGGTGCAGTGGCACAATGTGTGTCCTGTTAAAATGATGAGTGGAGATCAAGGGTTTCTCTTCTAGAGATCCTTAACATAACTCTTAGAAATACAAAATAAGGAACATGTCCCTTAAGGCATAAAGACCAGGTTTTATTCTTGGTTGAAATTCTAGTGCACCCCAATTCACTGGGTCAGTCAGCTACATTCTAATTTTAAAAAGCCCAATAAAAAGTTTGTGGATGTATCAATAATTTATGCCTTTTGCCAGATCTCACGTACTGTACATGTTCCATCCATTTAAAAACCAAGGGCACCAAGGTGCCATGAATGCCCCTGCCTGGCAGAGAAACAACTAAAGACTGTTATGTCCTTGCGGAATAGAATTGATTCTGTCATAACAAGTCAGTGCCACAGTGCACTACACAGCACCATGCACAAGAGGCAATAGAAACATAAAACATAAATGGATTTCAGACAAGATTAGTATAGATGAGCAGGGTAAAAATTGCGAACACAAGATTATAAAAAACAGAATAATGGAACTTAAATCTTTGGTATAGAATGCTTTGTAAGTGTCTTGGCATGAAAGACGGTATATACTTCCAATGTTGTTTGCCGCTGTTAGTTATATATGTCCATCCCAGTGTTAAAGGGTACATAAGGACCTTTTTATTTTATTGTGTTACACATGTTCCCATGTGTTGCTACAACTGTTTAAGTAAATTGTATTCCCTGCCTCAAGATGGCTTCCCATGTACCTGCATGGACCTCTCAGAACTACATTTCCCATCATCTTCCTGCTTACATGTGTAACTGAGATGGATTTACCAGTGAGCAGGAGGATGATGGGAAATGTAGTTGAGAGGTCCATGAGGGTACATGGGAATGCAGGGAATGCAATTTAAAAGTTTAAAAAAGTGGTCAAAATGTAAAAAAAACAAAAAACAACACACACCTTACGTAAACATTTGTAGCAACACATGGGAACATGCAACACAAGAAAATAATGTACCGTTTAAGGTTTACTCAGTGATTGAACTCCTCATGTTCTGTGACAAAAATAGTTTTTGAACACAAAGCTTTAACAAATAGCCTGCAGCTCTGACAAAAACCCTTTCCCATCCGAGGATTTTGCTTGTGATTCTATTATGACTTTTATAACACGACCTACAAATATTCTATTCTCTTTGTTTTTGAAGAATGCTAATAGAACGTAACATTAATTGAACTGAAAATTTAAAACAGAATGATGCCTCTCCCAAAATTAAACTCATGTGGATATTGTTTTCTTCTGTCAGATGAATGAGATCTGTTTATTTTTCTTAAGAAAAGGAAATGAGTGCATATTGAGACTCCTGCATCTGTCTCTTTTCAAATCTGCAGGCCAAAAATGTTCAATTTCATATCCTTATGAAAACTAAACTTGAGGAGTAGTCCAATTTCCAGACATCCCTGAGGGATGCAAATGACAGGAAGTGGTGGGATCTGGATTTGATTCCCGGGAAAGGAAGAATAAGATGCTTGGAATTCTCCAGTCTGGGGGCAGTAGACAAGGAGCGATAGATTAAAGTGATGTGTGGAGGAAAAAGACTGGAAATGTTTGGAAAACTAAGACTTTTGCTTGGGGAGAGTGAGGTTAATGAAGAACAGAGCTAAGCAATTTGGGAATACAACGCCGAAAAAGGAGACTTAAATAAACAGAGCCAATGCACTTTTAAAAGTCTTAAAGTGCCAGACTAAACATAGTATAAGATTTCTTCCAGATGAATTTCTCTTCTCCTATTCTGATAAAAGTATTAAAAATATACATTTTCCCACTCAGTTAGGTTTCCTGTAAAGAAATTCCCTTGGTATATGTTGGCAGCTCAGCATGATTAATCACTACTTTTTTTTCAGGTATAGCCGAGAATCAAAAGCCACATACTAAAAACGTTCCCAAGTTTGCAAAAGCTAACGGTTTCTACAGGCCTGCTGGTCTCTGGAGTAATTTCCATTCCTCCGAGTGGTCAATAACAATATGGAATGTATAATGGAGTTTTCTTACAGATGGCTTTGAAGAGCAATGCGCAGATTAGAATCAGAAGTGACAGATGGCACTTAAGGCTGAGATATCTCCGGGAAATGGACGAAGAAGATTGAACACTCACATTGCATCATGCTTGGGTATCTGAAAATAAATTATTGGGGCAAAACCAAAGTAGGGAAGAAATGCCACCTGCACATTTACGTGTGTATTTTATTGATAGGTTCCAAGAAGACGATAATAGGAATCCCAGAAATAGCTGGAATCACTTAACTGCACCCCATCACTCTGGATGCTCTTACCCATAGATTGGTAGAAGAACCACATATCAATTTCAGCTATCACCTATTACCATTAATTATACATTTTGTATAGATTTCAATAGATTTTTTTAAACATCTCTGGTGGTTAAAAGCTATAGGTCAATAGTGGTGGTCCAAAATGGAGGATAGGTTTTATAGTGTTTTGACTTTTCAAATGGTAGACAATGTATTAGAAATGAAAATTTCAGGGGACAATGAAAATAAAAATGTATTGTAATATATCTATTCAAACTTTATATGTAGTGTGAAGCAATAAGTATGCATATACAGAGGAGATACATTCAGTGACATGAAGAGGGGCCAATTTTATATAATATAATGTATGGTAAAAATGTAATTTTTGGTAGGAAAGAATGAAATTCAGTATGAATTTATAAAATGAACACCAAATGAGTAATGCACAGAGAAAGAGAAAGAGAAAGCGTGGAGAATACCTTAAGTTAGTCTGCCTTTCAGCTCACTTGATCCAAATCATGTATGATGATGTTTAAGTGAATCCTTTCTCCTGCAGATAATCTTTCATTAAGTTGAAAAGAAGGTCCCCAGTAAGGGTCATCTATATTCACAGTGGGAGGGTGCATATTTAATCATTTACCCAAATACATAGGGTAAAATCATGATTTCATGTACAATGCACAAAACAGACCACAAACGTCATTTCTTTTCCCACCCCCCAGTTTAGCTTGTTAAAGATTTGAACAAGGTTGATACATGGGGGGGGGGGACAGTAACTAATAGAACAGGGGAGAGCAAGTTAATGCATCATATACTTTAAACTTCAAAGAAAGAAAGAAAGAAAGAAAGAAAGAAAGAAAGAAAGAAAGAAAGAAAGATTTTCACAGGGAAGATCTTAACAGTTCTGGGTCTTGACAAATCAATATTGGCTGGGCAGAGGGTTGTCACAAAGCAGTTTTCCCAAAATCTATTTGTAATTAAAAACAAAGGCTGTTTCATGGGGTGACTCTTCTCTGGGATAACAGGCTCCTGAAAACAAATAATAAGCTGCTTTTGGGAAAACGGCAAGGACCATCTTTTTAAAAAGTTTAACTGTTTCTCATCTCCTAGCAAGTTTGAAATGAAACCCCTGTGTTATTAAAGTTTAAACTGAACCATTAGACTTCTATAGCAATTGTTCTAAACCTTTCCCTAAGAAGCATCCACAACACCAAGAGACTACATCTAAATAATAACAGCTGTCTAAACCAGCCTAAAATCTACATGTACACAAGGTTAAATGATTAACAAATCAATTATTTCAGGACATTTTGGACAAAAGCCCTTCAGCTTATCTATCTATCTATCTATCTATCTATCTATCTATCTATCTATCTATCTATCTATCTATCTAGATAGACAGATAGATAGATATAAATAAAGCTAGAGTATTAAACTCCCCATGCCATATATTGCCAGCTTGTCAAAATGCCAACTGCACTGTTTCTTTAGTTACACTTCATCAGGACAATCAGGATTCCAACCCTGAGGAATTTAAAATTGCTCTCTATCCACCACCTTGTTCTGAAGTCACTGTACATTTGATGCAAGTGGTGATTAGGCACCAATTTCTTGTACAGTTTTGCTTGTGGCAACTTCTGCAACATGTTTCTGAAACAGAAAAAATCCAAAGTGATACATGCAGATCAGGGAGACTGGTGGTCTACAGGGTCTCTCAGTCTGTGTGATTCATATTCTGTTAATACATAATGGCTTCTAATTTGGACAGTACTGTGTTGGATTAGAAATGACAGGGCTGTGAGTTTGACAGTCACTAATGTGTATTAATGCAGGGACACCTTCCAGCAAGTACATAGACTGACAGGAGTGACAGTGATCCAAAAGCAGATTAATAACGTGACAAAGAGGACACCCCCAATGTCCTTCTGACTGCTGTGTATGTTAAAACTGTCATTATCAACCTTTCCGGTTGGTGTTAAACTTTTGCATCCCATTTTTGGGGATTTAGCCATTGTGTGTCTTGGTTCCATATAGATCAGTGTAGAAGATAATTTATCTGCCTATATGTAGACACAAATTATCAAAAAGGTGCAGTCGGCTTTAAACTGCAAGTTCACAAAACTATTCCCTCTGATATAATTATCTGCAGTTGGCTGCACTTGTGTGATTCTTCCATGCGATTTACAGTTCTAAATGTACCCATCGTTAAGTAGGTAGATGAAATGGGGATGGTTAGATTTTGACAATAGAAGATTGTTTCATTGCATTATAATTATCTTTAAATGAGTTTGAGGTCAGACTCAGGATTATTAATGTTGCTGCCTGCATGCAACTCAGTGCAATTATCTCTAAATCTGCCAGCAAACTCTAACACTCTCATCACTGAGGATTAAGAAATACAATTGTGCTTCCTTTCATATAGTACAGGCTCTTGTCACTGTGATAGGTTGCTTGAAACTATAAAAATCTGTTAACTATTTCTAGGATACTACATTTTACTTTAAGTCTTGCCAAATATCCAAATATTAGTCTGCACATAAGTAAAGTCACTATTTCACATTACATGCTGCATAATATGTTATTTTGTATGCAGTAAACATCTAGAGCAGTTTTGTGAATATATAATGCAAGTTTGTGACTAGGACCCACAATATAAAAAAATCAACAAAGTAACTAACTAGATGTATTTTTTATTGATAAGACGGCAGTATAAGACCACCCAATTACAGTAGACATTTGCTTTCAGTTCCTACTGTCATACATTGATACTGATTTTACAACAGGATAATCAATACTAAATTGATTATAAAAAGTCGCTTGAATGAGTTAGAGTTTAGATTAAAAATGGACCCATGAACCTTGCTAAACTCTCAGTATCCCGAGAAAAACAATTGAAAAATTATTCCAATTTTCCAACCCTACAAAGAAGTGCAGGATACACTTTAAGACTGAGATTGTGTGTCTCAGAAAATCTATCTTGTTAAAATATGTTCAGTGTTCAATACACCCCACTTCTTTTGTAGAGCAAGGACTGGCAGTCCTCAATGCCACCCAGCTCCTTCAGAAATCTAATAAGCTGAAAGACAAAGAAATGCGATTTGAGCAAACCTGCTGTATCTGTGCGACAGCTCTGACAAACATCAATCAGCCATCTCATCCATTCTGAGACTGCAGGTTTTGATGCAGGGCTACTCTTTGCTCTCTATTTAATAGATTCATTGAGTTGTTGCTAAGAAGAAATTAGATTATTCTACTATTCTTGACTAGTCTTTTTTTTCTTCTTCTTTTTTCTAAAGTATGTTTATCATTTCAGAAGGATGTGGCAGCCTGAAAGGATTGCTTCTTTTTCAATACCTAAGCACCTTTTTGAGCCTCAGAAGAGGTTGCATTTTTTACTTTTCCTTTATTCTCCTTACTGTAGGCATGTTTCACTTAGTTAAATTAGAAATTACACGGTGTGTGAGGGTGTGTGGGTGTATATCTGTTTGTAGAAAATGATGTGCGTGAATGAGGGAGGGGGGTTTGGGGGTGATTGTGAAGCAAATAATTCCTTAGGCCCCTTCTTTCCTGACTCCTTTCTCTGATGTATTTATATTATGAACTCTTCATTCCACAGGCAATGCTTATGAATAAGCTCTTGAATATGTATTTGGTGGATGATGAGTTTCAGTTTCTATTGTCAAGCGCTACTCCCCAGAAAGAGGTCACAGACCTTTAGGCTCTCTGATTCACGCTCCACCCTTTTGGATAAAATCAGACCACTTTATGTCCTTGACAGCAGCTTATTTTGAAGGAGACACTGTAAGGGCAGTATATCCTGCGGGGGAACAGGTTATCAAGGGTGATATACAAACCACTTCCAACATCTTTGTACTATTTATGCTTTTGTTTCATGCTTTTGGATGCCAGCTTTTCTAATCATTCACTCCAGCACAAAGTGCATACTTAAAATCCCACAAAAAAACATTCAGATTCAGGGCTCCTGAGATTTGTGTACAGTATATTAAACAGTATTATTTTCTTTAATGCTCCTATTGGCCTTATACCATTTTGTCTCAATGTGTAAATAAAAGCTACACCATCTAGAATGCACATATTGGGTTAAGAAGTGTATTACACGCTTTAAAAAAAAATAGTATCTTAAATCACAGTTTATGCTACTGTATGCATCTGTGAAAATGTGTTTTCCATTGTTAAAGATAACTACTTTTAATGAACTGGATTCTAACTCAATCTGCCTCTGTTTAGCTGCTTGAACTTCGCAGTATTCCATTTCTAAAGTCAATATAATGCAGGGACTTCAGCAGTAATTTATTTACGAAGTATGTTAAGCCTATGCGGAATTTTTTAAAGCATAAGAAATCATTAATAAGACCTAAGTCAGTTTGTGGATGATCTCAGTACTTATGTGGGAAATTCATTGAGTTATAACATCTAATAGTTTATGACATGGTGTTGGTAGCTAATTAGTAGTGCATAGTTCTCTGTGGTCCAGAACTCAACCAGCAAAGGTATCATCATTATTTCTTTATACCATTACCATAGTAGGAGTCTAATTCCAATACAGTGGATGTGGATGCTACAATTACCATGCCTTGTCTAATTCATTGTAAAGTCTTTAATTAGTACCTGTATAAATAGAATTTTGAAAGGACATTTACACCAGATTAAAACATCTCAGTGGATCTAACCTGCATCAATATGTTCAAATAAACAATCAATAGTGAGTTGTCAGTATATATTTAGAGATACTGAAAGGCTCGTGTAAAGGATACTATTGCAAAGAATTAGCCTGCATCTCAGCAGTGAACAGTGCTGGCCATTAATGGACACAATGGTTATAAATCAGATTCTGCTGGAGGACTCTTCATCAACGCAAGCACCTCTAACCCCTATCAGCTTTATCATCTCAGAGAGGAAATGGGATGCTCCCTTCTGCTCGGCTGCACCAGTAATGACTAAATCTGTAATATTCAGCTTTATAAGTATTTCTGCCCGTTTTGCCTACAACTCTATCTGAGATGATTAGTTCCAGTGTGCTCGATCCACTGTGAAATGAGATGCTCACTTTCAAATTCAACCCCTCCTGTTCCTAATCTCTCTCCTGCAGGTCTCACAGCCCCCAATGAATTAGTGTGCAACAGTACAAGTGAATCTATATTTAATATATAAAATCAAAAAAAGTTCAGACATATCAGCTATGGTGTTTTCTTGGTGTTTGAAATCTTGCCTTCAGTTTTGATTAGTGCTGACCAATGTCTCTATTAGCTATGGACATTCCCTAAATGTGTATAGCCTGATATAAACAAACCCGACAAACAAAGGTAGTTGTCTTACCGGGTCACTTTAGTTTTCTCTAAAGCTTGACTCCCAGGAGGGGTACAGGAAAAATGTGTCATCAAAAATACATAAATCACCCATGTCATTTTCAAATGACATTCCAGATGTTTTTTGTGGCCCTGCTGAAGTCACTTGTTTTTTGTGCACTTGATGACATAGCATGTGAGAACTCATTGCTAGATTAAACTAGATCTAAGTCTTGAAGGCCTTAGGCAAATAGGTAATAACTGTTTTACAACTAGCTCCAGATTTCAGTGTCTCAAGGTCACAACCCAAGAAAAATATCAGAACCAAACCACTCATTGCCTAGCTTGGAACAAACTAGGCCCCAGTGGTAGAGGTCTGTTGCTCAAGCCAAAGTAATTTCCATTGTGCCACACACCCCTAAAATGTGTTGAAGAAACACACGGGATAATGGAGCCAGTGCCCTGGAACAACAGTCCCATGCAGAATTCATTATTTGCATGAAGATCCCCTTTGAAGAGTCCCTTTTTGAAACCAAACATCAATTAAGTTAATAACTAAAAACATTGTTACCCTACAGCTATCAATCTACCTGGAAAACACTTAGCAGAGCTCTAATAATTGGATTCTCTTCTGCTGAAAATGTCAGGCAACTGTCATTTATATTTGGGTGACAAAAGGTCAAAACCCAAATCGGGAACAGATGTACCTGCTGTTCAAGATAATGAGACACCCTTAAAGTAAAAAAAAAAATTAATTACATGAGGTTTACCTTTTCTATGCACAACCAGTCAATGTTTTCATCCTGCTGTTCACGAAATGCATTGACTGCACAGATTTGGAAATGTTTTGTAAAATAACCGAACCACTCTACTGTTTGCATCTGGAAGCTCACCCAACAAAATGAGGGACTGTCTCTGCAATGATTCACTAAGAAAGATTAAAAAGTCAGCATGCTTGTATGCCAAATGAACTTTGTTTGCAGAATACTTGACTGGTGATATCTTGGAACCCAATTGTTCTTCCAACGCAAAGGAAACCATTTTTATTCTAATACATAGATTGTGTGGGCTGCCACAGTCCAGCCATAATCTGTTACTGCTTTCATGAAATCATGTGATATTAATTTTGACTTTAAACTGTTCAAGTTGTTTTAGCTATAGGAGCCATGATGGCTGTCCTAGCTTTTGTCAAGTGCCTTTCCCCTACAGCTCCAGTATATAATTGAAAAGCCATTGCAGAATAAAATAAGGTGACAGGTTGTGTTTGCTGCATGTCAACAACTGAGTGGGAAAAATTGTCCTTGTTACACTTGTATTTTAGAAAAGTGTTCTATTGAACCCTTAAGCTTACAATGTGGGGAAGATGAAACCAGCTATCACTTCCTACTGTGTGTGATTCCAATAGGCTACCCATGGTCAATTAAACAGGAAATGTATGACTTGATCGTAAAATGTGTCACAGACACAGTTTAGAAAAAAAAGGTCAGGCCAGGGACACATGGTGGTCATTGCAAATCTGTTGCATAATCTCTGGTAAAGATACGCAATTTCATTTACAGCTTTTACAGCTGCTCAGCTTCTTTTTTTTTTCACCAGGCCTCTGAGCCGGTGATTTGCTTTCAAGATGGAGAGTCGTGATTTATGGCTTCGTCTGCCTTGGCATTGTTGCCACGTGTCATGTAAATTCTTCCTGTAAGGCAGAATACTGCCACGGAAGCACTGAAAAGCAAATTAGATCTTTGGAATGAGTGTCTGCTTCATTTGCTGACTGAGTTACAGGATGAAGATGAAACCAAAGAAAGCTTACACACAATACACAACTATAATAAACCGAAGATATCAATCAGTCCATTATTAGCTGGGACACGGGCACGTATATCTACAATAACCTCAGAACATACATCTCGAGACTTCTATCACAAGAGTGGATTAAACAAATCAAAAAATACAAAGACATATACTAATAGTGTGCTGGTAGTATACTTATGATACACCTTATATGTTACTTTTTCTTAGGGTAGTTTTCACTATTTTTAAGGCTTTCATTTTTAAGAGTTCACCTATATAAGAATCAAATATTTCACAGCTTTTTCAAAACTCTAAGTTGTATTTGCTTCTCAAGACGTCCACAGTTTTCATGGCAACCTGCCATGACCCAACAAGAGATGGAGCAGATAGGCTCTCCAAGCACATGTACTTGTCGGCACTTTCTATGAACACAAATCTTGCAACAAGCATACATTCCAAATGTTTAATATGTTTCAGCCTCTGTTTCATCATGTGTTTACTGACATCAGGCTTCATTCCTGCTATAGTTAAAATGCCCACAGCAGTGTATCAGCTTTGTCATTAGAGAATTGCATGTCCAGTGTGTTGTGTTCACTCTGTCCCACCCTAACATGGATACCCCACAAAGTGAAATGATCCACTACAAATGTACAAGACCAGTATTCAATACATATAATACTACACTACACTGACATACATATTACGAGAACTGAAACTCAGTCATTTTATTCCATTTTCTTTATTATAAAGTTTCAGAATGATTTGGAATTCTACAGTCACACAATTGTTTTTTTGGGGGCATGGTAAGGATATCTGCTTCAGAGTCAAAGTGGTTACTGCCATGAAATGTTGTGTTTTCATTCACTCACAGTACAGATCAAATATTTCCTTTCAGTCTTTGGATTTCCAAAGATAAGAGCTACATTTCTGCCAGCAATACATTATTATTTATGCCATTAGCCCTGGTTGTAGCACAGTATCAAGAACATTAACTCAATATGTTTATATTAAAAATAACAATGCTAAGATAAAACATAAAAGATGTAAAATTAGAAAGTAATTTCATCTCCCAAATATGTGTCATTTAGTTTTTTTCAATGTATAGAGAATTTTAATAGACGCAGGATCCATGACATGTAGGTACATTTAGGGCAGCATTACATTGAAAATTGGCAATAAAATGCACCCAGCGTTTACGGAAAAAGTAGTTAAGAACCAAAAACCGAAAGACATTTTTTTTTTTTTTACGGACAAGGCTATTATGAAAGTGTTGGAGAGATTTAAACTTGCACTGTGTAAAGCATAATGCACGCTGTGAGTTGTCCACTTATCATTTTAACAGCCGCAGTGTACTGAAGTGGAGATGGGAGCTTCCATTTTGATGGTAATAGTCTAAAGTGGAGAAACTGTCAGAGATTTCCGCTTGATACATCCAGTAGTGATGGGAAGGGGACATTTCTTTTTAATGTGAAAAAATAGGGAGACATTTTTTTTTATATTAACGGACAATTTAGGGACCATATGGAAATATACTTGTTTTTACATGTCAGCCAGCAAAAGCAGAGCTTGTTTGTCCCTTGGGGGTCTTTAAGAGGTCTGACAAAGTGGGAAGTCTGAAACTGCTCAGCAGGGAAACTGCTAGCTTGAAATGTTTATTCCCATGTTTATGACACCTTCTTAACTGTCCTGCTGATGAATGCGCTCTAGGTCTCTAAGGAGGCTATGCCTATGCAGAATGCATGCAACACTCTCAGCTTTTCTTTTTGTGACATAGAGTAGCACTTTCATTATTTCCCTCTCTTTATCCCTGGGATCAATTGCATTGTTAACAGTTAACATTAGCAGTGAAAAGGTAAATGGGGGGCTGTTTTAATGAGGTAGAGCCTTGGGCCACCTGAGTTTCTAGGTAGGCGATGTTTTGAAGTGAAGTTTTACAGGCAGCTCATTTGCGATTTCCTGACTGTCCTCTAAATTCATAAATACTGCTTCAACCTAGTCATGGTGACTAGTAATATATTTAGAGCCATTGCTTCCATTAGAAATTTGAAAGTCGACATTTCTGAATGTAGAATTGGCGCTCACTATTTTCACATAAATGCACACTCTAACTGTTTTACTTTAAACAGAATTACAATTTAAAAGCTATTAAAGTGCTTACATTTCATGCTTCCAGATACAGTTTATTCAATATAGTGCAATGATTAAGTGTCACACACTAGAAAACTTTCACAACGAATTTAGACCAAATTTATCAAATTTAGGTTTCATAGCTAATCTATAACACTTTATGATCTGTCAGAAAACAAAAGAGAGAGCTGGGCTGCATCAACTTGGATTCAACTGTTGCAACTGATATAAATTACTTCAATGGGAAAAGTTAGCCATATATTACCAGTATAATACAATATTATCACATTGCATTTCTTAGTCCCATTAGATAAGTTGTTTACTTACATAACGGTACATTTAAAAACACCGAAAGATCCCAGCCATGCCAACAGCAATGTAAAAGCCAGCCAGCATGTTAAGGATGATTGCATTTCAAACTAACAAAACCACTCTGAACAATCAGCAAGGCACAAGGTTCTTTTTTCAATGTAAATGGGCCTACTGAGGCAAAGATACGTTGACTAGCTGCACCAAACAAACCAGGCCACAATAGTTTGGGGGTAAAATCATAACAAGTTTATCTGTCATTGGTCATTACGGCCAATTTCCTCTGAATAACATAAGCTAAATGGTCAGCCGTGGGGACAGAGAGTGGGGCTGAATCCCCCATTGTGGCTGCCTGATAAAGAGATTAGGGTCTGAAAAGAGGGGGGAGAGAATCTCACAGCATCCAAGATTCTTGGCTGAAAGGCCCATTGTAGCTTCATCACACATCCTGCTTTCCCTAAGCACTTGACAACCAAAACAGTGAACAACAGAATTCTTGTGTTGAACAAAATGCTCCTTGTCTGGCCATAGGTTTATCTGCTTCATTTACAAATGTATTCCTTTGTACTCAAATAATTCCCCATTAGCCTAAACTATTAGAAGCAAAACTAAATAAATAATTCACATATCTGATGGTTTTATACTAAATGCTCCTTTTCTAATTCACATGCATGTGAATAAAGAAAATTGTGATGTGAAGCGATCATTTGGTTTGATGTGCTGAACAAAAGGTCCAAAGTCCATACCTTCATAGGATTTATTTTTTCCGCCGAACGCCTATTCTGCAGATATGACAGGAAGGAAATAGATGAGAAGGCTACCAGATGTTTCCGTGCAATTCCACAGGGCAGTTTTAGTTCTCATTTTGCTTCGTGTGCTAACAATCAGTTTTGTTTTTTTCATTTAATGGCTGAGTTGTAATTAACTTGACATTAAAAGCAGATCCTGGAAATATAAAACCTACTTTTATCAATTGCTTTGTAGTGGATAGGATCTCTTGGACAAACCTGTTGATTAAAAACAATTTAACAATCAACATTAATTCAGCTCAAATTTGCCAGGCTACCATTTAAGAAATATGCAGATATTTTAAAATGCACTAGGACGGTATTAGTGATTCAACTAAATAATAGGGCCACAATAACCTAAAGGAATGTTCCAATGGCATTTAATAAAATATATCCATCGTCATAATGGCTGCAGCATTCACATGATCTATTTTTATTTTTCTATCTCAATTGAGGCATCAAAATGTGCTGAAATTGGAGAAACTATAAATAACAGTAAACTCGTTGCAGGAGAATTATTTTACCTCTGTATAGTATTTGATAATCTGGACATGTTTTAGATCCATGCTGGTAATGCACAGCGACCTGATGATAGCATTTTGTGCCATTGTTACATTCCTCATGAGGCACTGACTCATGAGGCAACTTCCCTGTGTCCCTGTATATATTCTATTATCACTTCCAACAAGCCTGTCTGGAGGATCTTATCAATCAGGCCAGCTAGCTCTCTTTTGTATTAAGCTGGGACAACAATCACACACTTTTAAAAATTCAGACCTGGTCTGTTACCGTCTGCACTGAACAGCTGCAAGCAGAGCAGTACAATGGTTAGAACTGACACAGTCAGAGCAGGCTGTTTAGAAAGCAGGGAAGAGGGTTATGAATTCTGACTGATGTGCAGAAGGGTTGTCTAAGTAGAGATTGACGGAAAGGTTCAGCATTGTTCAGTACAGCTCGTGGCATTTAGTTTCTACCTATGAAGTGGGCAGCGGCTCCTCGCTCTGACCCCTTCTTCATTACAAGCCTGTGACTGGGCCAGTACATTAAATATTGAAAGGGGACGACTTCCAAGTTTTATGAAAAAGCTGTGAACAACACACAGATATACATGTGCAGGACTATAAGAGGGATTTTCTACCAAGGCCATTCTATCCTTCTTTTCTACAGTTCTACTGTAGCACACACTCTTTAGAATTTCTGTGTGGTTTATACAGGCTGCAGTATCCTCAGGTTATAATATTCTAAATAGTATACTATGGTGCTTTGCTAGGGTAGTATACAAGAGGCCATTATATGAACATGTAAACCAACTGTACTGCCCTTATTTTATGTTTTAATTAACACAGAAACACATACAATAGTGTTTTTTTAAAAACATTAAAAAATGGTGAACAAAAAAGTGCTCAGAGACTAAAGATGAAGCTACTCAATATTTATATAGGTTTATATAGAGGTAAGTTAGCACTGCAACTCTTTTCTGGGCGATTCACGGTTGATACACATGCTTTCCATTTTCTTGTCTTAGAAGTTCTTCCAGGATGGTTTTGGTTCATTATCCTAATCCTTTCTCAACTGCCTGTTAAGGCGAATTGAAATGTCTTGGAAAATATATTAAATGCAGAAGTTCATGGCAAACATGTGCTGGTTTTGTAATATAAAACTGCAAACCCTGCCAGACACAGATAATTCTCAGTGGACGAAGATACCAATGACTTTCTCTAGACAGCTTTGCCAAATGGCCACAAAACCTTGACTGGCATTGATCACTCTAGCAGAAGTTGTTCTATGCCAATGAGCCCTCCATCCAGTCTGCTTTTGAGCAAATACTGCCAATGGGGCTAAGTAATGTGGTGGTTGAGTTATTCCAAAGTTAGTTAGTCCAAATTAGGGTCTTGTAGCCCCCATCTGCTAGCAGTTTTCTAACACACACTCAAATATTGAATAAAAACAGCTGGGTTATTTCTGGGGACCCGAGATGTGGTACCATACTGAAAGCCCTATCTACACAAATTCATAATTGAAAAGGTTCCATCTACCATTATTTTGAATCTGGTATTACTGTACATTGAGTTTTTTTTTATTTAATAGGAAGCATTCAGCAGATGGCATTGGTGTGTATACTCATGAGTCGTTCTGGGCTGCTAGCTATTTAGGCCACGTTACTGGTCTTATAAATTATTATTATTATTTATTTCTTAGCAGACGCCCTTATCCAGGGCAACTTACAATTGTTATAAGATATCACATTATTTTTACATACAATTACAGATTCATACAGTTGGGTTTTTACTGGAGCAATTTAGGTAAAGTACCTTGCTCAAGCGTACAGCAGCAGTGTCCCCAATTGGGGATTGAACCCACAACCCTCCGGTCAAGAGTTCAGAGCCCTAACCACTACACCACACTGCTGCCCACATACATGTACCTAGCTACTTTGAGAAATACAAAATAACATACCTTGAAAAGAACAGTGGGATCTCACTGCAAGATATTTTGGTAATATTTTATAATTGACAGTACCACTAATTTAAAATAGAATTAAATAACACATTAAATAACATGATTTACTATACAATTAAGCTCATGTGAAGTAAACATCAATTCTTGACAAATTCCAAACTTAATTGATTTATAATATTAGGCCATCTTAAGTAATTAATTAAGAAAAAGCCCTTACTATTTTGGAGTATACCTCTAGAATTTTGTTCTTAAGCAAATATACCACCATATGCCACCAGATAATGAATAAGCACTGTGCACTTCACACTTTGATTGCAGTCTATAAGCAATTGTAATTTTAAAAAAAATGCTGGAGCCAAAAGTAGCCCAATTTGATTGATTCTAACGAATCTGTTACACTTGAAGTTTTGGGGGAAAGAGCTACAATCAGAGTGATTGAGAAAGAGCATAGTTAATGGAGCACGTTATTGCAAATCAGTTACTCCTGCCTACATTATAAAGCTGAAGATAAGGGCTTTATAGTGTCAATCACAGCTACACTTTACTACAGAGAAAAAACGGAAGCTGTGTTTTTTTATCATCCAGGTTCCAGTTCTAGAAACCCATTTTAATGTACATGTAGTCTCAATGTTTCATCTATGCTAGGTTGCTGTAGCTATAATGCTATCAATATCTTCCATGTAATTACAATGATTTATAACACGCTGACGTTGTACACAATTTTTCCTTAACAGCATAAATACAGGGCTGTTTTTTTTTTAACTTCAAATGCCACACAATGAAAATGTAGATGTATATATTGTCATTTAAAGGGGAATGGAGAGAACTAAGATGGACCCCGTCTTTCACTTGACATCTTATCAATACAGCTGTGTGAAGTTACTTATGGTAAAGGGCCCTTTACTCTTGGTAAAGTGTGTTGGAGAAACCAAATAAAATACTAATGTAAAGAGGATCCTTTGGGGTATTCTACAAATGAAATGAAAATGTGTGCATTTTAAATCTTTAGATATAATTTGTGGCAGCATGTAAAAACGTATTTATTTATTTAAGAATACTGTTTCTCAATAACTTTAATAATAATTACATTATTGTTTCTTCAATGAAATACTGAAAGTCAGTCAATGAAATAAGTCACTAACTGTAAGAAACTGTTTCCCAGCAGTTGGCACCATTTAATTGGAACATGCAAGTCCCAATTCACTTGAGTACCATCCAGCTGTGAGTGCACCACTCTGATGGTAACTCAATGGTAGCCTGAACTCAATTAATTAATAACTAGCAAGTGTGAAACACCAAACCAATTATTCAATTATTAAATATTGCATATATTAACAGTTCTAGAACTGTGTTGAATGTCTCAATAAAGTTGATGAGGAAGTCATATTTAGAAGCTTTGGGTGTGGTTACAAAATAACAATTTTAAGAATAGGATTTTAAGATCGCTCTTTTTTAATGACTTGATCCCTGTACTTGGGAATTGTTGTAATGTATTTGATCTTTCTCGCTCTGTCTGTTGAAAGATAACATCATCGTGTTTGGCGACCTATTTCCAGTAGGGCATAGCTAAGACTAATTTGACTGATTCCATCAGACTGCTTCACACTAATCTTTTCTCGTGCATTGGTCCTAGCTGTGCAGAAAGGAAGAGATTTGGCAGCTGTAAACACCCGGGTTGGCTCCTCTGTGAGAGCTCACTCCTGATCGAAGGAGTGCTGATTTTGTCTGCATACTAGGCCATTTTAAATGGATCTCATACACGCAGAGAAAAAGTGTAAAATGCAACACTATAAAGGTAGTCATTCCAGCCATTACAGTATGGTATGCCTCAAAAATATGTATATGCATAAGTATGAGGCCATAAATCTAATCCACATTGAAGCATAGTCTGTTGAAAAAGAAAATAAAGAACTGCCAGATCCCTGAGTTAATTGATTTAATATAAAAAGTACACATTTTATTGCTCTTTATATAAAAAAAAATATATACTTGTGGTATAAACAGAATATTGAATGATTGTTCGTGGTATGCAGTTTTTATTTGCCTTAGGAGGATGTCCTTACATTAATAACTTTAAGTAACAGCGTTTGCATTAATAGTGAACACATTTATCAAAGTTTTTGTTGTTTGACACTTTTTTAAAAGCCTATATAAATATAGCAGCATCTTATCTAAAATGTAATCCTTGTGTATTTTCTCATGAACTAGAACCCAGGCACTTGGCATAATATCTAAATATGTTATAAACATGGGTGAAGAGGTCATAGCTTTCCATGTGGTACTCATCCGTTCAACCTGCTCATTTATATTTCATAAACTAGGGAATTGTGCACACTCAACAGATTAGGTTAAAAGGAAATGGTGTAAACAAACAAACAAACAAAAACAGTTGTGTTGGCTTGTAAACATGATATTCTCTCTCCCTACCTGAATCAGTGGTACTTAGTTTTAATACATACTGAACGGTGAGAGTTTTCATGTCCTCATCTGGTACCATCAGTGACCTGTTCTATGGAAATGTCTGTAAAATGCACACCATAATACAGTTCAAATACATTGAAACAGCCGTGGACTATGCCCTGAGGTTACATTGCACAGGATATATGTTTTGTAGATCTGAACCACAGAGTGATGCTGTGCATAGACCCTGATGGAAGGCAAACAGAACACAGTGGATACCCTCTAACATCAACAAACTGCCATCTTTTAATTAATCTGACAAGAATGTGAATATTCTACATTTATATGATATCAATGTTTTACTTGTTTCTACTTAGATGAATAAATGAATATTATATCGATAGCACAGATGCTCATTCTGATATATAATCTTAACCTGTGTAAAAAGAGAATTTCAGGTTATTTAAAGGGGGTAGCTATTCCAGTGACTTTTCATTCAACGAGACAAGTAAACACTTACGAAAGACATATCGGTGGAACAACAAATGAACAGGAATCTTTAAGTTATGTATTTTATCATACTTATGTTGGCTGATGTGGCAATGAGACATACCCAGCAAAAAACTGGAGCGGCATTTCCTTGTTTTTTTTAGAACTTTCCCCCCCTGTACTCCAAGGTGGTAATGTGACTGGAGGTAACAGAAGCCAGTGACTAGAGGGATGCTAATCCAGACAAGCTGCCAGAGCATTAGCCTGAGCGGCCGCTAGATTGAATTCTGCGTCCTCAGGGACGACGGGCAACACTGGTGGTAGCGCTCCATCTTTTTTGAGTGCCCCTTTGAGCCTGTCTGAGCTAAAAGTGGGTCCCTTCATTGAAGAGCAATAGCACCCTCTAGTGAAGTGAAACGAAACATACAGGGGGATTTTTTTTCTTAACACCAAATGAAAATGTTGTCAGTTTAATAATGTGACAAATACCACTAAATACAAAACTGAATACCACTGCCAACCAGGTAAGGAACAGTTTTATTTAATTCCCCAGTGTCCCAGTTATGTGCAGAATGGCACAAGAAAATGGGCCTTTTGTAAACGTATTATTATTATTATTATTATTATTATTACAGGTGTTCACTTGTTGCGTTCTTGAAGTCAAGTGAACCAAACCATGCTTTCTTTTTTCTCTAAGCATCTCACATAACATAATTCAAAATCAAAGCCGAGATCACTGAGAAATATCAAAATGAGAAACACTGATATGAAATACTGAGATTGTGATTTATTATTATTATTATTTTTTTTTTTTTTTTTTTTTTGAGAACCTTTAAACTGTTGCCTAAGGTGAGGCTATCCACCGTTCCATTTCCATTTAAGGTTAAGCCGAAAATGTGTTATTATTATTATTATTATTATTATTATTATTATTATTATTATTATTATTATTATTATTATTATTAGTCCCAATTAATAAAACCCAATATAGATTTGGAAGAAATACAAATAATGTGTAATCTGTAAGGTCGGTAAAAATATTAAATTGTCTTTATAAATGCTTTATAAACTGAATGGTCCTGCTAGAGTCAGATTGGCTAAATTTGTAAACGCCAGAAGCAACGAGGCGGGACTAGGGGATGAATGTTGAATCTTGTTCAGAACGGCGCTCCATCCACTACCCATGTTAAACTGAAACAGCAACTTGCTCACTGAAATTTGTATTCACGCAGCGATCGCACTAGGTTAACACAGAATTGGTTATTCATGGGTGTTTATATTAAAATACAGTAGATTACTCCATGTTAATGTTTTAGCACTTGTATGCAAGCACTGTATACAGAACATTAGATTAGGAACAGGTACTGTATTGGTATGCGTATGTTCATAAGAAATGTCCTTTGATTTGAGACGAGGTAAAATGAACATTTCATCAATTCTCAGTTATGGATATATGGAAATTAAGGAATAGTCTATACACTACAGTTTATATGGATGGTTTTGGAATGGAATCGGCGGGGATCATTGTGTATTGTCAAATACAGCATGTTTTATTATTATTATTATTATTATTATTATTATTATTATTATTATGGTAGGTTACTGTCCGATCGTTTTATTTTTAATTTGGCTGTATGATGTAAGAAACTACAGTAATTATGAGATGTAATTTACCTGATACAACACTTGTAACTCGCCTATATATCCTTCTGATATAACCCGTGCATAAATCTGAGGCATTCAATCACAGCCTGTCAAAACCAGTTGTGTCAGTTACGTTTATTGTTTGCATTTGGATTCAGCAATTCTAAAAACAAACAAACAAAAAACACCCACATTCCAGAATAGCTCCTGCCATCGGTCCTGCCATAGATCTAACTAAGCTACGGACGCCGATCATGTAGGCTAGTACAGTAGCCTATTGCCAAATGGAAAAATGCGACATAACAATTTCTCCAGAAAAGTGTTTAAAACAATCCTTAAAAATCAAACTGGATTACTTAAAAAAATAATCAATAATTAAATCTCAGCTGAAACAGGTTTGTCTGCATATGAATTCAGCTGTAGATACATACAGCACACACCTCTTTTCTTTAAATTCAAAAAGTAGCATCAAATCTATACTTAAAATTATCCAATAGAAATACTACACGGAATACAGTTATCTCTATAAATGACTACCCGTTATACAAGAATAAGAAGCATAAGTTCCAAGCTTATGAATTAAAAACATGTTTTAAAACCAAGAAAATATTTTGCTGTGTCCCTGGATCTTGAAGTAATTTACTTTCTGGCTGCTTGGGCTGAAATCTGACTATGAAAATTGAAAGCCACCAATATGCCACGCAGTAGGAGGGGTAACGGTTGAAAATTCTTTGGAAGTTAAGTTACTGGATATAATGTTGCCTTGTAGAATATTCATTCCAACCCCGTTATGTAAGAACCAACACGTTATTCTTTTCAAAATACGACACAAACAACAATTGGGTCTCTAACCTTCGCTGATCACTTTTGTTTTTCCTTGCTTTACATTTTCTCGATGGTACCTGGGGTGCCTTACACAGCCCCTCTACAGCTGTTGACTCCACGGAAGATCAAATTTATTTTTCATGGAAGCATTTTCAGTATCCCTTGAAGCTGGTTGCAATACTTAAACCTAGTGATCTCCAATTCAAATCCCAATACACTTTTCAAAAACCCCAAATACCGGTTTTGAAAAAAAAGAGAGAGAGGTGCATGGAACAAAAACAACAAGTACTGTAAATCCAAGATTTGGGGAAATGTATACATATAAATGATCGTTATAAAAATAAGAAGAACAATTACCCTTACCTTTAAAATGCCTGGTTGGGTTATGGCACCTCTGTGTTATTTTAAATCATGCAGTCCCATAAGTAACTAGGGGCTCTGGCTACAAGTATACGACGCCAGAAAAGCATCCTGTTGTCTTTATTAAAAGTCCAGTTTCAAGCTTGTGTTCTGAGCAAGGGATAAAACGGTCAATCTGAGAAGAATTCTACAGTTAGATGAAACACGAAGGGACGAGAAAGAGCGAAGGGAGGGCAGTTGAATAAAATTGTAGCATCCCTCGATCTATCCGGTACTGCCTCTTTCTATCTTTTCCTCTCTCACACCCGTACTTTTGTCCCCCTTCCCCAAAAAGGAAAGCAATCTCAATGCAATGCAAGCAGTTCTGCTACGCCGTTGGTGACTAAGAAGAGTCTGCCCCTTTTTTACGCTTCCAGATGAAAGCAGTTTCTCATAAGGACCAAGTCGGCACAGAAATAATAGCTTGAATGGTTAAACTGGATTCAGGAGCTCTGGGCCAATCAGAGCGCGGGGATGCATCCCGGGCCCTCCCAAAGGACACGCACGGAGGAAAAAAAAAAAAAAAACTGTGACACAATCCACACACGAGTTGCATAGCTAAAGAAGCACGCTTGGGTAGGATGAAAGGGACTAACTTAAATATAACACAATAATACCTTGTTTCATGTTTTAACTGCCTGTACAGTTATGGCAGTGTTTGCTTTTAAAAACAAATGCAACCCCATTGTATTGGTTCTTTAAGATGATGTTTATAAGTCGATTAGTTTATAAACTGTCACAAAGACCAGAGATGGAATAATTTGCCATTAACTCACGAATTGTGGGTGTTGTCGAGTGATGAATACACAATGTGTGTTTGAAAGTGGTCTCGGGGTGCACAGGAGTCAAATATGGGTCAAGTATAGGATAAGGTTAAGTATAATCTTCTAGACAAATATGCCAATTTGATGTCATTATTGTCTTTCTTCGAATGGCTCAAGATGCAAATATAGCCTTCATCCATGTATATATATATATATATATATATATATATATATATATATATATATATATATATATATATATATATATATATATATATATATATATTACATGGATAGAAGCTAATAAATGTTGTATTTGCACTTCCGTCGTATTTCACTGTTACGACTTTCTTTGTCAGTTACTAGAGTTTAAGGGTAATCATTTGTATTGTACCTGTAACAGTTTTACAAAGTTAAATCAACATACAAAAAAGCTTTCTAAACAAAAAATTAAATATGTTTTATTTATTTATTTATTTTATTATTGTTACTAAATTGCGACAGGTGATGTTAAAAGCCTATTAAAAAAAAAAAAGTATGTCAATAGCAAATGGGAAAATTGTGCTTGAGGTCACATGTGAGGGACTTCCTTGACCTCAGTCCTCCCACTAACCAGGACTTGTAATTAACGGCAGACTTACAATTACCCTCACTCATATACCCAGGGTGACTGAAAAACATCCACCTGATAGCATAGAAACAGACATACAAAGTATAAGTATAAGGCACATTCATTCTGGAGAAAAAAAGTTAATGGCATAAGATTTCTGCTCAATTGTAGCATGACCTTCTTGGTACTAAGCAGAGTTCATGGTTGTTTCTGTCATGTGGTATTTTAGCTCAGAAGCCCATAGCAACTACTGCTCTTTGGCTGTTATGACCAATTGTTGCCTCCTTGCATTTAGCCGAAGTGACGTGAGCAATTTTTATATGCAGACTAGATAGGTGGACCAGAAAGCACATTGAATAAACAAAGTTAGTGGGGCTTTTTCAGACACTGTATTATTATCAAGACCTTGACATACCTTTTTGTTCGAAGCAAAGATTTCTGCACACATTTCAATACCTCACAACAGTGAGAACAGTGTGTGGTCATACACAAAACTATGAAAGCAACTGAAGTTCGGCTGTCCAAGAACTTAATGGCTTTCATAATGACAGAACGTGAGTTCAAGATCCTCCCTCTGCTCCTCTAGAACAGAACCAGTGAGGGAGAGAGTGATTGTGGGGTTGAGATAACTGTAATATTGATAGACAGAGCAAAGGTATGAGGCTGATCCTTTATTAGTTTGCTTTTGCTGGTGATGGCCTCATATTTCAGTATGGGAACCACTATCCCTGCCATTAATCCCACAAATCTTGCACACGATCCTCATCTTATTAGCTGTTTGGAAGAGGATGTAGTGAACAATCAATTACATCAGATTATTAGCTTGTCTAATAATTGAATCAAGCTGTCGGTAGAATAATGGATTCACTGATCACAGTGCAGCACATGGAGGCAGTCTGTCCTCCAATGGAAGCTGGCTTATGGGATGACACCGCATGACCATGTCGCAATCAATAGTGCTTCAGATTCTAATTAGATTCCTTCAGGCAGGCTACAGACAATGTCTTGTTACAAAGTGATGTCTCAACACTTCTGAGCTATTTATTTTCTACTCATACTGTTTGAGGTATGATCTACTCTATGTAGCCCCACTAAACATTAACATAGGTTTACACGAATATTGATTGATTAGGAAAGCTAATCCAAATCCAAATCCAGGGCCGACATTACTACCTGAAATGTGGTAACCAGGACAGTGGCAACAGAGGAGTAATTTCTAGAGCAGCTTCAGATGTGTCAAAGGTTAGTTTGGCTGATTGTTATTAAGATCAATGTAAGGTACTGTACAGAAAGTATTGCCATTGCCATTTTTTTTAAAGCAAATATTGCTTCCAGGATTAATACAATGGAATATCATAAAGCTTGCAAGAAATATTCCAGTAACTAAATATTGTATATCAAAGTTCCATTATACAGTAGACTGATAAACTTGTGAGGAACCTCTTAACAGATGCCCACCAATCATCAGTTCTCCTATGCTGTTGTGTGGAGTTGCAAGGGTAAAATAATTGGCCACTTAAAAAAAAAAAAGAAAGGAAGAAATAAGTCAAGTAGACGAACGTTTTGGCCAGTGCCTTCTTCGGAACACTGAAGTTACCTGCTTGACTAATGAGTACACTGAAGACACAAGCTGACACATTTGTCATCTTGACTTAGCTTCTTATATGTTTGATCTTAGAATTTTTTATTCAGGTTTTTTAAGTTATGGATGTTGAGAAACATTACTTGACTGTGAAGTTTGAGACAGGTGTCTGACTCTTTCAGCATTGCCCAACACCAGAGCCAGCTCATTTGCTTTAACCTGATTCATTATAAAGCCTATAAACCTAGTGGCAGCAGTCTACAAAATGTAACTTGAGAATGTAAACATTCTGATAACTTTCCATAGTGGCAGGAGGCAAATAAACCAGGGTGATTGATAGGTATGTAAGCCTGATAAAAGGAAAAGAAAGTATCTAAGACGTTGTATCAGTTTGAGGTGTGAATCAGAGTTCTTTATTGGTATTTATTTTTTAAATTAGGATGGAAGAAAGAGACACCTTTGGCTTGGGAAAACGAGAGCAAAGCATTTAAACTGTGATTCCATTGATCAGTCAAGCGGATAACCGAATAAGAAAGCATTTCAATCTCGTAGTAGGAATCGCATTGCTTATTCAGAACAGAGTTCAGAAGCGCAATGTATTAGATCACTTTTCTACAGCATTAGAGCGATGAAATAGTTTCATTAGACAGTTTCACCAAAAAGATGGAAATAGCAGCAACAAGAAATAACAGGGAGACTCTCACTCCTGCAGGCCTATCTTCATATTCTTCAAATTAACCTGGCTGTGCGATATTGTTGGGTCAGCCAGTGACTCATGAAAGATTTTCTGTCAACCTGAGAATGATTATCACCCTTTGTTGCATTGAAATACATTATATATTCCAGAGAAAACCAATGAATAATTAAAAAAAGAAATAAACACATTTTAAATATATGGTAACTGGAATTAGTGATACATGTTTTGATCAAGTAGACAATCAAATCTAAAGGCATGATGTTCATTTAATAGTCTGGTACCAGGATTAGAATTGAGAAGAATAACCAGCGAGGGTTAATGTAGGGTATTCTGAATATTGTCTTCACTTCTAGAGATATTTAGCACAGAAGGAGATCTGATAAACAGACATACAAAATAATGAATTAAAGCTAATACCTGCTTTAAAATCACCCGCATTTCCATGGAAGATCTGTGGTCTTCCTGAGATAAATTGGAATTGAAATCTGCAGCCATAGAGTTTGAGACTTTTCCCCATTATGTACAATCATTCTGTTGCATCACCGAGATGCAGCTTATTTATACAGAATATTTACAGAATACATAATCAGACAACCACATAATCAATTGTATGAGTGTGTGTCATAGATGGCAGGTGTTTCTAATTATTTTTGTAGAACCCTTGAATATAATTTCACACATGCATGATGTGCTTTGCAATATCTCAATATGATTTACAGGTACTTATTTTTAACACTGCCCTCGTACAAATGTTGGCAAGACCTATATATTGTTAACAAAGTGAGTGGTGTGTTCAGGGTTAAATTTGTCTTTGTTCCTGTAAAGGGGAGCACAGCAGCCTTAATGTTACAACCCCTTACCCTACTGTTTAAAACTGACCCCTGACTTTTTAAGTTTTCTAGATCAGTTCCTACCAAATTAACAGCAGTAGCATTTTAAAACTATTTTATGGTAACCAATTAATCAACTTTGTAATCTTTGTGCTTTCCTTAGCCAATGTCCAAGATAATTAGTTTCAAGTCTGCGGAAATATAAATGTACTGTACAGTAATGAGTCAGACTTCTGAAGCAATTGCACAGCAAAGTTTTCACCACTTTTATTCTAAATTGAAAAATAAAGAACCAATTATTAATTTACCTTCTCTGTTATGATTGTTTTATAACATCAACTAAAAAAGTTGTCTAATTAGTTAGAAAGGTCGCTCAAATACTTGGCTCTTTTGAGAACGTAGAAAACTGAATATATCTATTTAAAAAGCCACCTTTAGAAGAAAGCAAAGAAAATTTTAGGTAAGTCACAACCTTGTGTTCTAGACTGTCTTTCCAAGAGCTCAGGACACCTGGAATAATTGGCAGGCAGGAGATATAATCAAATAACAGCAGAGATGAACTGCTCCCATGAACTGAGCTGTGAGAGCCTGCTGACCTGAAATCTGAATCCAACAGCCCATATGGTGGGGCCTGCTGTGTCTGTGATAGCCAGAAAATGGGATTCTGCCCTGGGGGGTTATCTGGAGAGGATTTAGGCAAGGAGGATCCATGCAAAATAAAATTGTGTTGGGGGGAGCACTAATACAATCTGTTGTGAAAAAGATGTGGAAACATGAGAAATTAAGATCCAGGTTGCAAATGAAAAAAAAAAAAATAAAGTATGGGGTACAACTGGTTCTCATAAGAATCTAACATATGTATTTGAGGATGAATTTAATTACCTGCAAATGTTGGCAGTGGTTACATTTCAATGGCTTCCATTCCATTAAGCTTTCACCACCTCTGGGGCAGTCACTCTAGGAAAGGCCTTCTCTGGGCCTCTCTTCTACAGATCCGGCCTGTGCTTTCCCATGTTGAAGCCGAACTGTGAAGTGACTGGTTAAAAAAATAGAGCTACTTGACAACCTCTCAACTTCTCAGTCGCCTCTCTTCCTCCAACACATGGGACATTTCAGTACTCAATTAAACAAAACTCTAACTTCAGGATATAACTTTGTGTGCTCTATGGAATACATAATGTTGTTCTGATCAGTAGGAGTAGTCTCTTAACACAAGTGTGGTCATTTAAAACAATAAGAATGTCCTTTTTAATTACAGTTATCATAATCAGGTACATAAAACCTCAATCCTTTTTTTTTTTTTAAAAAAATCATTCTCTTATGTTGAACAGTGCTGTAAAATGAGAATGAACCAACAAACCCTTTCCTAAACAGACTGACATGCTTTCATGAACTGCAAACTTGATTTAATTAATCCAGAACAACCATTAAAAAAAACATCTTTAAAACAGTCTTAGAGTTTACTGGATAAGGCTCACAATCTAAGGAGGTTGGTGCTATGGGAGTGACCCCTCTCTGCTGTTTGTAGATGCATTCTCCTGTTTCAAATCCTCTCAAAAGTTAAGACATAATAGTGTGTAAAGTGTGAATTTAAGATGAATAGGGCCAGACTGTGTATTAAATCTGTAATACAGTAAGCAAAGTATAATTTAATTGCATTTTTTAAAAATCTCTCAGGTCTGGTCAAAAAATATAAATGTTGCTTATAAAAATAAAAAAAAAATGTCTACATGTCTGCTGGAATCAGCCACAAATTAATCAAAGTCTGGATCAACATAAACATTTGCATGAAAATGAAAGTAGGCAATAATGTAGTTTTTGCTTAATTTTTGCACTAGTTTGAGTGATATGTGTTGTTATTTTGTTCCTGAAGAATTCTACATGTTTCTGGGGAAAAAATTTAAACCATATGAAATCAATTCAATGGCTAAATAAGAAATTGAACAAATCAAATCCACCAACTGTATCATAAAGCAATTTTAACTTTTGTTTTTCAAACATAATAAAGCATGTATTTATTTCTACCAGCAGAAATAGAGGCACAAAGTTTATTTTCCTGTTTATCCAATACACATTAATAAGACACACAGTATACTAAATGCAAAAAAAGCATACTTTGCATTCAGTCAGAAATGCCACAGTTCCTTTCAGACTCAATTGCTATAGAAATGTCATCATTCTAGTGCTGGTGTTACTGCTCAATCAGTAAACAATATGGTGCTGCCATGTCTAGGAGACGTGTTTAGGATTGGTGAGGAATAGTACTGTGACCTCAGTTACCACTTCAGTCAGTACCCTGTACTTCGTAGGTTGCCAAGACTACCACATCTTATCAGTCAATCACCGCTGCTGTTACATCTCCTTTGGTTTCATTACAAGTGTCTTTGAGATATTTAAAACATGGCAGATTAAGGCCCTTAGGCAGGGATAGGAGTTTAAATAAATCAGTGAAGGTGAAGTCAGGGTTAAGCAGATGTATGTATATATATATATATATATATATATATATATATATATATATATATATATATATATATATATATATAGTACACCAAACTTTGTGTGATTTGTCCCAGAAATGGATATACTGAAAGTAAAATGTATTTAGTTATCTTATACATACAGTGCTTGTAATCTTTAGAATAACACTGTAATTATTATTATTATTATTATTATTATTATTATTATTATTATTATTATTTAGAAATAATAAATACAATTAAATACATTTAATGACATACATACAAAATGACAACATTTTGACTAGAAGCCTTTTTCAGGGTCCTCAAGTGAAGTAAAAATGTTTGTCATTTAATGTATTAAGATTATTTTAGTATTTCTAAATTTAGCACTGTTGAGTGTTTTGAAGTTATGGATGGATTTTTCTTTTTTTATCATTGATCAAACTGGGCATTTATTTGGGCATGGGTTATTAGTAGGAACTGTGGAACAGTAATTCGTCCAACTAAAATGTACTTTGAGTAACAGTGTGTAACATTTATAGGTTATATGTAAATGGTTAAACAAGTTGTAAAAGTTATTATAATTAGAAACTTTAAATAACATTTATTCATAACAACCGAACATGAAACTAAGTACAATGTTTAAAACTAAAATAATAAGAATGGCTAAATGTGTTCTTCATACAGTTTATAAACTAATAGGAACTTCTGAACATACTTAAAACAATGGAATCAACACACAATTTAGTGAGATAGTGTTTCCTGGGAGGAAAGCAAATGGCTTGTTGTCTGTAGTCATGTTTATGCAGTGAACGAACAGTCAGTGAGTTAATGTTGAACATCTGTATTGCTGGACCCTGATTAAAGTCACCTTGTTCAAGACAATATCTGGAATGGTCTTGAGTGTTTAAACCCACATGAAGTCTCCGAAAATCTTACAATAGCTTTCACATCTGAAATGATTGTGTTTATTTGGCTTTCATTTACAGTTGTGGTCCCCACAGATCTTTTTTTTGTTTTCTCAAAACAACAATGCATTATTAACGATGTTCCATGTAATTCTGGCTGCACATGAACAGTGAATCAGCTTCTTTATATTTAACTACTTTGATTAAAAGGGAATTATACTCCACTTTTTGAACCAATAGAAATCATCATTATGGCACAATTAATAACCATAATAAAAACAACGGTATACGTAGAGTACAGAACAAAACGTATTTGAAATCTCCAAACATCTTTGACATAAAATATTAAAGATAGAATAGCACACTGAACTGAACGGCAGCATAAACTAGACACAAAGTTAGATCTTTTTTCCATGTCAAGTTCAGTTGGGTATGTGCTGCTCTATTTATAACTTAAAGGGCAATTTTATATGGGTATACATTTCAGAGTTATCTTAAGAAATGTATTATTATGTTTCAGTCATCAAATCCTGGTGGCTTTTTAAAACTCAGAAGCTTAAAGCACCACTGTGGCTTCAATATACTGTACAGTAGCACTCAGAATAAAGTCTAACAATGAATCTGTCCACTGGCAACACTCAGCCACTAGTGACTGTAAGAAATGCTACATTTGTTCTATGTGGTATAACTCAAAATATGTATTCCTATTTCCAGTCCAAGTTCTATAACCCAAACACCGGTTCAAGCTTAAATGTGCAATTTACCAGCCTTTTGCAGGCATTGCAAGCTATTTTTTGTTTATTCATATCCCAAACTAAACCAAACCCTTACTATTTCCAAAAAACAAAAAGTGTGCTGGGGTCTCAGCAGTTATGTTAGAATTGAAATCTAAGAGCACCGTCTCCATTTGGTACCATACATTAAGTAAGCTTATGAAAACAACAACAACAGAAAAAATAATAATATATCAGCGAGGGAATTCCACAGATTGGTTCCGGAATACTGACAGCTGACAAAGTGTTACTGGATCCCAATGTATACAATTAAAGGCAATTATTTAATTATTCATGGACAATGCTCATTGCTAAGGAGCCGTCTAAAAAAAACGCTTGCTGCATGATAATGACCAGTGGGACGTATCCATTCCCAACTAATATCTTTCACAATCTTTTATAAATGACTCGATCAATGCTGTGAGTTCCGTCTTAGGTTCCTACATTAAAATGAACTAAACTTCAGGTCAATATGTCATTCTACTTTAAGATATTTGTTAAGAAAATCGGTAGCAAAGCTTTCAGGGTTTAGAGTGGTCGCTGCTGCCCCCAGGTAATCTTTCCCTCTTTCCTAAAGCTGGAAAAAAGTTCCTCTTTTCTCTCACAAATCACTGGTTGGCTGGGCAAGGGGAGATTTGTGTGCTTTCAGGAACTCAGGGGTAGAATGATGTGTCACAGACAAACCAAAGCTTTGGAAAATGTAAGTGTCAGTTCAAGATAACATGACATACTGTAGATTAGATGGGGGATATTTGTTTTTTTCCTGTTCACATTTTTTACACAGTTCTCTGCTATAGAAGACTAAATCATAGAATAGAGACAAATAGGCAAGCTGAATTGGAATTTTATTGGAATCTGCTGAGGGTAATTTACATCATCTTTTTTTTTTCTATGTGGAACCTGGATATCAACATGTCATGTCGATTCAAGAACAGAAATTCATGATTTTGTATGAAGTGTACTCGTTTTAGAAACTGTATTGGAAATTATTAATAGCTTGTGTCAGACTATGTATTACTGTAATGGACAGCTTTATATAGGTATAAGTCATAGGACTAGTTTTACTAGCCGTTTTTTCTTTTTAAAATATGCCCCATGTTAAACGAGTAATACAAACTCAAAGCATTCATTTCAAGGATACGACTTTAATGCACCAAAGTTTTTGTCTTTTGCTCTGAACACACTTGTGCAAAAACTTTACACTGGAGAAACAGCTTAATACATCTGGTAGATAACATTTTGATTAATTTTATTTGTGTTCAATATCATTTAAACAGTATCTATAAATATACTTGCTCCATTGAGAAAACTATGCTAACCATAACAAATCAAAAATATATCATGAATAATAAATAAAAAAGTCCTGAGGCAAGACCCAGAGGTTCATTTTTCTCTGCTGTATAGTTTACAAATGCAGGTGGGTGTCTATGTCTGGCTTGGTGATATGCACAGCCTTTTTGACAGGTGCCTACATGAATAATGCATCATGAAAACCACAGTTCTATGTTATATATGTACACCATGTGTTGAAGAGCGATGGCTGGTTTACATACAACCCAACACTACATCAATGTGCTGCTGTTAGCAGCAGGGCAAAAGTGTCAAGAGCTGCCTGGTTTGGAGCTGCTGGTCCCCTGTCTTCTCTTCCTCGATGGTCTTCAGCTGCAGTGAGCTTTCACCTGTCTGTTTACAGTCTGGATCGGAGGTGATTTAAGTGCCAGCCCATGCACAAGCAAATGAAGTTTGTGTTTTATCAGTAGAAAAGCTAAGGACAGTTTTAGTATACAATACAATGATTGTGATTTGGAACATCTGTGGATAATACCAATTTGTTTACATTGCTTGACTAGCCTAGATGGGAGGTTCACATGTGTCATGGGCTGATGTACCATATCTCAACAAATTATCTGAATGCTGTAACTGTATTCATGGTAGAAATTCAATAAACATTAACACGCTGTACCAGTTCTCCAACCCGGACCTCTTGTCTGCTTTTGTTTTATTAATCAATGCCAATGAAAAATTCCTTGTGTGCTTCGTCAAATGGAAGGACTCGCTCTGTTAGTGTGAGCTGTCTGCTTGTCTGTGTGCAGCATGGCCTGTGACTTGAACAATACGGGGATCTTGTTCTTCTGAATGCTAACCTTGTCACATGTCCTGGAGGAATGCAAGTCTTGTATACTGCAGCAGAGGGTCAATAGTTGAACATTTCCTTTAAAGTTGTGAAGTTGAAAACCAGTTCAATCACTGTTAACACAGTAATCAAAAGCAAAATACAATGCCATCTATCAATCTTTTAGAAACATAGCATATTGTACATTAGTGTTTTTGTTGTTTTGTAATCTAATTGTAGGTTTTCAACAAAATTAGATTTACAGTACTCTATGTTAGGCAATTGTATAAATACATTAAAACTTAAAATAAAGCGTGACCACAGGTAATATTGGATGTAATTGTGAAAGCTGCCTACCTTGGTGAGTTTTATTGAGAAATCATCTGTTGATCCGCGTATTTCCCTTTGATATGTGCATTCCTATTTATATTGTGTGCGATGTGTCCGGTGGGATTCAGACTTACCGGGTGTTTGTTCTTCATGCCTTTCATGTCTCTCTTCCATCAGACAGAGTACTTTACAAAAGAATTATTCATTATACAACAAATGAAAGTCATCTCCTCCAATTATTTATGAGATAATGCGATCCACGACCCAGGGATGTATTACACACGAGAACTACAACTCACAGTAACTACAGCTGACCAGTAACCCTCTTTATTTATTCAAAAGCAGATATTCTTACATTAAACCAGGAGGTCCCCGGTTCAAATCCCACCTCAGCCACTGACTCATTGTGTGACCCTGAGCAAGTCACTTAACCTCCTTGTGCTCCGTCTTTCGGGTGAGACGTAGTTGTAAGTGACTCTGCAGCTGATGCATAGTTCAAACACCCTAGTCTCTGTAAGTCGCCTTGGATAAAGGCGTCTGCTAAATAAACAAATAATAATAATAATAATAATAGAAAGGAGTTAATGCAGGGATTAGTTAGGATGAAAACTGCTCATTTAAACAGTTTGTATAGTTTGAGAATAAGGCACTGATCTGAGAAGAATCTCCATGTTCATAGTTAAAATGCAGGCACCTACCTGCATCTAATTTCCTATTGATTAAAACCAATTGCAACTGAACTAGTTGTCCCAAAATTAAAATAAAAAATACTGCCTTGCTAGCCTAGGATAGGATCTGCAACCTTAAAATCCACCTATGCTCCTACTATTTTCTCATCCATTCTCAGCCAACTCTTGTTGCGAAAACAACAAGAACCCTGTTTGTTTTTAAAGCGCTTTTTTTCATCTAAACAAACAAGGCAAAACAATGTTACTAACATTACTACTCATTTCCAAAGAGCATTCAACAAGATGAATTAAGCATAACGTCTGTTCTTCTACTGGACAAGATAAACATTTTTTTATTATTATTATTATTCCAGTTTCTTTCAATTTCTTTTCTTTTTCTCTTATTTAGCAAGAAAACAAATATGACTTGAGCCTCACAGCGCTTTAAGGAGACGGGAAGAGCTTTTAACAAATGATAGAGTGCCAGAGCTTATAACAAATGAGGGAGTGCCAATCCAAGGAATAGGGGGGCACAGACGATTGGTGTGCTGCTGCAATATAGTGAGGTCTGACCTTTAATCATTCCCATGACTTAAAACTAGATGAAAACAGAAGGCTATTAAACATCACCCAAAGAACCCACAGCCTTTGTGACACGGAGGCTGTTTGAGGACCACTTTTCTATTATCCCAGTTATACAGTATTGTCATGTCTCTACTGAAATCTATGTTGTATAAATAAAATTTTAAAAAACAGCCATTTTATTCTCATCCACTTTCACCTGAGGAAGTCCTTCTGCATGCAGTCTAAAAAGCGGTCCTCCTAGTTATGCACCCCTTTTAAAAAGTGTCTGCAGACAATTGCCAATTGAATTGGTGACTGGCACCAAAGTAATATGAATAAATCGTTCTGGCAGAGACAGTCCCCTCCTAAGCCCTAAATCCTCGTGATGTTATTTCATGGGAGATCTAATGGCTGCTGTCCATCATTTCTGTTTCTAGACGGTCTCAGATGCTGTCATTCTGCTTCTGAATTGCTTTGCAGCACCAACAGAGAAACAGATTTCCCTGTGACGCAACCAGCCGTGTCCTCAGTGTAAAGCTGATGCTGTGTGGCACATGCTTCAGGGAGCTGAAGCCAGGTAAATGATTTAATTGCAGGGTTTAATGATGCAATGTCTTTTTCTTTACATTTCACTGCCATGTACATACAGCTGCTGACATATCATGTCTTTATTAATTTACACTGAACATTCCTTGATGTCCGATCATTACGCAATGGCTGAAATTTCACATGGGAGTGGATTTAATACAAAAATACAGCAACACTTCACGGCCTGCTTTAATACCCAGTTCTATGACTCTACGCATTCAAGCCCCCATTGTCATTTATTGTATTTTTTTCTTTGATTTGTGTTTTTTTTTATGCTGACCTAACTGTCCCTCTATGTTAGTAAACGAGTTACATTAATGACTGCTTTATTTTGCCTTTACATTACTGAAATGAGAAAGTTAATACCACAGTTACGACCTGTGCCATTCACAGAAATACTTGAAATAGGAGTATTGAGTAGAACAATCATTTATTATGCAATATAACATTTTTTTTTTACTATTTAAAATGTTGAATGTAACATACTCAGCTTGGCTGGAATTTAAACCTTTAACAACAACAACAAAAACAATGAATATATTAAACGGTCCCACAGTGTATTTATAGTCTAAAGATGTACAATAATGTATTTATAATAAATACAGTTTCTACGGTTTTTATCACAGCATTAGGATCATTATTCATATTTGGGGGATGCATGCAGAGGCAAGCATGATTTATTTAATAGGAAAGAGGCTCCCAATTAGGATTTGTGTGTTGGCTCATTGTGTGTTGCAGCTTCCCTCTGTTCTCACAAATCAGTCAGACGGCTTTGATGCTTTATTGCATAAAAACAGAGTCTCCCCTTGTTATCCTGTGCTATCCACTCAGAGCATCAGACATGAAAAACAAACACCCAGAGATTATTAACAGTCTGATTGTGAGAAAAGGCAAAACACATACTCTCTGGAAGACAGGGATAACAATAGCAATAAGGACTAGGTCATTAGAGTCTACATAGGACAGGTAATCATAATTTATTATGGAATTGGGTAGGAACATAAATGTATTAATAACAGACTAATTGAAGTGTGGGGGACTTTCTGCCATAGCGGATTAATTCACAGGCATTTTAAATCCAGCTTTGCACACAAGTGAAATTAGTTTGTTGGTTTAAACTCCAGTGTGGACAGTAAATTATATACCAGCCACTGGCACAGCCACCGCCCACATTTTTATAACCAAGAAGATTGGAATAAATTCACATCTAATTACTTTATTAACACTTTATAGATTCTTAATATATCATGCACAATGTATTAATCAGGTATTATAAAGCTGATTATAAAACGGTAATGTTATTTTTGAGCGATTTTACTGTACCCCTCAGACAATATACTGTATTAAAAAATGTTCTCTTGTTCAGTGACAATTTATTTGAAATACAAAATTAACAACACTAAATTAAGGATTGTGAAATAAATGCAAAATAAAGGTGAACAAAATAAAGTGGAGTCTGTAAAGATGAGTTGCTATTTGGATGTGAAACCACATCCAGGAGATTGCACTAAGCAATATATGTCAGTGCATGTGGGGAGAAGGCTTTTTGCACCTCGATAGAAAACAAATCACAGTTTCCTTGTTCCAGATTTTATCAAGTGACAAAATCAGTATGAAAAAAAAAACATACACGCCCGTACAATTTTTTTTTTTTTATAGAAACCATAGGTAGTACTTAAGAGGAACTGTGGGAAAGACGTCACTTTTTATTTGTGCATTACAATTGGGTAGACATGGTGTACTGTATTCTGAAGGTTGATCAGTTCAGCAGGTTGCTTTCTATTACACCTACTGTTTTGGTGAAGGATACAACTTTTTTTTGTATTTGTTTTACTAAGATTGTTGAGCTGTGATGGATGGTGTTCCTTCAATTCAGGAAGCTTTACTTATAAACTGGCAAGAACTGACTTGCAGAGTCCTGGTTCTGTGACATCGCTTTTAAAATAATTAGCGTGCCAGTAAATATGGACTCCATTAACTTACCAACATGCTAGTTCTAGCGGTAGAATGTAATGCTAAAAAATAAACAAAAACCAACCTTGAGGTGATTAGGTTTGCTCTTTCTGAAAAGACCATGGGCATCATTTATGGTTTCACAACTAGTGGCCGTGGCTATTATATAGAGATTTCGAAAAGTTAGGCCAAAAATGAGAAATACTCGCAAACAAATCCATAAACACTATAATCGAGATTGAGATGGTGCGGCAAGAAAAGAAGTATTACTTTTAACAGTGGCTTTGCAGAATAAAACAATTAAAAAAAAAATACATAATCATTAAGTGAATAGGATGTAACTTACGATTGACAACAATCTTAAAGTTGCAGTGTCCCTTGAGCATGATAAATACATTGCACATGAACATATAATGCCTGTTTATTATTCCATATTTTATTTTAGCCTGATAGTCCAGTTTACACACCCTAAAGGTAGTTTTAACACTGTGTGATTCAAAGAGTAAGTTTCTGCAAATGCATGCTGTAGGGGTTTAAACACATGTCTTTTCTTTAATATTGTTGTTTCTGCTTAGATCATAATTTGCTTACTATTCCAGCAAGATGTGCAAGATTGTGAGGAAGCATATTACTGGTGTGCTATTCTCGTATGCCAATAGGTGAAACAACATACAGTGAGGCCTGTGTTAATATGCTTCCCCACGTCACTTCCTTACAATCAGCCTTGAGCAATCTTTACAAAAGCCATTTTTGATGGTCTGGTTAGTAAGAATGCCAAATAATGCTATAAGTAGAGACGTTAATAGATAATCATACCGAACACACATAGTAGAACAATTAAACAGGTACAATATAATATTATTCAGTAAAAACTATCCATACAAAATGACAAGCCTGGATGTAGCTCAAGAAGCAAAACAGTAATAAAAAAAGCCTTTTCCCCCCCCAAAAATGTGTTTTTCTCTATACATTTTACAAAATATTCTATAGAGCTGATATATTCAAAATGTGTTTTGAAAAATGTAAAAACAGTTTTTTAAAACCTTGCTGGGGCACTACACCTATAAAATTAGATGCAAATGTATTCTAGAATGACACATTCTGTATCGTCTATGTTTTATAATTAAATTCACCAAATTCTAACAGAGCTCCTGTGTGGAATTCAAAGTATTTTCTGAAAGGAATACAAATTTGCATCTGTCACCAAACCAACCTGCTTGGTAAAATTGACAGACAAACAGCTAAAGCTGAATGCTGCTCAGTGCCAATGCAAGGTGGGGGAGTGACTCACCTGCAAGTAAGGAATAGCTGATGGTAAGGGTTACAGTACATGCGCCTGTCACACTTTGATCAGCTCATCAGGTGGGTGTGCTGACAGCAAAGAGCGAATGTGATGTGAGACTAAGCTGATTGAAACAGGCTGTATCTGACACGGAACGGTTAATAATGAACACATTGTCTGCTGAGATTTTTATGAAACAGCCTGCGTCTGACACAGAACGGTTAATAATGAACGTGCTGTCTGCTGAGATTTTTCTGCCGCTGTCCCATAACTCATTTTTACTATCATGATTTCACGTTTTATCTTTTTGTTAAATTTATTTAAAATTGGAGATGTTATTTTTATTTTTATTTTTTTTATAACACGTTGCTTCAAGTCATAGGGTATATTCATATTTCTTCTTTATTGGTGCAGTATTATGGGGGAATACAATGAATTAAGCATTAATGTCCTGCTTGATAATTGACTGTGGCAAAAATCATTATCTACAGGTAAATTATCTACAGGCAGACTGTGTGGAGAATAATAATCCTATTATAAGCCAAATTAATGCAGTTGTATATGAAGACATGAGTTTTTAGGTTAAAATCTGAATAGCTTTGGCTGATGTCACTTTTTAAATAGAGTTTCACGATTCTAAAGTCATACTTAGAGGCTGATTGGCTGACATATTCTGGAAGGTTTATAATGTACTGCTATAATATGGACTTCAGTGACATTGGCATACAGTATGTCTGTAGATTGTGATGTCTTACCATTGATTTCTAGTAAGTGAAGTTTTATTATTTGAAACTCCACACGGCCATGCATCTCCCCAAAATAAAACTTGGTGTAGCTGACACTGCTCTGTATGGTCTAACATGCCTGTGCCCTTTTAAAAGTTTCCTCTGTATTTGTAAGGTAATGTACTTAATCTGTATATACAGTTTTTCATAGTTCCTTATCATTTGCTATGCTTGACTGTATGTATTCACTATGCTTTAATACACTTTACTTTGGCGATCATAAATGGAAAACCCATTTTTGATGAGGATCTATCACTTGACTCACAAGCCCCCTTTTAAGATGCTATTGTTGTGATGCAATACACTAATAAAGCTGTATACTAATACAGACTCCACACAAAGCAAGAATTATGCTCTGATGAATAGCAAGACAGACAAAATCCCAAGACTGCATAAATATTTCAAATCGACAAGTGATTTGAAATTAATATCTCGGTTGTTATTAAGCTCTTAACTGTTCATGTATTGTCCAAGGCGTTTTGATCGGGCATCTTTCAAAGATGGATGACTAAAGCAGAAATGTTTTTTTTTTTTTTTTTTTTTTAAATTTACGTTTGTTTTGAGAGAAGCTCTATTTAATTTATAATATAAATGCATTAAGCAATATATCCTGCAGCAGCCTTAATTTACTGAAAAGATATATGCTCATACATTTTATTCCATATAGTTATACATAGATATATCTAACTTCTATTAACATATCTTAGTGCCCTTTGAACGAGAGGTCCCAGGATCAGTACTGGAGCTTAGGGCTGTTTTATTATTACTTACTGGTTATGTAATATTAAATAAAATAAATACATAATCTGCAGCCCTGGGCCTAGGCTTGGAGCTGGAGGCAGTAAATGCTGGGGTGCATTTAATAAATAAACACAGGTTGGAGGCAGTACATTATTAATGTGTAGCTTCACATTACAAAACCTTCACTTTAGGCCGTTGGTATTAGAGATTTTGATTTCACGGATCAAAAATATCCTCATACAATTCCCAGTTGACCATTTCAGAATGGCTTGCCCTTTAAATGCTTTGATATGCGTACTGGAATATGTGTATTTCAAATGATTTATTTGCTGATGCATTACATGCTTTTTGTAAGCCGTTTTACATGTACAATGTAGTCTTAACATGGGGAACTGCATCTTTACTGAGGTAAACTGGTAGTACAAGCCTCGGTATTCATGGCAATACCAACTCCCCATACTGTACAAATGGCTTCAAATAGAATTGCAATTATCCAGAGAGCTGATGTAATGTGCCCCTTGTCCTAACAATATAAAGTAATAGGTTTATCCACCATTATTTACAGTTGTTTTTTTTTCTATTTAATCGTGTATATTACTTCTGTACTTAAGACCACATTACATGTTACCACCAAAATACAGGAGCTGTTCAATTCTAAAAAATAATCATATTTCACATGTCATTTCTCAAAGTTCATTGTTCTAAAGTTAAGTGTGCCACCAGAAACAGGTTACATATTGCATTGATTTCCCAGTTGAACTAAGCAAGAAAAACATTTGTCCTGCCATGCGATTGTCAAATATAAATAATGTAAAGTGTAATTCGATACAGAGCATATTTTGTATATAGAGTTTTATATTAATCGTTTGTGTATGGGTCTGTGGGGGGAAAGGTAAATCAAAGTAAATGGCTGTTTCTTTGCAGCTTTCCTCTTGAAGTGTAAAATTGCTTCATGAAAATGTTAATAACAAAACTATAATTGAATCCTAAAGAGAGAAGTCATATGGTGTAAGGAAAAATGTCACTAAATATACCAAGAAAAAAAGTTATTTTACTGTGTTTAAGAAGAAAAGGAACAGACTAAATTCACTAATGTTATGTACAGTGAAGATTTTTTTTAAGTAACACTTTTCTTTTTATTGTGGAATTACTCATACAGTGCATTTTAATATTAAAACTAAATAATGTTTTTTTTTTTTTTTTAAATTCCCAGCAGCTAAGAATATAGGCATTAAATAAGACAAATCAGGATCTCAAGATTACATTTGTTTGTGTTTAAGTATGTGTTTTGGGTGTGTCCAGAGCTTATGGTGTAATTGGACCAATGTGTGGATACCTCAAAAAATGTTTATGACTTCTTTCAAACTTTATTTACAAAATATGTTTTAAAAAAGATTATTTAAATAACTAGTAGTTAGAGCTTTATTAGGTGGGTACCTTACACCCCCTTTATAAAAGAATCACCGTGGCCGTAACATTTTGGAGGATTCACAAAGCCATTTACCACCAAAGTGTTATTAGCACCAATTTTTCTTAAGACAAAAAATTATTTACGTCACAAAACTAAATAATAAACCTAACAATTCCTAAGAGGTCGTGAAATAAATACCTAGGTTGTTTATTTCAAGTTTTGAAAATACAGTGAGTGTTTTTCTACTTTATGGTGGTGCTAATGACACTTTGGCATTTTGTGCATTTATTAGTGAACTGGTGCTTTGCCTAATATATTGGGTATATTGGTTCATAGTGAAAGTGTAGGCTAAGCATCAAATGCTAAGTCTGCTTCCAGCTCTCTTGTCAAGGAATGTGTTTCCACTCTTTATATGCCAGGTATTAAAAGCAATAATGCCATGATAGAAATAGCCCAGTGTACAATTTTCCACACTAAAGCAATACAAATTGAACCTAACAAGTTGCATCTGTCCTTAAAGCCCACTTAATGGAAAAACAAAAACACATATTTTTGTCACCTAGGCTGTGACTGCCCCTATATTCCTATATCGTAAACCAGTGGTGTACAACTCTGATATCCATTCCAAGCTGTGATTTTTTTCCAAACAAGCCCTACATTTGTTAATTGACACTTTGCAAGTTCGATTAATTAATTTATGACCTGTCTAGAAGAAAGACTGACTGGAATCGATCTCAAGAACCAGAATTGCACAAAGTCCTACCCCTTATTTCTTCCCTTTCCTCTCCTGCCAGATAAGGTGGTAGCAGACTAATATTGTTTCCTTGCAAGTTCCCAGTGTTTTTTTTCTACCAATATGTGAAGGCTTCTGGGTAACACTGTTGCCTGATCCCTTTTCCAAGTGGACCTTTCTGTCTTCCCTAAGCATTGAAACCAACATTTATACTACCTCTGTTGTCAGTTGTTCAGAGTTTTGCAGCTTTCACTGGGGAAGCACAAGACCAATATCTCAACCTCTGTTTGAAATTGGCCTTAATTAGCAACTACAGTAATTAAGTCATTCACTCAAGGGTAGTCAGAAATCTGAAGTGTGTGGAGACATAGGATTACACACCTAAAGGCCAACATACACACAACACTGCAATATGCTATTCTATAAAACCGCATTCTACTGGGGAAGGATTTTACTTTTTATTAAAAATAAATATTTTACTCTTTCACACTGTAAAATGGATCTACTTTTTGAATTGTGATTTTGTGTGTGTGTGTGTGTGTGTGTGTGTGTGTGTGTGTCTGCTGCTTTGCAATAATAACATTTTATTATATACACCGACTAGGTAAATATTAATTATAATAATTACAATACTCTTCAACCTCTCTAGATAAACAGTAACAGGTTTTTGTTCATGTGACATTTCTATGTACAGTTCTTGATTAAAAACACTGACCTTGCAATCATATTCCAGAGGTTGCCTACGATTACTAAAACATCTCCAATGACTATGGACTGACACTACCACAGCAATTCATTTGCAATGGCACATCACAATGGTATGAACCCAATATACATCTGCAAAATCATTGTCAATGTGTACTTATTCTTCAGGGTACAATGATATTATATTGGTATTCCTATAGTATTTTTTAGACTTTTCTGTAAGGGAAACGGGTATCAGCCTAGAATTCTATACCGTATAATATCCCTTTTTATTGAAAGTTAATTTATCCTAACAGTTATTACGTATTAGGCAATGAAACACATACACACTTATTTAAAAGAAGCTTCAAATTAATAACATTAGGCCACATATGGCAGTTTGTCGAACAGAGATCAATTCATTCCTGAAGTAAAAAAGCAGTAGAAATAAAAAAATGAACAGGAGGAAATATGGAGGTCAGACTTTAATATTCAGCATGCCTTGCTGAGAACAATGAAGGTTGAACATCAATAAAGCTTTACTGGGGAGGTCACAGCAGTGATATTAAACAGGGATATTAAGCATAATTACATTGCAGCAAACATACAGGAATACAATACATTCACCTGGCAATTTTCTTTAAGTTTGTTGGATAAGAAAAATAAAGCATCAGTACATTTTTATTTTTATTTATCCACACTATCTCTCTCTTACTCTCTTTGCGGATCTGCTAGAAGCTATTTTAGTACTCTTAAATTAAGTAAATAAAGAAGGCATATCAAACAGTTTATTGAAGATTACACAACACAAATGGATAATGACCTGACCTACTGTTTCTAATTTGGAGTAGGCACTGCAGTTTTTCAGCTTCGTCTTCTGGGACAATGCTGTAAACTGGTTGCACTGAAGCATTCCGGATTATTTCTTAATTTGCATCCTTTGTAATTATACATCTTACTTATTCATCTTACTTTCTTTGCCCATGGTTAACAAAGCATTAACATATGTACTGTTTCTGTGCTTTATAATGCTTTCATGTGCTGTACCATGTTTTACCATGCTACATTAAACTTGTTATTTAATTTTTTGGGGTGACCTGTCATCTGTAACTAGTTAGTACATAAAGAACTTTTAATGTTAAAAAAACTAATACAATAATTTGAACAGTGAGTGATTGGGGTACATCAGACTCTTAAGTCCACAGGGAGGTGTGTTTTGGAAGTGTATCGGGGAGTTCTCTTAAAGTCAGAAGCAGTACTGGTATCGCAGATTTAATCTCTGTGCACCACTGTCTCACCAGAGCACTAAAGCCTCTATTCCCACTACAGAGTGACTTTCCATTTGAAACCATTTACACTCCCAGTGTAGCCTCTAAGGACCTATGTGGCATGAGTATAAATACAATATCACACCTATCTAATGTATTCTTCTTGTTATTTAGATTCACTTTGTATGTCATTTTTAGTTTCAGTCACCACGCCCTGCTGTCTTTTCTACCCTTATAAAAGTTCCCCATAGTAAAGGTATGGCAAAGTGTAATAAGGCATAGTGGTAAGCATTGTAAAGTTCGGAGGGGTATGGTAAAGCATAGTAAACAACATGACAAACCTTTGTAAAATATGTTAAATGCATCGTATAAACATGGGGAAAATGTGGAAAAACTGCAAAATGACCATGCAAATTTACTGTGGTAAACTTAAGGGAAATAAGGGAAAACTCGTAACGTAAACGCGCTCCCGTGGCCTCGCACTTGTGTACCAGCTATACTTAGAGAGAAGACATGTTTGAAAGCTCTGTTGCCACAGGGGGGATTTTAACTTATGAGTTTAAAAGAGTCACCAGATAACTTTATACAACGTGATTCTAAACACCAAGAGAAAATACTGTACACAGTTAACATAACTATGATATTTCATACCGGTTGCTCTTTTTAGGTTTTCTGAGCTGAGGTGCAATGACATAGTTTCAATAAAATACAATATTCAGGTACGCTTTGAAGCATATCATGATGTCCTCAAGAAATAAATAATAATAATTATGTGTCATGACTGGTGTTTCTTTTTTTTGTCCTCTGAAGGGCACAAATGCTGCCTTTATACCATGTTAACAAGTGTTAAATCCTAAAGGGAATGTGGCCTTAAACATCTGTCCTTATTAAATCTCAGTCAAAATAAATGCAATTTACAGAAGCATAATTCAATATACTGCTTGAGAAACCCTGTGCCTGTCCCTTATCCTCTAGTCTACAGCTTATTTGTTTAGACAATCATTCTGCAGGTCAGCCCTTGGAGATGCAGAGCTGTGTTTAGTTTCCAGGGACACCCTGCCGTCAGCCGCCCCACAGTAACCAACAGCAAACACAACACTCATCAATCATTGATGGATTTGTCCCCAGGATGCTTTGCATCATGAAGACTTTGGAGAATACCGAAAAAAAAACTGTGAGGACTAATAAAGAATTCAGTGGATGGCTTTGTTTGCTGTTATTTAACTATCATTTATTATAGTTATTTCTATTTATTTAACCTTTATTAATTATTAATGGTGTGCTAAATTATACTTGTTTACTTTAAAACCAATAATAGCAGTTGATTATATATATATATATATATATATATATATATATATATATATATATATATATATATATATATATATATACAGTCACCTCCAAAATTATAGGCACCCTTGATAAAGATGAACAAAAAAGACTGTATAAATAAATAATACCAGTACTGAGCTATATTGTAATTTTCCAAAATGTGGAATATATTTGACTTTATTAATGATTCAATGGAATCAACCAAAATTACACATTTCTCAAATTATAAATTTATTTCCAAAAAAATGAAGTGTCACAATTATTGGCACCCTTGTTTTCAGTACTTTGTGCACCCTACCCTTGCAAGGATAACTGAGTCTTTTTCTATAACGTTTAATGAGATTGGAGAACACATTGGGAGGTATCTTAGACCATTCCTCCATACAGAATCTTTCCAGATCCTTGATATCCTTCGGTCTGCGCTTATGGACTGCCCTCTTCAATTGAAACCACAGGTTTTCAATGGGGTTCCAGTCTGGAGACTGAGATGGCCTTTGCAAAATGTTGATTTTGTGGTCAATTAACCATTTCTGTGTGGATTTTGATGTGTGCTTGGGGTCATTGTCTTGCTGGAAGATCCACTTGTAGCCAAGTTTCAGCCTCCTGGCAGAGGCAACCAGGTTTTTGGCTAAAATGTCCTGGTACTGGGTAGAGTCCATGATGCCGTTGACCTTAACAAGGGCCCCAGGACCAGTGGAAGCAAAACATCAAAGATCCACCGCCATATTTTACAGTAGGTATGAGGTTCTTTTCTGCACATGCATCCTTCTTTCAAAGCCAAACCCACCGCTGGTGTGCGTGGCCAAAGAGCTCTCTTTTCGTCTCATCTGACCTTAGCACCCGGTTCCAATCGAAGTGCCAATGCCGTTTAGCAAACTCCATGTTTGTTGGTTGCTCTCAATAAAGGCTTTTTTTTCTGGCAACCTTTCCAAATAGCCTATTGGCATGGAGGTGGCGTCTAATTGTAGATTTGGAGACTTGGTGACCCCAAGATGCAACCAAATTCTGTAATTCTCCAACTGTGGCCCCTGGATTTCCCTTTGCCTCCCGAACCATCTGCCTCACTGTGCGTGGGGGCAAGATACATGTATATATATATATATATATATATATATATATATATATATATATATATATATATATATATATATATATTGCAGAAGTGAAGAATGTGGGGCCTAACAGATTTTTTTTCTATTTTTTTATTCCCAAAAGGGCTCAAAACTGTTCTATTTCCTCTTATATAAATGTTCTCACAAATAATACTTTGCTCATTTTTAGAGTCATAATCTTCAACATGTGATGAGAAGTAGTGAGCAGAGGCTGCTATCAGTACAAATATCCAAGACAATGGGGTCTAGTAGCTATATCACTGTTATTTACATCATTCAAAGAAAGAAGAAAAAAACACCTCAAAATTGTTTCAGTCTTCTTTTGAGTGCTTTTGTATTAAAAACTAAATCAAATGATTAGCTTCCTACCAACCCAACTGAATCTCAAGTGCCAAGACCCTGATACAAAGGCAAACCTACCGTACAGGAACATGAAAAAAAGACACACATACTGGAGCAACATTAAATGATAAAATCACATTTAAAAGCTTTACATGAATAAAGTATGCACATGAACCAGACAGTTCATCCAGTTTGAAATAAAACTTATATGGAGATAACTGTTTTTAACAGGATGGCAGCCTCATAAGAGAAGTTGAAATGTATCTTTAAGCCCTTGAGGGGCTTGACAGACAGAGACACAGTGAACTAAGACAAGAGAGGAATTGAACTAGAGGAGAATTTAATGCAATCACAGATGATGACAGGAGACAAGTGTCACAAGATTTAGACAGCATACAGAATTTGATAGAAACATGCAAAATTAAATATATTCTAAATAAATTTAAAGGGGGACATGTATCAAGATCGACCGACGCAGTGCTAAATTGGTGGGGTGTAAAGTAGTGCTCTGCCACGGCACAAATTTCATCCCACCCCATGTATTAACTGGGCTGAAGTTAATGAGGCACGGCATAGGCTGCCACATTTAAATGCTTAAATGTGCTGTGCCGGTGCTCAAAATGGGCTACCGGTAGCACAGATTAACAGACTAATCTGAAAAATAGCGCCTCCCCTCCAAATGGGCTACCTCAATTGAACCATAGGTAGGTCATTTGGAGAGGCAGAAACCTGTGTTTAAACCTGTGTTTTAAATCAAATGTACAGGGTTTAACCTACTAAAGCCTGGGTAGCTCATCTGGAGAGGCAGAAATGACCCGTGTTGACTAAGTGTCTTGACTTTTGTATTATATTATACTATTATACAATAATAGTATATAATGACTGAGAGTGCACGATTCATTTCACGTAGAACAAATACCCCATTTAGAAATACATTTTAGTTTCGAAAAGGAAAAAAAATAAAACTTATGACAATGTGAGTCAGTTTATCAGTACTCTTTGGTGGAGCAAGTCTTCAGCGTATGATTATAGAAGCACGCTGGGGTATAATTTCATTTTCTCAAGTATATAATTTTCCGCACAGTCTTATATGTGGGTGTTGCTCAGGCTAGCAACTGTAGATGTATGCTATATTACTAAAATGTTTGGGTATGAAAGCATGCTCTCTGGCACAATATGAAGCTCTACTGATTTGTACAGTTTGATGTTATGATAAATACAGGATTCAACTGTGAAGGAATACAGCACCTGCTGTGTTTTTCTTGTACAGAAGGATTGATAGTAATTTTTACTTTCAGCCTCCCTAGTAGCGAACAGCTTCTAACCTGCTTATTAGGAAAAATGACTACTCCCCCATCCTCATATCAACAGTTAGGATGTTTAGATTTGTTACCACCAGACTTGTAGCTCTGGCTGTATTCTATCACAATGACACACTAGCATATTGCTGTGGTTTAGCCTCTTTACATTTTTTTTTTTGTCTAAAATAAAAATAAAATAAAAAATGTAGTCTACATTATAGGCAGATGACGTAGGCCCTGAATTAAAATATAGCTACAACAACAGCCATGTCTCTTTAGTGACAACATGCCTTATTTCATCATAGTCTGATATAAGGCATGTGTTTAATTTTTTTTGTCTGCTTTGTTTCTTGTAATTTTCCCTTATATTAATATTTGTATACAGATTTTAGCAGTTGATTAGCTTGTCTGTGTATAACTGACAGTAGATTATCAGTCCCAAATAACATATTCATAAATGTCTACATTTACCAACAACATCAAGTGATTGTTATTAAAAGCCATCAAGTGTTGTCATCTATGAGAAATGAATAGGTATTTTTTATTGGTATTATTTTTATTGGGTGTCTTATTTTGTTCAGAAAATCTAGTCCAGAACTCAGGTCTCTTCTTGCGAAAACAGCTACATCCAACTTATTTTACTTGGACTGGAACATTGAGTACCAAATATAATTAATGTTTTATTAGCAAGGCCTTGGAGATGAAAACCCGAAATTTACATAACCACAATCGAAGCACCCAGAATCAAGAGATCTAGGAATAAGACTGGTGTTTGGAAAGGAAGTTGATCCAGAGCACTCACTTGAGAGTTCATTGTAGGATATTAGAGGTCTCCTCAGTGTATGCTGCTTGAAGCTTTGTAGTATGATATATGAAGCACTGTGACCTGGAGGTATGCGGTTACTGCCCTGGGTAAAGGTGTAAATCCAGTATTAACTGCTTTAGCAATATCATGGATCCTCCTTTGGTCTGTTTAATATATTTTGGTTCTTTGCTTGTAGTTTCTATTTTAGGAGTATGTAGCTATTTGAAAGAAAATAGCTAAAAGTGAAAAAGTAACAGGTGAACGTGTGGGTTGTGTAACAAATAACAGAAACAGACATAACTTAAGATTGAAATGGTGATGTTTTATAATGATATAATTTGAGAATTAATGTGTCTCTACCAGAGTAATTCCCCTCCCTATCCCTGGTCCTGGGGAGCCCTTATCCTGCACGTTTTCTAGGTGTCTTTACATCATCAGTGGCTAAAGATCTGGAACACCTGTTCATCTTGACAGGAGGCTTTGTGGTCCAATGGTTAAAGAAAAGGGCTTGTAACCAGGAGGTCCACGGTTCAAATCCCACCTCAGCCACTGACTCATTGTGTGACCCTGAGCAAGTCAATTAACCTCCTTGTGCTCTGTCTTTTGGGTGAGATGTAATTGTAAGTGACTCTGCAGCTGATGCATAGTTCACACACCCTAGTCTCTGTAAGTCGCCTTGGATAAAGGCATCTGCTAAATAAACACATAATAATAATAATAATAATAATAATAATAATTAAGCCAATAATTGGTGCAATTAAATAACTGAGAGCTTGGTTGAAACAAAAACCAAAAGACCCAGTAGCTCTCCAGGACCAGGATTGGAGACCCCTGCTACATCATCATTGTAAATAAGAACCTATTGTCTGTTAGTCCTACCTGGTTAAATAAAATATTGAAATCTGAAATAAAGGTCATGAGCTTTAAAGATATATATCAGACCTATTTCGTATAAGATTTCTCATGAATGCAACAAGAGAATAGGAGGCAACTGATTTTTAAAGGGAAGAATTGAAAGCGTGTCCCCTTTATTTTTCAGGTAATGAAACAGAAGCATAGATCATGGTTTCTTTCAGAAGCAACGCCCTTCAATAATTCAGTGTAACGTGGTCATTACCTGTGACATTTGTTTTAATTGTATGCATTGGAATGCTCTCAATAGGCTCTAACACTGACGCAGTAGAAGCTGGAACAGACAATAATTGGGAGTCGATTTTTCATACTTTGATGTCCTGTCTGTTGGAAGACTTGCTGACAAGGTTGATCAAGCAGATATTTAAAAAAAAAAAAAAGAAATAGAAAAAAAAGTCAGTTGGCTGTTTTTCATTTTCTGAAAGTATTTTGTGTTCAAGTGGATATAAACTATTAAATCAAACTAATGTTGTTTATATTTAAAATATGTCATAAAAGTGTTAATCCTGAAACCCCACTACTATATTTTGTACCCTTTATTCCTAACCAAGAACACTTAGTTGTTGCCCACAAGATCAGACCACACACAGAATTTACATTGCAGCCTGAGCCTACTGTCACCGCTGGGAAAATAGCATTTATTAGCAGTACTGCAGGACAGGTAGTAAACAGCACAGTGTTCATCTTGCTGACTAAATATCATGCAGCTTTGTATTCAGGCAAACACAGATGGATTGGTTGAGCACTAATTTATCTTTAAATCTGCATCAAATATTGTAATTTACAGTTAAATGACCCAACTAACCAAGCTGCCAGGTAAAATCCATCTATAACAGCCCAGCAACAAGGGGGATCAAATCGTTTTCAAGCACAGGAGCTTAGTGAGGTGCTTAACAAAAAGAAAGATACTGTATCTGAGTAAACCTGTTTGTAAATATTATATACATACTGTATGTATATTGTTTTTTTTTTTTACTATTCCGACACACAAAATTGAGGGTGCACGAAGAATCATTTAAAAAATCAGGTTTTTTATTATTTAAAATCCATGATGTCAAATCCGAGACCCATAGAGACCACAGAGATATTATTTAGATCTCTCGATTATAAAGATTTCTCCATTCTTAAAAATTGTTCCTTATAGAAAACCTACAGATCGAAATACGTTACTATGAACTAATACACAACAACCGAAACATCTAAAAACAAATCTTCCTGTTGGACAGTTCCTCCGGATTAAGAGGATATGTACTTCAAATGCTGATTTCCAAAAACAAGCTTGCATTTTGGCAGAGCGTTTTATGGCAAGGGGTTATACACGACAGGTAGACCAGAGAGCATGGGATAGGGCAGATTCTACAAATAGGGATGACTTATTGCAACAAAAATGTAAGAACAAATCAGAATCTCCCTTAATCTCTTCTTTTCAGAGGAAGCTATGGAAATTAAATGGTCTATAGTGTCAAATGATGCTCAAAACATTGTCTCTTTTAGGCGAGGGCAAAACATTAAGGATAAAGGTAGTACATAGTATGCATACTGTAGAAAAGGACTTAGTGTTGTCTTTTATATTGCCCCCTCCCCCAGCTGGTAACTATAGATGTGGGAGGTGTGCTCAATGTAATAATACGCATAAAATAGATTATTTTCATCACCCATCCACAGGAAAGAAATACCCCACCTGTCAATTTATCAATTGTAGTACTACCCATGTAATCTATATTCTGAAATGCCCGTGCGGTTTAATGTATGTCGGAAAAACAACTCTGCACGAGAATTTCAGAACATAAGAGTTCTATCAGAAGGAAAGATCCCAATTATCCTGTAGCTTTGACTTGAACTATAGGACACGTTAAAGAAAACATAATGTATAAAAGAGAACAATTGAAGATGTGAAACAATTTACTTATATTTAATGGTCAATTGGGGAGTGTCCTATTTACCATTTAAAACATATAGTATAAAATGCAATTGTGTTTTGAATCACCTTAATTGTCTTGATAAAGGCTAAATGCTGAAATGTTGATACATTTTTCCAAGGTCTCTATGGGTCTCAGATTTTACATCATGGATTTTAAATAATAAAGAACCTGATTTTTTTAAATGATGCTTCGTGCTCCCACAATTTTTTCTGACTTATATTTGCCTACGGGACATGGAATGAACGTTTAGGCAGAGATGGTGATGCGCTGATTTACTATTCACTATTCTGTCAGTACCAGTATTAATATGTAACTTCAGAACAATATAACCATACTGAACCCAGTAACGCTTTCTTGGCATGTTACCTATTATAAATGACAACTGAAGCTTAAATTGCACTTAAAGTATATCCAAATGCTTTGTGTGAATACACTGCAGTCAAATGGCACCGTTTATAGCACCTTAACAGCAGTTACAATACAGTTTTAGTCCATTTTGATCAAGTCACAATAGTTATGATAATGATCTTAAACTGCATTTAGAAATACTAAAATAAAATCCATCTTAAAGGGCACTAATAGTATAACATAGAAGCCCTTACGAATGCTTATTGGTCTTTATTTATTTTACAGAACATAGTTGAGCTATCTTTATAACAGATGGATGCATTTGGTTGTGTCTGGTTATCGTAATGTTCAACCACCCACCCATCTTGGTGCTTTATGCCTTCTGATAAGGGAGTTCACAAATGAGATAGGGTCATATTTGTAGGTGATTTGTATGTGATTTTTAGTAGTCTCTGTTCATGCTTTTCACACTGCCAATCTGTTATCATTAAAATCTGTGAGAGATTATAAATGACGCTTTTTTTTTCTCTGCTTGAAAGAAGAAGAAAAAAATACTCTCACACCTCACAAGTTATTTATTTGCAGTATTGCACTTTCCTGGAATAAACTTACTGTACTCTCTGTTTGCTGTCTAGACAAAAATCACTTAATGTCGTGCTGTTCTGAGCAGTTAATTTATTTGATCTGATTCAGGTTTTATAATGCTGTTTTTCAAGTGTCTTTTTATGGTGTGAGGAGGAACCACAGCAAGCAGAAGTTGAAAAACTGAACAGGCAGGGCACACAAAGAGGCTGTGAGCAGAGTGTGTCATGGAATCCAGCTGCAGTGACTGCCTTAGTCACTGATAAAGATAGAAAGCAGAACTAGACCTACGCTGGTTTGACGCTCGTATAAAATCAATTATAAGAGGGTTATAAGAGGACTTAATAAGCAGGAGCGAGGCTTGTAATTGACAGAAGGGTATGAACAGTAGTCACAGTGTTCAAGTGGACAGAGTCAGAAATTAGTATGTCAAAACTGAGCTAAATTCTGCCACTAGCTTCCCAGCCATTCCCCATTATTACCTGGAGAGACAATTGGGACAGAAATAAACTACAATAGAAGAGAATAAACACCCCCTAATCTGTATCTGTTTGCTCTATATTCCAGTGTATTTATTGATTTATTTTACTATAAACTCCTCAGAGATTACATTTGGCGGCACATAGCGAAGTTCAATTCACAGAGCCCAGTTTTTTTATTTTTTTATTATTCAGTTTGAACATTTGTAAGTTGGTACCAAATCAGATCAGATTCCAGCAAACTCACTCATCGATGTCTTCCTCTCGGTTAATGATTGAGTGCATTCAAGGTTTTGTGGTTGTCGCTTGTGTCTGGCAGGGACAGTAAGTGCCACATCATCTATTCCGGATGAATAAGTGAGGCTCTTTAGGAGGACTGACACTGTATAAACTTTGTCACATGTGACCTAGATAGCAACCAGCCTGGAACAAATACATGGAGATCTGGATAAGTAAACAATCAATGCATTAAACCCAATCCCTTATAATCCTTTATCACACGTCTTGGTCTTCTACAACCACTTTAAGCATCTATAAAGCATTTATGAGGCTTATGAAGGAAGGATAGAAGGAAAAAGAAAGAAAGAAAGAAAGAAAGAAAGAAAGAAAGAAAGAAAGAATACTGTGTGCAGTTTTGATCACCTCAATACAAAAAAGATTGCACAGGAGAAGGTACAGAGAAGGGCAACTAAGCTGATCCCAGGACTTAATGACAGGAGCTATGAAGACAGGTTAACATAACCTAATCTCTTCAGCCTAGAAAAATAAAGGGAAAGAGATGACTTGATTGAAGTGTTTAAAATAAATAAAATGTATAAATAAAGTTAACCCAAGACACTACTAAAATTTAGCACAGAGAGAAAAACAAGAGGGCATAAATGGAAGCTGAGTAAAAAAAATAGTTTTGAACAGACGGTAGGAAGCATTGTTTACACAGAGAATTATAAATGGATGGAATAGCCTACAAGATGAAGTTGTCAGATTTAAAACACTGGGAACATTTAATAAAGACTAGAGTCCCCCATCCCAGAAGGGGAGAATGGTGTACTAACCAGGGATGAGCCTTGGTGGGCCGAATATCCTTTTCTCATTCCCAAATGTTTCTTATGTTCTAAAGAAAGAAAGAAAGAAAGAAAGAAAGAAAGAAAGAAAGAAAGAAAGAAAGAAAGACATTATATGAATGAATAAATGAATGAATCATTATGTGGCTGCACTTTGGGCCTGTCCTTTACCACTGAGACATGAGTCCCAGTCTCTTCAATTGGCAGTCACTTTGAACTCATTATCTCCAGTGCAGTTCAGTACTTTCTATTAATAGGATAACACTGTTGAATATTTAAAGGTTCCCTTGATGAGGGGGGCTGGAAAATATCTTATTTTAAGCAAGACAGTTCAGCACAGCATTGACTAACATATCATAACAGAAGCAGGCTTAAATATCAAATCTGTGTACATTTACACACCATTTTCAAGATGGCCCTAGAAAATGGCAACCACATGTTTACACAACTATAATGCAACAGCATACTTGTGTAAACATTAGTTTTGATTTAGCATTACAATAAAATTGATGGCAACTTACACTGAAGTAAATACGTACTATAAACATTTTGCGTACATTTACATTAACAACCTTGTTTATCTGAGAGAAAAAAAAATATATACAAAAAAATCACTTTTTAAACAGAAACAATTCCCACACACACAAATCCCTATTTTTAAGTTAATTAATCAAGGACAGGGTAACCCGTATTTTTAATTGTGACACAGACAAGAGTCCCTTTTGTATTTTGCTGTACTGCGTAGGTGTAGGTTCTAAGCAGTGTCTGTGCATGCTTGCATCCTCAGGGCTCGTTCTGCTTGTCTATGAAGACAGAGCTGCTGACTATGATCTCTGTGACAAAATCTCCTGGATGAAGCAGATTAGCCTGGTCTTGCTACAGGCAGCCACCCTGCTGCACAGCCCTCCATTCAGTCTAATCATCTCCTGTCTCCTGACGGTTTGTACCCAGGACCCCTTGTTTCTCCATACAGAGGAGTTTAAAAGAATGGTCATGAAAAAGCATGTTATGCTGAATTTACTCTCCAAAACAAACTTTCAAAAGAAGATACATATCAAGAGATAAAGGATGTTCCTTTCTTACACATCTGTTAACAGATGAGATCTATATATTTTTTTATACTTTTATACTTTTAAAAGTGATGTTTTGTTCTATTAAGTTTACATTAAATTTCCATCTATATATAATACAAATAATAATCTTCTGGTCCAGATGTTACCAACTGACTCATCAAAAAGATGGATGTTGCTTACACGGAGTAACCGTTTTTGAAAACAACTGATAATAATAATAAGAAAAAAAACAATCTCAATAAATGCTCCTTCAAAATAGTGTAAATTGGCTCAAATTACATTTCAGTTCCCTTGTAACTAATGACCCCAACCTATCCCTATTCCCATTAGTGTAATAGAAAATGATATTTTAATATTCAAACATCTGAGCTTTAGTACAGGTACAGAGGTACACTTGTATGCCTTTTGTATGTACTGTAGACTGTATGCTGGTAAGCATGTGTGTCAAAACCTGAGGCTGTATCACTTAGCAGAGCCTTACCAGCAATGTTATTAAGATTAGCGCTGGCAGGACAGGAGAGCACAGGCTGACCATTTCACCTCTATCGTTTGCGGAAGACATATCTCAAAAGGATAAGCCTAAAATGATGGGACATACTGACATTCAGCCATTACTACATTGAGTAAATTCTGTTTATACCCCTTCACACATTTCAGTGGGGTGACACAACTCCATTACCCATCTTCACGATAGCACTTATAAAAAATGAAATATATACAGGTATTGTATTTTTGTCTTCCTGTATGTAAATTATCCAGTAGTACATACATGATGTGGAGTACGAGCCACTATACCACAAAACACTGCGATCTGAACTGTAAGCACCATTGATTGTAGTTAATGAGAGGAATGACGGGGCAGATTAAGATAGCTGCACCCTATAGCCTGGAGATTGCAGGTTCGAACCCAAGCTATGTCATTGCCGACCATGAACGTGAGTTTCCAGGGGGTGGCGCACAATTGGCCGAGCGCCGCCCGGGTACAGGGGGCTAAGGTCAGCAGGGCAATCCACGGTTCACCACGCACCAGCGACTCCTGGCTGATGGGGCGCCTGCGGGTCTGCAGTGGAGCCTTTCAGATCTGTGTTGTCCTCTGGCACTATAGGTCTGATGGATTTGCTGTGGATCTGCAGTGTGAAAAAAAGATGGCTTGGCAGGGACACGTTTCGGAGGACGCGTGTGTCAGCCGCCGTTTCCCGAGTCGCCAGGGGGTTGCAACGGTGAACTAGGATTAATAATAACACAATTGGCAATTCTAAATTGGGGATAAAAATGGGGTAAAAATCAATGACTACATTTAAAAAGAAAAGAAAGAAATAGGTTCATTTAACGTGATATGTTATCGAAGACTACAGTTATATTAAACCAGCATGTATCAACATTGCAAACTCTTAAACCAGCACGAGCAACTGAAATCCATATAAAATCCATCTCTGACTAAACCAGTTCTGCCCACTGCTTTTTTTTCTAACAGGGTAGAGCTACGATTATTCAGTTCAGAATAAGCCTCTTGTGTTCAAAGAAATCTCTCTACTTGCTGGCACCAGTGTTTGCTGTTCTATGCTGTATATTGAAGCTTGACACAGCATCAGAAACTAGAGCTAACATTGCACTTCTCCCAGGCAGTCTGACAGAACTGCTATCTTCAAAAGGCTGGAATCGTGGATGGATGAGATTTCAGGAACCTTGCATTTGAGCATGTGTCACAACAGAGACTAATGGGAGATTTTTTACTGTTAAATGCTTTAACATGCATTCCCTTGCCTCTTATTAGCTTAAATAGAAAACAAAACAAAAACGTGTGCAAACAATATTGTCTCTTTTGTGTAGCTCTTAGACTAAGTATTAGACAGATTAAAACTAAGAGCTTCTAACAGACAAAATGAGGACCCTTGAAACATTTTTTTCTACATTTTACTTTTTCAATTCACTGTAATTTGTGGATAAGTTAAAACAATTTCAAGTGATTCGATAACTTATTTAGTAATAGTTCCCAAAAAGCCTTCTTCTCTTTTGGACTCTTTTGAGCAAAGGCTCCTGCCTACTAAATTAATTGGAGTCCCTATTAATACCCAGACTGAGCATTTTATCTGTTTGTTGCTACTTCTATCCTATCCTCTATCCTATCCCTGCAATGGTGTCTTCTTCTGGGGTCTGTGAAGGTTGCCACCATGCCTTGGAGGTATGTGGGCCTCGGTTCTTAAGGATGCTCCTGTGAGGAGAGAGGGGGGCAATCGAGCCAAACCCTTCTACTTTCTAGACACCCTCAAACCCTCAAAGCTTTCTGAAATGCTAATGAAGGCTATTTTGCATTCCATAAATCTGAAAAAACATTAGTCTGAACAAAGTATTTTCACTCCAGTTGTATGTTTATTATCTATCGAAGCTGTAGTTTCCCCTCAATAATTTACATATTTATACTAAAATGTCATTATTCAGTGTCTGCTTATAACAGTAACTGTCCATTACCTGAATCCACGTCTATATAGTGTGTGTCTGGGTAGAAATTATAGATATTATACTATATTTAGTGCATATTCAGCTGTGGGTTCTGTTATGGGACTTATTGAGTGCATGATATTGTACCTCAGATGGTTTCAAGGGTCTCTAAATGTTGCATTATTGACAAACAACATAGATATTTATTACTTTTACAGAACAGCTTTCAATACATTGGTACTCTAAGCTGCTTAACTATGGAAGGTTGTTCCTTTTATACTAATTAAATATGTTTTGGTATCTCTGCAACCAAAAACAATGAGAACCATAACTAGTCTGAATGCTTTGAAGAGGATTTGGGTTACCACAGACAAGTGGTTTAGCGTCATAGGGCTGGTCAGAAACCATTCCAAAATATAGGGGTTAGGATGGAAAGCACTCTGCTGTGGCACATAGTATATCCCAACTGTCTCTTCTGAACAAAGGTATTGTAATGCTGAGTAAATTACGGCAGGAAAAGGTATTGAATGTTGCCGTGAATGGGTAATGTGAGACTTAATGATAAAGCAGTCTGTTCATATCAGTGGTATATCAACTGGAAAAATCTCCTGTTTGAATGGAAAATCTGACTGATTTTCAAGGAAACCAAAGCTGAGAATAGGATTGCAAGACTGTTAAAACAAAGGAAACAACAACAGAGCTGTTTTACTAATGCTTTCTTTTCCTTTGGTGGCACTGCATTTCATTTCTTGTTTCATTTGTCACTATGCACGTTTTGTGGGAAATAAGGATCAGTTTCTGAAAATGGTTTTTGGTAGCTTTAAAATCCCCCTTTTATCTAGTCGCATTGGAGATAGGCAGTTTTCTAAAAACATTTTTTTAGGATATGTAGGTCATCCAACCGAAAATGACCTCAGGTTCAAATGTTCTCACCATTTCACCACCATTTGAAAGTGATTAAAAACACTTTTTTGTTTTGAGTTTTTGGCTCAGGTTATCATAGATGTAGGATGAACAAAATATCAGCTTCTTGTATAAACATACAATATACATACACATTGAACTATTGTAGAACTAGGGTTGTAAAATAGTGATTTTACCAATCACCAATTACAAGACCCATCTTATATCACTGCTACACTACATTAGAAGGGTCTGCAGACTTGGATGTGCTTTCTAGCCCCATGGTAAGTGGAATAACTTTGTAGAGAGAAACATGGGTATGAAAAACAGCCTCTTGTGATTCACAGGGGAGTCAGCTTCTTAAGTTGACGACCCCTAGGTGAGCGGTTTTGTCAGTTCTTTGAATGTCAGCAGTTTCAGAACATTCCTTGGAACATGAAATTCTTTTTTGACCTAATGCTATAGGCCTCCAACTGAACATGAGTTATTTTGTGGTCCTAAATTATCATTAAAAACACAGTGTTATGGCTGGAATATGTCTGTCATTTCCACTCAAGAAACAGAAGTAACCCCTATCAAAATTTCAGATTACAGCTTGATTTTCCAGCCATAAGCCTATTACTCATTTTACAGCATGTTCGTGTCCTGAGATTTTCTCCTGTGTTTATGTGTTCTGTGTCAATTAATTGAACTATGATCATATTAGGAAGAATTACACGTGATGACAACACAACATGCTGCTGTATCTGGGGAATTCAATAGCACAGCCTACACAGGGATAGCAGCATATTAGTTCTGGGACCTCAGTTTTCAAGATACATATTGCAATGTCACTAGTTACACTGCCTCTGGTCGCTGCTCTATATTAATGGATTCATTACTGAAATCTGCTTACCTTTTGCATGGAACAAACCCCATCCATTATGATTTCTTCTACAAATTAAAAACAGGAACATATGAATGCATTTTAATCATTTTACTAAATGAGTACACAGCTTTAACAAATGTTAATAAGATTTCTAACCTGCTGGATGTATATAATGACATTAATTTCTTTAAGAAAATATATTGGAGTTTTGCTAGTTGACAGTTCTTTTATTGAATTGCCTGAAGTCAAATCCAATAATTATAATAATAGTTTTTACTGCTCTACCTGACCACAGTGTTTAGCGGGACACTTTAAAATGGTTTTCTTTCTTTTTTTCAATGTCAAGATTATAGTAGGACTATATTATAGTATTCTGTTATAGCTCTGACACTGACACTGAAAACCAAGGGATGACTGTTGGTTGCAGGTACCTGTCACTGGTACTCCCACTTCTATAGTGTACACATAAAACAAAAATCTATGCAAGACAACTTGGACTTACCAAGCCATCCGACATTTATACAATTCAAGCCGTTAGGGAGTTGACTGGAACGGTGCGTTTACACTTGTATGAAACAACAGGGAGCGCTTCTCTCAGGAAAGGAGTCTGAGTATGTATACTTTGTAAACTAAAGATGTGCTGATGCTGTGCTGTAATGACGACATCATCGAGTTCCATCATTTGAAAATACAAATGAACAGGTTTTATACCACCTTGCTTAATATCCAGTTTATTATCATGATTTTCAAAAATCACTCGCCATGCAGCATAGGTTCGTTGAGAAATGACCTCTCTTAATATCCAACGTCACCAATTTGTTTATGTTTTAACAGTCATTTGATTTGATTTGGAGTGTTCTACACCGCTGTTATGGTACAGGATGATTATGACACTTTCATTACAAAAATAGCAAGTATTTAAGGTACACCAAAACGAAAAAATGAAAAAAACAAGACCATATTTGAATTTTTTCAATCCCAGGAAATCTTCTAAAAATTGAACTGTTACTTACACGGACCCCCACACATCGAAAAACAAACAAACAAATACATTAAAAAAAAAACAGACATACCAAACATATCACTAACTGTTATAAAAAAAAGTATAGAAATAAGTTGCACTTTATTTAGATGGTACGACTTGGAAATTGAAAATATTTTCTTGTTTGTGTTTATGAATTATAGGAAGGCAGCACTGTGATGACGTGGCTGTTTGGCGTGCAGGGCCTGTTGTGTATTTTCTCTAATCTTGCTGGAATATTACCTCTGCGTTTACACTAGCAAAGTATACTGGAATCTGCCCTCTTGTCTTCTCAGTCCGGAAATCAAACTCCGTTTTTGTGAGGATTGCAGAACATGTTCGCAAGCGTTTATACTACTAAAATATTCCGGAATACGTCCTCTTGTCCACTCGTTCCGGAATATTTGTGCTAGTGTAAACACAAAGGTAATTACATGCTGTTTTGCATGCCTTTGCACGTTGCTTTCTCGCACACTTGTTCCTGCATGCTTGGAATGTAGTTTGAGTACATTTACTCACTTTTCTATCAATTTAAAAAGTATAAATCTACTTTGCTTTAGGATTTCAACCTATGAATCTTAGTTCATTTATACCATTGAAGTAAATATGCAAAAAATGGGATTTGCTTTTTTTTTTTACTTTTAGAAAATTATTAATATAAAACAAAACTGATCAAGTACTGGAAATGAGGGCATCGGCTCTATGTAATACTTGATTAAGCAGATATTCAGGAGTAATACTGTAAATCTGTACGTTGTTTTTTTTAACTTTAATCTAAATTCCATTGCACAAAGTACACTAAGCGTTTGGGGTTCATTTGACTCTTGAGAGTTAAGAGCCAATTGAGGTTTGAATTGTTGGGTCAGTTGATCCTTTTCATTTACATTTACCCTATCCACACTAGCAAAATAATGCATGACCAGCACACGTTGAAATCACTGGATTTATAATTCTGTTTTGAAAAGTAATGATTCTTCTTCATTGTTGTTGTTGGGTTTTTTTATAATTCTATGTAATATTTCTATTCATTATTTTCTTTTTTTAAATTACTGAACAACAACAAAAATAAAATAAAATAACAGACCTTCAGAAAGGTTTTTTTTTTTACTTATTCCCGTGAGATTTATGGAAATTTCAGAATCCAATTTGCTGGAAATATGATTGATATAGCACTTTAACATGACCCATGCTCAATTTATAAAGGCTGATTATAAGTCCCAGCCTCTACTGTATATCCATTCTTCCCAATTTTAACAGCAACACGTAAAATGGTAATGCCTTGTGGGTAATGTTAATGTATTGTAGTGTGCATTTTTGTTGACTTTTCACAAATGCTACTTGAGATAATGTTTCTCCATTTACATAATCAATATTTTAATGGGCTCTTCATATAACTGCTCTACTGTTGAAAGCACATGAGCGATGCAGCTGGAATATCATCATCTTTAAAAACTCAAGAATGTCTAAATTCAGGTTAAATGTGGTCAATCTTGGAACAGAACTTGCCTGTCTGTCTGCAGCTACTGGTATCTCAGAAAGATATATATTGATGTGACTGATTTTTTCTATTTGCTATTTACAGCATTTTTTCCATATTAATTTGAATTGACATTTTAAAAATTATTATATCTAATGGGGGTAAATCTTGAAACACTTTCAGAACTGTTAAAGAGTGCTTGTATTCGCCTTTAAAGAATAGAATTCAAAAGAATTGAATCTATTCAGTCTTGAACAAAGAAGACTATGCATTCAAAAGCCTAAAAGGTATAGACAATGTCGACCCAGTGGACTTTATTGACCTGAAAAAAGAAAAAAGGACCAGGGGTCACAATGGAGATTAGATAAAGGGGCATTCGGAACAGAAAATAGGAGGCACTTTTTTACACAGAGTATTGTGAGGGTATGGAACCAACTCCCCAATTATGTTGTTGAAGCTGACACCTTGGGATCCTTCAAGAAGCTGCTTGATGAGATTCTGGGATCAATAAGCTACTAACAACCAAACGAGCAAGATGGGCTGAATGGCCTCCTCTCGTTTGTAAACTTTCTTATGTTCTTATGTTCTTAATATTTTGAAACATAAAAATAAACCAAAGTTTTACCAATTGTTTTTTTTTTGTTTTTTTCAAACAATTAATAATATTTTTTAAAAAAGGTATCCATAATGTTTGGGAAAACACTAATAATAAGACAAACAAACAAGATACTTTACAAAAATAGTTTTTTAAACACTCTTGAACCGCTAATTCAATATAAAATAAAACAAAATGAAAGTCCCATGAGATGGTGCAATTAAGTAAAAGTTCCTTATAAAACTGTCTTGTTTCAGGCTGAAGAAAACATTAAAATTAAAGAAGTCCAGTCACTGGGGAAATTAAGGAAACAGTGGGAAAACAAAAGAGGCTGTGTTTGGTTATGAGAGAGCTAATCCTAGTGCCATTACTTAAACCTGCCTGCATGGATAACCGTTTAAGGCCTGTGGTGTGAGGGACATCTAGTACAAGGGTTTCCACTGAGTCTGCATTTTTCTGGAATAAAAGAAGCAAGATTAAATTAAGTTAAATGCCATCTGGATGTCACAGTGGGTGAGCTAGTCGGTTAATCCTCAATCACAGATTTAAAAAGCATGACCATGGCATGACATTGTGCACCATACCTGACATTACAAAGCCCCCTGCTATCTCCATGGTAAAACAAAGGCTAAAGTGTCATCTTTATGTTCAGGCGTAGAGTTTGAGGGGGAATACGTATTTTTTTGTTTTAGTTTGGGAATTCTTGTAGGTGAAAGAATGCAGTAAGTAGCCAAGATAACAGGATTCTGAACTATCTCATTATACTTTTGAGAGCTGTAGGTCTCACTGTGAATGAGCCTGCATCATCAAGGAACATAGAACCCAGACTGCAAGTATTAGGATTAATGTCTGGATACAATAATTGTCTGCAGTTGTATGTATAAGTGTTCTACCAATAAAATGAGAAAGAAAAGTTGAAAGCGGGGTAGGGGCAATGTTTATTATAATGAGTGGAGGTCTCTCCTATAGATCACATTGCTCAAATTGCGAAATACCAAATTATGAAATTCCTTCAAACATGTGCATCATTTTGGAGAAGGAAAAGATGTTGTTACCTCTGAGCCCATTTTATGAAAGTGACAAGACAGGCTGCTGCTTTGACAGCCTTCCACAATCGCGTGACAGGCTATGCCATGAGCTGGCCTGATGAACAGCAAATGGATCTTATCACTTCATGGATGTCAGCTGCACCGGCAAGGACGCTTATCTCAGAGCCACACACTTCTCAACTGCAGCTTTCTGTTGCTGAAAAATATGCCAATATTTGATTTTTTTAGACTTCTCTTCACCTTTCAAATTAATATAAAAAAATGGACTGGAGATTTCCTTTAACCTGATTGGTCAATAAGAGGACTTAAGTCTCTGATAAAGGACCTTGAATGTTGTCCTATCTATCTATTTAAATTTAGTAGAACAAATAAAGTAAAAAAAACTAATGCAGAATAGTGTTTGCTGTCAGCAGCAATACAGTAGCCACAATAGCAACTCATCTCCAGTTTGAATGACTAGTTGAAATCAAACAACTGGGCCTTAATCTGATTACTTTCAGCAACTTTATTTAAGCATATCACAGTAAAGTAACTACACAGACATGTTGTATCTCTTCTCTAAAGCCAGGAGGCTTTGACTTTATGAACACACTGTTACTGGTAAACAACAGGATCAGGATTAACACATACTGCAGATCATTTTAATTACTAAAACTTTTTTTATTTTATTTATTTCGCTAATACATGTTAGGACCTAACGGTAACTTAAATATTGAAACTTACACAAATGCACGAACATGCACTCAAATCTAATGTTTTTTTATGTTTTACAAACAGTTCATATACCAAGTTTGATCTTCTGTACGAGGTACCTGAATTGAAGAACAGCTCCATGTAAGTAGAAGCTTTTTTTATTACTTGGCAACTGGAAATACCCACGAAGCGTCCATCACTGGGATGAAACCTGAGTGAAGGCTATGAGACCTCAGATGGAATTCTGAGCAAAATGCATTACTCACAGAATAAAAAAAATTATAAATGTACATTTTTTTAATGTATCAATTTTCCTTCATATCCTTCGGCTTGGGGCATTTAATGACATGAGGCAGGACCTTACTAGAGGATAAACCCCTCTTCTTTGGGTTCTGTTGCTTAAACAAAAAAATGATTTAATGATGCAGCATCTAAAGCATAGTTTCCTCACATACACAATAGCCTAATAGAGACACCTGCTGGGAGAAGAAGGATGCCGTGCAGCCACACACGCTACCTGTCACTGTTTGTCCCTTAATTTGCAGTATCGGTAAGTGTTGACTTATTCAGCTGGGTATCTTTAAGACATGGTTTTTATCCCCCAGAGGCCAACTGAAATGGTCATTACCTCTGAAAAAAGCACACATGTGAGCATGGTTGAGCTTTAAAAGGCCACAGAGTTCCTTAACAAGTTTTAGAACATCGCCTTCACTTAAATTGGTGCCATTATAGCCTATTTATTGACTGCAACTTTGGCACTTTATTTATCTTTTCAAGCACCAACTGTGCTTTAAGAAGTGATGCTATTGAGATCTTTGAACCAGAACACATCAAATAACCCAGTATGATGTAAGGGGCGTTATGGTATTATATGATCAGGGGAATCTATCTCCCATTCACTTTCATTGGGATTCCAAATTGTGTTCCTTGCGATAACATAAAGATGATGTGCAAGGCAGAAGCCTTGCTGCTGTAAATAGTGTGGTGTAAATACAGGGTTGGCAGGGAGGGGGTTAAAATACCCCCTGCCACAATACATGTGGGAATGTGGCAGGAGCCTTAATTGAATGATTGATGGTTAATTAGGCTCCAGCCACACGCTATATAAGGGAGGAGAAATGTTTTCTTTAGATGAGGGTTTGAGTAGGTGCTGTGTTTGAGGTGCTGAAGGTGAAGGTGAAGGTGAAGGTGAAGGTGAAGGTGAAGGTGGAGGTGGAGGTGAAGGTGAAGGTGAAGGTGAAGGTGAAGGTGGTGAAGGTGAAGGTGGAGGTGGAGGTGAAGGTGAAGGTGGAGGTGGAGGTGGAGGTGAAGGTGGAGGTGGAGGTGGAGGTGAAGGTGAAGGTGGAGGTGGAGGTGAAGGTGGAGGTGAAGGTGAAGGTGAAGGTGGAGGTGGAGGTGGAGGTGAAGGTGGAGGTGGAGGTGGAGGCGGAGGCGGAGGCGGAGGCGGAGGCGGAGGCGGAGGTGGAGGTCTAGCCTAGCCTACGTCTTATTGTTTTGTTTTAGCCTTTTATTTTGGCACCCGCACCTTGGTGGCCATGAAGACTGTCATTACCGCACTGGGTGAGACTTACTTTTTATTCAAATAAAGGACCTTAAAAAAAAAGAAAGTCCAAAACACTTCTTACAAGGTGCATCCAGAACCTCAAAACACCAATAAAAAATATAAGGTAAAACATTTTGGCTAATGTCTTAAGTTTACTGGCATTAGCCAAATGTTAGTCTACATCTTACATATTCACTTTTAGTAGAGGATTCTTGGAATTATCACACCACATTCCTTTAAACAAAGAAATTGGATTTTTAATAATTTAATGTTATCTTTATATATTCTGTGATTATTTACACCTTCATATGAGATGGTGTAAATTTGCACTAGTCAATTGTGTTAGTCATCTATAATAAGTTTTGAAAATAATTGTGTAGTTACTTGAAAGAGCAAATATGTCGCGTAATCACTTCTAATGTAGCAAACATTTATTATTATTTGTTTATTTAGCAGACACCTTTATCCAAGGCGACTTACAGAGACTAGGGTGTTTGAACTATGCATCAGCTGCAGAGTCACTTACAATTACATCTCACCTGAAAGATGGAGCACAAGGAGGTTAAGTGACTTGCTTAGGGTCACACAATGACTCAGTGGCTGAGATGGGATTTGAACTGGGGACCTCCTGGTTACAAGCCCTTTTCTTTAACCACTGGACCACACAGCCTCCTCCTTATGTAACTTTACAACTTAAACTCTTTTGAAAATAGAACAAAATTGTAAAATTACTAAAATGCAGTTAATTGTAAGCAACAGTGAGTTCTTGTGAAAATAACCTCCTAAATACACACTATTTATTACTTATGTAAATGGTGTAATTTGGTACAATGGTAACCAGCTGAATCTGATGTTTTGTCTTAGAGTTTCAATTGAAGCATATCCCCTAGTTCTAAGAATATGAAAGCGATATGACAGTTATAAAACATAGTTTGTGAAAACAGGTGAAAATAAGTTCAGTGAAAATCTAAACTGATATGAAGAAGGCACTTTAATGGAACAGTGCAGATGATTCAACTTCCTTGACTTTTGAAAGAACCTTTTTAGCACATTCAGACAACTCAGGCACCAGATCAAGTGTTACCTTTTAGGAAGTGTGGCAATGAGTCAATTTGCAGTACAAAACAAGTCTTATTTGGACTGCGGCAACAAGAGATAAAAGTGCATACATCATTGATTTTAGCTTTATTTAATTTTGAAAAATTACCACTCATATTCGTTCCTAATGCAATTTGCACACAAAAGAGTTACTTGCAAACTCAAAAATAGTTTGCGTTTTTTGCCTCATAGAATGAAAGAGAGAAGGAGAAGGCATGCACACATAGACAGCAATTAAAGTTAATTGTTTAATGTTGTCCTTTATGTCCTTCAGTGCTGCAAACACTGCTTAACTAATATATTGTTTTTGTCATTTAGATATATTTTTTTATATACGGCAATATTCTGTTTGAGTCATCACATCCAAAGGATTAAGCACCACCCTCGCCTCTTTATAGCAACCTGAATCATATCTCAAAGTACATTTTGTACACTACAGTATCACCATTATATTTCCACTGTCTACCTCCAGTGGATGTAAGCAATATATCTGTTGAACAAGTGGTATTTCTTGTATCCATAGAGGGCAAAGTGTTGCTGGGGGGAATGTTAATTGTTACACTCTGGCAGGTGTACTTGGAGGTTGGACATGATCCTGCTATATCAAGGCCACAGGGGTGCTTAACATGTCTGACAAAGAGTGCTTTAGATAAGATAGCTCTGATCTACACCCCTACCAAGTTTCTATTCAATTAACCCAAATGAGCAGTTACCACAATGTTAACAATGTAGATTAAAGGTTTGCTTGGGTCAAAATAGAACACATTATATTTATTTCTGGCTTCAAAATATTTACACCAGGAGAGACCCCTATAAGCAAGGTTTCATTCTAACTCAGAAGATCTAGCAGTGATGGACCTGGTAAGTAGTTGGATAGAAGATCTCTGAGAAACAGTGCTGAACTGTTCAGGAGCCAATGTTCAAATGGGGTCAGGGGTCATTTTTTGAATAACGTTAAAAAACAGTATGGCTGCTTACTGGATATTAATGATAAAATGATGCACAATCAGGGACTTGACCCTATTCAGGTAAATGATTTTTGTGTAGTGTTAATCATATTCTGCACAAAGCTGTACATGCATTGTCTTGACAAGCATCGTATTGATATTATATGCAAGGAACGCTTGCTGAGTTGGTGTTTGCAGTGCTATTAAAATGCATGTTCCTGAAGCTGCTATAAGCATGCATTTTGTGGTTTGGATTGAAGGTCTGTGTGGATTACAGTAGTCCTGAATTTGCTGTATTTGTGCAGGTGTTAATTCCGAGATTCTCCTATGCTTATTTGTAAAATGTCACAACAGCACATTTTAAAGCTGCAGAATAATTTTTCCTCCATAGTAAAGGTTGTAATTACAGTACATCAAATCAGCTAAATGAATTCTCCACAGTCTGCAGGTTTCAATTTCATATTGTGCCATTACTTAGCAACATCTGTTTAGGTCATTATGTGGTTTCTTAATGGAACTTTCCTTTGTAACTAGAAATGTATAATGCAATACAATATACATCTATTTTTTAAATTGGTATTTTTTTAAGCAGTACTGGGATGACTGGACTGTTATAAACTGAAAAAACTTCAAATGGGCCTGTTTCTACTGTATCTTTTATGGTTTTAACTACTGGTAATAAGGACATTGATCAATTATCACTGTGAAAGCTAGGTTGCATTTAGATTTGATTTAGATCATTATAATAGTCCCCAAGTATTCTGAAAAGTGAGCTCAGATTTTGTTCATTAAGCAGTTAAAGAAAAAAATAATAATAATTCTGGCATTAATTTGACTGCTTAGTTAGAAAACTACCAGAGGTTTGTAATGTTACCGAATGGTTGAGTTTGCTATAATAATACTGATGTCTTGATACCAACAAAAATACACACAGTATTAGGTATATTATTTACTTCTGCCACTTTGATGGAATGTATGTATGTCTCTCATCCTACACATTCACTTTCCTTTTGTTCACCTGGATATATTTACCTGTTAATGCCTTAAGGGCAACATCTGATAATTAACAGCATCATCAAAACAAATACTGTACTTAATTACAAAAGGTGAGTGATTTATTTTGGTATGTTGTGAACACCAGAAACAAAGAACCCTAATTATAAAGAATTCACATTTTTGGAAGCTTCAGTTTGAGAAGGGAAAACATCCGTGAAACATTACAAAACAACCTAGATGGACTTCAGAGTAAAACATTAGGTAACATTGACAGTTTTATTTTACTTTGATATAACTTGTGCACATTGCACACTGGAGTATACATGTTTGATGGCAGCCTGGGTCTCTGAGTATGCATTTTGATTGGTTGATGCCACTTGGAGCATCATTTTTATTCATTAAATAAACAAACACATCCTGATGAGGGTGAAGCACTTTAGTTTCTCCAGTTGTATTGTTGCAGCGGATGGCAGCACTTTAGTTTCTCCCATGTATTGTTGCAGCGGATGGCAGCAAACCCTCATTTTATTTGGCAGCTACATTTGATATATTCCATTTCTACTCAAACAGGTGTTAAAATCTACAGTCTTCATCGAATGTTACGTAAACACTCAACAAACGTGGACCTTCCTATTAAGAAAAACATTTAATTAGGTAAACTGGGAATTTAGAAATCAGCAATGCCTCTAAAGATCTAAATATTCCAGCTATAATAAATCACTACCTGTACAGAAGATCCCCATTCACATTAATGCCAATATAATCACAAAACAAAAATGGTACCAATATCTTCATATTAACTTTAATTATGCATGCACATTATATCACATTTTTAAAAAATGATCTAATAGTTCAAACCAATGTTGCAGTATAATATTTACTCAACCTAATTTATACTTTGGATCAAAAGGTGTGCTGCTTGAGATTGGTGTGAGTCGTCTTTGTGCATTTAAATAATTCAGATCTGAACAGCTACTATTTAATGAAAGTATGTATGAGAACTGCCTTTTAAAAACAAAATGGCAGCTGTTGCTGTTGCACTGCAGTGAAACAAAGAGCTTCTTTCCAATAAAACGATCATGGGGATTTACACATCTAAAAGTACTTTTGTCATAAAAATGAAGCACATGAAACAGAATGCCAGCCACTAAATTAAACATGTCACACTTTATTTCCAGCATAATAAAAAAAAAAAAAACATGTTTTAAAACTTGGCTTTGTAATATGTTACATTATATTTAAAAGCTCCTCCACAAATGGAATTTGTAATGCTAATGACATACTCTTTCCAGACTCAGTGTTTTATAGGATGATGTCATTAATGGATTTAACGTATTATTCATTTATCTGAATTGTTCTACAGTACAAAAAATGGCCAGCCATGGTTTTAAGATGGCCAGTGGTGGTTTAAGAGTAATGCTGGTTGTGTAATAGTTAATTACATCTCTGACTTTAGCATTTGCTTCAGAGTGGGGGGAAGAAAACACCACCTATGCTATTAATAGTGACAGAAGACATGAGTCCCTTATTCTTAAGTGATAGCTCTTGGCCCTGTTACATTTTTTGCTGTATTAAATAACATGAAATAAGTTGATGTTGCCCTTCAGAAATGTCAAACTTGTTTTACAAAGTTTCAATAATGTGGGACTTACCAAACACATGCACAATTAATTATAAAGATCATTTTTCTTCTCTATGGCTCTGATGTATATATTTGGCCTTTTACTGAAGAAAGGCAGCAATGTGAAAGTCCCCTCAAATATCGTTACCTCTGAAAAAATAATGTGCTGTTGTGGTTACTGCTCAATCAAAATATCAATTAACAGTCTGCCATACTAATTAATGCTAATTGTTACCAATGATTCCGAGCAAATTTGAAGTATTAAAACAATATTATAAACTGTATTGATAGTATATACTGTATTTAGTAGTTTTTTTTTTTTTTATGTGCAGTTAATAATGAAAACTAAATTGTGGTCATCTTTAAGTTCTGTTATCTGAGTTTGAAGTCACAAAACACTTCTAAAAAGTGACTTTTTTCCCAGGTGTTTTGAAAACATTTTGTCCACTTTCCAAAACACATAATTATTTTATATTCGGGAAAGCACCAGGGAAAAAGTAATGACATTTTATATAATGATTTATGTCCTGTATTTCACTTTATTTATTGTATTATGCATTGTTCCTCACTATCTTGTAAAGCGCTTTGTGATGGTGGCTCCACTATGAAAGGTGCTATATAAAATAAAGATTGAGATTGATTGATTTTCTATAATACAGTTTATTGAGTCACATCTGAAGTTCTGCATTGTCTGCTAAATTGAAGTATTTACCAAAGCGTGGGGTTTAGCAGTTCCACATGGGAAAAAGAAAGATTATATATATATATATATACTATATATATATATATATATATATATATATATATATATATATATATATATATATATATATATATATATATATATATATGAACCAGAACATATTGAAAAAGCTCAACTACAAAAAAAAAGAGTTTCAATAGATTTGTTTGGACCCACGTATAAACAAAATAATTGAGACAATAAGACACCTATGGCTATTAACAGATCTAAAACACAATAATCTGTAAGAAGAAAGTGTTGCTCAACCGTGCCACTTCTGAATGATATTTTTTCAAAAGTGTTTTACTGCAATCTGCAGAGGGGAGGTGGATGGTCAAGGCGGTCAAAGGGAACAAAGGAGTTTGCTTATAAAGTATGTCAATATTTTTTAAATATTTTGGACATAATGACTTGTTTCAGGATGGACGAATCAACTGTTGTTCCTTCACACACAATGGTTGCACCAAAACTGCGCTAACACAAAGTGGGATGTCAGTGGAAAAAGTGATGGGTGACATTTCATTGAAACACTATAATCATGTGCTGCTGCAGCTTTACAGTGACTTGGTGATTTAACAGAGCGCTTGGGTTTAATGATAATAGGAAAACCATTTTCACCTATCAAGTGCTGTGAACCATTTTGTTTCACTCCAACTGCAGAAATCGATAGAACAAACTATCTACAATTTCGGGTTTCTGAATTGATCCACACAACAACAAAAATACACAGTGTCACAAGACGGTCAACATGTTATTGAACATTGTAAACCAGAACGATTCTGTGGTAAGCTTGTTCACAAATAAAACAGCAAAATAAAAAAAATTAATTAAGAAGTAGCACCAAGAGGGCTCCCGAGCGGTGCATGTGGTAAAGGCACTCCGAGTGGAGTGCAGGATGCGCCCTATAGCCTGGAGGTTGCCGGGCTATTCTATTGCCGACAGTAGACAGGAGCTACCAGGGGGCGACGCACAGTCTGGCCGGGTGCCTGCGGGCTTGTCTGTAAGCTGCCCAGAGCTGCTTTGTCCTGCGACACTGTAGCTCTGAGGTGGCTGCACGGTAAGTCTGCAGTGTGAAAAATAAGCGGTCAGCTGATGGCACACACTTCGGAGGACAGCATGTGCTCATCTTCGCGCTCCTGAGTCAGGGTGGGGGTGGTAGTGGTGAGCTGAGCCTAAAAATAATTGGATATGCCAAATTGGGAGAAAATAATAAAATAATTAGAGATTACTAAATAAAAAAAAAAAAAAAAAAAATACCATCAATGTTTTGTTAAAATAATATGTAGGAATGTATGTATGTACAGTACGAAGATGTACTGCCTGGCCACTTTATTAGGACATACTATTGGGTTGGTCCCATTGTCTGCCTTGATCACAGCCTTAAAACAATGTGGCATAGACTCCACAATGCTTGAAGGATGTTAATCTGTTCAGACACTTTCCCTTTCTTATGACATATCACATAACATGATCAACTTGATGTGTAGCTCTGGCAATGCTAAATCCAGCCAGGTAGACAGGATATAATAAAGTGGCCAGGAAGTGTAAATATGTATGTTTTATTTTATTTTAAAAAGAGGGACATTCGTTGCAGTTCAAAAGAAAAATAATGACTAATTGCTTATGCAAAAGAATAACTGGAATATTGGAATTTATAATGTAAATGTTAAATGTAAATGTTAAAAAGAGCCAAACAAAACTCCTGGAGGGCATTATATGAATATTTTTACCGGTCTACAGTCAGTCAAGTTTGGCAACATTTTTGAGAACATACAGTCTAAATGAAAAGTCACAAAGCTATATAAACAGACATGGATCTTATACTACCGCCATTTAAATATATACTTGTGTTCTCCCACAGGGATAATTTATTGACCCCTTTATTATAAATATTGCATAATATAATACAACTAGAGTGAAAACAGGACAGTGAAATAGCAAGTTTATATTAAGATCCTCCACTGTTTGCATCACTAAATAGCCCTTTAACCTTTGATTTAATCGCACTGCACAGAACTCAATCAGGTGACCTTATCCAAATCATTTTATTTAGAATAAATACACCACAAGTCCCACCTTGAGTTAAAGAAAAAAATAGATCACATAAACTAAGCCGACTTTATTTTTTTGACTTGAGTATATAAACTAATTCCAGAGCCTGATTACTTTGACCTACAGGTAGGCTACAGTGTGTAAAGTTAGCCTCTATTTTAGGGAAGAAACGGTTTATCGAGCCTTCAGTAGTATATGAAAGAAAGAAAAATACAATATAGGTCACATTTTATTTTTTATAATAACAGTAAAAAAAAAAAAATCCTCATTATTGGAAACTTGGAACCCTTTGATGAATTCACCCCAATTAGCCTTTAATTAAACCGCTCATTAAAATCTTATTTGAACAATGTATGACAGCTCTTACATATTTTTTGCAGTTCAATTATGGAAAGGGTTTTAATGAAGTTACAATGTTCACAGGAATCGTTTGAGCAAAGTAAATGCTGGGCACGGAAGTGAATAGACTACAAGGAACCTTCATATCAGCAGCCACTTCATCAAAAAAAGAAGGCATCGACCCATTTCATTAACAGAAGCACATTCATAAGACAACCTGTGAGACTGCATTGCTAATTTGTTTCGGTAATATAACCTATGATGATATATAATAATGTATACTGCTGTTTAACATTTATGAATTGGAATTGCAAAGATGCTCTTTGCCATGTGCTCTGTCAATGCATTGTGTTTCATCAATGAAGCAAAACATAAAGACAGCCTACTTTTGATTTAAACCTCTGCATAGTATAGGCAAGTCATGACCTCATTGCATCAAATTTAAAATCATTTTACTTTAGCATGTAACCTCATAACAAGCTGTTTAAAGGGTTTGGGTGAAATGAAAGTTTGATGTATCACTCACACACACACATACACATTTTCAATTCTGGTTAATTAAACCTATACTTCATACAGTACATCTGGTATAAAAATCAGCTGAAGTAATCTGCCATGGATTTTTTAAAATTAGTTGTTTTGCTGTTTGCAGTTCAAAGAAGCAGACTATCTTAATCAATCAGGTTATGCACAAGTTAAACGCCTTGCCACCAAATTAATGTCAGTCATTCTGGCAGCAAGCTTCTTGTACTCAATTACCAAGAAAATGTTTTTGCCTTTCCTAAGTGATCAATGTGGGGTGAGAATGCTGCAGACAAGACCAAAAAACAAAAAAAAGGAAATGTGTTTCTTTTTGCTGTTCAGGGTAAAAGCAAAGAAAACCCAGCTTTATGCACCTACTCTTACATGTGCTATCTAAGCCCATACTGCACAAAGGTCTTGTGTTTAGGGAATAAAAAAACAGAATAAACAAGTTTTTAGTTGCGATGTTATGTTTTAACTGCATTAACACATTCAATATGAGAGTACAGCTATGGCCAAAAGTTTTGCATTACCTAGAATTTTAGGATTGAGACATAACTACAAAGCGATATATAATTCAATATTTTTCATTCGCCTTTATGAAATGAATTAATTCTATAGGGTGATACAGATGTGGTTGGTATGCCTTATACAGTATATGCAAACTTGCTCCTTTTCGACATTATTTTTCAGTGGCTCATAAAATATTGTATTTTTTTTTGAGCCACCTTGCGCTCTTTATTAAAAACATCATAAAGCCTGTTAATTGTGTGTAACAGGGCAGAAGCCCTGCACGGGGCTTGTGTTGAGTTGGCAGGGAAGGAGTTAATCTCTAATTAGGCTCTAGCCATAGCTGTAAATAAGGAACCAGAAACCCTTGAGGGGGAGAGTTTGGGTGAGTTGCCTGTTTAAACCTTTTATTTTGGCCCTTGTTTGTTTGTTAACATTTATTCATTGGTGTAATAAATGTGTGTAACAGCACCTTTAAACTACAGCTTCTGTCTCTGGTCTAATTCCTGACCAATACACATTGTATCCACTACACAGCACACAGGGATCTCACCCAAACTCTCCCTCTCAAACAAATGATTTCTAGCTCTTAATATAGCTGTGGCTGGAGCCTAATTAATCATCAATTATTCACTCCAGCCGCATTCTCACGTGGAGTTGGCAGGGAGAGATTAACTCCTTCCCTGCCAACTCAACACAACCCATGTTCAGTGCCTCTGCCCTGTCACATCGTGCAACAGTTTTCTTTGGTTCCTAATGTGAACATTATCAATTTATTCTTCCTTTCCACCAGCAGGTGACCAAATCTGCCTGGTGTGTAGATATCCAAGGACAGAAAAATCACAGCAAATGAAACAAATGTCAGTAATACCTGACTCTTTCCTATTTTTGACTTTGGATACCAGTATCTCCGTCCCACTCTATCATGGCAAGTAATCAGCTCGGCTGGTCAAAAACAACTCAAGCTGAAAGTGGTGAAACTTGTTGTAGAATTAGGAGGTTATATGATGTTCCAATGAAGAACCCCAGTCAAATACGTGCTCTAACAGGTTATTGATTTATTACAGTATTTTGTGAGCCCCTGAAAAAATGCCTAATCCTAAGTAAACAATATAACTTGATACCATATACACTGTACATCCAAACTGTTATTTGCTGTTATTTTCTGTATGGTATATGTATTGTATATGCTTCATGCATACCTGTACAAAACAGTAAAAGATCAGGCTTATACAAGTAGCTACCGTATTTGCTCGAGTAAAAGTCGAGGGCGAAATTCGGATATAATTATTTTTTTTCCCTAAATATTTCTGAAATTGCCTTTCAAAACATACTCCATTTTATGTTTCTGTTTGATGTTACAATAGGAAAAAAGTTACAATTATTTATTTCAACAATTTTTTTTGCAAAACTCCAAACATGCTAATTCAAAAGTATTCATACCCTGACAAGGAAAATTAAGTTAGTAGCTAGCTGAGGCACCTTTAGCAATAATAACCTCTTTTAAATTATTAGGATATTTGTCAATGAGCTTTTGGCATGATTCTTTAGTACATTTTGACCATTCTTCAACGCAAAATTGTTCTAGTTCATTCAAATTCAGAGGACTTCTCTTGTGTATAGCCTACTTCACCTCATACCAAAGATTCTCAATCGGATTTAGATCAGGACTTTGACTAGGTCATTCCAGAACCTTGATTTGATTCTTCTTTAACCATTCTGAAGAACCATTCTAACAAAAAAAAAAGTTTTGAAGCAGATGGTTTCAGATGATTGGCCAATATCTTTTGGTATGCTATGGAATCCATTTTACTATGTATTGGAACTAAATTTCCTGTGCCATTAGAGGAAAAACAGCCCCATAGAATGATATTACCACCTCCAAGCTTGACAGTAGGTATGTGTTCTTTTCTTTGTAAGCCTCACCAGACTTTCTCCAGCCGGCGAGACCTTCACCACGCAATACTCAACCTATGATTGAAATGGAAACCGCAGTCCCACTTGCAGCTAATTCACTTTTAATATCTTAGCAGTCAATTTCGGATTGTTATTAATCTTCTTCACAATTCTTCTACTTGTTCTTGGTGAAAGAACCTTCTTTCTTCCAGAGCGAGGAAGCATTGTGACAGTACCACGAGTCTTGTACTTCTTGATAATAGAAACGATAGTTGAAATTGGGTTATTCAAATGCTTGGAAATCTTCTTGTATCCTTCTCCAGCTTTATGACAATAAATAATTTTCTGTCTAAGGTCTTCAGATAGCTCGACTCTACTTTGGATAGCAATCATCCTATGCCTAACCCTTTTATACTCTCTAAGAATGTTCACCTACAATCCTACATTTTCTAGACTTTTCTAGAATTAGGTTCTGCATTATAATATTGAAATTTCTAGCACCTTGTAGACAATACTATCATAGCATCAAAGGGTATGAATACTTTTGAATTTGCATTTTTGGAGTTTTGCACAAAAAAAATGCTGAAATAGATAATTTTAGACATCTATTTCTTGTAACTTTGTTTCCTCATCCACAAAAGCAAAACTTTTCTTACAAAAGATTTTTCTAAATTAAATTTCCATTGGGGTATGTAAACTTTTTACTACAACTTCACCTCTATGGCATACAAAAACAAATTTTAAAGAACAAAGGGTGATCTAGCACTAAATGACCATACCTACCCCTCATCCTCCTGCATGATTTGGGTGTATATCAGCAGGAATAAAATACAGTCGTTTCCTCAGTGGAGAATAGTCTACCTGTTATAACAAAACGTGGATCACAAGCATCAGCTAAGTGGTACAGCCAGACTGTATATTAACTTATTATAAATCATTGTAAGCTCAAAGACGATCAGGACATACATATGTTTTATTGCTAATACATTCCTTGTTAATAGGCACGTCTTTATGCTGTATAGGTCATAAAGTGGTGTGATCATGGCTCCCATTTGCCCTATAATGTCATTCGCTCTGCTCCAACATCATTCTGCAGTGAGTCACTTGACCTGTGGAAACTGTGTATTCAGATTAACAGAGACATTTCCAGCTTGCTCAAAATAGCTTCTCGAGACTAAACCCTTAACTGACCTCACTATGGAGGAGTAAACAAACATCCATCCATTGCTATCCTATTGCTATTTGGAGGGAACTGTTCAAGGTTTCATTTTCTAAACTGGCTTGTTGTAATAAAGCTATATTGAACACAAGAGTAATTGTTGCTGTGAAAGCTTTCCGGCTTCATTACAGCAACAATCTGGGGACTGAAATAGTAATGGATTTGAATAGTAATGGTTTTTGCATGCATTTAGTCTGGTAATAATTAAAAAACAATATTATTCCCATTAGAAAATAAAACAATTAAAAATTGGATTTACTAACTAGATGTATTTTTCATCTGTGACATTTTCTTAACTATAGCACATGTTTTGTGTATTTTAATAATAATAATAAAAAATATATATTTACAATTAGGCCATGGTGTAATTACATTTTTACACAAAGTCAGGTCAATTACATATATTTTTTGACCAAGCTGGACAGATACTGTAGATCTGTCAATCATATTCAAACAATGGGCCACAACCTCAACAAGTCATAGACGGAACTGAAACTTATGTTGCATTGTGTTAACCGCTTACTGTATAGTAAATTTAACATATGCCACATACATGTACTGTTTACTGTAATAATTAATATATTATGCACACCCCTTTAAAATGTTTACAAGAATACGGTAACTACTAAGTTATCTAGGAATATGGGTAATTGTTTATATATATATATATATATATATATATATATATATATATATATATATATATATATATAGATATATATATATATATATATATATATATATATATATATATATATATATATATATAGAAACCAAAGTGATGTTTTCTGAAAGCTTTTCATATTGTTTTTCTGTAGACTTTAATATGATTTAATTAACTCCCAAGGAGTATTCCTTTTCTAACCCGCAAATGGAAACTATACAAAAGATCATGCTTTTGATACTGAAATTGTACACATCTGTAAAGAAATCTGTTTTTATTAGCCTTTTGGCAACACATCAAACTGTGCTCCATATTTAGCTTACGTACATGGGAACCACTGTATAAATCACTGTCACATTAAGCTGCTGGTTGTGACAACCCATTTTTCTAAACCTAACTGCAGCTACACAGGTTGGCAGTATCCTTGTAGTACTATATTTTAAAAATACAGTTCACTAAAGAGAAAAAAGGCTGGCTAGCTTTATTAAACAGAAAGCTCTTATCTTAAAACAGCTGTTTATAGTTAATTGCAGCATTTACTTAAGCCTGCTTCTTTTATATAGCACTCATACTTACAGACAGCTGGGATATTTCCAGGGGCTTAGCCTAGTCTTTGCCTTCCTGATTAACATAACTTATCTAGGAAAAAAGGTGGCAATGTATTAGGATGCAGCAATTCGTATATAGGATAGAGACAATATAAATTGGCAAAAAAATTAACTTGAGCAGCCATATCTATTAACTCACAATGGAGCAAGTTAAACTCAACAAAAATGCAGCCTAATAAAGAAACAGAGAAAGCATACTAGAATATACTGCACTTTAGTGATACTCAGCTGTGTGGTCAACTCATTAAGAGTATTTTATTATTTTTTATTATTTTACTGGACTCTAATTAAAGACACTTTTCTTCTTTTTTTCAAAACACCAGGAAAGACAAAATTACACAAAATGCTTCAATAATGTGATGTAATACTTATTGAAAATAAATGCTATAAAGATAAAAACAACCAATATTCACAATTGTATTATAAATGCATTGTGTATGATTTAGATGTGGAGTATGATGTGTCCTTCAATGAAGAGGTGATGTGCTTTGGCTATCCTAGACCTGGCTGAAGCATAAAAACATGAAATGTACAGGATTAGAAGATACCGTTTTTCCATCTAATCCTGCTTTGTTTATACTGTTATTCTCCAGACAGAATCCAATTGTTTCTTAGATGACCTAGCTGCAACAATTTCACTTGGAAAACTATTCCACTTTTATTTCCTCTAGCTAAAACAAGGAAAGTGATTTATTCTGAACTTGCTTTTACTTATTTTACATGCTTGGCCTCTTGTTCTGCTTCTTGCATTGGCCCTATCTATATCACCTATAAGGTTAGAAACCTTAAATCAAATTCCCATTACTCATAGTAAAGTATGCCAGAAGGTTTATTGAGTCAGTCCTGCTGCTGTACATCAAGCACGTTTTAAGTTCAAGTTGGCAATGGTGTGACCTTTTTGGTCAACTGTGTGAACATCACCTTAACAAGGTATCACATTTAAATTGGTGATTCTTTGGGTTCCAGATACTGCAATCTGAATAATTCTTGGGCTTGGAGTGTCTGTCCTCAGAGGACCCTGAGTGTTTGCGTGAGGATTTTTAAACAACAGCTAGTCTGCCACCGCTACATAACAGCTACTTCCTAATACTAATAATAAATTTTGGAATTTATTTTTGTTGCTAATATGTACTCTCGACAGTTGTTAGGATGAGTTTTTCAATGTGGTGCAGGGGCAAAATCTAAACTTGAATTGTTAGTCAGCTATCTAGATTGCAGTCTAGAGTTTATTTCTCACAGTACAGCTACTGCAAAAACTAGAAAACTGGAATTCAGGAATGTCACTCCATGCCGTACTTAGAAGCAATTAGATAGAAAGAGTATATAATTATGAGGTAGGACATATATTTTAGAGACACCGCACTCACATGGTCTGTGAATGGCTTGTGAATACATTTATTGCTGTCTTAAGCATAAATAGACTGTTTGACATCATAAACAAGTCTTAGGAAAACAATGTGCAGACGTAAATGAGAAGTGGCATTCAAGACACATGGATTCAATTATCCAGCTCTCCCCACACCCAAGAATACTGTCCCAAGCTCAGGGGTGTGGAATCTCCTTGCAGAGAAAAATGAGAGGCAGGAAACCCAGTCTGAAATGAATAAGACACTTGTATTCTGCCTACAGCCAGGGGAGCAACAAGAAATGACCATCAACAGAAAAAAACCCACTTGGTTAAAAATGTAAATGGCCACACACTCTTGTTCTTGTATTACTAAGATTCTGGTTGATCACAGGAAACTCCATGTCTGTTGGATAAGTGTACTGCTTTGAAGGAGAAATGCCCTGATCCTATAATAAACATATATAAGGATTATTTAAATATGGCTTGCAAGATCTCTTGTACCACCTAATTGAAGTACCTGGCATCTCCAAATGTTAAAAAGTTGTTACTCCCACTGAGAGCTTACCTAGACGCATCACACGTCTGTTAGTAATGTGAGGGCAGCTTCTGAGAGTTACTGTTCTGTATGGTTCATAATGACAGGCTTGTGCTGAGAAGTTAAAATCCCTCAAGTTAATAAGAATGGAAATCCTCCAGTGCCCTCACCAAGTGGGAATGGGTATTTTTCATATCTCAATAAAACGTATACCTGTATCTTCTAATGCTCTGTAAACCCAAAACCTGGGGCACCCTTACTGTAGGATACTGGGGTCCAAAAACACGATGGTAAAATGTTTATCCCACAGTAAATGTGTACAAAAATATGCCCCTTTGAACTTTGACAATATTTCTTTGAGCAAAATCAGCAGGCCGGCTGTTCCCATTCAAAGTCTTTGTATGTCAAGCTGGGGAAAGGAACATGCTGTAGGAGTTGAATTGCTTAAGGACTGAAGATTGCAGACAAGGTCACATATTGAAAAAAAAACCTCACCCCACACTCTTGTTACACGTTTGCTGCTATTAATAACGAACTCCAACGTAAAAAAAATGAGTATTCTCTTAATTTTCACTGACTCCTGTACATTCTGAAATGTAACAATTGGTAACAGGCAGCTATCTTAACAGCATGCTTTTATCTGCTGTTGTAATGTAAATTAGTGTACAATGAAATGCATATGGGAGTTAATACCAGATGGATATTTTCTTATAGACAGACATAAAAGAAAATGTATTAAAGGACAATTTATCATGTTTTTCTTTTATTGTATTGCATATTGTTTCCTGTAGACAAATACAAATTGAGAGCATTATCAACTCCAAAGTCATTTTGCTGGGGAGAAGATATATTTTTAGATGGCAGTCCATTGGGTATGCACAGGCTAATAAAGGCCCAATTCACAATGAAGTGAAGGCGCAGTGATAACACCCCAATGATACACTCCTAGTTCTCCTACTAGTTGCTATATTTATGTTACCTTAGGAGACATCATTTTATTTTGAGCACCAAAACTAATTTGTTTAAAGAGAACTGAATACAGTACGTGCCCATGGGTGTTGAGAACCCCCATGCACATTAGAGAGGACATCACATAAAATTTAGAGCAGTGAGCAGCCTACTTTCAATATACAACAAACTGTGTATAAAAGCTATAAAAATGAATAAGAACAAACGTTAAGCACCATTTGTATCTGTAACAGGGGGTACTGTCATGTGTGTGGGTCGTCACTGTATAATAATGAGGCAGACACAGAGCAGTGGGTGTTGACACGCCTGACAGGCACGCAGATTTAATTAACATAAGTGTGGAAACAAGGGTAACAGCAATGGTAGCCCTAGTGTCACATTTAAGAAAACAAAACAAAACAAAGCTAAAAATAAAAGTGTGCCGTCCCGCTTCAGGAACCTACTATTCTATGCAAACCCTTTCTATTCACTGTTTGGGATTAACGTCCCCTAAACCTAACCTAAAACTAAACCTACTTCTGGAATCCCTGAGTCCCAGTCTTCTCATGGCTACCCCTGCCTCTCACACGGCCTCGGCTGGGCAATGCCTTCACGAGCACAGTCTTGCAGTTGAAGGGTTCTGTAGTAGTTAATCCCATGAAGCGGACTCTCTCCTGGATTGTGGTCATGTGCAGGGGTAGATGCTCCCATGATGGCGTCATAAATTCAGCTCCTGAGTTGATACGAGTCTGCAACACAACACAACACAAAACAAAACACAGCAATCTTTCTCTCCACACCCGTCTGTATGGCTATGGCCGTGCAGTAGCCTCGAGCTGTAGTACAGATGCTTTTTGAGCTCTGCACAGCTGCCCTGGGCACGCCCCCCAGCCAATCAGGAACTCCCGATCAGCTCAGCGACAGGCGAGCCTACCTGCTCAATTATTTCCTGAGCAACGCGTCTCCTGTTGCGCCTCCCAGCTGCTTCCATAAAGGCACACATGCACCCAAGAACCAGTGACAGGGTCTCCCTGTCACAGTATTATTATTATTATTATTATTATTATTATTATTATTATTATTATTATTATTATTATTATTATTATTATTATTATTATTTAGCAGACGCCTTTATCCAAGGCAACTTACAGAGACTAGGGTGTGTGAACTATGCATCTTTTTGTATCCTTTTGATCTTCTGATAACTTTAACGGACAACAATATGTGTGTAACTTTAATATGCCGCTCTGCTTGACGAGCATATTTTCAGAAGTATCCGTTAATCTGCTACATGTTCTCAATGAGGTTAATGCTTTCATCAACATCAGAATCCAACAGGTCCTAGCCAAGAAGAACCACAAAAATTTAGAAGATTTTTGCACACAGCTAATATTACATAATTACTGTGAGAATAATATCAAACAAAGTAATGTGTGTCCATTTCATTTTTGCCTAGTTGTTCACATCAGTAAGCTCCCCCAGTATTTCTCAATTAAGACTGCCTTAAGAGTTGGCACTGTTCTTGAGTTATTTATGACTCTGTATGGTATATTTTTTATACTCATGTTTATGTGTACGCCACATTGCTTTACTGGGAATACATGGCATAGGCTCTGTTTTCTCAAAGCTATTCATGAATCTATTAAATGTACCAGTTTCTAATTGGAATATTGGGCCACTAATCTCCACTGTATACTAAGTGCATTTTTACAAAAGGCAAGCAAGCACCATTTATTAGGAGAGAACTGGCAGTGAGCACAGTGTTCTCTTATGCATCAATATTCACTTAGTTCAAGGTAAAAAATAAACAATGCCATTTTAGCTCCTACCATTCCAACTGCACCTTATTGTAAGTGGTCGCTTCCCAGTAGCTCCAGTCTTGATTAGTTACATTGATCAGGAGAAGTCTATACCATTTTTTTAAAGGACCTTTTCAGAATATTGACCTACTGCCTCATTGTGGAAGGCGGGTTTCTATGAAATTCATCAGAGAATGTACTTTCAGTGATATTCTACTAAAAATATAAAAGCAGGCAGGAACGTTTCTCTGCAGTAATACATTAGTGCTTTACATAAAGTATGTGGGCCTTGGCAGGACATGACAGCACGGTCCATGGACAAGGTAGATGTGCAGACAAGCATAATGCACTGTCTTTAGCTACATAGTTTCACATAGTGTCACAGCAGTATTTCTTTGTTGGAATGTGTAATAGCCTATCCAGCCATAACATGGGTTTCCAGAAGTCCACTCAGCTACCCATAATCTTAAAACAAACCAACACAGAGAACAAAGTGTCTGCTGGGGCAGTGGGGTTAATCTCTAGTCTTGGTTATATGGTTTAGATCACAGTCAAAAAAGTTGTGTGGTCTTTCAATGGGTCCACATAAAAAAAAAAAACACCACAAAATTCAGTTCAATTGGTAATCTCTGCTGAAGAGAGGTCCAGGATAGGATGGAAGAGGTGGTTGTTCAGGTTAGGATTTAGGTTCATTAGAACAGTTTTGTGAGGATTCTCACATGCAACCTGTCACTATCCTGCTTGGCTATAGACAGTTGTATAATAGCATTATATTAAGTTATATTACATGTGTTCAACATGTGTGTGTATTTAGTCATCTAGTTGTGCCAAATGAAAGATCATTTGCCAATCAACAATCAATAAATACATTACAAAAATGAAACTATACAATGTAATGCAGTACTAGTAATTACTTTTACATTGCTTTTTTTTTTTTAAATTCAAATAAGGAGCTTAACATGGTGAGTTAAAAATTCGGCCCTATTTGAACTTAGCAACCTCCCACCTACACATTTATTTTAGTACTAGAGGTATTATATATGAACTTGTAAAAACATTCCAGGTGGTTTAATAATATTGCAGAAATGAACTGAGGTAAAAACACTAACTAATATGGATTATTATGTTACCCCTGCATGCCAAAGTATATGCTACTTCAGAAAAGATATCTAAAATCAGTGTCAGTTGGCACAGTCTGTACGCAAACCAAAGTCTGTACGACAAAAGTCAGCCCCCTGAGTGTAACACTAACACTGGCCATGTGTATTAACATGTTTGGTGAGCTTTTCAGTCAGCAACATGACAAGTCAACATGTCAACAAGTCAACAGCAACACGACAAGTCATAAAACACCCTAAAAGACCACGGATGAATGGGCCGAGGCACTCAGGTGTGGTATGACTTTACTAAGGCTCAAGTCACCCTCTTATGCCTTTCCAATTACTGTGTGGTAACTTCCATTCTGAATGTCAGATGGATTAGTCACCAATTGTAAACGGTTAAGCATTTTATAATCTTATTTTGACCTCCTATCTGATGTGTGATTCTTCTTATTCTGTTTGTTTATATTTACTCCCCCGCTTACTCTACCCCTTCTTCTTTCTGGAAAGCTCAGCGATGCGAAGATGCAGACCATTAAATAGTTTAATTTTCAAAAGATTTAAAGGGAGTAATTAGCTGAATGAATTATTTTCTCCTTGACTCAAATGGTTTGTGGTGTGATGAATCTCCAATACATGAACACATTTTTTGATCATTTGTATTAAAAGAAAGTAGCTTTCAATGCTGTTTAAGAAGTTTTAAAACTACCACTTAAAATAATGTAGCATAAAGTGTTCCTGAAGTATGTTAAATATATACATGTATTTAATAATCCATAAACAAAAAGCATTTAGTAGATTAAAAAAAAAGATGGTATATACGTTAAAAACTTTTACAAATGCAGTTGGACATTGTCCCTCCTTCCTGACTTGTATCTCACATTGATTGTAACATGCTCGCTAGATTTAATACGAGATTTAAAGCTGTATTACAGTACAGAATTTAAAACAGAATTCCAAATTGTGGTGAAATGTAAAAAACAATATATGTAACTGTGACAGGCTGGCTGCAGGGAGGAACTCAGACCAGAGATAGAAACACACAGCAGACAGAGACTTGGGGTTTAGTGAAGCTGAGCGTGATCGCTCAGCATTTAATAAACAAAACAATAGAACACAAAAACAGGACACGGCACTTGCGCCAAAATAAATAGACGAACAAAAACGGACTATCAATTAAACAAACGGTGGACGGACAGACACACAAACACGGTGAGTAAATAACTAAACAAGTATCGTGCTGGTCCTCCAGCACGCGATAGCAATTGTTTTAAATACTCTCCTTCTCTCTCTCTCTCCCGTTCTCCACTCAACGAACACACAACCCGAGTGAGTGAAAACATACAGCTTTATGCAGTTGTACCGAGACTCGATTGCTAGTCAATCATTCAATTGGAATCTCGGTACAACTGCACGTGAATTAATTAAAGTGCAATTCCCCGTGCTCACATATTACTTTTTACTTGCACGTGATGTGATTTGTGCCCTCCTCGTGCCTAAATACAAATCTACAATTTAAACACATGTGAAACACAGACCCGCTTATATCCCGTGTACCAATGCCTATACACCAACATTTACACACAACACGTAACACAAAATACACACGGGGGGGCACTTTGCCACAGTAACAAATGCCTAAATACACAAAAACCCCAGAAGAATATGCCTGTAACCATAAGGATTTAGTTGTGGAAGTCAGAAAAGGAAAGAAGGTACAAATTAAGTGTGCAAGCCCTGGAAAAAAAAAAAAAAAAAATTTACACATAACTTGAAAATAGCTAAAAATGAGAACTGAAAAATAAAATTAATAAAAACCAAAAAAGACCAGCCCTACATATATGTCAAGTTCTGCGTTATAATATTGTATAATTCTCTTCCAAAATATATAGTTTTTGACAATGTCAGCAGATGCTGACAAAATAATGATGAACATGTTGATCGATTCAATGTTCACATCTGTCAGTCACTATGGAAAAGCACAGTTCTCAGCTTCAGTTTCAGCACAGTGGAAACACAGCAGGGCCTGAGAAGGCAGCAAAGCTGTGGACATGGTGATTATCCTGGTCTGTAGTCACTTGCATTATCCTGGTTAATTCCAATCTTTTTTAAGATGGCAAGCTGAAAGTGATGTCACTTAAATCTCAGAGATTAAGATAGTTAACAGATAACAAGGGGAGAAAAAGACATAGCCCCACAAGCTGCAGCTGTTGCCACATTCCAACAACAGTGCACAGTTAATGCGCCTTAACACAGTTTCACATTAACCAGTGGCCTTTGCAAATATAGAAAACCCATCACAAAAACAATTATCCACTGGGATGTGATAAAGTAGGCAATTTCATGCCCTACTGCTCTGGTTGTCGTGTGCTAGTTGGGTTGATTTGTAAATCGTTGCTGTATATCATCTTTATATTGAACTTTTTCTTTCCTTTCACACAAGGATTTACATAGCACAGTAGCACAAGAGTAAATTTTTAGATTTCAATTTTAATAATATATAAATGGAAGGAAAACATTGATGATTACAAAGAACTTCTTTACTCCAAATCAGACAAAAATGATTATCACAGGTGTTACTTGTAGAGTGTCTGTACAGGAATAACTGGAAAAACATCTTTCTCTAGAATGTGTATTCTTGTTGTATCTCAGACTGTGTTTTTTTAATTCACTTGTCTATTTTCTTTCAGTATAAGTGACAGATCCTTAACTTGCTCATATGTATTATAATTGTCAGCTTATCGGTAAAACATTGCACCCTTCCCATACTGTACATGTGTCTTCCTCATAGTACAATAAAAAAATTGATTCAAACTTGGATCCGATCAACTTGGATTTAGTCTCTGCTCATCCCGCTCAATCATCTTGATCATACAAAAATGATCTGACTCAGGGATGATTTGAATGCACATGTTTGAAATATCCCAGCTGTTACTGTTGGAGCCTGTATGATGATTAGGATAAACTGGGAATAAATCACGTACTGAACGTTAAGATGGGAACAATTTCTGATTGGATACAGTGTACATTGTTTATAAAACATAATTACAATAATAATAATATTAATAAAATCATCAGCCACCCACTGAACCAACTGTCATGTTTGTAAGCTTAGCCGATACCTCAAGGCTTAGTTTTTATTTCTCAAAATATCAAATTAGAAGTTGACTCACGTCAACAGAAAAAACCTGCCTAGATGTAGTTGCTCTGTGCGTTGGTTGCTTGCATTATCAATGATCAAGGTTCAGATGATGAAGACATGGAGTTCGGCAGTTTCAAATGAGATGACACAAACGTGAAGTTCGGTGGTTTTGGATCAGATGTCACAGACGTGGAGTTCGGCGGTTTCGGATCAGATGACGAAGGAGTGGAGTTTGGCAGTTTCAGATCAGATGACACAGACGTGGAGTTCATGTAATAGTGTAATGTAAGATACTATTCTCCTTGGTTAGAAAGGCACCATGGAAAGAAGCTTGCGTTCATTAAAGTGATATATTTTGAGTTAAGCTTTACAAAAGTACTGTAGATACTATTTAGTTATAAAAACCTCCTCTAAGTCGGTTTCATCATGGATTAGACAAGTTCTTGTCCCCAATGTCAGAAATAGAATTTCCTATCAGTAATTCAAGAGATTGTCTCAGCAGCACTTGCAATATAGTGAACTTCCAAATTCAAAATGATTTATTAGCCCAGAGTATGTGATATGTTAGTCCAAGACCTACCTAATTGGGTTCTGTAAAACCAGCCAATAGATATACAGACAGATAAAGAATCAGATACTTTCTAGAAGATCAGTATAGTGGAATTGGACAAATATATTGACAAAAACAATGTTGCTTACTTTGTAAAGGATCTTTGTTTAGAAGATGAAAATGATACATTAATAATGATACAATAAAAAGACACAGGCAGCCTTGTGGACACTACTGTATAGTCCTGACTTTAATATTGCAAACCCAAAAAAGTCTATAAAATTGCTGCTCTTAATGTTTTTTTGATTAGCTCATCTGGCACTCTTGCAGCCTCATGTGCGGTCAGAAATGATTTCCTGTATTTTAGTGCAGCCTTCCTGTTTAGTGCTGGTGAAGACACAACACAGCCATGTTCTTTCATCCTCCTTCCTGCTAACATTCTGTGGTGTCCCAGTAAAATTCCGGCCCGCAACCTCCCAGCTATGGTATAAATACAATCCCAGGCTCTGCTGGGCCGCAGATGGATACATATTTCTTCCATATAAGTACTGTTTATGGTGCTGTTGTAATCACTGGTTTAAAGTTATATTCATACAACAGTCAATGTTCCCACACTGGGTATAAGCCAAATTGCACCGAGGGATTAGAAACTGTTTTTCCATAACAAAATAAAAAATGTAAGTTAGATATTCTACTTAAGGTTATATATATATATATATATATATATATATATATATATATATATATATATATATATATATATACACACACACACACACACACACATACACACACAGAAAGAGAGAGAGTTTTAAAATAGCAAACAGCTCTAATATCCAAGAAGTATCTGGATCCAACAGGATACTCATCAATCACTTACATAAGTTAACAATGTTGTTTTTAAACACTGTCCCCTGATTACAGCTTTCTATGTTATTAAGGAAATACAGGATGAAATGCAATGAATAACTTCCAGTTTGAATCCTTGAATTTACATAAGGCAATGTCTAACTGTGTCATTAAGACTGTCGTTATTGAGTTGATTCCTGTTCCAGAGTAATAAATCCAAAATAGCTGTGACATGACGAAACTACTAGTGCCATAGTATTAACTTTTCCATATTATATCTGCAATAGCAGAGATTATAGTATTACAGTTTCAGGCAGAACTATTGCAGCATGCTGTGACTTTTGCTCAATTACACACAGTAAGAAAAAAACATATTTTATGTAAAAGAACAGATCCTGATATTCTGAGATTATTCTGAGATTATTATAGTGCCCAGTCTGAACTTTGTTGATCCCAAACATGGTGCATTTACATTTTATGATAGTTAAAAAATAAAGCATTCCTTAAAAAATATATATAATCTGATAACTTGCATGATTCAAAAATTGAGAATTGTTGCCTTTAAAAAGTGTACAGTATGTGGCCGACTGGTCTATCTGTTTTTGAATCAGACTCAGTCCAGTTTACAAGTTATTGAATTTAATTTTAATTAAACTCACAGTGACTTGCTCTAAAGTAGCATGAGTTCAATCACAGAGAAATTCAATTACTTCAGAAAGAAAACATAATGTGGCAGAAAGAAGCATTCATATTGAGAGCTGATGTATGGTTATCTTTTGCTTATGTTATCTGGTATTCATTACAAAAAAAACATCAAGTCTTTTCCTAAGTGAATGGGTTAATTGGTTTAAAAGTGTATAGCTCTGGTTCAATGCTGTGGAAAATAAGGAGGTGGGCTTTGACAGTGTCTACTAGGAAGATTCAAGGTGCAAGGGTCAGCATTGACACAGGCCCATAGTAGCCATGCTGGTTCAAAATAATCTAGTTTGCAAGCTGGTTAAGTAGGTTCAGGGAAAAAAAAAATTCTAATACAGTCTTTATTTCACTGCAAAAATATATGGCCATATGACTGTTGTCTGCAATGGAATGTACAGTTAAATAAATCTAGTTGCCTCAAACTGTGCTGGTATTGAATATATCAGCTGGGTAGGGAAATGTTTTGAGGTCCTCAAAGGGTTCTACAAATTTATTTCTCCAAGATTTTGACATATGAATACTGTATCAGAACCTTTGAAATACAGTTACATTCCATCTCCTCTGGGGTGCTAACACAAAATCCACACATGAATGGTTATTTTAAGAGGAAGAATGCAGAAAACAGACCGGGATCACTTACAAAAAAAAAAAAACAGTAAACGAATAAAGAAATGCCATACATAGGTGAGAATCTGTCTAAAGGGTTTTAGTGACTGCCTGTCTACATGTAACAGTGCATGCCAAAAGGTTTGCTATTAATAATACTTACGATGTAGGGCACAATTCCCATACATGTGCAGGGGTGGGAGTACACAACGTTTAACCAAGCTTTTCTGTGGATTTACTCTAGTTTGCCTGTGCATTAACATGCTTGCACTGAGCTTCACTATGCTTTTTTTCCCATGGTTTGCTACAGTCAATCACATGTGATTCCAGTTAAATATTTTTGGCAATAAAAAAATATGAAAATCTGGCTGCTCAAAGAATCATCATTTGCATCATTCAGTTTAAATCAGATCACTTACTTCCAGTGTCTTTATTTCATTCATCGGAAGCAGCATTATGTCACTTCCAGTCATAATATTCTCTGTTTGTTTCAGAGAATACTTGAAATCTGACTTAAATACTAAGCTGCATTTACATCACTAATTGCAGTATTACTTTACATAGAAGCCAAACACTTTGCTATCAATAACTATTTTACAAGGGCAATGCTAGGAGTCTCGAGTAACTAATAAAACAGAATCAAATTAGTTTCCTGCTTGGGTTTGAATCGAATACTGCAGCTAGCCAACACAGTAATAGCAAAGACTTGATTATTTAAAACCAGTTAGTCATGAAAATAACCAATCATCAGTGGCATCTTGGAGAAATCATAACAGCAGCTGTGTAGTTCACCAGAACCGGAATAAGAAGGCCGATGCAAAGTGCATTTCACCAAAAACATTTTACATTTAAAACGTCAGCCAAGTTAAAATAAAGGGATTAGTCATATTAAGGTATGTACTATTTTTATTGCACCAGTAAATACTAGGAATAGGCATATAATAGAGATTTTAGGGGTGTGGAGTCAAAAGATCCCAAAGTAAAATATTGAACCCAAAAATAAAATGTTTGCACTGTATGTAATCTGTACAGCATTCGCAAAACTTTGTGACTCCAACAGAAATCCTTTCAGTGCCTCCGTTACAGTATTTTTGCAGTTTTCCATTTAACTGTTTACCCATTTTTGCCATGCTTATTAATATGCTTTACCATAACTCACTATGTTTTACAAGGCTTACCTGTGCTTTCACTATACTTTATTATGCTATGCTTTTACTATGGTTAAAAGGTATAATTATGAAATACATGTATGGTAATATTGCACATGTACTATCCAGACCCAGTCCGGCTCATCTGATTATAAAATGAAGAAGCTGTAATATAGTTGTATTTTACTCAATATCTTGCACATTAGCCAATGTTTAACACTTCAAAGGCTCATTGTATTCCTGCACATCTGTCAGTACAGTGGAAGTCAAGGTAATGCAATCTGTAATACAATTGTAAGGCATTGTTAAAGGAACATGTATAGCAACAGTCAAAGCACTCTTTATAGAAATTGTGTATGAAAATGGCTTTCATGAGACTGTAGCAGCTAGTTGATGTATTATGAAGATTCAGCAGGATTAGTACCCACAGAGTGGATAGACCTTTATATGGTGTGCTGCTTCCTAATGGATACTGCATCAGCGCAGCATATAAATCTAGTCTATACTGCATTTAGACTACAGCATAATGTTTTCTGGTTTGTGCAAATTGTGAATTATTACAATTGTTTGGTCTGTATGAACCACAAGATGGGAGGATGTCTTATGAAAAAAATACAGTAATATCCACACAAATTACAAATTCTTTGATATTTTGCCTTTTTTCATTGGGTGCCCTGTAATTAGTCTGTTAAACATTCCACCATGATTATGATTTAACAGTTAATTGTGCATTTTTAATCACCGAAAGAAAAAAATGTATACTCCAATGAAAACATAAGCCATTTCAATTATAACATATCTTATATGACGAGGATAATAATTCAAGAATCAGCTTTCTGAAAACAGCTCAGTTTCAGAAGAATATTTAAGCAGCTCATGTATTACCTGACTGGTTCCTAAGGCACAATCATGTCCCCAGGGCTAAAAAGAGTCAAGTGTAAATGATGCTATCAGCAGGAAAGGTAAGGTACTAATTAGCATTCATCCTTTGTTAATAGTACTCTGCAAGCTATTGCTTTGAGTCAGAAACAGAGGTACACAAGAATAAGTGACCTGATTATTAAACTTTTGTTTTTAACTTTAACCAACTCAAACTATTTGACATGTTCCATTTATCTATTTCCTTCTCTCCCTCTTTCACTTAGTCCCCTGTCTTAATCTTTTACCAAATCTTAAAAAGCAACTTTGCATGGGTTTAAATATTAGTGTCTTAATTATTAGTTGTTAAAGTAATACAAAGAACACGTGGTATTTCTTACATCCACTAGCGGCAGAGTGTAACGAGTTTTTAAAAGTCACCAGGCGGCGATGAATGAAACAGAAATTTAAACAAAAATTGAATATAAACAAGAAAAATATATTTGTTATGATAGCTGTGATAAGTCATATGTAGTGTCTCTTTAAATTGAAATGCAGTGGCACTACAATGAATGCAATGGTTCTATCCTTAAGGGCTGTGTATGAGGCAGTGTGGTCCAGTGGTTAAAGTCCAGGGCTTGTAACTAGAAGGTCACTGGTTCAAATCCCACCCCTGCCACTGATTGACTCACTGTGTGACCCTGAGCAAGTCACCTCGTGCTTTATCCTGCAGATGAGATGTTAAATCAATGTCCTATTATAAGTGACACTGCATATAATGCACAGTTCACAGCCTACCTCTGTAAAGTGCTTTGTAATCGTGGTCCACTATGAAAGGCGCTATATAAAGATATTATTATATTCTAAATCCATTTGGTTGCCTGCTTGTAATGTTTTAGTCTGCTAATGGTTTGGTACGGTTTCTTCAGGGGGATGCACTATTATAATGGTATCTTGTACTTATCTTGTACAGATTGAGGATATCAACTCTGTGCAAAATAGTATTCATATTCCAGTTTGGCAAGAGCAATTACAAACTGACAAGCAGTCAATGTGATGGTCTTCCATTACTTGAAAGCAATAAAACACAAACAGTATCCAGGACAACGAGTTAGAAAAATGTGTTTTGAACTGATTCCAGTTAATTACCAGTTAATGATTCTACTGTAGCTGCTGAGATTGATTTCTGCAGCCCTTTTCTGTGCTGTCCACAATACTTCTTAAAACTGAGACACAATGATTTAGGTGTAGACATGTGCGTGTGTGATTTTAAGTTATTAACATGCATTTAGTTATTTATTTGAATTATTTTACTTCCCAATTTAGAATGTCCAATTATGTTTCCTCAATGCAATAATCTCCACAACAGCTCAGAATGTTCAGAATGAGCTGGAGGGGTTAGCGGCACATGTGTGCAGTCTATTGCTCTCAACACATTGGGGAAACCAGAAATGTCACATAAATTTGTTTTCAAGGCTTGTAAATACCCCCTGCTATTAGGGAAAAATAGGTATTTGGGTGTTCACCTCAAAAATGCATTGAGCACAACTGGCAATGCACGAGAAAAAGCAGACAATTGTGACTGTTTAAAAAATGCTTTCAAAAGTTCTGAACAAATTGATGCAATTGTAAGTGTCACAATTGCCGGCAGCTACTGTACATCTCAGTATAATATTTGAGAATCCTCATTGCACTCTCCATCCACTTTTTGCGAATTTATGGGTAACACTTTACATTAAGTATACCTAATTACATTGTATTTACATAGTAATTACTCAGTAACTACATGTGTAATTACTCATAATTACAGTGTAATTATGCATTGTTACAATGTACTTAATGTGTAAATCCTGTTAACAGTACATGTAAGGACACAATTGTACAGTAAAACCACACAATTTTGTACTTACATATACCGTTAACAGGAGTAATTACACATGTAGTTGCTGAGTAATTACTATGTAAATACAATACAGGAACGCCCATAATTACATATTTATCTAAGGCTGAACTGCAAAGGAAAACTGCTGCTGCAAAGCATTCCCTGAAACGTCGCTAAAAGCATTGCGTTATTTAGTACATTTCACACTCGACTTACAGCTCGTTTGCAACTGGTTTGCGACTTTTGTTACAGCTGCTACACTTTACTACATCTACCCCTCAGAGTTTAATTTAGGGTATCAGTTTTCCAACCAAGAGTATAATTTTAATAAAACCAAACGGTGTTACAAGGAAATGCACAACCTGTTAATCTGCACTCAACAAAATTCCCATCAGGGTTCTATTCTATTAAACCTGGTGAGATTAGCACAGGATAGCATGGACCTTTATCCTGATTCATTTAAAAGGGGTCTGCCTGTATTTAATAGCTAGTAATTATACTTTCAATTAACGTGTCCTCATATACGTACCAATGAAATCATCCATGTGAAATAGGCAAGAAGAAGCCCTGTTTATATTAAAAGGATGCTGTCAATTAACAAGTTAATAGCAAAATCTAATAAATGTAATTTAATAAAGTTAGAAATGTGATCTAACATAGTCAGACTTATTATGAAGTACTACCTATATATAAAGAAAATACTATAATACCATCCAAACAATGGTTTTCTGTAATATACTATTTTTCATGATATTTTTCATGTTATTGCAGTATATTTTATTAAACTATAGTGTTTTTACAGTATTTTTTTTTTAAATTTGTGCACATATTGCCCCACTGGAAAGTTTAACTAATGTGTGGCAAAAGAAATGAACTTTGTATTTTTGATTGAATTCACAAGCTCATATAAGATAGCAACAGCAAACGATAGTGTGTAGACTTGTGTTCATCCTATATATTTACGTACACTTATATTGAATAATACTCTTGGGGTTTCAATGATCTAAACAATGGCAACTGTACTGTATGGCATCTGCCCTAAACTTTTTAAATTGTTATCACACACCGCATTCTACTGTGCTTGTTGTAACCAGCTTCATTATTGTGAAAGCTTCACAAAATGACTTTATAGTTGCCTGGCTTATTTAACCTGTTTCACTGAAAGTAGCTGTAATGTGTTTCCAGTAACAAGTTAAAAATGCTCACCTGATTGCTTGTGTTTCTTAATGTTCCACATGCACTCTGTATTAGACTTAAGCTGTGTTCACACCGAGCTCTGACTTGTTGCACAAAATTGCTCTTGAAATGCATCCTGCACTCACTCTTTTCCCATATGGCATTCAGTGACAGGCATCAGAGGCTGTAAAAGAAATAGATTCTTGATGACAAAACCAATTTTGTACCTAATGGGAGCCCAGTGAATGACGTGTGTCACTCAAATTGCTTAGCTGATCTCTCTACTCTGAGAGACCAGTTGCACAACTGCTCACAAATAGAAGCAGTTCCCTTTCAATTCGAAGACGACCACCAAAACATTACTTATGGGATATGCCTTCCTATTGGTAGGTATTCACTGAGCTCCTTATATCATAGCTGCCAACAGGCCCCTTCCTGGGGTGACGTCCCCGGTCCAGCCTATCGAGGGATTAAACAGTCCGCCCATGGAAGCCATGTTCTCTTTTTGCCTCTCAAGATGGTAAGGTAAGACATCTGTTTTTACAGCTGAGTGTATTTTGAAAGAGCTTTTCCGAGTCGACTGCAGTTCCCCTGCATTCGTGCTGAAAGCTGGCTTGCCGCTTTTGTGGAATCAGTGGCTCTAAAATAAAGCCTCTTTCTTCTCCTTTCTTCAGCAGCCTGCCTTGCTTGAGTTGCAGGCTTTCTTTTTTACTGTCTGTCGTATGTGTTCGACTGCCTGCAGTATTCATTTAAAGGAGTGCGTGTGTGTGTCTTTTCAAACCTATACTCTTAGGGAGAACGCAGTTCCTCCACCGGAGCTGTAACCCCGCCGTTGAGTGATTCCGTCGGCTGCCGTGGGCACAGTTGGGCGAAATATAAATAAATAAATATTATTGTGTACTGTTGTTGTAAAGGTGTCAGGAAGGGTCATATTACCACATTGTATTATTTGAAACTCTCAGAGAGGTTACAGTATTTCAGCATAGTGTGTTTGTGCGCTCCAATGTGTGGTGGCTGGCTTACCACTCATATGGTCGTCCTCGAAGACCTCAATTTGATAGGAAAGAATAAAAACACATTCTCAAGGACCTCACTCCTTTGTTGTAAAGGTGAGAGCAACACGTGTTTTAATGAACACATTAAATGTCTACAGGCTTTTTTGTTTTCTTTTATTAACTCTTGTAATTTAAGAAAAAAGGTTACAGGTGTTAACAAAAGTGTGTGTATATTCTGTAAATAAAGCATGTCTGATGCCAAGAGGATTCCTGATTTGTTGCTGCCTCAAATTATCTGTAAAAAGAATTACATTTTCCTAAACTAGTTCATTAACCGCTGTGACAGCCAGGCTCTAGCGTTTACGTCAGACCAGAAAGGAGAACACAGACAGACGGTGGATGAAATGGTAAATGCGCTTGCTTGCGCCGGTTTATTGCAAATAAAAAGGTTGAACAAAACAAAAACACAGGACACGACACTTGCGGCCAAAATAAACAGACAAACAAAACGAACAGACACTAACAAACAGGGACAAACACTAACAAACACATACCACGTAGCAATTGCTTTTTAACTTTAATTATCTCCTCACTCTCTTCCGTTCCTTCGCCCTGAACACACAACCCCGAGTGAATGAAATGTGCATCTATATATACTGTTGTGCCGGGATTCAATTACTAATCATTCACTTGAATCCCAGCACGTGAATTAATTATGTGCAACCTCGTGCTCACATATTAAATACTTTAAATGCACGTGAAGTGATAGTGCAATCCCGTGCCTAAATACAATTATACATTTTAAATACTCGTGCTGCACACACCCATTTATATCCCGTGCAGCCACATCTATACACCAACATTAACACACCACACGCAACATACAACACAGAAATGCACACAGGGGCGGGGCACATTGCCACACCACTTAAATCAAATACTCAATTTCTGTTTTAATCTACCAGTTTTGGCTTGTTTGCTTTTGAAAATATAGCTCCAAGATATTTCAGTTAAATCTAGTGCCCACAGACAGCCATGGAAATTGTATTACTGAGTGATTAGAGCATCAAGAACAGCTATGGGTATAGTTTATAGAGGCAGGATGTTAAGCTGAAACAGAAAGAAAAAACAGAACATGTTGCCCAGAGATTATTCACACAGAGGTCTGCTTTTCATTAACATTAAAAAAAATAGACATTAAATATGCCATCTGACCTCATTCTTAAAATGCTGCCTGGACAGTTTTTAAGGAAATGGCTTTGACTGACATTAACATTTCAAAATAGCTTTGGTTATACATTTTGAATCATTTTCCTGAAATAGTTTTGTTAAAAGTGCTTCTTGTTTAATTCTGTGTAGTCCTGAGGGGTTATACATATTTTGTTGATTACTTGAATATACCCATTAAAGAAATCCAGCATTTTATTTTCTGTCGTTTATGTGTTACTTGCTCCTGCCTCCATTTGGGATTTATTTATAGCTGGGTTTTTGCAACTAAAACGGAGGATAATATGTGGTTCTGTAGCAGTGCTCTGGGACTGTTTTTCTTCAGGGTTGTTGTTACATGACTGTCCTGGTATGCTTAACAACAGGTTTTCAAAATGAAACTACAATAAAAAAAAGTGCAAGATAAATGTTAAACAAACTGTGTTCCATGTTCTTCACTACAGGACTGGCCCTCCAAGCATCCTGCTTGTTATGCAACCTAAATAAAGTAGCAGTCTTGTTAAAACAAAATGTACTCCATAGTGTAAGTGCTGGGACAAATACAAAAATGACCATGTTCATGTTTGTTACTATAACAGAATTGTTTTTTCAGCAAATTCAAAATGATATATATGATTGAATATATTCAAACATGAAAAACCATTGTTCGTGCCAGAACTACTTTCCTGACAGATGCGTTGGTGACAGATTTGTCTCTAAATTACAATGATAATGAAGTTTATAACACTGCATGTTTTAACACCTCTGTTACATTTAATGTGATGCAGATAAATTATTGGATTTAAATCTGCCACCACCCACCTCTGTTATTGATCAGGGGACTGAGACATCTATGCAATTCTCCAACTTAACACACACACACACTGACTGTAGCAACCATATTGACTTTCTCTTACATTACCCTGCTATTGATTTCAATAGAAACAAAGTCCTTCATTAACTTTCAATCACATTTTCTCTTCTCATAATCATAAGAACTTGGAAACCTGCATCATTACCATTTACTTAGAATTCGTTCTTATTGATCTGGGGTATAAAACATGTAGATTAACCTTCAACAATATTACCTTTTAACAATCAGAGAGACTGGAATGCACTCAATTATCCTCGACATATATTACCCAAGTTATTGATCAGGGGGCTTTAGCACCTATATCACCGTTATCCTTCCCCTGTGAACTAGCACCATGGATGCCAATATTCACCCTTCACATGATCTAAAAGCCTCACATAACACCTCCATTATTATACTATCACTGGAAGACCTTAATAGGAGACAGATGTAACATAGACCTTTGGAAGGGTAAAGCTAACTTTAACACTAAAGAACTCATTTAATCTGGTTAGTGGAGTTGACAAGAATCATCAGAAGTCTCCTTGAAATGCAGTGGAAGGAAGGTTAACTGGCTCCTTTTATAGCTCATTTATCAAAAAGAAAAAAAAATGGAAAGAGGGTAAATATATTTCTTATCTTCTAATTTGGAGCTGACAGGGAATACAGCTGGAACACTGCATTTCTTTTCTTTTCGCCTGGATCCAGTTGCTGCTAATCTGGAGCACATGTTGAGGGCTAATGGAACTAGATACCCAGTGTTGCTCTTCAAAACTAAAACCACCTGGGGTGTGTTGTTCTTTAGTCAGGGAGGCCTGACTGGAGTTCAAGAGGCAGGCTCCATAAACAAGGCAGACACAAGCTGCAAATCCATCCAGTGTGCAAAAAGTTATATCTGTTGAAACAGTTTCCATATGGACACAGAAACACACACACACACACACAACAAACATCTGAGTGTCCCCTTACGGTAAAGGCACAACAGTTTCAGTTTCAGCTTCATTCCAATTGGAATTCCTTTTAAACCTGAATTTACTTTCTCTACTGTAATTCAGGAAGAATAGGGTGACGTTATTGTTTCCAAGAATATTAAAACAAATACTGTGAGGGGGCGGTTACAACACCAACTTGTGTTACAACACCACATTCTGATCTTCCTGTAAAATAGAATGCATCTATCTGTCTGCAGTTGTAAGTTGATGTGTTTTTGGAGTAAATGCAAACAGTACTAAAGTGTGTATTTCAGGGTACATTTAGTGCAATTGTCTGTTATGCATTTAGAAATAAACATGTATTCATACAAATATCAGTTAAAACATTAGCTTCAACCAAATATTTGTGAGGAATTCAGAAGCAGGAACAAACTCCTAATCAACATGTATACATTCCTTTATTTCTACAGAGGTAATACAAAATAGTCTAACTTAAACAGGAATGTATAGAGAAAAAAGGAAACCAAAAAATAAATACATCAAAAATAAACCATGTTGGTTTTATATTCTGATTAGACAAATTATGAAGAACTAAAAAATATATATACAATAATAATTACATGTATTATTTGTTACACATAAACATAAAATGACTAAGGGTTTTGCAGGAGTCTTTAGCATAGAAAAATCAGGGACCATATTAAGATAGAGATATTATTCCTGTGAAATTGTGTCTGGATTCTTTAGTGTGTTAACTAAAGAAAATGCAGCATATTGTTTTAATAACATTAATTAATCTATATTGTGTCCGTGTACTGTATATCCAAACAGCAATGGTTCTTGTTTTTTTTTTACAAATAGGAATAGTAATACACTTTAATCACCTTGTTTCTGGTGTTTCTGGTTTTGATTTGTTCCGCTCTTTAGATTCAATTTGGGCTTTGTACCTGGCTTTATTACCAGGTTATTCATAGCTGCAGCTCACATCACCAGTACTTTTGGCTCAATTGCCTCGGCCTCCAACATACAAATTCACTTCAATGATTAGGAGGCTTTTGTCATGCACTGTTTATAACGACAAATACATTTTTTCCAAGGAGTAAAAAAAAAAAAAAAAAAAAAAAACTGTCAGCCTTCGAGATACTGGTTTGTTTCCAAATAGCACAAATTGGTTATCCATTTCCTCCGGAGTTATTTACGTTTCTGTTTCAGTGAGATTTCTGTTGCATTCAGCTGAGGATTAAATTGGCTTTTTTTTTTAAGCACAGCTTTGTGTGTGTCTTCCTAATGAGAAAAAGGAATTCCTGACCCTCAATTCTTCTGTGTGACACAGAGGGCTGAATTCAATTAATTTTATAGCCGGAAGGAAAATGTATGCAAACCATGGTGGAGCAATATTTACTTAGATTTTATTAGCACATTATCAATGATGTTTTAAGGCACAAATAAACGTGTTACATTTTAGATACATTCAGGCAGTTGACTGAATGGGTGAAGGTGAATATATTTAAATGACTAACAACAAACATTTATTAAATGTTACTTTTAACGCAGTGCTATTCAGTACATGTGTCTCAAATTCTTGCTTCTGAAATAACCACACTTTGTCAGGAGAGGAGTATTTGATGTTTCCAATTATATTTCTGTATCAAAATCCTTAAGCCTCATGATGTCCTGTGATTTGCTGGTTGCTAATAATCATGGTAAACACAGGACTAAGGGGCAATGAAAAGAAATGTGCAAAAGCTGCTTCTTTGAGATCTCTTTGCCTTCTTTTTGAATTTTCTTCAGGTATCTCTTCTTAACCAATTTACAATATTAAGGTTTTGCAGTTTGCAAAAAAAGGTTATTGTTTGTTAAGAAATGGTCACCAGTTCTAAAAGAAGCTATTATTCTTAACCTTCTGCAACCAGATGCTGTCTCCCTTATATCTTGATACTTCTTGTTGGAGATTTATATACCTTTAACTAACAAGCATGTTACTTTTAGGCACAGCAGGAGGAGTTGAGGCATTCCAGATCCCATTTCAAATGGATAAAGTAAGTGTACAGATGGTTATTCACATGTAAACTGAGCAAGGGCATTCTACCTGTCAAAGGTTAACATTTATTGGCATTATGCTTTTGTTACTTCACACTATAATGGTCTCTCATGGTTTGTTTCAGATGAGGTAAAATGACGACTTGATGATAACTCTTCAAATCACATGAAAAAATATCATATGTGGGAAAACAAGCAGGGGTCTATATACTCACAGTATGGTTTTATTAGAATTGGTTGTGTTTATTTTTAGTTCAAAGCTGTAATTTTCAAAAAAGGATTCAGCAACATGTTTCTCATATAGAATAATTTGCTTAGTATTTGCATCAGTATGGGATGTAGCACTTTTTAGATCATTAAAACAGCCCCCAGTGTATTAAGAATTTTGTTTTATTAAAACTGCCTTAAATTATTAACTTACTATATAAATAGGATTTTTATTTTTTAAGAATTTCAAAGGATAATATCGATGTTTATTTTTAAGCATACATTTTCAGGATTGCGTGAAATTAGGGGTGCGTGGGGGGCAGACAATTTATTAATGACAGATGGTTTACTGTTTAAAGCTTTATAAAATTGCATGTCAAAATATGAAAAGTAAATATCCATAAATCAATAAATCATACCTGCTTTAAATTATTATGTTCATTTGGTAGTACAAAAAAATTCCCGGGTCTTTTGTTACAGTTACTGGAATGCATATTTATTTGCTAGATCCAGCAAAGCTCTCCAAATTTACGTTTGTTTTTATTGTAGTAGCCTACAAAATGTTGAGTTGTCCAAGTCGGTCTTCAGAGAGGCAGATGCAGTGTTTGTATTGAACTCTTCTGAACAAACTGAATGATCTTTCCATAGACACTGAGGCATTGCGAGTGCACATAATGCCACACCAGACATGACAGGCAGTGAATGGGTTTCACTTTTCCAGTAATCAAGTGCTGTTTTGTTAAACTATTATTATAGTGAAGGTTAACCACCCGCGACAAACATAACTGAGTATGATATGATCGTTCTCAACTTTAACCCTAACGCACTGTATCTTACACTTGAATGATGCGCAGCATAAATCACAGCTCCACCTCAGAGCAGGCTGAGATGTAAATACTGTACCTCCTCCACTCACTGCGTTTTATGCACATTAATAAACTCTGATATACGTTTTCAACCATCATTTTTCTTCCGTCTCCTTTCTGTAAATTTTGATTATTAACAATGGAAATATTTTTGCGTCGATCTGTGAGTGTGAGGTGAAATCAACATTTATCAACGTTTACCAATAAAAATCGAATCCTGCCAAGACTATATATAAATTATATGGTATTCTGAGTAAACCCTATTGTGTGTATGTCTGTATTTAAATTAACTGTGAAAATATATATATATATATTTCAAAGTGAAAAATAATACCAAATGGAGTGAAGAAAATGTGTGTGATGATAAATGGAAAAGCCTGTACAATTAATCAAATGAAATAAAAAGTGATATAATCAGTGCCACCCACAGAAATTCTAGGGCCCAGGACAACTTTTTAAGTCAGCTCCCCACCTGAGGTCAGATTATTTAATGTCATTGCTGTTATTCCTTTTAAGTAAAAGCTTGCACACAACACCTGCACATTGCAAGGGATAATTAACTGTAATAGCTTTGCGCTTGGTAGGAATACCAGCATTTATTTTTCCTCTCAGCTGTAAAAAGAAAATCGGCCAATCCGAACACCCCGGAAAGCTGGGGCCCGGGACAAAATTCCCGGTTGTGCCCGCCCCATGGATGTAATGTTTGAAGAGAGTATCAGATTCTTGAACAGGAATAACTCACTTAGGTACACATTACCTATCCATCAAATGCAACATAGATGGGTTTAAAACCACTGTCATAAGATGCTTGACAGTCATAAAAAATATAACACAATTAGAAAAGAACTCCTCTTCCTGTAGACATCATTTGTGGTGGATGGAATGGGCTTTCTTAGCAGCTCTCTTTATATCCTTCTTTCCTGGAATTCTAAAATGAACATCTCTGCTTAATATAACACTTCTGTTTCTGCGGCTCTTTTAATGAAACACTATACCTTCGATCACAAATCTTATTTCATTCACTTTATCTTTTAACAAGGACATGAACACTTGCATCATACATATTGTGGCTTACAAATAAGGGGACATTATAGCCAATTTCCAAGACCGTAAAGAACTAAAAGAATATATAAAGCTGTAAAACATGTATCAAACATTTGTCAGTGTCAACGCCGAATGCCATTGATTCAATTTCTAAAATGTTTTTCAAAATATGGTCTCTCAGGATTTCACATTCTGCACTGACCAAAGTGCCCATCAAGACAGTCTCAAAGGTATTCCTGGAATTGCAACATTTGTAGAAAATAAAAATCACCAATCCAGTCACAAGCAGATCACAAAAGATTGAGATGCAGATATGACAGGCACACCTGTTCCCACTCGTATAATAGCTACAGACTGTGAGCTATTGAGGCCATTCTGTAGTCTTTTGGATGGTCAGTGTACATTTTAGTGTTAACATTTATAGCTTTAAGAAGTACTACTGTGGTCTATGTTGGATATGTAATACTATTATAGATAATATGTGTTTTGTGTAACACTAATGCTGTTGTTTGTATTGTAACAAGAAAATAGTTAGCTACACATGCTTTATGGGTGAATTGAACCCACAGAGCATTATTTAGAATTTTGTTCTCAATAAGACCATTTTTAATAATGTGTATGCTACTGTGATAAAATGTATGGTAACCAAAGCACTGCATTAGTTGGTTGGTCACTAATGAAGATCGTTAAGTGCCTATAAAGTTTGTATCTTTTTGTAGGTCAGGGAGAGACAAGCACATACAAGGACTGATCAATGTTTAAGGTGCCGTTTCTTTGATTCTTAAGAGTCAATGTTTTTTTTTTTTTTGCCTTTGTGGGTTTAAATCTTTGGTCCTGTAGAACGGACAATAACACAAAATGGGATTGTGTGTGAGGGTAGGAGGTTAGGAATCATAGCTTCTTTAAGAACTGGACAGGTTTAAAATAAATGTTGTAATGAACAACAGCTATAAACTCTACTGCAGCCAAGAACTTAACATGTTAACATTACTTAGCTTGTACTTCCAATGAATGGACTTTTAACTGGTATAGCATACACAATTGCTTCATGTATAATAATCATGTTTAACCCAACTAGGGATCATGGGCCCTTCTGTCCTCTTTCTAGGGGTTTCCTGAAGACATTATTTGCAGTGGGTGTCTTCCAATGTCTAGAGATTTGATTGAATTACCTCTTAAGAAAACTTCAGTATGCTAATATGGAAATGCATATTGAATGCTTTTATGATATTGACATGCTACATCAAGGTCATACTATCTATTTCTGGACACAAAAGAATGTACAACCTTCCCTTCTGTAAATACACAGTCATTATCTAGTTTTTAAAAGGCCTGGTAAAACATATTTAAATGCGTGAAATATATATTCACAATTCAGTAAGCCATTTTGTTTATTCAGGTGTAAAATCATAAATGGTGTTGTGCCTAAGCTTAATTAATGAAATTCAATGCAATGGAATAAGGAAAAAAAAAACTGTTTACTCTGAGTTTTAATCAGTTTGCAAAGGTAAAGGGTTGTCAATCAATGATTCAGTCAAGACATATGAAGACAGAAAAAAAAAAACTTTATAGGATACTTTATAGCATTTATATGTTCATAGTATTGATTCTCCTATCTGTTTAATATCCTAATATGTGTGTTCTGTATCATTCTTTATTGTTGTTTGCAATTAGATTATTTACTGCCTGGGTCTGCTAAAATACTCCTTAAGCTGATTTTCTGAAGCAAAGTAGCTTGAGAAATGACCGCTGGTGCCGACACCTAAACTTGACAGGATCTTGTTTTGCTAAAGCTGATTTACAGCTAGCCTTAAACATTATCCTCCACTCTCAAGGGAGTGGGCAGGGGGAGGGTGGAAGAGGGAAGGGAAGGGTTCAGCCCTCAATGACATAAGTAAATTAGCAGTGACACCTAACAAGCATGTTGATTGGTTCAGTCAGAATAACCTCAGCTGGATGCTGTCTCCATTAGTCAGGCTGGGCAGATCAATAGATTATTAGGTAAACAGCATAAATCTTAGCTGACTAATGATGATGAGCAATTTCCTACAATCTCATTTAATTGATCTTTCTTTAACCTGTTGTAAAACCAAAGCAAAACCAATAAAAAATAAAAGGTTCAAAGACAGAATACTGCCACCGGTCTTGTTCTTCTCTGCCTTGTAAATAAATTGTGCTGTCTGAGATGATTCCATAGTTTACATAGATGTGAAAAATCTCATTCGGAAAGATGGAGTTATTTATGTACCTGAGCTTTTAATTATGACATTAGACAGAATCCTGTAGGGTTGGATAGCTCCCAAGTGGCTAAACATCTGGGTGTTCTTGTCCTTAATTTCTCCGCTGTATCTTCCAATGAACATTCATTTAATCTGTTACTGATTTTGGTAACCAAAAACTAGGATTTACTCTTCTGAAAGCCTATTAGTGTTATGGAGCTTGGTTTCCTTTAGTGATAAAATAAGCATTAGTACAACAAAAGCTGCTCAAACAAGCTTGTATACTGTGATAGAAGAACACTGTCTTTAGCATTGGTGGCCAACACATCAAGGTTCACTTTATTGATCCATGCTAATGTCACCCAGCTTTACGCAAGAACAAAAATGCTTGAATTGGATATTGTTCTCCAATGACGCAACATCAGAATGGAATGGTGTACTCTCCTGCTGTATGTACATTTGCATCCAAACATATTGTGCATCAAGAATGTGTTATAGGCATTTCTGAGGCTATTTAAACAATTTACAATTTCTTCAGAGTTCAAAACCACTCACTGTGAGAGATGCAAATAAAAGAGCTCATGACAATTATTATTATTTATTTCTTAGCAGACACCCTTATCCAGGGCGACTTACAGTCATAAACAAAAATACATTTCAAGAATCACAGTACAAGTATTAATACAATTAAGAGCAATACAGTGTATCACTTCAAAGTTCTGATAACAAATCCGAGTTGATCATGCATTATTTATGTGAATAGGGTACTATATATATATATATATATATATATATATATATATATATATATATATATATATATATATATAAATTAACCAAAATGTGTCTCTTTTTCTGTTTGCCGATGACCCCTGATAGCAAGCCAATCATTATCCAAAATAAACACCAGTTAGCACAACACTCCCAGGATCCACTGGTGCATATAGGCGAAGGAGAATAATTCAATAAAGTGCACTCTTCACAGCTGAGTTATCTTCTTCGGTTAATTCCACGAAAGGCAATTGACCAAAAGTATTTACATCTTTCACTCACGGTTGTCCTTGATATAAGCTTGAATATGCCTCTAGAAAATTGAGTTTGCTTTTTTAGTTAGTTAATAACATGCATGATTAGCAACCGCAAGGTCTCAACTTCAATCCCTATCTACCCCACTTGGGTCGTTCACTTATAATTAATGAGAGTTTGACTTTAGGGTCAATTCCTTACCATGTCCAAACAATTGACATTTCTCCACGCCCTGTAGTCTCTTTCGTGACACCCTGGAATGTGGTGTAATCTAAGTGGTGAGTGTATGGGAAGTTACTCAATGATATATGCTTTAATACCTCTTAGATGTATTAAGTTACACACTTAACAACCGCCTCTCCCCTAGTTAGATAACTAATAATTAAGGAAGCATCCACTTGAAGAAACCACTTTAAAGTTAATATTATTTGCTCTCATGTCATATATTTGAGGGTCTTTGATTTTATTGTCTTGTTGACGAACATACTGCCTGTCAAACCCCCGTGCTGGTGATAAATACACATCACACATCAAACAAGTTGATTCTGTGTGATAAAGCAGTACTAAGAAAAGGCCTTGTTTGACGTGCGTTGTTGAAGTTTTATAGCTTAGCTTACACAGCCTTATGCCGCCTCATTAACTTCCATCTGGGGATACTGTTACTGTCTAAAACCCAGAAATGTCTTTGCCACAGAAACATAAAACCAATCCATGTTTACCTTTCATAATGTCTGGAAATTAGGTCCCCACAAAAAAATGGGCATATTAAAGTATTGCTTTGTTTACCTCCAGCCCACTGCATGTGAATTACATTTCTGTTAAATTGATACCATTGCCCAACTCATTGATGAACTGGGTGTTAAGAATGTCACTGGAACTTAATCTAGAACTAACACATTTAACTTAATTCTTTACACACTTTTCGGTCAGGAAACACAAATAAGGAATACAAGATGTTATTGTTTTTTTTTAATGCTGCGTACAATATAGTGGTTTAAACAGTGCAATGTGTTGTCTCAGTGGACACACCCATAAGCATACTTTCCAGAAATGTGTTTAATACATACAGTACATACATACACATTATCCGTGCAAGTATATATATACACCAGTGGATCCTGGGAGTGTTGTGCTAACTGGTGTTTAGGAGGCTGTGTGGTCCAGTGGTTAAAGAAAAGGGCTTGTAACCAGGAGGTTTCCGGTTCAAATCCCACCTCAGCCACTGACTCATTGTGTGACCCTGAGCAAGTCACTTAACCTCCTTGTGCTCCGTCTTTCGGGTGAGACGTAATTGTAAGTGACTCTGCAGCTGATGCATAGTTCACACACCTTAGTTCTCTGTAAGTCGCCTTGGATAAAGGCGTCTGTTAAATAAACTAATATATATATAAATTGTAAATGAAACACTGCCACACGGGTTCGTGCCCCTTTAAAAATACGACACGGGAATGGATTTTCTCGTGCTGACGCGCTATATTTTTAATAAACACAAAAATAAAACAAACACAAAACAAAAACCTAACTCCGTTTTGGAGCGCTAACTAAACAGGTTATTCCCTGACTAACTCGCAGGACGGCTAAGCCGTTTACCTGCCCAACACACACAAAAACCACGTGGGCTTAACACAGCACTTACTTCTCAGGACTGCTCGGAAGCAGAACACCTCACTTCTGCCTCCTTTACTCAGCAGCCCCGAGCAGACTAGCTGCCTCTCTTAAATACCCTGCATCTGGTCCCAATTCCCAATTACTGCCCAGGTGCAGGGGATAATTAAACAATAAAACAGTTAAACAATTAAATTAAACAATTAAACAATAAACCAAAACACAATTAACTCAAACAAAGGTGCATTCCGCACCTGTTTTTCTTCAGGGAGGCTTTAACCCCCTCACTGCTGTCTCAAGACATTCCGCTGCTGTTACACATCCTCCCCCCCAAGTGTGCAACACTAACGGCCACTCCAAGGCCACCTCCTCCCCTAAAACACAACCACCCATCAATGTCCCTATTCGCCCTCTTCCACGGGCGGACTTGAGGGTGGATCGGGTCCACGCCCCGCCCAGCCAGGTAGGGAACGCAGCACCGGCGACGAGGGAGCCCACCGGTTTGTCAGGGGGGACTGGAATGACAACCGGGGCACTGGAGGCTGCAGCAGTGGGCAGAGGTCTGCAGCTGGGACCCAGTGCAGCGAAGTCCGATCACCCAGGGTGAGCGAAGCAGTGACCAGGGGGAGCGTAAGCGACGTCTGGGAGCAGCGCAGCGACGTCTTGGTGTTTGGGAGGAGCGGAGCAGGGAACCAGGTGGAGAACTGTGACCGGTTCTGCCGACTCCTGGGCTCTAGGTCAAGTGAAGGGAGGTCCAGGCCAACTGGCAGGGTGTCCAGCAGCGAGGGGCGAGGGACCGTACGCAGCGGCGTCGTGGTGGTCGGGGCTGTGGTGGCGACAGGCTCCTCGCCTCCTCCCCTCTGGGCTCCAGGAGCGGCGTCTCCTTCCCTCTGGGCTCCGGAAGCGGCGTCTCCTCCCCTCTGGGCTCCGGAAGCAGCGGCTCCTCCCCTATGGGCTCCGGAAGCAGCGGCTCCTCCCCTTCTGGCTCTGGCGGCGGCAGCTCTTCCCCCTCTGGCTCGGGAGACTGCCGAGCTACCCTTGCCTGCTCCCACTTTTGGAGCAACAGCTCCAGTCTCTTCAGCGGTGCCAACCCCATCTCTCTCTCCCATCTCTAGTTGCTCTTTTGAGCAGCGGCCTTATCATTGATCTGCTCGATCAAATTCCACAAATCCATTTTCCCTGGGTCGAGGGCTCACACACACTCTGACACCAAATGTAACAAAACACTGCTACACGGGTTCGTGCCCCTTTAAAAATATGACCTACGGAATGGATTTTTCTCGCTGACGCTATATTTTTAATAAACACAAAATAAAACAAACACAAACACAAAACTAACTAAACAGGTTATTCCCTGACTAACTCGCAGGACGGCTAAGCCGTTTACCTGCCCAACACACACAAAAACCACGCGGGCTTAACACAGCACTTCTTCTCAGGACTGCTCGAAGCAGAGCATCTCACTTCTGCCTCCTTCTACTCAGCAGCCACGAGCAGACTAGCTGCCTCTCTTAAATAACCTGCACCTGGTCCCAATTCCCAATTACCGCCCAGGTGCAAGGGATAATTAAACAATAAAACAGTTAAACAATTAAATTAAACAATTAAAGAATAAACCAAAAACAAACAAACATGCATTCACTGTTTTTCTTCAGGGAGGCTTTAACCCCCTCCTTGCTGTCTCACACATTCCTGCTGCTGTTACACATCCTCCCCAAGTGTGCAACACTAACGCCACTCAAGGCCACCTCCTCCCTAAACACAACCACCCACCCTCGGGTCCATCAATGTCCCTATTCGCCCTCTTCCACGGGCGGACTTGAGGGTGGATCGGGTCCACGCCCGACCCAGCCAGGTAGGGACGCGCACCTGGCGACGAGGGAGCCCACCCGGTTGTCAGGGGCGACTGGAACGACAACCGGGCACTGGAGGCTGCAGCAGCGGGCAGAGGTCTGCAGCTGGGACCCAGTGCAGCGAAGTCCGATCACCCAGGGTGAGCGAAGCAGTGACCAGGGGCGTGGCGGCGTCTGGGAGCAGCGCAGCGACGTCTTGGTGTTTGGGAGGAGCGGAGCAGGGGCTCATTTGGAGAACTGTGACCAGTTCTGCCGACTCCTGGGCTCTAGGTCTAGTGAAGGGAGGTCCAGGCCAACTGGCAGGGTGTCCAGGAGGCGAGGGCGAGGACAGTACGCAGCGGCGCGGACTGGACCGCAGGTGTGGTGGTCAGGGCTGTGGTGGCGACAGGCCTCGCCTCCTCCCCTCTGGGCTCCAGGCGGCGTCTCCTTCCCTCTGGGCTCGAGGCGGCATCTCCTCCCTCAGGGCTCCGAAGGCGGCTCCTCCCTCTGGGCTCCGAGCGGCGGCTCCTCCCCTCTGGGCTCGAGGCGGCGGCTCCTCTCCTTCTGGCTCTGGCGGCGGCAGCTCTTCCCCCTCTGGCTCGGGAGACTGCCGAGCTACCCTTGCCTGCTCCCACTTTTGGAGCAACAGCTCCAGTCTCTTCAGCGGTGCCAACCCCATCTCTCTCTCCCATCTCTCTAGTTGCTCTTTTTGAGCAGCGGCCTTATCATTGATCTGCTCGATCAAATTCCACAAATCCATTTTCCCTGGGTCGTAGGGGCGCCCACACACTCTGACACCAAATGTAACAAAACACTGCTACACGGGTTCGTGCCTTTAAAAAATATGACCTACGGGAATGGATTTTCTCGGCTGACGGCTATATTTTTAATAAACACAAAAATAAAACAAACACAAACACAAAACAAAAACCTAACTCTGTTTTGGGCGCTAACTAAACAGGTTATTCCCTGACTTAACTACGCTAGGACGGCTAAGCCGTTTACCTGCCTACACGCACAAAAACTACACGGGCTTAACACAGCACTTCTCAGGACTGCTCGGAAGCAGAGCATCTCACTTCTGCCTCCTTCTACTCGGCAGCCACGAGCAGACTAGCTGCCTCTCTTAAATAACCTGCACCTGGTCCCAATTCCCAGTTACCGCCCAGGTGCAGGGGATAATTAAACAATATAACAGTTAAACAATTAAATTAAACAATTAAACAATAAACCAAAACACAAGTGTTTTTCTTCAGGGAGGCTTTAACCCCTCCTTGCTGTCTCACACATATCCGCTGCTGTTACAATACATATATATATATATATATATATATATATATATATATATATTCAGGAGGTTGAACCACAGTGAACATGTAATATAATAAAGCTGCAATCAATAATATAAAGATTGTCAGTTCAGTAAAAAGGTTGTACATTATGTTCAGAGTGCATATCAATTCCTCAAAGCAGTTGTTCTTAGGAGATAAAATCGATGTGCTGTGGGGATCAGATGAGACAGTGAGAGATCACTGGTGAGTAACAGAAGTATTCTGGCAGGAGCTCAGAGGCCTAGTCCCTTTTGAAAAAAAGGATCGAAGTCAAACTAAATCCCACCATGGTCATTGCAAAATGGAACACGCTGGCCACAAATAGACTGCAAATATGTTTTTTCAGCTTGCTCGTCATGGCTGTTCAACCCTAAACTTCATAATTATGCGTTGTGCAATCCCGCAATTCCTGCTAAATGAGCAAGCTCAGTAAATCTGGTATATGTTTATATTAGAGTCACTACTTCACAACTTATGTTGCTGTTGGGGAGATTTGTTTTTTTGTTCTCATTGTCTTGAAAAAGGAAATTTGATCCACAACTTTCAGCCAATAAAGTTCTCAAAAGAATTGCCGTACATTGTTTGGGTCGGCAGGTTTTGAGACAAGATACAACTCAATTGGTTTATTTTATGAACACCTATTATACCACATAGATAAGTTGGAGCCTCTTCATTTAGGGCTTGAAATATAAGACATAGGACATGGAATAACCATCGATTTATCAGAATTTAACATCCCAGGCCCTTTCATTGATTTTAGAATAAAGAGCATTCGATTTCTATAGTACCAGGCATATACAGTAAATGGTATCATCATTATCCATTGGCCCGTATAAAGTGGGTAAATCAGAAACAACTTCCTAATGAGATTCATTATTTGCCCCATAGAGGCTGTGGATCAGGAAGATAAGCTGTATAAAGTAAATTAATCTCAGCATGCCTTTATGCTAGGGAGTATTATAAGGATTATATATACCTGTATATATATATATATATATATATATATATATATATATATATATATATATATATATATATATATTGGTTGGTGCTTTATTTAAGGAAGAATGCAGTACCATTAAACGAATGTGAAAGAAAACATCAATATCCTATTTAAGCTACGGGGCATTCACAGTAGATACTAGTGACTTATTTTTTTACAAGGGTATACAAACTGGAGTATCTGATCTGACAGCTATGCTGCAGGCCATAGAAAGCAAGTAAGTATTACTGTTCCTGGTAAACAAATAACTTTGTGTCATAAAGCCAAGCACACTGGCCCTTGTTTTTGTGAGCTGGATTTCTGGGTCAGATCCCTGTTCTCACTTTTGGGCCAGGATCCAAACTCTATACCAGAGATGAGCCAAGGTTTTAGATTATTTCACCAGAGGTCATTTTCATCAGCAAAATCGATAGCGATTGTTTCCTCAAAAGGGTGGAACGAAGAGAAAATAAATACTACTGCTGAGCATTTGTCTTGTACCAATATAGTTTAATACTGTTTATAGTGGGTGTTTTATGGCTCCAACCATATCACACAACTCAGTTAAATTCTCTCAAAAGTGCAGTAAATTGGTATTAACAACACCAGAGACTGCGGTTTAAAAGCATTGTCTACATCAGATTTTTGGAGTGATGTCAAATTGCAGTTACACTGTAGTTACTGTACACTTCAGTTTAACTGAAGTTACGGTACCATTTTATACACTAATGAATTATGTATTTATTTGTTTCCGTTTGTTGGCTTGGCAAGCCTGAACCTCAGTGAAAAAAGGAATTGAATTTGTATTATAAAACGTCTCAGTTTCACTCTGGTTTTCAGATCCCTTCTGCTGCCAATTCTGCCAAGCAGCTCCAAGGCAAACATTTCTGAACAAAAATTAATTCCCAGCACAGGCCTCTATTCCCGGCGTTAAAAAAAAGGTCTTAAAACCCTTATGATTATGCTTAAATGCTTCTTTTAACATACATACAATTTTGAAGACTTTGGATTCCTGATGCAGTTCAAATTTAAGCTCCATTACCATTGTTTGTGCTGTAAGGATGAACTATAACTATTTCACAAGATCTGCGCAAATAATACTGACATGTTCTATTTTATATAGAAAGTGCTTTATTTCATGATCTTGACATTTTGACTCTGTGATAAAAAATAATTTCAATTAATGCATGTGTCTGCACTACAACCTCGTACATTTCTGACAAATCCCTTTTGTATTAGCTGATTTCAAACAGAGATCCATTGTTCTTGTGCAATTAGCAAAGCTTAACAGAGCTGGAGCTCGGCAGAGAGATTCATTGAGTATCTGATAGTTCTTTAGAAAATATAAATATACATATAAAAACTGTTTTCTGCACTATAATCATAGTCAGCTTATGTAAAAGGATAAGCTCTTATTAGAATTCACAAATGAACATAAATACAGAAAAGATTTAAGCTTGGAAACTTTCACCTTGGTTATTTCTCCACAAGTGTTTGAATCACCTTATGAAATGAACTCCTTATGACTTAGTTTAAGTAGCTTCAAATTACATTGTTACCGCTTCCGTTAACGATAACGGATAATGATACTTGCAGCGTTCTGAGTATTTCAGCGTGTTGTTTCTCCAATATAGAGCTTTATTCGTTGTCTTTTTCCTAGGAAAGTGCTTTGAACTGTTTTAAAAAGCCCATCGACTTATCACTTCTAATTTCTCTTGCACTTTGCCATTCCAGTACTGGATTTTCATAGCTGCCTGCAGCATCCCTTGACCCCTCTAAAAATCCAAAACAATCATATTGTGATCTCTGACTGGACAGCAAAATAGATTGTATGAACATAGTGCTAGGCTATCACTCATTGAAATATCACTCAAACTACCTTGCAGCAAGACAAAATGGGTTCAGGGAGGGATCAGACTAAAGGGACACGACTGATAGCCATAAACTGAATGAGAAAAAAAAAACCTGGCAGCTTCAATCACTTGCTGTGCTTTTCAAATAAAAAAAAAATAAAAGTGCAATATCTGAGCAACAACACTCTTTACAATTACCTGAAAAAAAAGCTGAAAAATGAAAATGAGAACGATTGCAAATATCATAAAAAGGGAAGGGAAGGAAAACTGTTCAAATGTAATTTTAAGCTACTTATTTTAAATATAAAGTTATAATGCCATATTATACTCATTGAAAACAGTAAAACTGTACCTCTTCCCAGAGTCTAATTCTCCTTGAGTGCTTTTAAAGCAGATCACTTGCTTTCCTCAAGCCAGCATACGTTCAAATATAATGCAAATGTGGGATTTTGAAGTCGAAAGTATAAAGAAGTCCATATGATATCTGGTACCTACTTGCATCTAGAGATCTTCAGAAACTGTCAGCTAGCTGAGGAAACAGCAGTCACAGCATATTAATATGCAATGATTCTGTTTATGTTTGTAATTCCGTTCCTGACAAGGTGACAAGTGTTTTGAAGAGTTGCATAAGGTGCCTTGTCAGAGTGAGATAAGCTCTCATAATGTACATAACAAAGATAAATATGAAACATATTTCTAACCTGTTTTGAAAACAGCTGGCCATATATCTTTGTGACAATAAGCAAGTCGTTTAATTATTTATTTTTCTGGTGATTAGATCTTTAAGCATTAAAATGAAGTGCTACACATAACTGCATACTGTCATTCACATATAAATGTAGCTGGATTCTGTAAACCTTGATTGCATAACACTAACCTAACATTCATCACTAAGAGACAAAATAAACAAAAAAAATTATCCTTGGGAATTTGGATAACAAAATGCTTGCATGTCGCTACTGCCTTTTGTGAGACTGTCAGATCTCATGAGCTAATCAATACCCGGGCCTGTTCTGGAGATCTACAGTAGTAGCTGTATTCTTTTTTTTTCTTTTACTATGTCTATGTAGAGCAGCCCTCCACTCCATGTTGAACTGTCTGATAAGCAGACAGAGTTAGGCTCAGCTCCTGCAAAACAAACTCAATAGATACAACACAGTGTGTACACAAAGGAACCAGTCCTCCCACGTGCCATCCTTGCTAGCCTCCTCCTTGAAGCTAATCAACAGGTTTATATACAACTTCTGGAAGACAAAAAGGCTATGATTGGCCATGTTTAACAAGGTTATTTAGGGAACATTCCATTCCAATCTAGCCCTCTGTTCTCAACAGCTTTGAATAAAAATTTTTTTTAAAAAGTCTTAATTGTGCACAGCAGGCCATCCCAAGTCTACCACAGTCCTAATGCCTGCCTGTATAGTTCCGGATGTAGACTCCATTACAGTAAGATATTTCTTGCTTTTGAAGAGGTATTATTTTCGTATGATGTCTTATGTTGTGAGATGTGTCTGACGTACATACAGTCAATATTTGTTTTGCGTGTCTCATAAACACTTTTAATGGTTTTCTTTTTGCACACAAATAATCTGCTGTTTTATTATACATAAAATAGTATACTATTGCTTTTGCAAATAAAAGAAATACTAGATCATCCTGTAAGAGGAAAGGGCTTTTTTTTTATCCTAACAAAAGTATGATATGTTTCGTTTGGCTTGTGATGCTAAAAAACGCTTATTTTTTGTTATTTTTTTGTTTGTGCCACGGCTTCCTTTCCTTTCGTTAAATAAAAATAATCTAATACTATATATATATATATATATATATATATATATATATATATATATATATATATATATATATATTGAAATAAACATAAGGCCAGATGTTTTTTATTACCCCCACCAACTTCCGGATGAAATCATCCAAGTACAAACTGTGTAAGTGACACATTATGCATTTTTTGGGGTTTCCCAGTTGCTAAGATTAGGTTTTAAGAGTGGAGTAGAGGACAGAGAACAGTCTGGTTTGTACGGTATTGTAACAGCCCCATAATCCCAACACTTTGCAAGATGCAAGACCTGGACCCCAGGAATGAAGGTGTCTTAATTAAAACATTGTGTTATCATCTCCATCTTTTGTCACAGTACAGTAAGTGACTGAACTAATACCAGCTAGTTTTGAAGCAGAGAACAAAATGTATTATAATTTCCTTTAGTATTATTCAGCATCCTGGGCACCAAATCCTGTGTCTTGGCTGTAACTCGGCATGTATTAAGATATCTGTTAATGCTCACTTTTAAAGTTATTAACCTTCAAGCAGCTTTGTAATGTCTTTGTTTATAAATAATATAAACTGCAAACAAATGACGTCACCCATTTATAGTTGACTAGAATTTAAAGGCTGCAGTTATAATCAGTGCACCTACTATGTTAGTGGGTGGGATAAATGCATTCTTGTGAAAATGTATGACATAACTAGTGTTCCTAAGGTGAGGTTGAGCCTAAATAAAACCAACTGTGTGATAATCCACATTTATTAATACAAAATATTTACAGAAAGAAATAAATCAATCATAGGGAATAACCCCTTTTGAACTTTATCCTCATATTATTCAAACGTGCATCCAACTGTACATAATTACTGAGGCTGTAATTCCATCATGAGGTTACAGTGCTATTCTAAACCATGAGAGTGAAGCTCAAGTACTTTACCAACGCCACCAGCAGGCCTTATTATGTAGCAGGCCTAATAATGTTATTCACTATAATACATGATGCTATACTGTAACACGTAAGAAGAGCTTTAACCTGAGTATTCTTCTTCTTCTTCTTCTTCTTCTTCTTCTTCTTATTTAAATAAAGTTTGAAATTCTACTAACTAAATCTGAAAATAGCACATGGAACAGTAAATCAAACAACAAAAAAATGTTCTTCAGAAAACTCTACTGACATGACTTTTAAAATAATAATAATAGTTAAAGAAAACAATCTGCTAGGTGTGCCCAGTCCCAGATGCGTATTCCCCAATACATGATCCAAGCAGGTAAAAGTGGATCTACAGCCCCAATATCATGAGCATGCAAAACACGTTCTTTACCCCATTCAGCTGCAGGAGCCTGTAGTTTCACTTCTAAACTTAGGAAGAATCGTGATTGTTGTATTACTGCAAAGCTCTCATTCGTTACAGTCTAAATCTAAAGCCTTAAGCCAGGGGTGTCAAACTCAGTTCCTGGACGGCGGCAGTGTCTTCTGGCTTTCGTTCCACCCGAGCTCTCCATTACTTAATTGGTCTAACTATTTGATTAACTGGACACATTTAACACTTCTCTTCAGACCTCAAAATGCTTCAGAGGTAGTGTAAAAAAGACCTGGAAAAATATTAAATATGTCAAATTGAGCAAATAATTAGATCAATTATGTTAATTGAGAGCTTAAGTTTAAATGAAAACCAGAAGACCCTGCAGCCCTCGAGGACTGGAGTTTGACACCCCTACCTTAAGCATTCACAAGCAACTCAATCCAAATCTTTATATGGTAGTATTTATTTAAACACAGAGTATGATATACTGTATAGCATAAATTTGCAAAAGGAGGGAGTAAATGTTTGCTTTACTATTACTCCTGAGACTAGCATGCTTAGCCCCGTCCCCCAGTAAGATTTCTGTTGCAAAAATAAATGGCATTTGAAGACAAACAACAAATCTTTCTAATTAACCAGGTAGCCTTGTGCCTGTGTATGTCATTAGAACCCTGACAACGTACATGCCACATTAAACATGTGAGTTGTAAGTTCAATAAGGGACATTTTAGAAAACATGTTTAAGAAGAAGAAAAAAAAACTGCTATCCACAGACGAAAAACTTTAATCTTTACCCATCTGATTTTAAAGCTATCAACGAGTCTACCAATCTGCTAGCAAGGATTCAAAAGGACTGGTTTAAAATTCCTTACCACAGTCAGATGAAAACCTCTGATGCTCTTTAAATTACAAGTGTGCTGCTTATCATTGTTAAACTTGTAAAGTAAAATGGGTATGGAAGTTGGAGGTGGATTTACCTATTGTACTGATCAATCCATATGCATGTTAATAATGTTTGCATGCCAGGAGGTCCCAATGCTCTTTTATGATGCTTCTAGCTCTGCCTAACAGTACTGGCCCTTGCTGGAATTTCTAACAGGGAACTGATTTGCAATTTTAAATGATCTTTTTGTTAAGCATTTTCATATAACTACATTACATTTGTCAAAGTATATCTAAATAGGTTACATATTTCATCTAACACTCTTTGATTTGGTTTATTGATTTAAGATTTATTTAGATTAATCAAACACCAGCCTTCTCGCACTCATTGCCAGCAGCATCTTTAACAGATTCGGAATAAGCTTGGCGGCTGCATACATCTGAACGGCAACTTGGCTAATTCTGCTCAGCTTTTTTCAAATTTATTAACCCCAATAATGTGTTGTTGTAAAATGTTTTTAGCTAGTAATGATTAACACAGCAGCAGAAAGATGATAAAAAAAACAAAAAACAATTACCTCAGTGTGGCACGAGAACAATGCATCAATATTTAATAAGTTTAAATATTACATTTTTGAAGCTTTTTTTTTTTTTTTTTACATATAAATGTATCACTGCTTTAGTGTTCTGGCACCTTTCAGCAAAGAAATATGATTCTCATAATGTTATGCCTCCAAGAATACTGTACTAATTATATTACTACATACAATAAACAGCAATTTAATAGAAACCAACTGTCATCACGAGTGTTTTCAGTGTTTTGAAGCCTTGTGTAGAGAAAGGACTAAATGATGTGGTAATGCATTAAAAAGCAATTAAAAATGATGACACTTAACCAGTAAAAGAAATACCGGTTAACAAAATAACCCACTACAGTCACCTTTTACTTGTGAAGTATTTAAAAACAAAAAAACGTCTGTAATGTGTATTTATTAGATCCTTTGGAGTAATTACACATGCTTTTTCCTCTTGTGGTTTTACTTAATTTTTTAAGCTACAATTGATAAACTTTGACTACTAAAACGACTATTTCATAAGAACACGATCGTAGTTATTTACACTGTAAACCACTGTGGGTGTGCACAGAGCTGAATCATAAAACATACTGAATGTGGAGGGGACTTATTTGGGCACATTACAAGAATGCTTACCTTAGATTCAGGGAGGCAGTGGGTTAGAGATGTTTGTTGGGGATGGTGGTGTTTGCAAAGCATGGCAGTTACTGCATTGCAAATTGTACATTTCCAATTAATCTTGACTGATTATGAACCGTGAAGAAACATGGGCATTATCTGATTCGCCTCAAGCAAGAGCTGCTTGAAAATAAAAAGATGGAAGACTGGATCTTCTCTGCAAGCTTACAGGGCTAAACTCTGAACAGAACAAAGGTAGATGTGTAAAAACACATGTATTCCTTTTGTTTGAAGAGCAATGTAGTGCAGGCACAAAGCAAAAGTCTCCCATTATTATTATTTGTTTAGTTAGCAGACACCTTTGTCCAAGGCGACTTACAGAGACTAGGGTGTGTGAACTATGCATCAGCTGCAGAGTCACTTACAATTACGTCTCACCCAAAAGACGGAGCACAAGGAGGTTAAGTGACTTGCTCAGTGTCACACAATGAGTCAGTGTCTGAGCTGGGATTTGAACCGGGGACCTCCTGGTTACAAGCCCTTTTCTTTAACCACTGGACCACACAGCCTCCTATAGAGGGGTAGGAATATTTTTCATTGTCATTAGATCAGGTATTATACAATACAGCAGATGTTTGCTCCTATATTTATTTTACAACAAAATGACCTCTGTTTTATTCAGAATTTACAAGAGAACAGTGCTGTATATCCAGGATTGTATGTTAGCATGGCAACAAGAAAGCAAGAACACTGTTGGAGGAATACTCGACAGAAAAAATAGAATGGATCAGATACTTGTTAGGTAACTTACAGAGTATAAACAGAACCTCCTTCAGGACTCACCTCACCACCAATGGAAGAAGAACATTCACCATTTCAAACACATTGTCAATGGTGGTGGATACATGATTGAACCCAAGAGACCAACATTAGTTGACAAATGGTCCACTAGAATAAAGACCAACATATATCAAAGACAGCTGAAATATCCTCTGATATGCCTGGGCTAACTGCAGTGGCATTATTAAGATGCTGACAGTTTTGCACTAAGACCTGTTGTGAGACTACTCATTTGACATAGGCCTTTAAATTGCAATGACAAGAAAATCAATTTGGATCACTATCAGTCTATATTTTATGTCTTGGAAAAGTTAAAAAATATCTGCAATTATTCACAGTGGTTCTAATTGAAATTATTCAAATGCTGGGTTTTTGTAGATCTAATATTACTATTTGTTATTGAATATATTAATATTAATAAACAGGTGCAGTAAGTAAACTAATCCTGTGTGATAGCACCAGCAGGTTAAGCAAAGCATCACAGAGCAGTGGTATTTAGATACGCCTGTGTTTAGATCATTAAAACAGACCATCTCTTAAAGAGAGCTTTGTATTATCTACACTTTCTTAATATTCTTACCTGTTTGATGTACAATCATATGCATTGCATATATTTCTCTATTATTGTTTCTGCTTAGATCATTATTTGCATGATTATTCTAGCAAAAAAAAAAAATGCCTCTGGAAAAAAACCCTCCCCAAGGCTGATTGTGAGGTCGAGAAAATGTGGATTTAATTAAATACTTGAGCAAATGCTTTCAAGATATGCTTCGTTTGTTACCCATCGCTGATCTACTGAGCCACCCAACCTCCTCCTATATTAGTCCACCAAAAAGGTAATAATCCTACATGTCATCCTGTAATTGTCTTTTCCATAAACTGTTTGACCTTCATTCCTTCATGTCCCCAAAATGGCCCTCATTTTCATCAGCATGTGATGTAGCATGCGAGTCTAATTGCAGTCAAAACAAAAAACAGTGTTGTGTTGACAATCAAACATCCTTAGATTCCGCAGACATTTCATATTCTTGGCACACCGTGTGGCCAGGAGAATGAGTCAATTAATATTCAAAAGCATCTCAACAGTCTTTTGAAGCTGTAAATGGATGAAAAGATTACGGGGTTCTCTGCAACGTCATGTTTTTTTTTTTAATTTTTTATATGTAATAGGGATTTGTACTTGGCAGAAAGAGCTTGTCAGCTGACAGATGGCAGTGTATTAAGTTAAACTCTATATTGTATGTGAACTACAATACAATACAATTTGTTCTTAAATAGCGTCCCAGGGTGCTTTACAACAAGACAAATGGCTAACAACCTAGCCTAACAGTAAGCACGAGAAAACAGAAGATACGTCTTTAAACCTGACTTAAAAGATTCAATTGTAGCTGCAGCTTTAATATCACTTGGAATAGAGTTCCCGAGATGGGATGGGCAACAACTAAAAGCTCTTCCTCCTCTTGATTTTAAGTGACTGCAAGGGATGACCAAAAGATCAGTACTTGCTAACCGTAGAGTGCGAAGATCCTGCAGATACAAAGGCCCAGATTCATGAAGGGCTTTATAAGTAAAAAGCAGGATCTTAAAATCAATCCTGAACTTAATACGAAGCCAGTTCAGTGCAAATGCGGAAAACATTCATAGATAAATTAGGGGAAGTGTTTCCAAGTGCATACTGCCTTTGAGAACTTGAGTAATAATCTGATTTATCAGGAAACCCCTAAAAACGCCCTACTTTGCAAGTGAAGAGAGAAAGTCTTTAAATGAATAAGGTTAGATGTAAAGTAAGGTCACATCTGGTTTTTACCCATAAAAAGCCTATCACAGAAAAACAGGGTTAAATTGTGAACTTCCCAGTATTAAAACAAATGTAATCCTCATAGTTTACTTCAGTCTACTACCGTTAAATCCTTAGAAAACATAACACAGTATGCTGAATTTAAAAGCAACATAAGGCATTTCCCTACATACTAGCATCACGCACTGTAATGAACCTCCTCTTAGTGGCTCATGCAGTAATAATATTTATATCAGTGTAAGACATGTACTTACCTCATGACAACAGATTTTGCTCTTAAGTTAAATGACAAGACACTCTTTGAACCGTGAGGTTAGTGGTTTGTGTACCATTCAATTCAATGGCCTGATATGTCAATTCATTGCAGTGGTACCTTACCTCCATCCTGCGGATGAGATGTTAAATCAACGTCCTATTGTAAGTGACAGTTCACAGCCTACCTCTGTAAAGCGCTTTGTGATGGTGGTCCACTATGAAAGGTGCTATATAAAAATAAGGATGTGTGGCGGAGTGTCCCGCCCCTATTTATTATTATTTGTATTTGTTTGCGGCGCAGATAAAAGCGCCGCGTCGTTTGTTATTGTTTTTATATTTATATTTAAAACCTCGTGAGGATGCATGACTGATCAGCTACTGATTATTTAACTAGCTGACAGTCATGCATCCTTACTAAACGATGCAGACTGTGGCGAGGGTAATAAGATAATTAACAACTAGTTAACCCCTCGGCCAGAGTATAAGAACCAGCAGCTGTTCGGGTTGGTGGTTGAGTGTACAGAGGAGAGTACGGAGAGCGAGAGAGAGAGCGGAGAGCGGAGAGAGAGAGCGAGAGCGAGAGAGAGAGGCGTAGAGTACAAAACAATTGCTAAAACGTGCTGGTTTAGCCAGCACGCCACTTACTTGTTTGCTGTTTATTCGTTTGGCCCTCATGCCCTTTGCTTTGGTTTGTGTTTTGTTGTTTTGTTTAAATCTTTTGTTTTGTTTATTTGTTTATTAAAACGCTGAGTGCCATAGCATTCAGCTTCACCCGCCCATCCACTGTTTGTGATTCAGTTACTTCCTGGTCCGTGACGTCATCACACTCACCACTGCGAGCCAGACTGTCACAGGATATTATTATTATTATGATTTATTATTATGGGAACTACTCTGACCCCTGTGGTTGAAACAGAGCAGTTAATTCCCATGTTCATTGCACTGTAAGCTGTAGTATGTGAGACACGTGTTGCTCTCTAAAGTCACGTCTGAGGTTGAAGCTCCCTGAGTCTGGGGATTTCCTCCTAGTGGCTGATGAGGACTTACCTCTACAGAGCTTGCTCTTTAATTGAATGGTGGCACATTCATCTTTGACCAGCGCGGTTAGCAGTTCATATTGAGTGCTTGCTTCTCTATTCAAGTCAACAGGCTCAGATGCCAAGCTATTTCCACGATACATTTCCATGGAAAATCAGTCCAAAAAAACCAACAAATCTGCAGAACTGTTTTCAGAACAATACATAAATAAATACCATTTAAGAAAAAGCAATTTTTCTAATCTAAATGAATTAGCATTATTTATTAGATGTGGGATTATAGGAGCCTGTAGAAGTGGTTCAGATTCAATACTGTCTTAGCAAAGCAATTAACAGAACACGTCCACCTTTGCTATTCCACAGAGTCAGTACGTTTGCAGACTGATAAAGGTCAGAGAAATATTTAACAGCCATTCGTTCAAGATAATTTAGTGTGGAGTCTATTGTCTGGATACCCCTCTTCCTGTGCTGTACATTTTTATCCACTAATGTTGACAATGCTATCAGAAGACCCTTTTTTTAACTCACTATCTATCTCTATACCCTGTACATACATAACACAAAATTACAGGATTTTGTATTGCAGTCATTTTTTTCTAATTATTGAAAAACTGTAAGATACAGTACTACAGTATTTGTCATTATGTCAAAATGATATGATTGTTTTTTTTTCATATCTATGCCTCTATAAAATTACTAAACTGGCTATTGTGTTTAATAATTATATTTTATTTTTTTGTGTTACCTAGCTGGGCAATGTATGAACATTTTATGACTAACTGTTTGTTTACTCTATGGATAAATTAGTAGCAACTTCAAAGTATTATTATTATTATTATTATTATTATTATTATTATTATTATTATTATTATTATTATCCCCTGGCAACTGTTTTCAGATTAGTATTTGGAGATGGATTGTTACCAGTAGGTTTAGTCTCTGGCAGGGTTCACAGCTGGGTTTTCCTTCAGGTAGAGCTTTCCCTGCTGGAAAAACTGTTGAAACAGAAAATGTTCCACAAGGTCAATGGCGGTCAAATTGTCCAGCTTGTAAATTTTTTTTTCTTTATTCTGGAAATAATTTGTGAGAGAAACAATTGCTTCTTGAAATATAGTCTGTTAGAGCTTACAGGCCATTGAATTGGTCTACATACAGCATTAGGGTCCAAGCTATTTTCGTGCCTATAACTCTAACTATAAAGGTTACAGGTGCATGTCAGACTTTAACGGTATAAGTGTAAAACGTTGTCAGGATGTTAACAATGAAAAGAATAATTACAGGTACTATATTTAAATGGTTGTAGCAACATGTACTGTATATTTTTCGGAACCCCAGTACTTACTCTTAAACTCTGAGTAAAAGTATTTATTTGTTCTTATAACAAGACCATTAAGGACCACAATGTTGCTTAATTCTTAGTGACGAGAAAAGCCAGAAATCCAGTTTTAACTAGTAATATTAACCAAAACAAAAACTGTCCCGGTGTAGAAATAGTTCTTTTCACTATTAATTTGTTTTGAATATTTTTACTCTCTCTGATTTGGTAGCTTTTCTTGCTTCAGTGTGCCGTACCTAAATTGTAAAGTAAAAGATTAAAATTCTCTTTCCCTTTTTTTAAAAAAAAAACATTTTGAAGTAAATCTGACTAGAGGGTATGTTTATGATGAGCACAGTTTTATTGGTTGAAATATGATGGCATTACATACTGTTGCCTTTTGCTGCCAAAATCAGTTGTTGCTGTTCTTAAACAGCCAACATGATAGATGTACCTTTAAAAATGTATGAAAAAACAACCAGTAAAGACACTGCCACAAGGAGTTCAGGTAAAATCAAGCTATCAGAAGTTCCCTGGATTGAATCCCAGTAGCGGTAGGGATCACTGTATTTGCATTTGCACTTCCGTGGGAGGGAAAAATTGTCCGCAGTAGCCCACACTGGTCAATCGCTGGATGAGGCCAGGGGCAGACCAATCAGGCTAAACTCTGTCCTCCAGGGTTCAGTAGCTTAGCAACATTCAGTTCAACGGGTGAAAAGAATCGTCTTTGTTATTATTATTCAGATTTATTTTTTCTACTGTTTAGCATGCTGATCTCGCTTTTCATTCTACAGTGTGACCCCCCTGATGAGAATAACAGCAGCTCAGAGCTTTGTGGAGTTTGCGGTTTAGCTTCGTCTCAGGAGACCTGATTCAGAGCTGACTGACTGGAAATAAACCTAGTGCAGGACTTTGCAGAGTCTGGAAAACAGCAGTAAAGGTGAAACACAGAGGGAAGAGGCATGGTATAACCTCCATTTAAAGACAATAGCAAATACATTGCCATGTTTTACCTGACAAGGACAACATTTTGAAATGTTCTCAGAAAACTTGCTTGACACGGTAATCAATGTACTGTGATAGAGATTTTTAAGTATAGTTAAAATGTACATAAAATAAAAAAGTTAGATTTATTATAATAGCGTTAATTGTGTATGTTACTCTAAAGTAACTGTAAACTGGTTTGTATAGCGTGCACAGAGTTAATTTGAATGCAAAATTAGATGTGGTTAAAAAAGTATTCTTTGATGCAGCATTGAAAGTGGTACTCAAATATATTGATCTCAGCTGTCCTAGCCTATTCTTTTTTTTAAATTTAGTAATCATTTATTTTATTATTTTCTCCCAACTTGCCATATCCAATTATTTTTAGACTCAGCTCACCACTACCACCCCTGCGCTGACTCGGGAGTGGCGAAGGCAAACACACGCTGTCCTCCGAAGTGTGTGCTGTCAGCCGACCGCTTTTTTTTCACACTGCAGACTCACCTTGCAGCCACCTCAGAGCTACAGCGTCAGAGGACAACGCAGCTCTGGGCAACTAACACGCAAGCCCGCAGGTGCCCAGCCAGACAACAGGGGTGCCTTTACCAGATGCGCCACTCGGGAGCCCCCCTAGCCTATTATTCTTATTAAACAGAATTCATACTGATTTAAAGGAGCTTCAAACCCAGGCAAACTCTTCACACATAGGCCAGTTAGACATTAACAACGGAGTTGGTCTGTAAAATGAGAAAAAAGTGGTGGACCGTTAAAATGACTAAACATTAAAAAGTAAGGAAATGAAAGCCTTGGTCACCACTCCTTTAGGGATCATTTGGCATCTTGATACTTTGCAGTGTGAAATCACTTGCTGAGTGTAATCTTTGGTTAATAAGAGAAAGTAATTTGAGGATGTAGGCTTTTAGAATTCTCTATTTTTAACTAATGAATAATATTATTGATAGTGGCAGGCCAGCTTGTAAATACTCAGCCCAGCCACTTGTTCCACACCATAATCTTTTTTGGTGCAGATTTCCTCTTGAATTTTCTGTAAGCATCAGTAATTGCTGTCAAACATTAATCTGTTTTCTTAGTTATCTGGTTTAACAACATATTTAAAAGCCTGGAGCTCACTTCTCCATGAATGAAATCTGTTACAAAGAACTGGAATTGCAAAGATTCCTCTGCAGCCTAGTGATACATTTCTTGTCAAAGCCCATCAGCTAATATGACTTCATAATGGCTACATATCTATTTCCCGTGTTAGAAAAAATAAAATCAAATGCATGCTTTTATTGCACTTGAGCATGAGATTTGATCTATCTATCTATAATATTTAATAATGCAAACAATTATGTAAACATACGTATAATAGCATTTATACATAATACAATTAAAACACTATTGGAACTGTGGTGGATTTAAGTACCATAGTTTCTAAACACAAGTACAGTTATTCAAACAGGGACCTTTTTGCATTTTGCTTTACTATTTAATATTGATTTGTACAATTTATTTAGAGCTGCCACAGTTAAGTTCAACTGTGTCGTCAAATGAAAATCCTGCAGTTTCAAATACTAGATTCTATGAACTAAGGTGAGAATATTTCTCCCGGTTCACAAGTACAGTTCAAAGTGCATGCTAGTATTCCTGCATGATATTTATTTTTTGATTATGTGGGAGTCATCAAGAATCCATTGCTTTGGAACAGAAAGTGGACATGATACAGTTGCATGGAGCTGAAGAACAATGCGTGGAGACTTGGATTTCAATTCAGGTTTTTGACCATCATTTTTTTTTTCTCTTTTAAAAATAATTTGTGCAGCTCTGTGGTGGGATCAATTACTTCCAGTTGCAATTGCTCTAGTGCTTTAGAAAATTGTTGTTTTTAATTTTGCATATGAAACAGATTTGAATTAACAAGATCCCAAATTATCAAAAAAATTGAAGCATGGTAATATTATTCACACAGAAAGCTACACAGCATGGTGAGACAAGGCTCAACATGGTCTGACACTGAAGTGTATTTGCTCTGAAGGCTGTATTATTCAACAAGCTGTACATCAGGGCTCTTTAACTGGCGCCCTGCGGGCCGCATCCAGCCCGCAAGGGACAACCATGTGGCCCACCGACAGTCAGCAAAAATTATAAATATGGAAAATAAATAAGCAAAATATGGAAAAGAAAAAAAAACAGTAATATCATAAATCAATTTTATGATGTTACTGTCAAGCCAGTTCCATTGAGTTCTGTATATAAATGTATTTTTTGGGAATTTGACGTTTAACAAGCTTTACCAATTAACATCGAAATGTAGCAAGCCTAATTATAGTATACTATTAATATGTCACGTACATTTTAAAATGTCTGTAATGACACTCTGTTAAATGTTCACACTATTTTTAAAAGTATTATTCATATGGTAAAATGTGTATTGTTCAATATACTAACATTACGCTATATAATATTTATTATATTGCTTAAAAATGTGCAGAGTAAAATATTCTGGCTCGTCTACTCCTAACTTTTTTCCAATCTAGCCCCCTTGCTGTCAATTGCATAAATAAGGAGTCGACATCTATATCTTTGAGGAAGCACTGAAGGGACAGAACTCTCTATGCCCTAGTTTTGTGCAGTTTAATAGATTATCACTGTTCATTTCAAATAAGCTCAAGAAGTTTACTTCCCAGGCTGTTGCAGAGGGCAAGCATACAGCACACTAGTGTATGTTTCCTATTTCTTGATGTTCCAGTCTACAGCTGAAATATCCATAATCTTCAGGTTCACAACTGCATGGATCTCTGGAACTGTAGGTCCTTTTTTTCCATTAATAGAAAATAAAAAAGTACATTTACTCAAAGCCGATCTAAAAAAAACAAAACAGTGCATTTCTGTGTTATGTTATCCTGAAGTGTGTGTTTTTTTTTTTCATAATTTCAGGCTGCAAAAGGCCTTTATAGTTATTTGTGTTCTGCAAAGCAAAAATAAGTACGGTAATACTTTGTAATGTGTCAGGAATTCAATTGTACAAAGGTATGAACTTGAATATGATTTAATTATAATTAGGGCTGTCAAGTGATTAAAAAAATGAATCATGATTAATCTTGAGACTAAATAATTATCTCAGTTAATCTTGGTTTTAATCTCATATTTAATGAATACAATTATTGCATCCATCTCATTTAAGTTTGTTTTATTACTGATACTATTATTATTATTATCATCATCATCATCATCATCCAAAAACAACCAGCATAAAAACCCTGTTTTCCTATTGCTGGACTCTGGATCCTATTGGTTGGTCCCTCTTTATAGTTGTATATTTATTTACAATCCAGCATTTGTTATTAAATTGTTTGAACCAACTGCTAAATCACAATGTAGTTAGTTGATTACACACCTTACTGCATATAAAATTGCAGTTTCCTTTACTCATAAACTGATGTTTCTCATTGTCATTTAAATAATAATAATCATTTAAAATTATCTTTTATTAATAACTTGAAATTGCCTACATAAAATAAAACATTGACTGAGTAACGGTTCTATCTATATTGTAAATAATATTGTTTAAAATAAATGTGGTTATTGAAATAAAACAAAGCTACAATGTTAACGGGTCTGCAGTCGGTATTGCAACAGCACTGGTTATAGTATTGTACTTAGCTTGATTCATGGGTTTGCAGCGATCCTGAATTGATAAAAGAGTACTCTGTCAAAACTGACGGGTTTCATTTGTTGTTGTATTGTTGTTGTCTGTAGCAGAAGAACGACTAGAAAGTGTATTTTGAGAAGTGAAAGCATGTTTAGCAGCATGCAGGTGCTACTGCAGACTAGATGCACTTCTGTGATACTGGAACACACTTTGACAGTAGATACAAGTAACCCTTTTTCTATCCAATGAACCATCAGAAAGTTTTTATAAAATAAACTTCCCATTCACAAGTCCTTCAGTTTGACTGCTTTCCTACATAATGCGGTTCAGTGAAATTATATATGCAAACGATGACTACACTCATTCAATCCTGACATGCACTCAAGTGTATTGAAATGGTGCCGCAGGATATTAATTATGGTATGTTAAGAGGGACAAGACAGAGGAGTGTGATTAACGTGTGTTAAAAAAAATGTATCTTCCAAAAAATAAACATGTTAATCACAGAAGTTAACTGTGATTAATTGACAGCCCCAGTTATAATGCATTCACAGGAAGTGAACAACAATTCCTGATACATTCCACCCATTCTCAATTATTCTAAACCCTTACCCCGTAACCTTAATTCATCACAAACTGTCACTTATTTGACAGTGCCACCCAGGAATGTGATGTGTGAGATGAATGTGCTTATTGGAGAGGGTCAACTGAAACTAAAGAATACAAAATCTCAGTCCTTGACTATGTTCATCTTTTGTGTCTCCACAGATGAAGGAAATGCAGCCACAGAGATGATATTACACATACTTTTGGGGGAAAAATTAAGCCATGCTTTCCTCAAAGATTATGGTAGGGAAAGATGTGTTTCTCAAGATATGGTTTGGCAGAACAAAGGACAATAGAAAAAAAGGCTTTTCAGGACAGGAGTTTTACCAGATTGTTTTTCATTGATCTTCACTCAAGCTGCCAAAAACAGTAGGCTTTGTTATTCAACACCTGATTTTCTGGATTGGAGTAGAGCTGGTAGCCAGGCTTAATTGTTGGAGTGAACTGTCAAGGAGAGGTCCCAAGAGGTCTTGGAAGAATCACTTAATTCTTTCTTTATTTTTGGCTGAGGGCTGGGAAAGAAAAACAAAACAAACAAAAAACAAGCAAACCCTTTAACATACATAATTTGTGAAAGGCAGAATGTAAGTTTCATTTGTCTTGGAGCAATGTAGTCAACTGCTTTTTCATAAAGACTACTCCTGTTAGAGTGCTGCCATTCTTCGAAACAAGATAAATCAACAAGTCTCCTGAAGAACAGTCGTCTTCTCCCAGCCCTGGAGATAAATAGAAGCGCAGAGAAGCCATCTATTATGTGAGAGCAGCCGGCGTGATAATGACCCTTTCAGTCCGGCTTCCTTGACAGGTAAAGGTACCGCTGCCATAGTAATACAGGCTTATGGATTGTGCCTCATGTGCACTGTTGCTATGGAAGGATTTTAAAACTGTGAAGGAATGTCTCTAACTTTCAGCACTTAGGTTTTGTGATAGCATTACAGAAAGATGAAGATGCCTTTGACAAAGCTGCAAGCTGGTCTCTTACCTTTGAAGCATAACTTGCAGTAAAATATATCACATCATCTATTGTTAGATACAGTTTCTGGTTTTTCTCAAGTATTCTGATTAGTTCAGCTTTTGAAAAAGAAAGAAATTGAGGTGAAATAAGAGGGTAACTGACAGTTGAACGGCTTTCACTAAACTCACTAAATGCATACTATTTTACACTCTTAACCAATAACTATAGGATATCTAAGCCTACCAATTCTGTCTCTTGTTTTGTAGACATGGTATAAACGATGATGGATCTAAATATTGCTGCCGTTTAGAAGATACAAACAGGGCCTCCTATGTACCAAGAAAACCAACAGTGCATGTGAGATCTTGTATTTTTCTCATAAATATAATAAAACAATGTCCCAATTTAGTGACAGAAATAGCAGCTGTATGTAGATCTGCTGTAGACCAATTGAATAAACCCCATAAATTACTACTGTACACAATTATGCTCACTATTCAGGTTTCTATCTGGTTTACCTGTCATGAGGCTGCCCTCTACGTTTCCTGCCTCCCCCAACAGCTGGCCTCACTCCATAGGGAGGCTAACTTTGTCTCTTTCCTGCCTCACTGGCATTCCCTGCACTGCCAGCATATCAATTTATATCATATTAACATTTCAAGGTGGCACCAGGTGCTCTATTAGGAATGAGGCCGTGGGTCAATTGTACTGTAGCAGTATTCAATAAATCATGCTTCATTATGTACGGGTAGTATCCTTTCTGAATATTCATTTTCATTCAGATTCCACCCGAGGAAAGACGTTTCTTTACAATAACATGTAAAAGCCTCAGATTTTAAACTAAAGATTAAAAGGGCTGATATATATATGGTAGCAGTGCTGGGACATGTTTCTGTGGTTTAGTTAGCTTTAATTTTATCTGATGCTAATAATAATAACATACATGATGCCATTTTATATTTAATGGGCAGTAGGTTTTATCAGTGTGTTTGTTTTGTTAATACCAATTCATTGATTTCAGTTTATAAATATCACAAAACCAATAAAACAATGGTGAGCGACTGCAGTTAAAACACTGACTGGTGTCTATTAGATATGGTGTGGGATGATAAGAATGTAGTGTGTTGCAATTACATCATGCTGATTTTCCACAAAGACAACTCTTTTGCGTCTCATCTTTAGGGTTCTGGGTCATTAGAACTGTCCTATATTGAGTTCTACACTGCTTCAAAACCAAAGCAAAGAAACAGACTTGAGTTTGGCCATTTAACCCTTAAGTACTAGGGAGAAGTGACCTGAATGAGAGCGCCTTTCATGCCAATCACAAAGCCCTTTACCTCAATTATTAAGGTACCATAATCTACAGAGAATTTTGACAATACAATACTTACCTTTGTTTCCTACACGTATTGTTAATGAACACAAAAAATGCTGTCTTTTTATAATCCTGGGCTGACTTACTTGGAGTTAAATTAAGGCCAGAAGTGTATCTTTTATTAATGAATGGTAATGCAAACCCACTTCACCAGTTCTCTCGTCATCCTTAGACACCTAGTGCTGCAGATGAGACAGGAACGCGAAATCCATTATATTGTGCTGCTGATATACGGTAGTATATGAATGAATGAGACCTACAATCATGCCTCTGGGTTTCAAATGATCTCAAACACATGATAAATCCAGGAGGGACACTGTCTATCCTGCATACTCATCACAAGCATCTGTTCCTGAAGCCAGCAGAAAACCAGAAAGAAACTGAAGCTACAGAGGTGTTTTTAACCACACATTCGTGGTTATTAAAACTATTAAAACTTCTCCTTAATTCACAACTTCAAACACTGAATCATAAGTTAACTATACAAATGTTTTGACTAAAGCTTTCATACTGAAAAGTCACATAATTTGGCAAATCCACAGTATCTTTATGCCATAAAATAAATCTGAATGCAGGCATTTTGAATAATCCTCCATATGCCAGCGTTCAAAATCAAGACACTGTTTACAATACATGCCATTGCACTTGCTATGAATATTTAAAAAAGACTGATTACTTTTAACTTTTGGTACAAGTATATTTACTTCCGTTAAATAAAATAATGTATTTATCCATAATGCTGGGACGAAATGTGAGAACAATTCTACCAAGTAGAATGGGGTTAAAGTGTAAATATATATCTTTAATGTAGCTTGCATTTCCTCCTAATGTAGGAAAACAGAGCAAGAAAGAGAAAGAAAGAGAAAAAGAGAGCAATCAAGAGAGCCCTGCATTCCAGGGGGGCAATCCGAGCCCCACAGGAAATGTCACCATTAAGGTGAATAGAAGGTCCATGAGTCAAACATGTGAATTCACTAAAATAAACCATCATACCTCATCACCCACCTTTGGCACGCCACCGCTGAGCATTTTTTGAACAAGAGCAACATCCTGAAACAGTCTCTCTTAACAAAAGTTTTCAGTATGAAAGGTAGACAGACAACACATTCATTTCAGATACAGTATGTAAAAGAAACACTTGACCAAACATTGTGTGTGTGTGGGTGTGTGTATATACACACACACACACACATACATTAACTGTACACCCTTGCTATTTTGTGAAGCTTAAATAACCTTATTTGGTTCAGGGGGGGTCAACTAGAGTGGTGTATTCACTGGTGACCCACAGTCATACAGCCATTGTTGTCCTTTGGATAACCTCATATTTTCCTATTCTTTTTATAGCCAGGAGTTGAAATGTTTGAAAGCTGTCTTCATTCCACTCTAACTGTCTGACCCACTGGTGAATTAAATATATGCTGTAATTAATGGATAGATGACTCTAATCCAGCAAAGCTTCTGAACTGTTCGTCTGTTTCTTGGGCAAGTCAGCTGTATGAAATATGTAATTGTACCTGACAATACAGGAATGTTCATTTCAAACTCCTTATAATTGTCCCAAATAGAAGTCAGCTGCTGCCACTTCCTGATGGAAATGTGCAGAATGTTTTTCCTGCTGGACCAATCCCAAGTCAAACAGTCTTTTCTGTCAGTTTTAAGAAAAGAGAGAGAGAGAGAGAGAGAGAGAGAGAGAGAGAGAGAGAATATTTACTTTGGCGATTTGCAGATTGTTGTCATACACCATTAACCCTTGTTCACCGCCTAAATAGATTGGAATGTTGGGGAAGACATCAGAAGAGCCTGTTCTTTAACAGCGTCTGATATGAATATCCAATCTGAAATATGTCAGTTTACAACTCGCAAACACTGAGAACGCTTATAAAAATGATCCAGACATTATCAAAATTTACCAAAATAATATAATATCTGACTATAACTGGGGAAGAAATAGAACGAGATATTGATGGTAATCTACAGTAGCTCTTCTAGGGAGCCAAGTGTGCAGTAATGTCCTGCTACTTGCAAGTTATTTGTCTCAGCTGAATGCGCACCAAGAGACAAAAGGCAAAGCACAGCCTGAGGCCTGTTTTGATTTGGTCAATGGTAACTGAAAACATTGTTCTTTTTCTTATATAATGACATGCCGGTAGCGCTAAGCCAAAACAATTAGAACAATTCTATATTCAAAGCTCAAAATGCATTCAAAAGACAAAGGTAATGTATTACTTAACACTTGAATTTTCATTGAAACGACTATTACTCTATGTTAATTATTCCATTTCAAACCAGGCTTACAAAGACAGCCTGGCTGTCAGTAGACCGGATAAGCAGAGTTCTTAGAATGGTGAATAACAATGCATTGGTGGTACTGTAAGATTGATTTAATTTGCTTATTAGCTAAATAGGAAAGTTTTGAGACAAAAGGTCAAGGGTACTTGGTTGAACAGTAATGACCATGGGGATTAGAATATGGAAAGTCATTCATTCTTTCTCAAACACCTAATCCAATACTAATTACCACAGTACCCTGACAAAAATATTTACTAATTAGATGGAAGCAGACATAACCTGAAACCTGACCACAATGAATTCCATTCACTAATCAATGCAGATGCTTTGTGTCATTTGTAAAAGTAGTATCTTAATTACTCAGTGGTTATAGGCACTCCAGGCATGTGAAACAGTACTGATCACCCCCAAAACCAACCCTGCAGTCTAGACGCTGCGGTATGAAAGCCGAAGCAATGAAAAGGAGTAGCCATTTCAGAACCACTGGCAATAATCCATATGAGAATGCAATAAATAAATGGAGTGCAGTGAGGTAAAAGCACCCCTATTCAGCAGCTGCAATGATTAAGGGGTGCTGTAGGAATTCATTTTCTCTGCTTTGTTCCACAGTCTGCCATTTGAAAAACATTTCAGCAATGAGAGAAAAGCACCTGCCGTGTTCTGTATTATTCACCCCATATTGAAAAACAACAGACCAGCAACGATTAGTAGAACTTAAATCTAACCAGTGACTTTTAATATTGACATATGTGCTATACAGTTACATAGAAATTTTGGTACCAATGTCCTAAACTGCAAACCTTGCTGCTAAGGTTCTGATATCTATGTTTAGTTTATTAAATGCGTTTTGTTCACTTTCTAGTCTTGCTGTTAATAGAACTACCATTACTTAATAGTGCTGTATTTTTTTTTCAATAATCTTCTAGTAATTAACAATGTGTGTTGTATTCATCTGTATTTTCAATGTATGTTAATAACAGCATATTATTGTTGAAGGTGTTGTTTTGTTAAAGACATTTATCTCTTTTTTGAAAGACAAAATTATCTGAAGTAAACAACTGAGTAAAATAATTCAAGGTCTCCTAAGCTCTTTCAAGTTGTTTGTTGAAGTTAATTAAAAACCAGAACAAACTTGATACCAAATCTCCCATGAGACTTGAGAGCGGAACATGAATAAATGCAAGATTTTACAGGAAGCAAAAAGATGATCCTCTTAGTATCTGGCACAAACATAATAATTATATAGTTTCAGTGAATAGGAAACAATCACACTGACAAAAGAGCACCATGTGGTGACTGCTCTGTCTGACTATTGGCGTATGTTATTTACAATGCTAGGTTATTAAAACATTTACTATGAAAGGACTAGGTGTTCTGTCCTGAATATTTGAATTTATTAACATTTTGTATTGGTGAGTATTTGTGAATATCTACGTTTTATTATTAAGTTGTCGTCAAAAGTGTAAATACCCCAGATATTCATACATTGGGTTATGTAAACTTTTGATAACTTTTATGCTTTGTTAAACAGGACGCCGGTGGACGTCAAAGAAACAAAAGTGTAATATTTTAGTATATCGGTGAGAATTATTCTTTTAAAAAAATGCTATCAAAATAATTTTATACAAAAACTATGCTGGATTGTGTTTTTCCCAGTTATTGTATTGTTAAACCATTTAGTTATTGGTTTAGTTTCAAACATGCTTTAACACACCGTCTTTTTGTTGTTTGTTTTTATTGTTATTTAAATAAATATTTTGATTGTACACATGATTAGCTTAAAAGCACGGAATAGGTTTTTTTTGTTTGTTTGTTTGTTTGTTTATTTGTTGTTGTTTTTTAGAACAATGTCTAACAACCACTGCGTGAACTGGGGAGAGCAAGAAAGCAGAGCTCTCATAGCGTTGTGGGGTGAAACTCAAATCCAGCGTGCACTAAGCAGAAACACACACAATACATACATATACAGAGAAATAGCAGCAGGTTTGGCGAACCAAGGATTTGAAAGGACCCCCTACCAATGCAGCAAACACATCAAACTCCTTAAACAATTATATGAAAACTAAAGACCTTAACAAAGTCAGTGGGAATTGAAAACACACCTGTCGGTTCTATGAAGAAGGAACAAAATGTTTTGAATAATTACAAACAATTTAGTGTGTCTATATAACAAATTATTGTTATTTATTCATTTGCAGTTGTAGTATTTGTAACAAGGCTAATTTGAAAAAAATACAATTTGTTAATTGCAATTTTATACAGTAAATGTTTTTTTCTCCGGTATTCCTGTGGCTGCTTAGCCTATTGTAACTAAAAAATAAAGGACTTATGCATCATACAATTATGTGTATATACAAAGTGAGACAATAAATATTGGTGAAGAAACAGAAAAGAGTTCTTTTGAAAACATATATAGCTGTCAATATATACAGGAAATGTATTGTTGCCTCATACAGAAAGTTGTGAAAACAAAGTTTACGCCACGGCGCAGACCTGCGTTTCTTTTCTATCCATTGTTATCATTGCTGCTCTCTCTCTTTTGTGCTCTCTGTCGCCTTCGTTTGTTGATAATGTTGACCCATTTTTCTCTCAGACTAAGATAAGTATATATATTTTTTAAGATAAGTCCCCGCAATACGAACACGACACTGTATTGTTCGTTTGTAATACCACCTATTCCACATTTATGGTTTGGGGAGGGTAAAACTCGTCATCCCTTCAGTGGTCGTTATGACGTCACCGAGCACGTATTGTAATTTACATGGTATGCGCGCGCATTTGGACCTAAGCCGGCTCAGGGCACCACCACAGTGTCAATGCTACGTGAAAAATGATAAGAATCTCTCCGATCAGTCGGACCTGCGTCGGCTTAAGTCCGAGGTGGCAGTATAAATGCAGCACTGGATACCAAAACTGCTGCAGACGTCAGCATCATTGGGGTGATGAATGCTGCAATAGCAGAGACAGAAAAGGCCCTCAGCAACCTCAATAACATCTGGTGATGAGACAAGTTCACCCTGCAAAGAACCTCAAGCATTTATAATTCTGCTGTGTCTCCACTGCTGTTCTATGGAGCAGACAGTCTTAAATAGTTTAAACTGTTCACCAGGAGGTGAGAGGATTAAGCTTTGCAGGTGTTCTGTGGTCTCCTTTGGAGTAAAGTTTGAAACATTCCATTGGGATACCAATGTTACCCTGAAGAGACCCTAGAAGAACTATAAGGGAACCATTACCCAAAGTGGCAGCTCATGGGATTTGAAAGCAATATTGCACAGTGAAATGGTAGCAGACTGGTGCAGATATGATTAGCTGATAATATTGTTGATACCATTACTATAGTAATATGAATAAACCTGCAATGTTTGCTAACATTGCTCATTATTACAGAACCATCATGGTATTATTGTCAGTGGAGATTGGTAGGTTATTGGTAATATAGCTGTTCTGGATCATGCCTTTGTGAACCTACCACTGTTGTTACTTAGCCAAAGAAGCACACCTTCCCGCTGGCTTCAAAATATTAACTTTTTACATACCTATTATATGAGGATCAAATTCAGGAGCCTTTAACACTAAGGCAACATGGGGCAGCTTCAAAGGAACAAATACATACTTTGTTTCTTAGCGAAGAAAGAATAAGACAGATATTTAAATTCTCTGTGTAACGTGAACACTTATAACCTGATTTTGAAAAATTGGTTTGCTGTTCAAAAATAAGTTTCTCTTTGGTGTAGTTAAGTCCCTCTGGTAAAGACACCTAAGTGATAAGATTTCTGTACTGTATTCTGGTTCTTTATCTTAAGTTGACATTATATAGCAGTCACAACTCCTTCATAAAAGGTTTATTAATCTGTCATATAATTAAACTGGTCAAGTGGTTGAGTTATGAATATCCTGCTTTAATGTATTCATAACATAAATATGATATAACAGGAAGGATTATGCATGGGTTATAAAGTTTTATGTTACTTTAATAAAGCCTTTATTCTGATGTTCTGAATACTACATTACCCTTAACAATACAGTCAATACTATAATAAAAAACAAACACAAAAAAACCCAATGTGCTGTTGATTAAGAGACTCTTTATTATACATAATAATGAGGGTGAAGCATCAATAATACAGACCCTGGATAGCGAGAGGAGCTTTTAGTGCCCCCCTTTAGGTTTTCCATGCCTGTTCTGTAATGTCACTGCTGTGAAAAGAACAATAAGCACGGCCTTTCATCTCAGTGCTTGTTGGTGTCACCAATCTCCAGATTATTGATGTCATTAATAAAACTGTCATTGCACCAAAGAACATTCCGCTGTTTACAACAGGATGCCTCTGTAAATGTGTCTCAGTCTCTGCTGAGCATTCCCTGCATAAATATTCTAACCAATATTAATTGCATACTGTAGGCATGCCCATTCTCACTGTCCATATCCTGGAAGCTGGCCTTTGTTGAAATGACTAATATGAAAGTCCCCAGTGAACTTTAGTTTAATTTGATCACATACACATTTTTATTATTTTACCATACGGAACATAAGAAATGAAAAACACAGACAATTGTTTCTGAAAAAATATGTCTCACTAATAAGGAAATCTGTATATAGTGATTGTTTCCTAATATTTTTGGAGCCCATTGTTGATCTTGTGGACAGAAGGTTATCACCAAGTTATCTATACTTGTGTTCAAGGTCATTGATTTTCGTTAAATTAACGTTGAGGTATCTGACACCAATCTAAAGAATCCTGTTGACAAATGTTTATCTGCTGGTTCAAGGTTTAACACCATCACTTATGTCAAAATCCAGTCGCCTTGCAACTATTGTATTATTGTATTTTCTTTAAAGAAAAAATAATGCTTAAACAATACCATTCACAATATAAAAGTGCTTTAAATAGTTTAGGTTAAAGGCAAAATAAAACCTGTTTAAAAAAGAATCAAAATATTAAAGTAGTTGCTATATTTGGGTCAAAAGGCTATTTATATATTTTTTAAGGGGTGAACTACATACTGAATGTTACAAACATATATTTTCTGTAAATGAACACCTTCCATTTCTGGAGCCTTGTATCATAAATAATTTAACATTAAACCTATACTAGACTTTTTTTTCTTCTGATATTTGTTCAGATATAAAGAAGAAATGAACTCCTGGCAACGTTTGGGTCTTTGAGCCTTTGAACAATTTTAACAGCTGTATCCTGGTGATACTGTCAGTTAAGATTAAATAAAAAAAAGACATGAAACTTTTTAGATTTTAGCTGCTTATTAAAGTCCATTTTGGGTGCTGTTTTTGTAAAGACAAGTTGTCAACACACCACCCTCACACCATGCTGAGAAGTTGGTAGAAGCAGTATTAATGTTCCCTTGGACAGGATTTAAATTTGTACCTTCTGTCCAGAGGGGAGTGTTTATGGTAATGTGATTAACACGGCTATAACCAAAAATGTATTAGATATTAGGTCTGCTGGATGTATGTGTTCCAATGACTTGTTCCTTTCACAATAAAAGTTTTAAAAATATCCATAATGGACAGAAAGTACCTCAAAAAAGGAAATGCCAAATCCAAAGCAGCCTGAAGCCGGCTATGCAATGATTCCTGAAAGCGTGTTTGGAACGGGTAAGAAAGCTGTATTTCATTGTACACCCACTGTCTGTCCATCAGGGCTTAAGATCAGAAAGGATCTGTGGGTCTGTAGATTATAAGGAGTGGGAAAGGAGAGATTTTGACTTGATTTAAGGCAAATCCAATGGCATATCCATGAGAGTAAGAAAGAAAAGAAGAATGTGTACATGCTAACATTTCAGAGGACTGTTCCCATATAAAAAAAAAAAAAATCCATAGATCTATTCAAAAACACAATAGTTTCGAATAACAGACTTTTTATGTGTTGCAGAACATTACTTTCTGTTAAACATGATCAGTGTAACAAAAATCCCTTGTGATAAAAAGTGCCTTTCAATTTCTGTTTTGCAACCTGATTTGTAATTGTAATTATGATGCTATGTAATAATTGTCTGCTGCTGTGTATTATTGTAGTATTAAGAGCATTTCAGTGTGGCTCATTTATTGACATAGTGACTCCATTTACACATACAGAGAATACCGAGCTACCTTCTTGACCAACAAAGTTAGTATGAAACTGCTGACTGGAATCTTTTTACAGCTTCACTAACCAAATACTATTCAGTGAGAATTCTTTCAGTTGTCTGAAACTGCAATATGGAGTTATTTTTGCTTGACAAGATATAGCAACTACATTAGAAAGTGCCCACAATGATGGAGTTTATATCTGGATTATGGACCCCCTTTTAAAAGGGGAAAGGACATCCCTGTTAAAATCCCTGTTATCGCAATCCTGGAAGTACTCAGCAGGTGGCAGTGGTTCGCAGGCACTTCCACTCCTTGGCAGGTCTTCCACAGATGGTAAATTCCTGTATTACACAAGAATGTTTTTTTGTTTTTTTTTACATGGAAAAATGATGGAATTTGTGAACCATAGGAAATGAGGCAATTTACTGGAAAACCCTGCTATATTACAGTAAAACTTCTGGAAGATATGGAGTTTGTACTGGACATGGCAGGGGCTTTGTATGGAGACAGAAAAGTCAGTGTGTGAAATTAAAATGTAAAGCAACATTTTTTTTTTTTTTTTTGTGTACATTTAAATAAGATTTGCTTGTGATGGATTCTTGTGCATTGGCTGACTGCAGTCTGTCAGAGTGGGGATCACATGGGCCATTTCCTTGCCATAATGGCAGCTGATCTCCATCATAAATATCCCACACAAAAGGCTTTGGATAAGAGGTGATCTGACTTGTTACAGGAAAAGAGAAATTGTTGGTTAATTTTACCACATGCATTTCAGCAGTTTTCCTGAGGACATAAATAAAGTTAACACAACAGAGCCATGAAAACAGAACAGGTAATATATTTAATGCTTAACCTGTTCTGTGCACGGGCGCCATTTAGGTATGTAAAAAAGCTTTTCTGAACAGAAGCTGCACCATGTGACTGTACTGTACTATGGTAAAGCCTAAAACAGTTAGCTGTCAGTTCGTTGGCACATGACAGTGGGTGCCTGAGTAGTCAAGTACCACTGTGTCACATGTCATTATGAATGCCGATCATTCCACAAGATATGTATATGCACACAGTGAGTTTCACCAAGTGCTAAAAACATTGCCACATTATATCCTAAAGAAATGACCACACTCTCCACCCTCTAGTGTCAAAACCAACTACTTACAAAAGTAGCAGTACAGTATACTGCGGTACCTTCATGTCTGTCCCTCATTAAACACAAAAACTGGGAATAAATAAATAAAATAACCAATTTTACCTTTAAAGTTTTCCAGAAGTGACCTTGATGGATAATCAAATGAGCAGGGGTAGAAAGAGAGATATCTGCTGTCACAATTTGTGAATGGGCGGCCATCTAGAAAGGTACACTTGGATGCTGCGGCTCGCAATTGGGGATTGTGACCTTCCCTGTCAGCTGTTGTTTACTCAGCAGACAGAATACCCTAATGAACAAGAGCTAAAGGACAGACACTGCTGAGGAAAATGCACACACACACACACACACACACACACACACACACACACACACACACACACACACACACACACACACACACCTAGGTACCTATATTCCTAACGATGCCAAAACCTCAAGTTGAAATTGAAGCTTTAAAAATCTTGGTTCACTCAAGAAACAATTAGATAAAAGTAAAAACAAGGGAATGAAGGGATGAATCGAACAGCCACATTTTCATACCTAACATGTGTTATGTTCTTATTATGAGATTACATTGAAACAAAAAATATACACTTTGGATCACTAAATGAGAAAACTGGGTATTACAAGATGTTCTGTTCTTTCCCAACAACCCAAGAGAGCAGAACAAGACCATGATATTCTCATATTGCCAACATCTTGTAAAGGGGTTTGCATGGTTGGAAGTTTCAGGCATCACACCACTCTAAGCAGTATTATTATATTTAGTCACAGTTACTGCATTTTTTATTTGTATTTAATTATATCCTGATGTAACTATCACTGACACTGTTATCTGCTCTGTTACTGAATCGTATCTTGTCATACTTGTACTTGCTAGAACCAAAATGGGGGCCTGCTAACAAATAAATAATAATAATAATACTGCATATTTTTTTTACAAATTTTAGGATAATGTATTTATTTATTTCAATTATTTTGTCATAATTTGCTCCCCTTCTTTTCAGCAACATGGCACAGCCAGGACATAAACCTGTGTTCCACTGACTGCATGACTCAAACTGCACACAGTGTCATTGTGCCTTTAACCAAGGGTCGCACTCCAGGATCTCTAAGGTGTTGTTGCTAGGGTATTTTATGTGTGTGTTATACAGAGGGTTCTCATTATATTCCATACATTACTTCTATTACCACCACAGCCTGTCAAACTTGAAAAGGGTTTTTTTCGGCTTTCAAAAAAGCAGAACAAGTACTTCCACTGATGGCTTCAATTGTGAAATCTTTGAAAAACAAAGCAGCGAGTCCTACGAAGCAAAGAGGATTCTTCAGATTACTGTACTGTACGTAGTAAGCACATCTGCTTGCACACACAATAGAGAAATAGAACAGATATGCAGAAGTTTAAACAGTAGCAGCTCATTACATTACAGGCTGCATAGTACTGTGAGCCTCCTCGTCACTTCTCAGTCTCCCTGACCGAGGTGTTGGAGCATGCTGTCGGTAATGATATTGTTTAGGATCATTGTAATTGTTGATATAATAGCAGAATTTCAAACAGGATTCAGGCACTAAGAATCTCTCTACTACTAGATCTATAAATATTTCATGTTTATTATTTTTTGAGACTTTAAAGAAAAAAGAAAGCTATAAACTATGATGAAAGATTATACCCACTAGCACTCTTTCTTTGGCTCAATAATTATTTATAGCTCAGCCTTAAAGGCCTATACTGTGTAACATTTGACCTAGACTTATTCACTTCAGTATTAGGGCCACTGCTCCTCTTATTATATAGTTGACCTTTTAATTCATAATATATTTTCTTCACTTTGAAATGTAGGTACGACATGCATACATTACGTCATTTTAAATGAAGTGAATGGTAATCATATGGTTTCAATGCCTGTTGAGTTTCCATTATTTAGCTAATGTATAGGATGTAAGTGCAGCGAGAGCTTCAAATGGCAATAGTTAGGAACTCAGAAAGGCACATAATAGTACTATTTGTAATGCAAAATACCAGTAATTAAGACTCCTTATAGTAGACTTCTACTTAACACCAATTTGCTGGATTCAGAGTAAGCATTCACAGGGTAGGTTCACCAAAATACAGCTTTGGCTATATCATCCAGGTTCCTTTGTATTGTTCACAAGATGGATACTAAAATAGACGGTATACAGAATAGGAGACTAAAAACCCAGTATTATTGTTTTCCCATGGGAAGCCCAAATCATCCTAGTTAACATTCCTTTTCTTAGAATGTCTCATTAAGGACGGGAGGTTGGGCAATGCACCTCACCAAAAGAAGTAATCACTGCTCGGTTCTATTGATATAGAACAAAAAGGAGCTATTTGAAGCTTTTATCATTACGATTTTATTTTCTTTCTGGAAATAAAACAGTGATACATTATGTGGCCCATAATAACTACAGTACACCCTCGCTATAACACCCTTCATTATAACGAACCTTCGACAATAACGAAGGCCCCTGGACCCCAAATTTAAAAAAAAAAGCTAATATAAACACACACTGTCAATATCCCGGTCTGTACACATGGGATGCCACCTCCGCAGTGAAGTCAACTCTTTGTCTTAATAAAAAGCGAATATCATTTTATGTTGCAACAAAGCTGGAAACTATATTGATCTTTTGAAAAAATTTGTAACGCACTGTTTTTTGGCTTGTTCAGCAACCATGCGGCAAAGCAAAATTGATTAAAGAAAAAAACAACAACAAAATAATTTGAGGATCTGATGAATTTTTCATGTCAAACTTTTCATGTCGGGTTGATTTGGAATAAAAGATCTGTTTGGGATTCTTGCATGTTGGATTAAGATTTGGTGCACTTTGAAACGATTCATGTCAGATTGATTTTGAATAAAAGTTCAGCTTCAATTCAGGATTTTTGCTTTTTGTTCTGCGTTTTAATTCTTTAATGAATAGGATAAAGCAAAGACAGAATACTGCATACATGAAACGAACAGGTATATGTAATTCTACTTTTATTCACAATCTCATCTCATTAACTTACTCCAACAGATTGCCCTTTCGCTACAACAAACCCCTCAATATAACAAACAAAAGGCTTGGACCCCAACAGGATTGTTATAGCGAGAGTGTACTGTATTTGAGCCATTTCTGCATTTGAACCAGTGCAACATTTGGTATGCTGTACAGCATTTTGGAGTCTATTGAATTATGAATAAGATACTGTAAGGGTGCTACAATGCCTCCCAGTTTCTACTGTTCCCCATTATTTTTGCTAACCAGCCTCAAAAACCCTAGTTTTTATAATTTTCCATTTACTGCTGGTCAATATTATTTACATGTAAAAACTATGAGGAAAGGTGAGCATTTTTGGGTTAAAGTCACTACCCATTTCAAAATTTTCAGAACAAGTGCTTGTTATTTAGCTCTCTTTGAGACATAGAAGGAAAGCAGCTACATAAATTCAATCCCCTCTCCTGTAGTTAATGACACCATAAACAATGGTACAAAACAATCCAATTTGCAACCTGAGAAAGGTTTACAGCTTGGTGCAAAATCGGACCAGAAGTCATTTTTTAATTGATGCTTTCTACATGATTGAAAATTGGCACAAACCTGGTTTGAAATAGAAATACTTTATAGTCTAGCTATTTCAATTAGAGGAGTCACACATGACTTAATTTCTCTGCTTCATTAGTCATAACATGAGGCCTGTAGTATGGGAGGTCATGCCCTTGCATTCTTTTAAAAGATCAATATATTTGCTGAGTTGGTACCTGCCTAATCAGCATGCTTGCAAAAGACACTTCCACGTGCATCAGTTCATTCAAGAATGTAGTTAAAACAACCCATAAGAGATTGGATTATTGCCTGCTCTTCATCTCTTAATAACCCATCTCTGCTGATTGTGTCATATACTGAAGCCGAATGTCGTAAATATTGTGCTCCCCAAGGTGGATTTAAGCCTTGTAGAAAAAGCGGTCTATATGCATGGATATAATGAAGCATTTCAATCAAAAGGATTCAATTTGCCACACAGACAAATAGATGTACAGCTCACTTTAGAGACTAGACTAAGACTTAACCGCTTCCCTTCTCTGTTGTTGATATATCTGCCCAAGTCTTGCTCCTATTCAATGATTTTGTATTGATGTTTCTGAAAGACCATGGCGTGAGGTGTTCGTTATTATAGAACCAGTGTCAGGAATGTGTTTTAAAGAGTTTATCTAGTAAACTTATAGTACAATTCAGTACCCATACTGCTACTGTTATTATTTATACCTGCTATCCTGTGTGTATATAACGAAATAAGGGCTGCTGTATTATCCCACTTTCCAAACTAGCTCCCCATCAAATTATTCCTATTAAGGGGCATTTTTGACTGAATATAGAATGAATAATTTAATGTTACAGTCAAGTAAACTATGGCAGAAAGGTCACAAAATGTGGGGAAAATCAACTGGTGACAACCTACAGTGCACCTAAGGTAAACACTGATGGCACAAGGAAAAATTGCTCAGAGCTATAGTGTTAATTAACTAGTGTTAATATAAATAATATTTTTTGTGAACAAACAAATTAGCATCTTATATATTCTAAACTTCAAAGTATTTCATCTCACTCTTCAAAAGGAGTAAATCTGTTAATTAAAGACAGATGTTGTGTTGTCAGTGAACCATATGAAGGTTGGATAACAGGATTGGGGGCAGTATTATTAAAAAACAGAGGGAATGTTTCCATGTAATTTGAGACTCGAATGATATCTCAGCATGAGAGGGCATATGTTGCTCATAATGAAATGATTTCCTATTATTGTCAATGTCACATCATTCAAGTTTAAACAATTGACTTTATGTTTAATGGTTCCTTGCCTGTATGAACATGTTACAACAGAATGACTTTCTCTCCATGGGATCGCTAAGCACTGTACATCAAAGATTCATATTCTGCAATCTGCAAAGCATTTTGACAATCAAATAAAAGCTATAGAAAACAAACACATTTTACATGGGTCATTTTGATCCAACACAATACATTAATGGATACAATCAAATTGCTGGCATATCTAGACAGCTGAATTTGAAGAGTGCTTAGCTTTTAATAGCTTTTTTTCCCTTTACTATTTCACTGGTTCTGGTCCGAAGCAAGTTCAAAGACAGGTAAAGGCTGATATACAGAACCAGTTTAATAACTCGATATTGGATCAACAGAACCCAGAACCACTTTGATGATTACAAACACTATAAAACAGTTGGGGGTGTAAAAAAAAAACTATTAAAATGACATTTGAAGCTAACTACTTTTAAATATCCTCTATCACTGTGCCTTCACAGTCCATGTCTCTGTTCCAATCATGTTCTTAATTTCTAACTTGAACTAATCAAATATCCCACGAAGTATCTATTGAATTAAAGAAACCTATTAAACCATGAGAGAATAGCCCACTCGGACGAGTTGCTTACCACTGGCAGTAACTTCAGCCACATTTAGCAAATTTTTGCCTTTGGGATTTATATCAATACATTTGAAATAGATGACAAATTGCCATTTAATTTAAATTGCCTTTATTTAAAATCATATTGTCATTCATGTATTATTATAACATTGAAATGGTCATTTATTTTAAAATAAAGTGTTACTTATATCTTCTACAATCAGATATTTGTTTATTTTTGGCAGTTGAAAAGCATTGACCTTTGAAAAGAAGAATAAAGCATATTACAAATTGAAAGGTATCACAAGCCCCGAGTCTCTCTCTCCCTCCCCCCTCTCTCTCTCTCTCCCCCCCCTCTCTCCCTCTCCCTCTCTCTCTCTCTCTCTCTCTCTCTCTCTCTCTCTCTCTCTCTCTCTCTCTCTCTCTCTCTCTCTCTCTCTCTCTCCTACACATACACTTCTCATTTCCATGGTAACTGTCAATCAAACACTGTTCAATCAGAAGCAAGCACAGCCACTTGACAGCTCAGATAGAGAATTACACTTAAGACACAAAAACTGCTCTGTCACAGCAGCCAATAGTCTGAAATCAAGCAAATTGTATTTATTTTAAATCTAACACATTGTTTTAATTATTATAAGCACTTACTTGTTAGGGATAATTACTGTAAGTAAACCTGTGATGTAATAGTGTTAATTGAAACTGCTTTTATTCTGTTATTTAAATGAATGATACAGAGTTTACCTGACATCTTCAGCCTGCATAAGCTGCACTGTTTTTAGATATATGAAGCGCTTACACAAATGTCCTTGGTGATGACACGTTGCCGTCAAATATTAATTAATTACACTTTTAACAATCAGTTGTTATCCTGTTTATCTTCCCAATATAAAGCACAGCTGTTCATCGCTTTCTTTTATTATTAACAGTTAGAGTTTTGTGTCTGGTGTCTATATTATACGTCATTATTTCTTCATATGTTTTAGTTCTTATATCTTTTATCTTCATCTCATATTCCTAACTTTTTTGCAGCTTCCAGGGAGTCTTTTGGGATATGTCCTTTCCATCTTCATTTATCTGAAAAGATTTTACTGGCAATCTATAAGCCTGTTATGCCCTACAGCTAGTTCCAAAATGGCAGACATGATAAGTGAGTGAACATTGGAGAAACAGTGATCCACCGTATGATTTTAAGTTGCAGAGGGCAGCACATAAGTGACAAAAATTTACATCTTTAATAAGATGTACAGTACAAGGAGGTTGATTCCTGTAAAGTCTTAGAAATGCCCCAGGTTATTCATTGTCATGTACTATAACTGTAAGTGGTAATGTCTTTTTCTCTTTTCAGGAACCCTATATTTTAGAGAACGGAGAATTAAAATGGAATATGGGATGCATGTGGGTACGCCAGTCACTATTCCTGCTGAAAAGTTTCTTATGATTATACATCTCAAGAAAGAGTGTGCACATTTTTATTTGACCTGCTTTTCTCCCCAATGTCCAATTATGTTCCTTCACAGCAGTAACTCCCCACAGCAGCTCAGGAAAACTAAAGGTCAGTAGGCATCCTCCAGTCCCACCTCCAAGCCAATCACCTCTTGACAGTGAATTTCAGCAAGCTACCGGCCAGCCCTGCAATTGTCCGCATGAGCTCACTGGGCACCTGGCCAATGGATGCCGCTGTGGCTAGGTGAGCTAACTTTACTTCCCTAAACTTTGCTTCCCTAAACAGCAGGAGCACCAAAGCCAATCCGTTAATACTGGTTAAAAATGGTTGCTGTGGATCGAAATAACAATGAAACAGGGACATGCTGCAGGTATAACACATATCAAAATAATTTAATAACACCATAACTGTGCACATATTGTATGTTCTGTCAGTAAACAGTCAATTACAAAATCCTCTGAAATTTCACCTCTACATCTTTATGTGAAGGCAGAATGTTATTAATGAACACAGCCGAGTCAGCACTGCCACACCATTCACTTACACACAAGAAAGTTACCTCTGTCATGTAATTATAATAAATGACTTCAGGTTGGAAGATGCAAGTATTCAAAAAATAGTGGCACCCAATGGAAATCATTTTCACTTTTATTTATAATAATTTCATAAGGGGCACATCAGAATTAAATATTCCTAGCTATACAAATAGCTAGTCTTTATTAAAAAAAGGATAATAGATGCTGTTAGTATAAAAATGCACATGACCATTGCAGTTTTGCAGATAAACAATACCTAGGATGCCTGTAAGGACTGATCATTAAAGAGGTGCTTATCAACTGCATTTATATTTGCATTCCAAGCTACCAAGAAAGTCTTATAAGCCTTTCCCTGTTCAACTCATTGGAAATTCTATGACTGACAGTAGATGAAATATAAGCAGGCACCACAGATCAGTACACACAGGACTGATGGTACTGCAGATATGACAAATAAAACACTGAGCTCGAGAGCCACATGAGGTTCTCCTTTGATAGGATCTTGACCCTCCTAATCTTCCCATGATATTAATATTTGAACAGCCATTAGGTAATGCTGGGCACATGTATTTTTATAAGCTATTAGTGAATGATACGATAGGGGGCTCTGCCGTGTTTCAGACTTTAATATTATAAAAATCACCTTTTAACCCTCATAAGGACACGTCGGAAAACAACATATAACTAACAACTGGAGTAAATGAATGAATGAAAATGTGTATATGAACACTTTACTTTGCTTTTCCTTTACTTCTAGCCATCGTTTGGTATAATGTGGTGTTTATGTTATGCAAAATGGATAAGACGTCCAATGCGCACAGCTGTCTCCTTGTTAGAGATGGCACCACTGTATTCTGGACGCTGTAATTTATTCTAGGAACATTTCACGTCATTGGAAAGCCCCAAGCCTCCTCTTTCATTTGGTATATTGACAGTGTTCCTAGCTCTTTCCGTTTTCGAGTTAAAGGCACTTGAACACAGCTACCGATTTGCTGCGCGTCACAGCACTGGAGCACTGAATGAGGATGAACATGGACATGCCTGACATCAATGGAAAGCGCAAAGCCTGCGCTTTTAAATGACGTTGAAACCGGAACACTATCTATTGAAGCGACAGAGTAATAGGCAACAAAAAAAACTTGTCACATGACTCAAGCCTTAATTTCGGTTTGCTGTTGTTTCAATTAGGAATGTCTGTTCAGGACATACGATACATCATTGGAAAGCTCTAATTCTGTACTTCCTTGATCCAGGAAGCTAGTTATTACGATGAGTTAGATATTCACACAAGAAGATTGGGCCCGACGATACACTACGCCTGGGGTCCATATGGACCCCAAACCTAAAACAACTTGGGAAATTCAACCAGGCTATCTGGCCTAGAATTATCCTTTGCATAGTGTAACATGATGGGTGCCTGACAACTACATAAAAGGAAACAAAAATGAAGTCACTTGATCCACATAATAACTGATACTAAAGCACCGTGGGGTCCAAATGGACCCCAGGTTACCTTATGAGGGTTAAGGGTTTGGTTTGTCACACGTACAGTACATCATCTTTTGTGTATAGATGTCATCCTGTGCATAGAACATATGATTCAAGTTAATTCATAGTTCATCGCGTGACCAGGGTGTCTATTATTAGAGCAGAAATCATTGTGCACAGTTTAAAGTAGCCAGAACTGCACCAGAAAACACATCTTAAAATAACAACAACAGACACACACAAGGTATTAACTTATAAAACAAATTGTCCTCTTTTACCACCACGGTCCCCTATCTCAAGTAGTATTTGCAAATATGATTTCACATAATATTGAACTAATGGACACAACGCATGAGTTATATAATGTATCAAAGCTTACTTCAGTCTTAAAATAACGTCGAGTTACTCTACATACATGTATACAGTACTGTAAATTTCAATCTGATGAAGAGGCAATGTGAACTGGGTTCTGGTTGCCTTGGCTGCGAGACAAAAAAAAATGCGATTACTTAAAAAAAAAAAAAAAAAAAAACTAGGGACATTCCATTGCATGGCTATATGTGGGATAATAGCTGCATGTTGTGACATATCTTTCATGGTGCCACATTTCACACATTATTATTTAAAATTTAAAAAAAAAACTGCAAATAAACAACCACCCAGAAAGCCTGAATTTGTACTGCTAGTCTTTCTTTGTTTTCACACATTTAAATTAAAATATAATTAATCTGTCACAGTTTATTGGATTGATCAATTATGACAAGATTTGGCATGCCTTTTTACATTATTCCAAAAGAATAAGGTAATGTTGCCTGTGGGGGAAAAATGAAGGCAGTTGAATGTAATTAAATAATCATTTTTATGCTATGTCCTGTGAAAGACAGATTTGGATATTTACATATTTGCTTATCTACAGTCAGCGGTTGATCCTAAAGAAATTATTATTTCAAACTGTTTGTATTTCTTTCACAAAAGCGCTACCCTCACAGCACCTAAGCAAATTAAGCGCTTTGATAAAAAATAAATCAACTTTAAATCAAAGCAAAGCACATGAAAAAAAAAAATGTTATCTGTCTTTCTGTGGAGGCACTAATTGACTAAGTGATGTGTTTTTTTATGTAACAGTGGATTATGCGTGAAAATGTCAAAGACTGATGGTTTGAATGATAAAGTAAAACAGCAGCGTACCTGAGACAAATATTATACCTTCTGTAGAAGTTCTCTGTAGAAATTATATTTTATGTCCTTTGTCTGCTGTCTGTCTTTCAGTCCCACTTTTTACATATCTAGAGAACCTCTCATCCAATTGGGATGCAACTTGCTAAGGAGATACACTTCTACCAAAAAACATACATTGGCAGAAATCCTGCATTTATTTATTCATCTATTTATTTATTTATTTTAGAAAATATGTTGTAATTATAAAGGGCATAAGCATAATTGCCTATTTTGTTCTGCTTACAATCACCCCTGTTAGCATGGACATCAATGTTACATTCGAAATAATTGGAGTGTGCGTTATTTATACATTATAGATCAGCCTGTATAAAGATGCCTTGAGCACGTCTTACAACAAAATAACATTTTGCAAATCACTGCAAGATAATATTACCTTTACTCTCCAGTCATATTGATTGAAGAATCAAAAATATCCTTACCAAAAGCCATAAGTAAAAATGCTTAGAATATATACACGTATCTGCTTATAAGTGTACCTAACTCAATTTATAGGAAGCATATTAAACGTTTGTAAATTGCCAAACCTTTAGTAGGTAATTACATTTCAAGTAACCAATAGGCATGGCCAACTGTGGCAAATTAAGATTTATTTATTTATTTATTTATTTATTTATTTATTTATTTATTAATGTTGGTTATTTATGTATTACATGGACACTTATTCTCTGATTAAACTCATTTAATATGTGACCCCACCCTCCCCGTTAAGGGGTAAAAGTGTTGCATTAACTCACTGTGCCACTTAGGAGTTGATTAATACAACATACTCTAGGGATTACCCCTAAAGTAGGTGACTGTTATAATCCAAGAGGAGTCACCAGGGCTCTAAATACTGTGATAAAATCCACAAGTGGCCAAGAGGACATGGGTTGATAAACTGAACTTTGTAGTCTCATAATGTGACATGCCATGTGCTGTAAAACTGTATAAATTAACCTTAATTCGTTTGTTGCAAACCTGAAACTATCATAATACTGTGACATGGAGAACTGACAGCAAAGCCTAGGGTGACCTTTTTAGCATCATGTTTATTGACTACATCATTGCCTATAAACCACCACTGACATATTTCCAATCTACACTATTCATAAATACGATGGAAATAATGATCGCCTGCCACATCAAATGACAACAATTACATACTCTCTCCAACTGTAAGGGAACATCACATTTAAAAGCCTGTCAGATAGGTAGCATTTCACAACTTGTTGAAAGTTCTTCCAAGTTACTTTTCGACATAACCTCCTACTATGTCTGAAAAGTGTCATGAGTGGTCATTTATTTTATTTATAAATGTATTTCCTGCATAAATGGGGGTTATAAACACAGTCAAAACACCGTCAGTAGGATCGCCGCAAGAGGTAGTCACAACAGCCCTGATTCAACATGAGGGGTTCTCGTGAGATACGTCACCATTCCTTAATGATCATCAACGCTAATTTCTTCAGTGAAGTTTGGTGGTGTAATTTGTGCGTTCATTAGTTTGTGAGCCCCTGCCAGCCATGCGCCTACTATCAGAGTATTACAGAGTGCATGTCAGCGATGCCAGTTGTATAACAAATCAGTCATGTGAGGTGTAGCCCATTTTCACAAAAGTGTGCCTTTGTATATTAAAAGATGCCGTCCATCTCTCCCAGCAGAATCAACTGCAGTTTAAAGAAGCTGTGTCCTTCCAACCAAGCCCTAACTGAGTACATCATGGAAACACAAAGTATCATTTTGTCATTATGGCCCATAATTTGTTTTTTTACTACTGTATTGTAAAAATAAGGGTAAAGGCTTTTGAAGTTTTGTTGTTAGAAGTTTAAAGACGACTGCTCTATACTGAATGGAAAACAGGGCTCTGCATCCCCATACATGCGATTCCTTACCCAGCAGATACAAAGCAGGATCATTGTCGCTGTCCATACAATATAGTAAAAGGTACAGTTGAGTTAATGTAGTGGTTTTGCTAATTCATGAGAGAATAGTAATAAAGTGTCTGGCCAGTCACCTCATGGAGTTTCCACTTCTAATACAGAAAGAGGATTCATAGCTTCCTGTATACAGTACGCATTGGCCTCAGTCAATAGTATTAATGAATATGTAACATGCAGAAACAGTGCAGGTCATTATACAGGCATGTTAAATTGAACACGCAATGAAAAAAGTTGCACTTGCCTAAAAAAAGCCCTCTAATTTGTATTGTGCCACAGGTATTAGTCCCCAAAATGCTCCCTAAGCTGGATCAAGTGCCCTTTTGAAAGGAAATGTTAACTCATTGTTGCACAGTTTCAGGATTGCACAGCAAAGTCCAGAATGGGGGACTCCGATAAGTGTGGTCTTAACATGATGTAGAAATAAATATATAACTGCATAGAACCCAGCACTTCATCTAACTGCCACACTACTTTGATAATTGTAGATACTTCAGGGCATCCTCCCACACAAATAAAAGTGAGCACGTCCAACCTTTGCATGTAGATTTGTACTCCCTGCTGAGAATCTTAACAGCTACTGGCATACACGGTGACACCCATTAATTTGTTTCTTGCTTAAAAATAAAAATTAAATAAAACACTGCACATGTTTGCAGCAACTTCATTTGACAGTAAATGTTGTTGTTAGCCAACAGTCAGTTTACAGTTCTGTAGAAATACAATAAAGGATATATTTTTTTCCCTTTTTCTATGGTGTTTGCCTTTATTTTCATTGGTTTTGAGTTGTTACAAACTGACTTTGATTTCCCTTTTTTGTGGTTCCAGGTTCCAGATAAAATGTTATGTCTGTTTGTTACCTACTGTGTATATAACGATACTGGGTTGAGGAGCTTTATTTCCTTTTATGTTTTAATTGAATCCACCCCTAGATGTGCTAAAGAAGTAGTGGGTGTAAATGGGAACCTGTTAAGCTGGACAGCAGAGTCTTTCACTTCAGGGTTTGGAATTCCGTTGATTGACAAAGTGCTGCACAAAATCCATCACAGTCCATGCCAAAACTATTGTCTATTAAAAACAGATATGATTCTTTGCCAGTAAAGCCATCATCTTGAACTTGGTGTGAGTAGGGACAGTCTCTCAGCAGTATTTCTGTCTCCCATACACCAGTCGATCATCTTTTGGCTTACCCTTGCAGCTCAGGAAATAGAGTTATTGAATCACAGGCTCCCACTTACTGCTACTTTTATTATTTCCATACCATCATATTGCACATAGTTAATTCATTATTACTCATAATTGCGGTCTTGGCAGAAAAGGATGCCTAAATAATAAAGGTCAAAGGACAACAGCACCTTTACTTGTCAAGGGTCAGCTGCTAATAAGATCCAATTACTTTTCCAAGTGCCTTCATTTCCAGGCTATAATAGGTACCATTTAATAGTTTATTTATTTTATAGGGCATAGAAATGTAGCTTACTGGTGAGTTTATACGCTTCATGCAGTCAGTAAAAACTGACAGATACAGTAAAAGGGAACAACACTTACAAATCATTGTCTGAACTACATAATCAGATGTTCTTAAACTCTTAGTCCCTCCTGAGATCTCATATTGACCTGTTCCTCCGAATTGTGTTACTGGCAGACAGCAACTATTGTATGATAAACTCACCTCACATAAATACAAAAATTAATGTGTTACCCCCAAAACAACTAACTCCAAAAAGCAAATACCCGTGTTATAGTGATAGTTTATGGGTCATTCCAACACCAAGGACTCAAAGCTTTTAAAACAATTGTAAACAAATTATAAGCCTTTGTTGAGTTCAGTTCAACTATGAAAAAAACATTTGAATGAGAAGTAGAAAGCTTTACAAACCTAGTGTTTTAATGCTGAAAGGCAGCCCTTAAAGCACCTTAAAGTATACGTAAGGACCTCTTTATTTTATTGTGTTACATGTCCCATGTGTTGCTACAACTGTTTACGTAAGGTGTGTGTATTGTTTTATTTATTTGGGGTTTTTTTAAACATTTTGACCACTTTTTTAAACCTTTACATTGCATTCCCTGCCTCAAGATGGCTTCCTATGTACCCGAATGGACCTCTCAGAACCACATTTCCCATCATCCTCCTGCTCACTGGTAAATCCATCTCAATTACATATGTTGGCAGGAAGGGACTGAAATTTAAAAAAGTTTTAAAAAGTGGTCAAAATGTAAAAAAATAAAACAATACACACACCTTACGTAAACAGTTGTAGCAACACATGGGAACATGTAACACAATGTGCTTATGTACCGTTTAATCTGAACCTTAGATAAGCTGCCTCAGTTACTGGTATCCACGATATATTGTAATACCTTTTATCACCAGTAATGAAACTGCCTTTTATCTAGTCAAATAAAAAACAGGAGGTGATAAATCTATCATTGCCCACATCCACAGATACAGGAAATACAGTCTGTATTGACTTTGAGCTCATAAAATATACGAGCAAACCTAATCTAGTATATCCAGACAATATCTTGGGACTCGAAATTGCAGGAGGTCATTTCCTATACAGCATTGTTTAGTAACGTGGACATGGATGGACCCTATTCTAGCTTAGCCTTATTTGTATTTGACAACAGTTACAGACAGGCGCATACACACAACACACACAAACCTAAAGCTTCACGCTGTCTACTTCCACTTTAATGAGACAGATTGAAATTATAGCTTTCAAAGCAGCCCCTCTGTGCTATGGAACAATGCAGACATACAGTAGTATTTATTTTTATGCATCTATAAATGTTGAACTACCACCATGACTCATTCTTTATTTACTTTATCTTTTATTCATGTTTGTTTCATCACATTAGTGGCACAGGACCATGGTTTGAGTTATAAATAAATAAAAAATAAAAAGATGTGTTGGTTCAAATGGGGTTTGAAAGGCACTAAAGCATGATTCCAGCTCTGTGTTTCAGCTAAAAGCACTTATCTAGTGTTTTTCATCTTCATTTGTAAATAGCGCTGGCAGAAATGATTCTGTGTCACAGCACTCTGAGTAATGAGAAGTATTAGGGGTTATAATCAGACACAACAGATTTAGATGTACACTTCAGCTTACATGCAGCTATGGGAACTTGAGCATTCAACTGTCCTCTAATTGTCAAGTATTGCCACAGAAACTCACCCAGGCCAAATTTTCTAACATTCTAATTTTATTTTGGTAGCATTTAAAAAAGCATTTTTAAAAAAAAAAATTGTAAATCATTAAACAAAGTTAATTGAAGGATTGCATAGTATACTGTATTTACATTTAGAGTTTACTTAACTACGACTTAACCAAATTCATGTTTATCAATAAAACATAAATGATCAAATCATGACAGAATGAGGGGAATAATGGATGGTTTTTTTTGCAGTTTGTTGAGCTGGCAAATGACCAGAAAGCTCTTCCTAATCGTGAAATCATCTTACTAACAAAAATATTACTACTCCACGTTTATAATTATTGCTGAATAGTCATTTTTATAGTATAATTGTTATAATGTAATATATTTATATTTGATGGTTATTAAATGTAATGTTCTATAAAACACAGTTATAGTTGTAGAAAGTAACAAGTAAAAAATAAGTCTTTATCTTCATATGTTTTTTTAAATTCTTGCCCCCAAAAATAGCCAATAGCACTATGCCCAGCACATGTGTACATTTTTTCAGGATCCTAGATTTAAATGTTTTGGTTTTTTTATGTAAAAGAAAATGTGTGTTACACATTCATAACAACTCTAATGTACATACACATGGCCCATTATTTCTTGCAGGCCAATAAATATACATTTTAATACTGTCCTGCCTGTGAGATGGCCAGCCATACCTAGTGCTTGCCCTTCTGAAATTATAGCTTACAGCAGATCAATAATATTGGCGTTGTTAGATTAGACAAGATCACATCCTTGAAGAGAAGTAGCTCTTCAGTGCCCATTATATTTTAATGGTTTGTGAAACCTCTATATTAACTTTATGCCTTTTCCTTTAGGCCCTTTCCCGTTAATGACTGACTGTGGCGAAAATTAGTTACCGTATTCCTTCGAATTTAAGATGCGCTTTTTTTTTTTGCTTCTCAAAATAGCCTGTGTCTTAAATTCGAGTACAGTATAGTGATCTGTGTATTAAAATCGCCAACAAAAGATGTAACTACCTGAATACACAAACAGCAACGTGACTGACTGCCGAGAAAAGAAAAAAGGTGTCTGCCCAAATACACAAGCAGCAACATGACACTGCTGAGAAAAATCAAACCAAGCTTCCTGAGGAATTCCAAGAGAAATGTTTAGTTTCAGCATTTCTAACAAACAGCACCAGCTTGGACAGACCGGAAATGCTGATCAGACCCCCGTATCTTTCAACATGCCAAACAATGTTCAATGCTGTTGTGGTTGCTGGGTTACATGTTGCCTGATGCCGTGGAGTGTTGTGTCGTGCTTGCTGTTGCCAGGATGTGTGATGCCGTAAGTGAGTGAGGGGTGTGTGTACGGCAGAGCCACCATCTTAAGTATTATACAGTGTGCAGCACAATAAACAAGCTCTGTGGTTAATCTACAAAAACACTGTTTCGTGTCAGTTTTGTACGATACAACAGCGTAGTTGAGATTGTATCTTTGTAAATGCAAATTTATTTGATGTTTTATTTTTTCCTCAAATTGAGGGTGGGAAATTTGGGCTGCGTTTTAAATTTGAGGGCGTCTTAAATTCCAAGGAATACGGTATTTGTGAACAGGCTGTTTGGGCTACGTTTTATGAGCTAGATTTCAAGGAGCTAATTGTTATTTAAACCTGCTCAACATTTAATCTTGCTAATATTTGGGACATAGAAAGGACCTGTTGTCTCCAGTGGAACAGATTTGGAAAAGCGATTTGTATTATTTGTATTATTTTTAAGTACATACCAAGAAAGCCATCTGCAAATACACTACAGTGCCTACACAGTAATATGCAAAGCCAGGCTTTACTTCCACCAATATAGTTTATGTATAGAGGACGAAGTTACACTGCAGCGGGTTATTTGCAATGGAGTGTTCAATGATTTTGAATGCTGGTGTAAGCTACTCAGCAAGACTGAGTAATGCAGATGCATAGCATACACAGGCAGTTTGAATACCCAGATAAATCAATAGTATATCCTGGAAACAAGGTGTGGATATTGTTTCTCCAGTGCCATCTGCTAAGAAATAAATAATAATAATAATAATAATAATAATAATAATAATAATAATAATAATAATAATAATAATAATGGCAATAACACTAAATTCATCTCAAGAATGGAATAATAAGAGATATAGTCAATTTGTTCCTTTACCTAAAGATTCTTACCTCTTGACCTTCAACCTTGATCTATAGAGACATTTTTGTAATGAAATAGTAGTTTAATCTCTTTCCAAGCAAATACTGCTATTAGCTAAGAGTATCTATATTAAATCTGGTTAGCATTTATCACAGTTTCAACCGTATCAGGCCCTACTAACATATGTTCCTATTTATTCTGTAAAAAGTACTGTACTATTGACAGTAGCAGAAACCAAAGCAGCTTAACTATTGACAGTTCACACAAGAAAATACAGTTCCTGGCTTCACCACAGGGCTTTAATTGAGAAGCTGAAGCCTCACTTTAATGGACCTTCTCTAAATAGATAAAACATAATGCCCCACCTCCAAATTTAATGGAATCTCGGTTTTACAAAACAATTGACATAAACGTTACCACCATGCTGCTGCTGTGAAAATATCCTTCACTTGTGGTTTAATCACTCTTCCGTGAAGGTATCTGAGATTCTTACTCCCTATATCTCTGGCATTATGGTCAGTGTGGCGGCTTTCAACTGCTATGCTCCGCAGCTCTGGAATTCTCTTAGAAGCATAATTAGGAGTGGAGAGATGGTTGATATTTTTAAGGATTGACTGAAGACTAATTTTTTATAAGCCTTTTGTTTACTTATAGTTTTAAAGGAAACATTTTGGATTTGTAAAGCATCCTGGTATGTTAGTGCATGAAGGACTTAATTGGCAAGGTACAGAATGGTAGGGTTGGTGGCTGTTCCATGATATTGGAACTTGTAGCTTTTAAAATAGGGTACTGGCCAATGTCAGGGCCTTCCATTTCAAATGTAGTTTACCAATTGATAAAAAAGGTGGTCCTGCACGCAGGTTTATAATTATTGAGTGGGTAGTGGCAGTAGATAGCTATATTACAAAGTTTCAGGGAAAACAGAAAGAAACACTGGATAGGGTAAGCTAACTGGTTGAATACTAGTTGTACTGTGATACTAAAACATTGTGTTAGATGTGATTCCAATGGCCTGAAAAAGCACCTAGTTTGCCTTACACCCAATCCAAAACTAAGTGGTTAAATTGAGCACTGCCTGGATTCCATTTAACTAAAACCCCATGGTTTACCTAAAAGAGAAAAATCAATAATAGCCCAATCATTTGGTTAAACTATATATCTCCCATCACCTCCAAATGACGCTACAAATATAGTTCTCATTATTTTTTTAACACTCCCTTTAAAACTTGAACATGATAAATGTGCATAGTAATTTCACAGTTTACCCTTTCTCATGCTTTTTACTAAAGTTTGTAGTACTAAGCTTCACCATACTGTTCTGTGATTTACATTGTGGGACGGATACTTGCTTAAATCCTGTGCTATTTGTGACAGTACCCCTCTGTTAACAAAGTCTCTGGATTTCTACCTTGATGGATAGCTGACAAGCCAAGCTTCACAAAGATCAGGAAATAATTATGTTCTGAGACTGTGATCTCTGACCGGGTTTCCGTTATAAATTGGGTGTTGACATTTCCTGCAGAGTTGTCATTATGGAATCAGATACCCATCACACTCTGTAATGGTGACTGAAAATGAATAGATTACTTCTTAAATTATTAGAAATAATGGATGGTTTATTAGCCAAAATTCCAGTCTCCGGTGACATTAAACTACTATCAGAAAAATAACTTTCATCCAATTTAGGCTATATGATCCATCCCTGTTCCTTTGTGCTTTTTTTATCAAGCTGATAAATATCCCATCTTAATTTCTACCATTTCAACCCCTGCCATTACACTTTAGCCAGGCACAAATAGCCAACTATCCATCCGAGTGAGTGGCCATGCAAGGCATTAGATTTTTACAAAGAACAACTGTCAGCCCTAATGTGCAAACATAGCCATGCAAAACTACCCTGACAGCTAGTAATAACTTTCAAGTGCCTGCTGTAAAATCCGAGACTCTGCTGCCCTCTCGTACATTGTGGTCTATGCCTTGACTTCCAGACCATTGTTATAAATATAGCCTCTCTATCTACCTGTCTTTTAGTTAACCTACCATGTCTTGAATTTATAATGTACCCAAAATAAAATGGCCTCGTCTGATTATAAATAATGAAAAGCTGTTTTGTTTTCTGCCACAAACCAACTAATTGCTTCTTTATTTAATTTCCTCTTTTCCTTGCCAGGCTTGCGGTTCAGTACAGCACATCAACATCGATACAGAGACTTTTGGATGCGTTTTCATACTAATTCACTTACTCTTTATCCTGCAAGGTTAAATAGGCACGTCCCTTTCGATCAGTTCAATTGTTAGCCTCAGCTCCCCCGCCTGTTCATTTTCATTTCATTTTTCTTTTATTTTTCTTCTCAAGATTATTTGTGGCTATTATAAATGGATCTTTTTATAACAAGATAATACTCCCAGAAGACCCAGATAATCCATTTTTTAGAAAGCACAAAGCTTTTGTGTGATTACATTATCATTCTCTGTGCACTGTTTCCATATGTTTGAGTACTCTGTACATTGTAATGCCACTTTGAATTAAATAAAAGTAACATTTCACCATCACGTAACTTCTGTGAAAGGGCAAGGCTAGCTTCACTCACGTTTAGAAGCAGAGAAAAGCACAGGCATCATCAATTGTGCCAAAGCAAAGGATGTCATCCACTTTGTAAATTGAATTCAAGCCTGATTAAAGCATGTTAAACGCATACCACAATGTGCAAATTATACATTTAACATGACAGATTAATGGTGATTAATTTCTTATGCCTATGAACCTTGTGATATGCTGGGTTTTTACTAAACCCGATTTTATTTTTTAAACATTACCAGTGTTGAGATAGAGGACCTGGGACTGACTCTCATAGGATTCGGAGTCAGATGCTGAATGTGTGCCTGGGTGGCATGCCAGATACAACACACCATCTCTACCCATGTACCCTGCAATACCCTTTTATGGGTGTGTTTTGCTTTTGCAACAAAACTATCCATGTTCTATCTTGGTTTTGGTGATAGTAACTTTCGACAATATATATATTTTTGTGACACTCATAGTTAATATACATTGCTGGTGTGTATGTTTATATTTCCTAGAGACAGACCTGATGCAAACAAAGTTTATTGTAACATGTCTGAAGCATTCAAAGCGAGAGGCAACAGCTAATCATTTTCCATGGCCAGTGAACCCACTTTTAGGAATGATAACAGGTTTTTGCTATAATATGGGTATTTCAATACATGGAGAGATGTATGTGAATACTTTTTTTTTGTTCTGGTAAATTTTGTTTGCCTATTGAGATGAAACTGTTTGTTTAGACAAGGTATTTCAATGTCAGTACAGGTCAGTACAGTGTAAAGAGCAGTGGCTTTAATTAAAATTAATACATACATAAATAAATATCAATCATTCTAATATTGTAAAGCATATTGGTGTAAAATAAACATGCATTAAATTATGAAATGCAAGCAGGTGGCTCCAGTACAAATAGCAGGATCTGCTTCTGTGTTCAGTATTTATAGATGATTACATTTATATTTGAATAGTAAATGTCGCGTAAATTCACTTTTAAACCAAGACAAGAAAGATCAGCATTACAGTGTCTATGGGGAGTCTCATCAAACACATTGTAGCTCTTTGCAGCAAAAGCATTGTAGCTTTGCAGCCAGGTCTTTAACCCAATGGCTACAAATCATTGGAGCCCTGTACTGTTGAAAAGACTGAGAGCTGCTTTATCAATGTGTTTCCTTCCTGCTCATGTGAAAATAAATAGTTGGAAGACAAGGCAGTGGAAATGGACAGTGCAAAGCTTGGAAGCATTTAACACCCATTTTCCGGTTCACAGATTCTGTGGTCCACTGTATTTGCTTTACTTGCGTTACAGTAGTACTTTCAATATTCAGACTCTCAGTAGTCATACAGTATTTAATTTCCTCCAGTTGGTCTTTTTAGCCATTAACAGTCTCACTTCTGTACAACATAACATTCCAGGGCTGATTTCAGTGTGAATTCAACCACAGCCAGCACCAATGTGCAAAATTGCTATTCACACGATTTAAGTAGATCCAATCATATACTTACACTACAACAAAACGCAAACCAGTTGTGCTCCAATAAGCATTCTCATTCTGCAAACTTTCCATGGGTTTCTTGCTTTACTAGACTTTTTTTTCTCTCTACATTGCAGGATACACAAAGTTCCACAATAGCGTTTTCAATAAATTCTATAGAAAATGTAACCTGTACAATCTGCCTAGCAGGACCTTCCTGATAATGAGGCCTGAGTGCCACAGCGGGACTGCTCTGCAAAAATGTTTTTAAAAAGTTAAGCAAACAGTAAGATACCTTAAGGAATACAAAACATCCACTGTTTGTATTACTCCTGGTTAATTCATCTCATTCTTTAAATACTTAGTAACAGTAATGTGTAACAAAAACAAATACTAACCAAATACACCACGACTATCTAAAACTGTTGACTCATTTGAGAAACAAAGGGTGTTGTATTTCATTTCAGTTAAAGGGAATAGCAAGTAATAGTTATTTAAAGGTTAAACCAAAGGTATTGGTTTAACCTTCAGGTAGTGCTTATGTATTGATGCGGCACACTTTATAAGTTGTGTTACTTCAACAGAATACATAAGTATTGGTTGTATTAATGACATACACTCAACAAGCAGAAAAAAGTTAATAAAAAAAAACTCCTTGTTGCTGCAATGAAAATGTTCAAATGTATATACAACATATATTAAAAACTGGAAAGTTGCATTATCTTTACATGGATTAAAATACTAGGGTATTAGGTACTGTATGAATATAAAAATAAAAATCCTCTCCTAATTTTGCTACTAAGACTGTTTTATTTTCACTCCACGTTTTCACCTTCTTTCTGGCATTTCTTGAACCTGGGGCTCAAATGTATTCATTGAGAGCTCTTTTATCACTTAGGATGTACAATTGGGTGAATGAAAAGTACATCAGAGCTCTAATGACTGTTTCAAATCTTACCTTTGCCAGTCAGGAAGCCGAGCTCCAAGCAGTAATCGGCCCAGAGAGAAATTCTCAACCTAAACGACCAGAACTTTGTATATCTTAAAAGTTCCAATCACAGAGAGCAACCGACAAATCAGAGCAGTGTTTGAATGTTTCATCTCTGACAAGACACATGACAAGATGCTGTGAAAGAGCTCGGCCTAGCGAATAAACATAAGCACCAATAAAGATTGTTTGGCCAGACTCTTGAATTATAAAATGGCCATTAAAAACAAATACTGACTGCTTACAAATTGGCTGATATCTGGATATTTCGTGGTCAGCCATGCCCACACAGACTAATAATAAAAGCTGTAAAACACAGGGATACCTGCATTTCACCCTATGTGCTTTGATGTCTACATAACCACTTACATTTACACTGGGAGGCTAAAAAGTTAAATACATCTTGCTTGTTATCTCAGCATAGCACAGCTCATTAGTGTAAGCAATTACAGGTAAAACGCAAAAATACAGAAATGAAACTGACTAAATGAGGAATATTGTTTAGTGTCCTTTGTAGTTCTTCAGGCTCAGACAATTTAGCCTTACAGTTCAGCCCAGACAGACCAAACCTACAATGATGAATTGAATTGGTGGCACTCACAGTTATGATCACTGCAGCATATATTTAATCTATCCGTATAAATTGGGATACTAATAATTTACTGAGCATTAAAATAATGTTTCATTAATGAGTGCCTTTAAAATGCTATGTGGTAATGTAGCCTGTGAATTTTTTTTTGTATATTTGCTTTATGAGAGGCTAAACATTTTCATATTCTGTAAAACATCAGGCATCAAAGTGAATTGTCAAATTGATTCAAGCTCAGGTTAAAATATACAGTATATGGTTGTCAAGCTGTAAATAAGAACAGAATAGCATATATATGCTTATCTACACATGCTCTACAAGTAGAGTAGGAAAGTAGAGCTATTTTGGCAAGGCTACTGTATTTGCAATGGTGTGTTATACAGCACAAGTGTGGTGCAAATACTTACTAAACTAAACAACTCACATCCCCTTACTGCTATACCAGGGGGTAGTATCACTTACAAAGAACTGGCAAGGAAGATAACCCTATTTCTGCCCCTGAAATAGCTTCCCAGAATCTGTATCGTATGTTTACACTACTGCGGTACAAGGATTTTTTTTTTTTTTAATGTAATAGCTATAATACTGAATGTATTAATTGTGTAAAAGAAATGTGAAGTGGTTTAAAAAGTACAATACTATAGTACTCGCAGACACATTGTGCATGATGCTGTAGTACTCCACCAATTTAACAGGAATTAGCTCTTTAACTATTATTATTATTATTATTTATTTCTTAGCAGACGCCCTTATCCAGGGCAACTTACAATTGTTACAAGATATCACATTATTTTTTTACATACAATTACCCATTTATACAGTTGGGTTTTTACTGGAGCAATCTAGATAAAGTACCTTGCTCAAGGGTACAGCAGCAGTGTCCCCCACTGGGGATTGAACCCACGACCCTCCGGTCAGGAGTCCAGAGCCCTAACCACTACTCCACACTGCTGGCAAAGTCAAAGGCATCTGCTCTGGTTGAGATCAACTTGGGGTTGTATGCTGGTTTGTAGTCGTCTCATATGGGATGTACAGTAAAGGTGAGGTAATTCGTTAATTGACAAATTCACATCTGTGAGTTGGCTTCTAGCAGTAGGATGACCTTCCAAATCCTTCAAGTATGAAGGAAAAAACTTGTCAGTCTGTTTGCTGAGCACATAATATGCAGTTTTTCAAATGTCAATGAAGTAGTGCTTTGAAATTGCGTGTTGGAGAACGCTACAGTTAGATCATAGCATGGCTTATAGCCATGCTATGATTCAGTGGGTTGCAGTTATTCAGAATGTGTGGAACCTTGAAATGCACAGACCAGCAGTTTGAAAAGATGAAGTGGCTAAGAAAATAAAGAAATGAGGGAATGTGGCGGAAGATAATTAGGTGATAGTCATGAATGCTGATCTACTGATTGGTTTATTGATTGAGCGACTGGTTTCTAAATTGGGTTGACCATTATTGTGCGCTGTTAGTAACTGCTCAGCCAATGAGGCCATATGAAGAAAGCATCCTGGGACTATTAACCCAGTGATCTTTCTCATTAAAAGAGTGGTCAGAAACTCTGGACGAGTTGTTCTAGAAGTCTACGTTTGCCAGAAACAAAATGAAAATAATCGCTAAAAACAACAATAATAATTGTTTAGCAATGAAACATAGAGAAGTAATGAAGCAAGACTGAGTCTGACAAATTATACGAATAAACAGCAAACTCAATTTCAGAAGGATGCGTGTTCTTGTCGCACTTGGATAATTATTAAAATCTGTTTAGCTTTAAATGGCTCCACCAGCTTCCTCTGCAATAGGTTCTTCGCTCTGATGATCTTCATTTTTTATCAGCTGCATTATTAATGTTGTGTTATATACTCTTATTTTTTTTTGCCATCCATCCCATTGATCAGAAATTACTTTTGGAATTGTTTGCGGTAAAAAGATTGAAGACCTTTCGATTCAAACCTGTTCAGCAGATCATACCTGGGGTAACTGGTCAACCGTGGAAAAATGTCATAAACTATTGAAAAGCAATCAAATAAGTGCCAGTCTTTCTCTCTGCTGAATTGAATGAAACATGCAGCTTACTGAATATGGTACTTTTCCAAGCAAGAGGTTTCCAGGTTATTTAAAGTCTTAGAAAATGGAAAGGCAGCAACCACTGTATCGTTGTGATAAGGAGTGAAATAACAGGTCACATTACTTGAAAAGAAATTTGAAAGTCTTACTCTTGCCTTGTCTTTTAAACTAATCAATATACTGTAGATATATGTATTTTGGAAGGGAGATAAATTTCATTCAACAAGATATAATTTAATTAAAGTAAAAATGTGTATTCAAAATATGTAATGTATATTGTGTGTGTAATATATATATATATATATATATATATATATATATATATATATATATGATGCATTTTTTGTTGTTACGATACTGTATATTCTCTAATTCCATTTAAGAAAGTCATTAGAGTCAAACCAACCAGTCTTACAGAGTCAAACCAAAGAAACCAAAACAATTCCCTGTAAAGTCGTTAGAATTTAAATGAAATACCATCAACCAGTAAAATAACTTCTCTTTGGAACACTGAGTGCATTGAGTGTTCAGCAGGTGGAGTAGGATATTGATTGATATAGGGTCCAAATTTCAATTTAAGTCTGTTACTAAAGACAATTTTGTGCCAGCCTGTAAAAAATGCTGAATTCTTCTGTCTGATTCTCACAGGGGCCCATGATGAGTTTTCTTTCAATCATTCCAAACAATGACCTTTACAGGTAGAGACCAGATTATTTTATGCAATCCTTTCTAAGATGAATCTGATCCCATGGCCCTTGGTTGAAAAGCAAGGGGATAAGTCAGACATCCATCTGTGTTGGTTATTGTTCAAAAAACATTCCAAGTTTAGAATGGAAAATGTCAGGTGTTTTACTGTGTTCAACACTAGAACAATGTCTTATTGTTTAGACACTAAGAATAGGTGACACAGAGTTCTATGTCCTGGCATTTTCATTTTTAACTGAAGTTTCCACTAGCTGTCTTTATCCGCCAGTTAAGCTTTCAGCAGTTCAAAGATGTGTGGTGTCTTAACATTCATCTCCAAAGCTCTGGTCATGCTCCACTAATAATTCTCCACAGTTTTCTCTGAACCTCACATTTACATCTAAATAGGCTGGCAGCAAGGCAAGGCAAGTCTCTGAGATGATGGCATAACGGACAGTGAGTGTCTTCTTCTTTGAGTCTGTGACCTCAACACATTTCCCAGAGCATCTTCCCTCTTGTTTTTCACTGTATTAGAAATCAAGCAGGTCTTTCACATACAATGAGCAGGGGAGCTCTAGAGCTGTCGATATACAGATCTCTTATGAGCTTTCTCTCTAATTTAGTTTTCCCATCAGTAAGGGGAATTTGCACTTTCTGTGTGGCTTTACGCCTAAATCAGCCTTTCTTGTTGGAAAAAAAGTAAGGATTCAGGCAATGTGGTTCAAGATATTACCCCTTTATTGTGTTGATTCTCTGTTCACTGTAAGCCTGAATACCAACTCTGTGTTGCAGTCTTCAAGTTATGAATTTGTGGCATTAAAATGTTACTCTTGATCTTCCATTTAAAGTCACATGACTTAGAAGACATAACAAGTGTCACCCTTTGTAACATACGTTCTAGAAAACAATGTCACAGTGTGGCCACAGTACAAATACTCTCTGTCGAAACAGCGCACACTACAAAAATAATTTACTTTTAGACAGTAAAATAATAGTAACGCTCTTGTGCAACTAATTTGTCTCTTATGTAAAGTGTTTGCCGGTCACCCTTCTCAATGAATCTTAACAACATGATCCAGTAAGCACTCCTTAAGGTTTACTTACTGCATTGTTGACTGTTAATTGGGAATAAGCTTAGTTTAACTTTGTTGTCAAAACTCCAAACTCAACATGATCAAAGAATAATACAGCATGCTAATGCACTCTAGGAAATAACTCCATTCAACACAACAGCCTATATAAGACCCTGAAACTGTCTGATTATTATTAGTAGGGTTGACTGTTTGCAACATTACTTTGCCCTGAAAGAGTTAACATATTACATGTACACTGTTGTGTACAGAAACCTAGCTAAATATAATGACTTTCATAAATCATAAACTTATGTATACTGTATATAATATCTGTCCATGGGAGCACATCTATATATTAATTTCTAACTACATCTAATTAGATTCAGCTTATAATGAAAAGAACAAAACTACATGAAGCAGAACCATAGACATGCACGTATTGTCAAGTCAGCCTCTGTTGTTGTCACATCACTGGAATGTGAAGTTTGGAATGTAATGTAATGTCTATGTTTCCTGATAGGGGACTATTGAAGTCAGACATTTGTCCTTGGAGGCTAAATGCCATCCTTTCTAATTTGAGAAATGTAATCTTTTCTTCAAACTGCTCTCCAAGGGTGGGAATGGATGGCCCTCTTCGTCATCTTCGAGTAAGCGTTTTCACAGCTAATGGGATTATCAACGAGGTATTACAGTGGCCTTTAGAAATAAACTAATTTGAGAGGACACCGTCAAGTCCTTTGCATCAAGGTGAGACAAAAGATTTTTTCCCCCCTTTAATATTACAGGTTTGCCTGAACACTTTCATTACCCATTGTTGTAGTCTTTGTAAAGCTAGCCTGTAATATTATTTAGACAAAACAATCACACTGCATTTGAAGTATCATCCAACTGTTTGCTGCCTCGTAATTTAGTGAGTATTTGTTTAACACATCATGCTCTATTAAATTGATCAAAACAGCAGCGGAATACCTTTGAGTCTCAAGGTTATACAAATTAAACATCTTAAAGTGCAGTGTTCAGTCTGGGAAAGTTAGAGTGTACGTGGCTAAACAACCTTGATGTTGAATCAGACAGTAACGGCACCTAAATAAATTTTTTACAATTCAGTGCAGCCAGAGAGAAAGAGGGTGATGCTATTCCAGCCTTGTACAAAAGACTGCGGAGGGCGGATCCCCTTGACTATAGGGGGCAGGACAGCAATTCAGCAGCAATTCAAATGTCATTTTAAAAAATGTCTTTACTGTGCTGGCAGAACCCTTCTCCCAACAGAAGGAGCAGGTGAGCTAAGTAGCTGACCTTGGCCCCTGTGGGCATTGTTTTCACCAGGCAGGATTCATCTGTTCTACATACAGAAGCCAACCTGCCATAATGCATTCAGACACGGTACATGTAACTGGGGGTCAAAACCCATCACCTGCCATATCAAAGCAGCCTCTCTTTCGCTCATGACTCTGTTTTTCTAACTCCCGCTGTGTGGATAGTAATGTTGTGATCCTGCTAGCCTGAGAGGTGTGGTATTGGACCAACATGTAAGTTGAAAAAATGTATGTTAAATATACAGACTGTAGGTCTCCTTCATAAATCTTAAGGATATCCTTACACAGTAAATGTCATGTTTGTTCTGTGTTGCAAAGAAATATGTAGTGACCAATGTGAGATCATTTCATTAACACTTAAGAAGTAAATGTTTACATGTTTAGTGCAAAGCATAGTACAAAGCACATCACGCTATTAGCTGCAATTTAAGTTAGTGCTCAATGAACATGAAATTAGCTCAAATTAATGGAACCTAATAAAAGGGGATTATAGTATCCCACAAAACAATGAAAAATAAACCACAAAGTTAACCCTTTAATGCCTGTGGTACAGTGTGTACCCTTATTTCTACGGTAATCAAATCTGAAAACGTTTATATTCTGTATCTTACTTATTTATTTCAAATTAGGGTATAGAATCACGTCACCTTTTAATTATCCTGGATTTTATTATGTTAATTTATGACAAAGTATGACAACTGTGTGCAACAGATAGCAATTTACATGTCAGTGTTAAATTATAGGAAAAAACACCAACACATTTAGAATTGTGTGTGTCAGGCACCACTGGATAAATTACCTTCAGTACTAAATTGGTTGCATGGTGAATAATAGAATGGTTGCATTGTGATTTATATTGAGCATACATATTTTATTATAAAAGCATTCAGTGAACTAAGGGACTACATTATTAGCTTCTGTAGTATAATTACATTATTGAAAAAAATATGATTTATGACCAAGGTTAATTTGCATCTATGGACCTGGTTTCCTGATTTTTTCCAAATGCCTGGAAACATGAACATGTGAAAAATACAAATTGAAAACACTGTTTAAGGCACATTTTGACAGGATGTAAGGTGGCTCTTAGCCAAGGACGGTTTACTTGGCGCCATGACCAGGTGCTGCGATGTTTGGCCTTAGCATTGGAAGACAAGCGTAACATGACCAATAAGTTGCCACCTGTTCCATCAAAACATTACACACAAAAGACAACATTTCTCCGCCCAGGAGAGCAACCACCAAGAAAAGGTGTTAAAACCAATCCTCGCCCAGGACAACTGGAAGCTGCTAGAGACTGGAAAATGCTGGCAGATGTTGGTCAGCGGCTTATTTTCCACCTGAAATTGCCACCACAAACCTTCGACCAGATATTGTCCTGTGGTCTGGATCAGCACGCCTTGTTCACCTGGTAGAGTTAACAGTGCCATGGGAGGATGATGTAGATGAGGCGTATGAGAGGAAGAAACTGCGGTATGCTCAACTAGCCACTGAAGCGGAACAGCGAGGATGGAGAGTCTGGGTTTACCCAGTGGAAGTGGGATGTCGAGGATTTGTGGCACACTCTACAACCCTGTTTCTCAGAGATGTCGGATTCAATGGCCAAGAGTTGCGTCGCACAGTGAAGAACTTATCTGAAGCAGCAGAGAGGAGCAGCAACTGGCTGTGGTTGAGACGGAAAGATTCTGGCTGGGGATCTCAAGCACAATAGAAAGAAAGAAAGGCTGATGTACAGGTAAGTAAGCTGGGCTGAGTTGAGTGGGGACGGAGGGTGATGCTGGGGCGCCAGAATCACCCGTCGAGCCCTCTTGAGGTGTCGTGGGCTAGTCGACGAAACACCGAGGATGGAAGGTGCCCACTTGAAGACCCCAGAGATGTACCCTACTTAGCTCAATCCAGGCGGTTGTCATGCTGATGCGCTGGGGAGACAGCACTATGGTTGATCCCGGAGCCAGCATCGCAGCCGTGTGTGTGCTGATGCGCTAGGGAGGCAAAATAAGCTGATCCCTGGAGCCAGCATTACACTTCAGCCATCAACACCAGACAGAAGGATATCTACATCATCATATGGAAGGAAGCGCAAATGGATGGAGACACATATGGATCACATTAGTTTACTGTGAAGCTACATCTTAGTTGGTGCTTATCTTGGCGAGAGCCAAGTTCAAATCAGCATGAAGTTTTAACATCTACTCTCATGTAATGGAAATCATTTTAAAAAGGAGAACACACGTTTATTCTGTCAGTCTCTTTGCTCCGTATGACTGAGAGAAAGCACTAGGGAAATTGCAGGTAAATAAAACTAGTCTGCTGCAAGCATTAGCAATATTGCCTTCACATCACCAGCTGTCTAACACCATTTACCAGAACGCATCGAAGAAAGATTACATAGATCTTACTTGTCACTTTAGATATATAGGATCTTATTCTGTTGTAACTCATTTACCGTGTCAGTTTTGGCATCCCAGTAAATTAAAATTAAAACAGTAGCTGCAAAAAACAGCATTTTGCCATTATAACACTCCATAAATACTGTGTAAATCATAAATAAGATGTAAGGGTTTATTGTACATGTACCAGCATTTAAGGGAGTCGTATTCGAAAAACAATAATGCAATCTTTTCGCAATGTATAAATAAGAACATGTTGATGTAAAATATTATCATATAAAATATCCCTGCCAAAATGTCTTATGACTATGTACACATAGCTCTAGGCACATCAAGGGAAAACACAGTAATAAAGAGAGTGTGGAAATGTAATGTTGCACTAAGCCTGTGAGCTCACATTTATTAAGGTGTCAGACTTTGCAAAATATGACATTGTGGAGCAAGGTATTGACATTAATAACAACATGCTTTTGTTAATACGGTTGTAACAAATGTTTTTATAAATGTAGGGTCACATTTGACCAAATTGACTGGGGGCTCATGGACTGCACACGCCCGTTTTACTGTACAACACCCCTCTAGATAGATGCATATGTGCACCATAAATACAGTAACTGGCAAGTGGAACCTGATGCCTAATTAGTTGATCAGTATAACCAATCCATATATCCTGCAATAACAAGACCCTGTTCAAAAGTTCTATATGCTGCAGTATAACAGTGTCACAAATGTTTATATCACAGTGCAGGTAAGCTAAGCCAAAACAAATGAAATGCATAGATTTGTTTAACTCACAGAAAAAATCACAATCTTACAAAAGCATAAATAATGGGGTTGTTGCCATGACAAAACAACACTGGCCATTAAAAAGACGTCAGCATTTAATCATATTCAACCATGGCTATTTGTCCATAGACAACTCACCGGCTCACCCCTGTATAATGATTTATATATAAAACGTGAAGCACATGATGGAGCTTAGAAACTTTTTTTTTGGCATCTAGAACATGAGGTATCCTAAATAGATGTTGGGTACAGTTCCTGAGTGTGCATAGCACTTCAGTGTAATAAAGCTGAGTGTAAAGTTCAAAAGCTGAACAGGCCAAATTCTGAAGCCCACACCTGGGAATGAAGCAGCTCATTTCTTCCTTTAAATGTATTATAATGAGGCACACAATGAGGTTCAGTAGAAGTCAGCTCTTTTGCATCCATGCATGAAAACTGCAAAGTAATTTAGATTCTTCATCAGTACTGCATCCTTAGAGGACACACACAAAAGAGAAACATACATTGAGGACAACCTAAGCTACGGCAATATGCAAATCAGTTTCTCTAATCTACCCTCATGTTACCAAGGCAGTTAAAATGTGATTATACAAAAAAAAAAAAAACTGCAATGACAAATAAAATAAATCAATGTGTGAGGGACCATATACTGTAAACTCAGGAGGTACAAAGTCTGGAGTTGTTAATATCTTCACTCACTAACTGATTAGTTCTGAGTTATCCACGAACAACCACTGTGTTTTCTTTGTATCCCACATGTAATTAACCATTTACTGGTGATAACAGATTTAATTAAGTCATTTATTTTTGTTTTACGGATTCTATATTGACTTTGCCGTGGGTAGCTCTGAATTCAAAGCTGGACGTTATTGTGACGCTACAGCTACATGCTAGACATTAAACAATAAATATGCTTTTGAACTCCCACACATGTAGTGTCAAATCTGGTGAAATACAGAACACTATGATGTGTTTCAACATTATAAAAGGAATGTGGAAACACCCTTTAATTTTTTTTTATTTTTTTTTTACATATTACGAAGCATTGAGAAGTTACAGTGTGGCAAAAACAGGATACAATAAAAGAAATTAGGTTCGAGTCTGCAGCTTGTTTAACTGTTTTGTATGTCTATAGTTCAAATGATCTAGAATATGGAATCGAAACCACAAAGATTTTGCTGTTGGCAAAGGGTTAGTTATAAAGCTTGTTTACCCTTCTGGGTGAGAGCTTCTGCCTTTCTTTGGTGATTATAGAAAGCCATTCAATGTGACTGTGGGTGATGATGCCCAATGGGAAGGTTTTTGCAATGCATCCACGTCAATGTAGTTGAGCTTCTAAACAGATGAGCTAGTAAACAGATGAAACAAAGTATGTAATTATAATATATTATTTAAATATCCTCAAGATTTTGCCTGGTGCTTTAGATTGAACTTATAAAAAGTAGAAGATGAAAGAGCAAAGGCATCTATATTAAGAAATACCAGCATGCATAAATGATGCTTTTGCAGTTGCAATATCAGTAGCATCAGATTTAGACACAAAGGCTGCTTAAGGTAGTTCTGAAACACTGACTGACAATATTAGTAGACATAAACATGTCGGTGTATAGGACGTCCTTTTAGGAAAGAGAGACAGGTATTGATTCCACCAGGTTACTATATACTCTATGAGGGATACTAGAAAGGTTTCCATGACACTGTTGTAGGCAGTTGGCCAGGTTGGAGAGCAAAGTAGTTCATAAGGTGCCATTCAAACTAATCCAATACATTTTCTTGGAGACAGATATTGGGGCTATTGTACACCATAGAAGATCTGCCACTAAAACTGTCTGGATAAGTATAGACAGCTAAGGGTCTTTCAGCCAAGCAGAGCACACATTTCGCCATTTTGAGTTTTTATTGTGCCTTATTCCATATCCATACTGTTGACATTAACTGCTTTAAACAAAAAATCATACCTTAGGCACCACTCGGAATTCCATTCAACTGCAAAGTTAGTTGAAGACAGTGACATTCGGCCGCCTACTGTATCTCAGCCACTCAGCGATATTCTCTGTATCAACCTTTTCCTTCTTTGCAATGAAAATCACAATTAACTAAATAACGTTGGTAATGATTAGAAAACATGTATATGTGAATGTTTTAACATGTATATTAATAATAAAGCAGATTTTAAAACAGTTGCATGAATAGGGCTGCGAGCGTCTGTGTATGGGTTATATCAGAGCACACAGCTTTCAGCCTCAGTCCATTCACTCCTACTCACTTACACAGAAGTTCGCTTTCCTAGAACCCTGTAACAAACCACAGCTGTCAATACAAATTATAACTTGCTTTATGACTGGTGGAAATATTCAGTCACAGCACAACCCAACAAACAGTCTCAGTTTTATTATTATTATTATTATTATTATTATTATTATTATTATTATTATTATTATTATTATTATTATTATTATTATTTGTTTATTCTATATATTCTGGTTACCTTTCGGATTCAGATATAAAGCATTGATATAAATTTAACAAATATTGACAGTTTATGTAACTGTTATATTATATGGAAGTCCTGCTTTAAAAATATGATCCTCTGGGTTTATGTAAGTAAACTGAACATATACCCATTTTACTAAAAAAAAGACTAAAGTATGTTCAAATCAGTTCCAGCTCATGTTTCATTCAGTTGCATTTCTCTAAAATGGCCTCCTTTAGCTTTGATCAGAGCATGACAGATCTGAGTCACCCTTGCCTCTAGTGATTTTGTATTATTCAGGTGACTAACTCAGGAAGAGACTGCTCAATCTCTTGCATTGATTCTCATGTTGTTGTTTTCATTTTGTTTATTTAGAAAATCTATTTATTTATTTTGAATTGCTGAAATGCATACAGTATGCACTTCCTAATGAGTTTTAATCAGTGTTACAGATGATTCTGAAACAGGAGAGGGTCAAGTACTGTAACTTGCCAAAAGCTCATTATAACCCATTTAGGAAACCCTTTACAACACTTTGAATGTAATTACGGATAACGTGAAATCTAATTAGAACTTGACTTGTATTTTAAGTTCCATTGATAACTTAATTTGAATACATGACCATGTGTTTCTACAAGTGCAGTTCCTGATGAATTCATGTAAGGGTTTGGGTTTAATATAGGTTGCTGTTATTAAAATAGTTCAAGCTTTATTTAAATGAGTTACAGCAAAACACCAAACAACCCCCATGGAGAATATGTAAAGGTGAATGTAACAATACAGTAGAGTTTTCCTTGTGCTGTTTTGACCCAATATTCTAATCCCAACATCACAGTTCCTTATACTGTATTGTTGGTATTAGCATTTCACTCCACGTCATGACTTTCTTATTGTTATTCAATGATTATTAGTACCATTGCAAGTAAAATACATATGTAGTTGTTAAGCCTTCAATTTGCACTTACAGTAGGTTTTAAATTAAATTAAGTGTTCTTCCTCTGACAGTTATGGCAGTTAAAGGCAGGGATAGTTCAGCTCTTTTGCTTTTTTTAAAAAAAAAAAAACAATTAATGTTCTCCTAATTGTTTCCTTCTCAGCTCAGAAGTCAGCGGATCATGTTTGAAGTCACATTTGCATTTTTGTTGTTGAAACATTCTGTATTGATTTGCATAAATCACCTTTTTCTTGTTCATTATTACCATACTTTGCATGAATTGTTAAAAGGTCTCGCAGGAACGATGCTAATCGTGAATTCCATTTGCAATGGCTGATTAAAAAAAAAAACTTTGATTGCAGTGTTTGCATTTACTCGAAGTAGATTTGAATCTTCTTCAATGCTTATAAAATCATTAAGCATGTTTAAATGGTGAAAGCCTAAAAATGATTTCAAATACAATATTAGAAAGTCTATCAAAATGCAAATATTGCCAGCTCATTAACATTACTGTATAAGTAAAAATGTGTAGTTGTGCTGAATTAATTTCAATTGAAACAGAGGACTCACAGCTTAGATATTTTGTGCATCACTGTAATGCAATTTCAATACAGTAAGTAAACAGAAGTGCCACATCAAGTTGTCAATTGCAATATATTAAAGAGGACTGAATGTGTTTAATCACATGTTTCCTTTGGATGGAGAGAGATTCAGAATACTAGAGTGTTTTTTCCAGTTTAATACACCCTTCTGTGCAGAAATGTGCATCATGTTCTAAATTAATGCTAAACACTTGAAGATCAAGATCATATTTAGGCCTGTTGTCCTCACCTTTTGATGTACTCTTAAAGGCAAGCGGCCAGGCCCTGTTTTTTTTCGAACATAAAGCAACATATATATGTGTGTGTGTGTGTGTGTGTGTGTGTGTGTGTGTGTGTGTGTGTGTATATATCACTGAAAATGTCATTTGTTTGCATGCATGTCTAGGAGTAGTGGTACTATATAACGATTAATTGTTTTTTTTTTTATTGTTCTGTTATGACATGTTGTTGACACACATATTTTAAAGATAATAACTGTTGTGTATCACCATATCAAAGTGATATGGAACACTGCGGTGTTTGAGTGGTGCTACGGCTCTAATATTGCTTTAATCATTTTTTTCTATAAATGTCTCTTTTGAGACTTGTTGTTTGCCCGTTGTCTGTGAGACATTGACCTTCCAGCTTTCCACCAGCTTCTATACCACACCTTGCTGCTTCAGACTTGTGTGTTAAATTCGGGTGATTGCATTTCTAGGTACTTACATTCAGAACAAAAACAAATTCTAAAAGGCTAGATGGAGCAAGTTTGCTTTCATTAGACAACACAAAGAGTACACTGTGTGCGAAAAGCCACAACCAAGGTTGAAATCAAGGTATCTTTTGCTAAAATACACACAGCTGGCATGGATTTGGCTCTGTTTTGTCAACAGAGATTTGACAGGTTTTGTTCCATTTTCTTCAAAACATTACAATATGATAAGGATGCAATGAAATGGGATCAGTGAAGAAATTTCAAAATCATCCTATGTACTACTGTACAGCATTTTAGTATGATAAGGCTTAGCCAGACCTTTATCATTCTATGAAAAATTAGGCTTCTGATTTTCTAAGGTTTACCATATTTGTATTGGAAACTAGTTTTAAAGCTATGTTATACAACCACGTTTAACAGAAGAACCATTTTAATCTTTCCAGTTCTGCAGGTGTAGTACCTGTATATGGTTTCAAAGAACATAAAAACAGCCTCAGCTAAGATAGACAAAACCATTGAAGGATATTCCTTTTAAAAGCCTAAGGGATCATTTATTTTGATAGCATTCAAATGGAGCCACAGAGAAAGAGTGTCTTGGGCTCTGTTAGTTAAACTTCTAAGTCAGCTTGAGATATATCCCTTTAATGAGCATGTTATTAATTAAAAAACAGAACAGAAGCAATAAGAAATCCCCAAGTATCCCAGACCACCCTGAGACTACAGGTGCTGAAGACAAGACAAACCCAAAAGGGATTCATTCTTATTCACAATTTTTTTTTTTTTTTTTTAAAGTAAAAATAAAAAAATAAAAAAATAATAATCAAAGCTCTCTTTTTAGAAATGATGAATTTCTGAAATCCTGAAGCTCTGTATTGCAAGTAACGTTACTCAATATTAAATTTATTCAACTATATACAATTCAACACCCCAAGCAGTATGAATAGGTTAGTAAGTACTTGATATTTAAAGAGTGAAAGGCAAGGACGCTGGTAATGCATTTATGTGTTTCCCTTCGTTATAGGAAGCCTTTTAGTCTGTCTAGGCCCCTGAAGGTCTTCTGAATATTTTATCTGGTTTTAGAATTTTCATTGTAGACCAGTTACCGTTTAGTAGCAATTGATTTTGTTCCCGTATTATGCCTCCTCCAACTCACCTTCCAAACTTAGCTGTTTCTAGTCAAAAGAACAGGAAAGTCTGCAATTTCAGCATAAAAGTGTTTAGTACTGTGAAAAGAGGAATGCAAACTGGTATTATTGAATTCCAATTCAACAAAATGAAAGGAACACATTTTTGGCAGAAGGCCTTAAGCAGTGAATAGAAGAGCTTTTCTGTGTTAAGACACACATTATACCACTTAATATCTTCTAATTGAAATGTTTGTCTACATTTTTTTTTTTTAGTATTACTTTTATACATACACTCTATCAATATTTCTAGAATACTCCTAATAGAATTAAATATTCATTTTTAATTTTTAATTAATGATTGTTATTGTATGGTACGCTCAATTGCATTTATATGGAATGCAATGTTATTTACTCTGGACCACAACAGAGGCAGATATGCAACACTAGATAACTAGAATAAAATATTGTAATTGGATTTGACAACAAGATCACTTCTATTCCATTTAATAAATCTTTCTGTTATAATAATAATTAGTATTATTATTATTGTTGTCTGCAGCCATAGCGCATTGAAGCCTGAGATGCATGGAATTAAACTGTGTCAGTAACTGAATGGAAGATCTACGAAGTGTATGAAATGGTGTTGGCAGACCAGTACAAGTGCTTGTCTCCTAAAATGAAAAAGCATATTTTAGAATAAAGTTCAACAGCATCAAAGCTTCTTTTTTTCTTTTAATGGCTTTTTGTTGTTGTTGTTCAAGAGCCTACAAGGCCAGCTGTACGGGATCAAAGAGCTCACCGGGTGCCTGGTTGAGGATGATTAATGTAATTTCCAGATTTTACAGTTTCATTATTGCGTTTGTCAGCTTCTCAGCACAAGCCCTTAGAACGGACAGCAAATTAAAAGAAACAAATGGAAGCTCAAGGAGGGGCACTAGATACTTTAAGAGGGATAGATCTTCTTATAGGGTTCCAATTCTCATCATTCACACTCGACTGTATGCCATTCTGTCTCTTCAGAAACCTAATAAAATGATCCACCGTGGGATATTTGTGGCTGTTCATGCAGATGCACTCTTTTATCTGCATCTTTCTTATTTGTACTAAATTGACACTGGTGCAGATTACATCTTTTTTGGGTGTAAAAAGAGTTTGTACATTTACCTCAGTACCAAATCCAATGATTTATAGCACGGTTTACATTTCTGCTTCAAATCTAACATTTGTTCCTGCTTTATGTGGGATGTGTAGAAAGGGCCCAAGTGTTGACAATTCCTACCCCCATAAAATGTTGTTTATATCCGGTTGTGGTGTTTTATTGTTTATTTAATTGTAAGTAATACAAAGCCACATAGATTTTAAAAAAAACTGTAATAATGGACAAATAAGCATTATGTACTTTTTGAACTATCATCCAGTCTAGCACAGGAGGCACGTGACAGTAGGCCACTGTGAAGTAACGAAATAGCCATGTCTACTGCAATTATCCGCATTGTAATTGTGTTCACTGTTGGAAGACGCAGCAACAACAGCGTTGTATTTACTTGTGTTACTCTTTACTGTTTTATGTAAGCAATGGTACTTGATTTGCCTCATACTCAATATAAATGTGTTATTAATACATCAGGGTACTAGAGAAACCAGTATGGATAATATTTGTTCGTATAAATAATGTTTCATTATTATTTGAACCGAACAGAGTTGCGGTCTTGCTGGTATTTGTATATGCATGTATAATAATGAGTACAGGGACACAAGTGGTGAAAGAAATGAAACTAAACTGTTGTTTAGTTCAGTTAGGGGAAGATTCCTCTGCAAGGCACTTTAAAGCCATTATATCACTGGAGATATTATGTGACCTAAAATGTTTGTTCTTCAAGTTCGTGCCACTATGTCTCATGCAGTTCTGAAAATCTTATGTAAACAAGGGATAAAAGGAAAGTTGAATTTGTGAAATATTTGTACTTTTTTAATGATTTGACATGGATGTCCCCAGCAGCTGCAATATATTAAAAATTATTTGGAATCAGTATTGCTTACTTAATTTAATATATAGCCTGGCCATAACCATTTTAATAACTTACTTTTGCTGAAATAGACTACTATAGATTCCTCGCCCACTCCAGTATCTAAATGTCATTTATGACATTTGAACAACTGTGGATGTTATTCGTATGTTTAAGAAAGACACCAGGGAGTTTCTTGGCTTCAGATCAAAGCTGAGATGCTTTTATTTAAAGTACCTTTCCATTTAGAAGAGAGTGACATGTTGGCAGTTTTGTGTTATTTACAGCAATAATATAAAAAGAACTGTGCAGAATGTGACCTTTCAAAAGCAGCTTTACTGCTTGTGTGAGAAAATATAAAGTTATCTGAAGGGTCTGTCTACCTTCAGAAATTTGACATGCAAGTTTAAAAATATATATCCAGTACTGCACAGTTGCATGAGTCGAATATAGACAAACTTGAACTGCTTAGATTGGATTCTTTAAAAAAAATAAGGGGGGGCAGAACAGGTGTTGAGGTCAGGGGGTGCTATTAACTAATAGGGTCTGCCATTGGGATGATTGTGTTATTTTATGGCACAGTTCAACTGGTATAGTTCAACTGGTATAGTTCAACTGGTATAGTTCAACTGGTATAGTTCAACTGGTTGCATCTTGTGTTAAGCCCATCCTGGGTGTTTTTTTTTGTTTGTTTTTTTCTGAGAGCAGCCTAAAATAAAGTGTGATAAGGTTCTCATTACATTACAATAGACTGTATTATAGAATACAATACACCAGTATAATATTAAAATAATTTCTAACCATGCTCATAAATTCTAATTTCTACACAAGGGACTTATGACAAACACCTGCTTTAGATTGCAGATTCAGTAACAGTATGCATATACAGTATATGTATATATATATATATATATATATATATATATATATATATATATATATATATATATATATATATGAATGCAGATATATATATGAATGCAGACTGTATATACACATACACACACACACATACACATATACATATAAGATTTTTCAAAATTCTAATCAAAAATCTACATATGCCTTTTAAAACTTTTTTTTTTGACACTTCACATTGCACTACCATAGCTGGATGAAATACTAATTCAGGTGGCTTTAAAATTATTTTGTTAATCAATGGCATGTCAGCATACATTCCAGCTGACATTTAATTGTCAAGTGGAGTGAGACCACCTCAGCTATAACTAATTACCACTTGATAAAAGTCCAAGTAAACATGACATCGGCAGTGGAGATATCATTATCTGCTTGTTTACTCTCTGTGGGTTCTCAAAATTGCAGCTTGTCTGCTTTATATCTCTGAGCCTCCAGATAGCAAAATGAAAGCATTGTGAGAAAATTACCTTTCCTTCAGCTTCAGCCTTCAGTGCTGCCACTATTGTGTGAGACCTCATTTATTTATTTATCGTATATCATATGATACATTATTTCAATAGCGTGCATGCAAGAGAAAAAAAAAACAGTAGGGTTTCAGGGAATCATACACTATAATGCCAATTTAAATGCAAATTAATAAATTACACTTCAGAATGTTTACTAGAATAAGGTATCTATCAGTAAAGGATGAGTTCTTCTGTTTACCCAGTTTGCATTTATTTAATCTTTTTTTATTGTTTGATAAGTTTGAAATGTACACTACATCAAGTTCATATGGTGTTATTTGATTAAAGCAGACGTTGTTTCACGGTTAGTGACAAAGTAGATGCCAGTTTTCACTGGGCATTGGTAAAAACTAAGTTCTGATAATTAATTAGGTACAAATGTACTGTAGTTCTAATAATAAATGAGTTATTGTTATTATTATTGTTGTTATTATTTATTTATTAGCAGACACCCTAATCCAGGGCGACTAACAATTGTTACAAAATATCACAGTACAGTACAAAGTATCTCATTATAAAATATCACATTACAGAATATCATAATACAGATAAGAGCAGTTATGAAAGTACAATAAGATCAAATTCAAGTAAAAATAAAGAATACAGTAAATTACAAGTAAGAGCGAGTTTGACTAAGAGCAGTTAAATCGTATAGCAAATATTTGCTTATATGAGTAAAGTCCAGTAAGAACACGTAGCAAGTTTGACAAATGGATGAGAATGATTTCAGATAAGAACAATTACAAAAAAGTGAACATGGTTACCTATAAGAGTAAAATAAAATACAAGATACAATAAGTAGTTATAGTTAGGAGCAGTAGTTGAATACGGCAAGGTATGGAGCAGTTCAGTGCAAGTACCAGCTGATGCAAGTACTGGTACAATTGGGTGCCATGTAGTCCAGCATGGTCGAGATGTTTACAGATGCTGTCTGAACAGGTGTGTCTTGAGGAGGCGGTGAAGGTTGTCAGGGACTGAGCAGTCCTGATAACTGTGGGAGTGGGCTCTGGATGCGGGGAAGTGGGGGAGGGAGGTACAGCTAATCTGCCAGTGGTGAAGGAGCGGAGGGGGCAAGAGGGGGTGTAGGGAGAAATGATAGTCTGGAGATAGGAGGGAGCAGAAAGGTCAAGACAGCGATAAGCAAGTACAAGAGTTTTGAATTGGATGCGAGCAGCGATAGGGAGCCAGTGTAGAGAGCGGAGCAGCGGTGTAGCATGGGAGAAATGAGGAAGGGAAAAGATAAGGCAAGTAGCAGAGTTTTGGATGAGCTGGAGTGGATGGGTAGCTATTGCAACTATTGCAACTCCCTCCTGGCTGGAAGGAAGGCCAGCCAGGAGGGAGTTGCAATAGTCATGGCGGGACAGTACAAGAGCCTGAACTAGGAGCTGCGTGAAGTAGTCGGTGAGGAAGGAGCGAATTCTGCATATGTTGCTGAGGAAGAAGTGACTGTAGAGATGTGCTGAGAGTAGGAGACACCAAGGTTCTTGGTGGATGAGGAGGGAGAGGGTGGTGGATTCAAGTGGAATAGAGATAGAGGGAGGAAGAGGGGGGAAAATGGATGAAGAGGGGGGAAGAAAAGGAGGTCTGATTTGGAGAGGTTGAGTTTAAGATGATGTGAGTGCATCCAGGAGGAGATACGAGAGGAAATGTCAGAGTCAGAGGTGGGAAAGGAGAGGAAGATCTGGGCATTATCAGCATAGAAGTGATACGAGAAGCCATGGGAGGAGATGAGGGTACCCAGGGAGCGGGTGTAGAGAGAAAGCACCTTTTTTATTGCATAGACCTATTTAAACACTTTAGCCCCATGAGTTTATCACACATAGCTGTCTACAACTGTATTGTAGCAAATAGTGCAACTGATTGCAACTGTAGGTGCCTATTGTGTTTTACAGCTTTCGGATTAATTTGCAGTTCTCCACTTCCTGACTGTAACAGGTATCAAATGTCAACGAGGTGTAAATATTTTTTAATTACAATTAGCATCCTCATTTCTTTCCCCCAGCGTAATTACTCTGGGTTTTACAGCTAGTGGGCAAATCGATGCATTTAATTATGCCCCAGCAATTTTGCCTATCAATACAAGTAAAGTAGGCACTTAACACAATCTTATATTACATTGTACTCCTATACAGTACTAAAATCCTTGGCAACTTCAATAACACTCAGAGGGTGTAGGATGTTATTACACAAGCCAGTGCAAAAACTACTGTAGCATACAAAACACAAAAGCAAAAACGATCATGTAATTGGTAGTCCATTTGTCATATTTTAGTTGTAAAGTATGAAAATGCTGCAATATGATTTTAGCGCATCTAAACATAAATTGTACTGGGGGTGGGGGCTTTTAAAAGGTTTGTTTTTTAACAGATGGTTTCTTCATATCCTTGCAAAACCTTTTGCAAAGAAATGTCTGTGACCTATTTTAAACCAATAATAAATTCTAGCTTTATTTTCTAACTATTAAACCGGTACTGTGCTCCAAACCTTTAATATGATGAACAGACAAGCTTGTGCTAACCAATAGACAGATGTAATATATTGGTTTTCCTCTTGAGACGTTGGTCATTTTGTATGCTCTTGGTTTGAAGGTATGCTTTATACTCAAGTCAATTCTTAATTAAACACACTGTGCTGATGTCAATAATTTTGCACTATTTGTGTCTATGGAAACCCAAGTCCCCAGGTAAAACCACCCACTGAACAGCTTTGATATACAATGCCAAAGTAGCATTGAGATAAACTCACAGCATGCTATATATGGATGGGTGACTACTTTGAAGGTAGCAACACATGTAAAGTTGTATAGATTCTGTAAAACTGTTTAGGAATAGACAGACTGTGTTTAGTGTTGGCCTGTGAGCCAGTAACCATGAACATCACTGTTTCATGTATCTTTTAACTTGCATGTGTCTTTCATCTTTTGTATATTTTTATTGTATCTCCCTGTTTGAAAAAATGGTGTTGGCAAATTTAATACCCATGAAAGTTAAGGTTCTAATAATATTGGCTATAACCATTAATGTTGCACCAGGCACTTTGTACGCTCCCAAAAAAAAGCTCCAACAATGCACCTCAATTCCAATTTAATTTCCAGTTCCTTTTTAAAATAAATTCCTAATTCCAATTCCCATTCCGTTTTAATCAATTTCAAATCCAATTCCAAGTCCTTCAAAGGAATTCCTTTGAATATGATTTTAAAAAGGAATTGGAAAAGGAATTGACCCCAACCCTGTGAACAGCCTCTGCGAACAGCCTTCTGGTGCTAGGCCTCTTCCAAGCAACACCTGTGTTTACAGTAGTGCTAAAAAGTAAGCTAAAAAGTTGCAGAATGGCCTGATGTTCACATAAAACTAGGCTGAGACCAATAAACGTATCTGGTTTCAAACCAAGGCTTTTATAGGTGAAAAACTTCAAGTATCAAGGTAACTTTTCTAATTTCTTGCACATTCAGGCAGCAGCTTGCACTACTTTTCTATACAGTATGTAGTAGATGCCTTACCCCAAAACTAACATCTACATTTGTCCTTATTATGCATTTGTCATTAAATTATTATAGTATAGGCTATAAAACAAAACAAAACATATGTCATTTAGTCCTGCAAAATGCAGGAATGTAGTCACAGTAGAGTCCATAATAATGTTCTTAATCTGTGCAATAACATTTAACAGTGGAATATAGAGTGGCAAAGACTAGATATTTAGAAAGAGGAAATTACTTAATATTTACAGTTTAGATTTTCCCTTTGCCAAAGATTGGGTTTAATTAAGAAGTGTGTATGTATGAATATACAGTACATATAAAGCAGTGGCATACAAGTTAACACTAGAACCGCCGGATTTTCGAACTACCTAGATGCGCCACGTGGGTCACTGTGACCCATACATTTTTAACTGCTTCGTTATGAAAATGAAAGACATACTATCGGATGCAGCTGAAAAGTTGTATTCATGAACATCATATCTAACATTTGCATCGCAGAAACACTGTATTTAAATGGAAAATTAAACATAAAAGGCTTTACTTTTAAAATGAGCGCATATATAACACGACTACAAACAGTGAAAAAATATAATAAAATACACATTTCAAAAGAAAAGGGTATGTACATATACCCGTGTACAGGTGTAAACTGGTATATGTACACACAAAACTATAAAAACGAAATAATTGTTTCTAATACTACATAAAAATAAAATATAACACTACTTCCGCTATAACGGCTGCATTACTCTATGGAGGAGCGTACGCGTCTGCCAGCTGACTGTGCCTACATCCAGGAGCTGTGTTGTAAACACAGACACAGTTCCATTGAACACTATTGTGTAAACTGGTACATACAAACCTGTAAAACTAAAAATGTTTTTTTTCCTAAAAGTAATATAATATATATATATATATATATATATATATATATATATATATATATATATATATATATATATATATATTAGGCTTACCTGTCATTTCAGTTTGCTGTATGCATCTGAGTGCAGCTTGCCATATTCCAATCACAATGACTACTTTCAAGATTACATATTTCCTTCCGATATATTCCCAGTTGCATTTGTGAAACAAAATAAAGGATTGTTGTCTCCCATGTACATTGAAAAACAAGAAACTAGGCTTTCACTGAGTTGGTATCTTGATAAATCCACAATCATAGCAATCTCTGTCTCATAATCAGTCTACAAACTAAGGCCTGGAAAAAAACAAACAAACAAAAAAAAAAACATGTGTGCTAGGAGGAGGGGGCGTGTCTTGTTTGCTGCATTTACAAAAACAATAGAATATACGTTATATTAAAAAAATGTATTGTAATGCATGGGTCACATTGACCCATGTGGCTGTTTTACGTAGAACTGTTTATAACTTGTCAGGATATTTAATTCATATATTTAGGAAAAATCAAAAACGGACATATACATACGACTTACAACGGAAGAGTAATTAACATTTTAAATGCAAAATGGGTCACACTGACCCTCACGGCGGTTCTAGTGTTAACGAATGTGAAAACGATATGCTAACTGGCATATAAGGTACAGTATACAACCATGACAACCATGACATGTACATTATACAAGTGAAGAAGAATGCTATGGTTTACAACTTTTCAGTAACCCAGTTACACCAAGAACAAAAAATACAGTTTTGTTCTTCCCTCCAAGTGTGCTTGCTTTCCATGTGTAATTTAAATACAGAATCAGTGAATCCCCACAAAGAGGAACAACAACCTCCCCTGCTCCTCCTCAGCTGCATATACTGTCACCTTTCTGCCTCGGCTGCATCAATTTGGTAAATATATTGCAAGAGGAACAGTTTGCTAGTATTTCATTTTATCCTGTATTATATCACAGAGCCTCCTGCACAGTTAATCTTCTGCTCTGTGAAACACCTGACCCTGTCCTGTACAGTGGCAGAGGAAGAGAAAAATGGGCCCCAGTGCAGGACCTTATTGTGGGCCCCGACCTTTATGTAATACTTTTATAAACACAAAACATGCCAAGTCAAGTGTTCAATATTTAACAATATTTTATTCTCAGAATGTTTGCATGTATGAAACAGTATACAACGACATGTAATAGAAGCTGTTCTACTCACCTACTTGAATTGCATTTTACATGCATGTTTACTTCCAATATTACACACTTTAATCACAAGCAAACAAGTTTAATAACCAGTCCCTCCAGGATTTCGCTGAAATTCACAGACAATCTCAAACAGAACATTTGTTTTTGTTCAAAATCAGAAATACAGGCATGTTAATTTGCTTTCATTTATTTTGGTACCCAGCAGCACCTGTTAACAGCTTCCACCTAAACTACAGGATGAATTGTGCTGCACACAGAATATAACTGCAAGAGACTGCTGAACAGTACCCCATAACCTTCCATGAAGACAGTAGGAAACTGTTTTGCAATATTGAGAGACCACTAGGCTAAAGTACAAGTGGTCACGGAGTTTGAAAAAGAGACGCCAAAAAAACATAAAACAGTGCCTCATACCAGCCTCCATGCAGTTACGAGGGAAGCTAATTTTATTTGAAACGTAACTAAGAGAATAGCAGTACCTGATGAAACGAGGGAGAATAAAAACACAATTACTTGCACTGGTAGCTACAATGATATGAATATGAAGGTAACATCTGCAAAGATAAATGTGAAGGATATTATCACTGTTAACTTTTTCTCCAAACTTTCAGACCCCTCTAGGGCCCTCTTCAGTGTGTGGGCTCCTGTGCACTGACTATTCCTCCACCACTGGTCCTGTATTACAAAACTACTACATGTTCTCATGTCGGTCACAAAAAAGAGTGGTTGATCTTGATGAGTTTATGTTGGGATTTGGGTTTAACATGGATACATACTTGTCAAATTATGTTTTAAGAACTAAATTATTAGGTCTCTAACCAGGGCCCTATTCTCCAAGTAATGAATTAGTTAAAGACGTTTTGTCTATTATAAGTATGTTTGTAGTGACTTCTTTACCTCCAGGCATTTACAGGTAAGAATCTCAACCAGATTAAAAAAAACACACAAAAGAGTTAGGATTTTGTTAATAGTGTTACCGTCTGGAAAGAAATGAATTAACACATTTAAAATTAATAAATTAATATTTAAGTCCAGGTAAAGCAAAGCCCTGGACAGTCCACGACCACCAGGAGCTGGAGATAACAACTGGCAGAATTATTCCTTCACTACTCATCATCCCTCTGGTGAAGTACACAGGGATTTATTAAGTGACTCATGTCAGCTGCCTGCAGGTTTAAATATTATATGCTGTACAGGGGGAAGTATTAGAAGAGTGGTTTTGTGTTATACAGTATAGCAATGTTTGCAGTTTGTGTGTAAAGACTTTCCACCACTGAGCACTTTTTGATTTCTTATTGGGGTGGTTTTGGGTTAATTGCAAGGGAAGCACACATGAGTTGAGTATGTATTAAACAGAGAAGAGCCCTCTTTTCTCACCATCTCTATTTTGTATTTAATTATTTCATTCAGTTTCCAGAGAAAAGGGGTATAGGGGATGGTGGGGGCGGGGACCTTAAAGCAAGGTGTTACTGTATGTTTTTCATGGTGTCTTTCTGAACTAAAAGTTGAATGTAGCCAATAGTACTGCATTTCACGGTAACATTTGCTGAATTGATATATTAGCTAGCTTTAAATCCTTTTAAATACTGTAAAGTTTAAAACGTAAATAATCCATGAAACATATAAATGATTTTGTATCTGCTTGCGGAAGAAGTTTTTTTTGTGTGTGTGTGCAGTTGATCATATCGTATCACACAGGGGAAGACATACACTTGCAATTAAGAGTACGGTACTAAGACACCAGTGATTGACACAAGCTCTAACACTAAAGATTATGAGATGTGGTTAAGGATGATCGTTTCCATTTGACAACATGGTAATAATCCCAGCGTTCAGGGTCCTGTACAATCCCTCAAACCTGACGCAGTGTGGATTTTCTCCTGCTTTATGGCTTTAATAAGATCCTGCTAGCTGGTTCAAATCATTTTCAAAATATTATGATAAACCTGCATTCCTTCCCTCCCTGACAGGCTAATGAAGAACAATGTTGATTTTACCCTGAGTGATAGATACCTTTGGCTACAATCTGGGGCCTCACGGGTCCTTGGGGGAGGGGGGTTCTAAGAAGGGAAACCATTTTAGGTTTTGGCAGCATGAAAACTGAGTGGTACTTCTAGAACCCCACTCCCTGCAATCACATTAAGGAGACACAGACTTCTGAACAGGCATTTCTTCCTATCTCTCGCCGTGTTGGGTGGTTCATACATAACCTTAATTTGAAATGTGCATAATTGCTGAGAGAGTACACTTGGGACATACTTCATGAATATAAATATTACTTACATTTATATCAATGTAGCTGTGTGTTGCTTACCTGAAAAGCTGTCTGTATACTTGCTTCCAGGTGACAGAACTGACTGGTATACATCCTGCTATTGGAATGGAAATGTATGAATATCATGTTGAAAAGTATGATTTTACTTGGGATTTCCATGAAGCCCTGAACAATATAGTAAGTTACAGAAAACCAGTCGCTTAGTCTGAAGGGGCATTTAGCACACCCAACCTATCAAATATTTAGGGTGGTTTTCCATAGACAATGGTACTAGAATGCAGAAGGCTTGGTATCAAAATTAGGTGTCGTTAGAAATTGGTTAATATGATACATGTTGCTGACATAGATCAAAGCAAAAACAGCTTATAGAGAACAAACAGAAAAATAGACAAATGTAATAATACAAAATCAAGTGGGTGGTTAAGAAAACAGAAATATAACAAACTGGGAATATCACATATGATACTGAACATTAATGTTCCTTCTCATTGATACCTAGTCAAATTCATGTTCTACCTGGATAATGAAAATGGCATTTTTAAACCATGCTTGTTGTTTCTGTGGAGGGAAATCAAAAGGTGTTGGCCATATTGGGAAACATCTTTTGTTGCTTTGAGCTTCAATCATGCTGTTTCCTTTGGAATCGTAGGATCATATTCATATGTTGAATCCTGTGATTATACTTGCATACTAATACTTTATATTATAAATCACCATTAAGGATTCTAATACATCTTATCCTGTGTACAGATGTCATCCTTTGCATTGAACATACAGCACAATTCTAAAGTAAAAAAACAACTATTTTTTATATAATATCTTATCTTCACATATAGCTCAGCCTTGCTTCATGATTCTCTCGTCCATGCTCGAAAAGATGAGTGCGGTTGTACATTATGCGGTTTCTGAAATCCTTAAGGGTAAGGGTGATAGTAAGACACTATAGCAACAGTTGCCAGAAGCAATTTTAAGATCCCATTCTAAGCTATAAACGACTTTTAAAGTGCCATGAATTAAGTAGGAGACCTTCACAGTCCAGTAAAGAAAGGCTAAAAAAACATTGCTTTACTTTTACTCTTTTTAGTCACACCTTCTTACAGTCCTGATTTTAACTCAACTTTTTTTCTGATTTTCAGTCCTGATTTTAACTCAACTCAGGTTGAGATCTCCAGCTCCCTGCAAAAGTCAGGGGAAGGGCTTCAGGACCACCCAATGCAAGTCATTGCTTGATGTAACGACATGGTAAACAGATTAAATATTTGATAAAATGGCTGAAATTTTAATCTCAGTACTCAAGGATATGCTTCCGTTTCTCTAAATAAAAGAAGGTCGAGAGCCATTTTTGAACTTTTTTTTTTATTATTATTATTTATTTATTTTATTTGTAATGACAAACCTTACCAAATGAAGTGGAAACCTGGAGGTTACATTTGTAGATTGGAGCCTGAGAAAGTAAACACCACAGCAGCTTTTAGAAGGACAGTAATGGCTTTACTTTCACATAAGAGGGACATACAGCTGTATGAATTATTAAAGTATTTACTTAGTTTAATGAAACAAAGAGAGACACTTCTTTTCATAGGCACTTATAATATACGGCAGTGGCAAGACGTTGTTCAATGACAGTGACAGATCAGAGAGTGGACAGGGATTTTATCACAACTAGACATGCATACCAAAATGGAGCCCTGTCTTGGGATCAAACTGCACTCTCTTTTTCATAAGTTTGCCATTGAATGTATTGCAGAGGGAGATTGTACCCATAAAATAGGTTTAGGGGGTCTGCTTGAGACCAAAAGGACAGATTTTATTTGAGAGGGTGTGCCATTTATTTCACATGTATACTTGTATACCCATGGACTTTACAGTATGTCCTTACAGCCTGTACTGGGTCTTTTACCATTTTCACATTGGGATTGGGCAGATCTCTATCCAAGCTGAAAAGACTAAAATCTATTTTTTGCTCCAGGTGTGTTGATTAGAGTAATCAAAATTATTATTATTATTATTATTATTATTATTATTATTATTATTATTATTATTATTATTATTATTATTAAATGTCACAGTAGTACTGAATTATTGTTGCATTATAATACTGTATTTTGGATGCATCAAAAATTGAGTGTAATTATGAAATACCGGTACTTTCTTGTAAGGGTATGATTAAGTGGTTTTAGTTGACAAGCAATTAATGTAAACTGTTCCCTTCAACAAATAATGGAAATATTTGCAATTGGAGAATCTGGCAGGTCAGTTAGTCACTGCTAGCAACAATTCATTTAGATTTGTATTGATTAAGGTCAGTGCAACTACTGGTCCAGTGAGTTTTCTTGTATTCGCATGGAAAAACAAAAACAAGTACACACAGTGAATTGAAACCTTAGTAATACATTCAGACAGGCATTTAGCCAAGAAGTGTTTTAAAGTTTAAACTGACAGTTTGAACTTTTATCAGTTGTAACATAGCACATGATACAGAGTCCTCAAAAATGTATTATAGTACCATGTTTATTTTTAGTACTATCATATTATTTTATGATTGCATGTTTAAAGTTATGGTTATTAATCTTAAACCTTGCTTCCCAGGCTACACAAGAACAATAGCAGGAGCTCAGCTCCTTCAGATGTTCACCGGTTTGAAGAGATGCTGCTCAGTATTACATCTTGAAGAACAGTGCGAGTGCCCATTGAAGTGTGACTAGCTTCCAATCAGCATGGGCGCCGTGCTGTGACTGGCGATGGGTCATCTCTCAGCTGCTCTCAGTGGGGAAGGCAGGCTGTGATTAGGCCAGTGTCAGACGAAGGTAGGGTTGGCCGGCCCATAAATTAAATTCTGAGAATCCATAATTTCAGGAGTGGCGGTATTCATTAAACTTAAAATTGGATTTTGCAGCTTGTCTGACTCACTTAGTGTGGGCTGACAAAAAATAAAAATGGCTCTGTGATTTCTCTTAACCCTTCCCCTTCCTTGGTGCTGGAAAGCAGCATTATTCTGATCCACACTGGAATATGTACATGTTTTTGAATAATTATTGTTAATTAAGGGTTTTAAGTGAATAAGTATGTTATGAATTCATGTTACTTCAAAAAGAGATTAGCAGAAACCTGAACAGTATAGCACTTAAGTGCTGCATGTATGATTAACATGTTATAAAGCCTGCGATTATCCATTATGGCAGATGCTAACCAATGACTGTTCCCTACACATTTACATATGCTTCATGTATGAATTATATTACTCGTTTTACTGGACTGTTTGGTTTGGAACAATGGGGTAATGGTTAGAAGAATGGGTATGAAACAGCTCAGTAAGGAACTGGGTTTTGTCTATTGGCTTTAGATATTATTTCTCAATGAGTGATGTAAACTGTATTTAAAAGTTCTGATCAAGGGGGCTACAGCAGGTGCTATTAATTTGATTGATTACAGTTCTTTTGTAACACTTGCACCACATCTCAATAGTGAAGTCAAGCACGACTGTAAAGCTGGTCACTAGAAAAAACAGTTGTTAATAATTAGTAGTGATTGTAATGGTGCAGCAGCTTGATTAAATTATTCAAGAGCAATCCAGCTGTGTTGGTCCAATTGTGTGAGACAGCAATCCGTCAAAAATAATCAAACTCAACAGAGGAACAAAACTTTAGAACAATGCCAACATTGTAAAAAAAAGAAAAAAAAGTTAATCTCGTATAGAAATCAAACGATCAGCTTTAAGGATTAGTGTTTGACCCAACAGTCAATCGGTTTAATTTCACAGAAAATAAAAGTATTCTGAATGTACACACCTAATTTATATCTTGAAGATTATATTTCTTCTTTACCATCTTTTAAAAATGAATTAATATTTTTGTCACTTGTTTCAAATTATTTCAATCTATTCCCATGATAACAACAGTGATCTTATGTTTCCCTGTATGACTCCCATGGTTTTTTTCAAAGACATTTCTTGATCTGAGATAACAATGTCACAAAGCATATGCAGTGGACAGCAATAGGGCAGTATTTCATCCACAGATTTCTGCTGTTGTCTTTTGAAGTATAACATGTTCGTTAACCTAGAAACTGGAACAACTGGCTAGCTTCAGCATACTTGTCAGTCTTCCTCCGGATAGTAAATTGTTTTACACAGAAGCAGACAAGAATATGTAACTCAGTTGATTACAGAGTACCATCAAGATACTGTTCAACAGATGGGAGGTAAATACATAGAGGCTGTCAAGATAGAAAAAGAAAAGCAAGACTAATCTCTTTATAGCACAGCATGTTACACTTAGATTATGACAACTCCCTGAATCCCTTAAAGTTGTAGTTACTAAGGCCTTAAAATCCATTTCCTACGATTAAGCACACTACAAAACAGCTTCAGTTTTGCAAGTTCCAAAAATTATTGATATACTGTAGCAGTAAATAAATAAATAAATATACAGTATATATATATTTTAAATGATGAGCAAGGGAGAAGACTAGGCCCAAGAGAAAGGGAGAGTTTAGAAATACTAAAAGGAACTTAAATGTCTTTCCTTTCTAAAAAAATAAAAAATTAGATTACAAAATTTCTGAATGAGTTTAATAGTTTGGAAATGGAGAGCCCAGCCCCATTACTCTCTCTGTGGAAGGGAGCGGTGTTGAGGAGGGTGAAATGGCAATAGAAAATTTAAATGTTAATTTCTTATCCAAAGCTTGCCACCTCCAACAGTGTTGAGATCTGACCCAACAGGGAGAGTTGTCCCTGCTAAGCCACTAACATTGCATCCTACAGTCACCCATCTAAGAACTGAGTCATTCTGCAGAATCTTCTGTATCTGAGTTTGTTCATGGCAGCATGAGTTAATTGCATTTAAATGGCAGAGTGCAGAATCAGAAACAGAGGTACACTGGTTAATTCAAGGGGAAGAAAAATATATTACTGCATTGTTGTTGATAGTACTTTAATTGAATGTGCGACTTTTCCTTTACTGTATCCTGTTGCATGTAAATGTTTCTCTTCGAATTTATATGATTTTAGAACTAATTAAATATGCATAGTTAAATTACTGCAGTCAATTATATGCACAGGGCACAGATAGCAAACAAAGCCAAAAGAACAGATTATCTACACTTTGCATTGCTATTGCGAGTGAGCCTCGGGTGGTATTATTTTAATGCCAATCCAATCCTGGCACTTACAGCAAATAGTAGCAATTGTGATTTAATGATTCCTAAAGTTTAGTAACTCATGACTGTTCAGACACCAGTCGTGAAAGCATGCTGTACAAGACTAGTTAGAATTTAGCCAAGTGCATTTTATTGGAATAGAATTTTTCCACTGTGCTCCTGTACTGTACAGCTTTTTTTGCCCGTAGGCTTGTGCTATATTATTTATTGTGTATTATATTATCTATGATCATTAGAAATAATAACAAAGTCATTACAAATAAGTGCAAACAAAAGGCATTTTTATGGCAGTATAGCAACTTTGGTGTGTTTATATTGTTTAAATTTTGAGATCTGTTCAGTGTAAAAAAAAAAAAATAGGTCAAACCTCCTCCACGTCATCAGTGAGGCAAAAATAAAAATAAAAAGTCCAAGATTTCCTATGTAAATAAAGATAGCACATTGTAATCATAGTGAGAGGCTAGGGGATGGCTGTTTCACATGACTTGGTCTTTTTGTGAATTGTGACTCATTGCTTTAGAATGTGAGCCAGTAACTGCTGCTGAAATAAGAAACTCGAGCCTGCCTCCACACTGATTTATATAAATAAATGAAACGCCAGGTTAGAGAAGTCACTGTTTGTGAACCATTGGAGCGTCAAGTTTCTTTCTTTTAACTGGTTACCTCCTGTACAGTGTGTCATTTGCGAGCTCAGACACCTTGTCAACAATCTTTCTCTGGTATCCTTTTCACAAATAAATGAGCTAATGTTTAATATACAGTGACGTGAACTGCACATTTGTCTTGATTCTTTCCAGTATTACTGAGATATTTAAAATGTCACTTGGCACATGTTTGGTTTTGGTTTAATGTGAAATAGACATACTGTATACTGTATTTAACATTTGTGTGTGCAGTCTTAATTTCCTGTGTATTGTAAATATATAAAAAAAAGTCTTTTTTTTTTTTTTAAAAGGAACACTAAAGATTTTTGTTTCACTTTTCTTTTCATGGATACTACATCCAACTCCCCAAACACATCACATTAAAAACTACTGTACTTAAAGACACTCACATCGGCAGTCTGGCACTGATTTGACACGGCAGGTCGTGTTTACATTTTTCTGGAGAGATACTTGACGACTGTATTCCTTAAAGATGACTAATTCCTTAGTTATTACTTTTGAGACTGTAATTTGTGCAGCCATGGATACTGTGAACTGAGCTCCAACTTTCTGCACTCAGTTCAGACCATGCAGGACTGGAACTGGGAGCTTTTACACATAACAGAATGCTGAACACACCCCACAAATATCTATTTATCAACCTTGTGGATTTCTGCTGTGAAGATTCACAATCCAAATCCATTATAGTCTACAGAAGAACATCTGTTTCTTCAAATGAGCAAAAATAAAAAAAATACAGCAGGAGATTAAAGCTGCTTATTTTGCTAAATTGTCAAGATGTAGAATTCTAAAAGTGGTAATTTTTCAAATAATCACCAGCAACTGGGATTTGCCCTCAACCTTAAAATATACCTTACAAAATAATTCAACAAGTCTTACTTTATGTGCTCTCCCATACACTATAGAGGTCTCAAATGTGCAGTTTTGAAAGAAACAGGTTATAGCAAGTCTGTATTTTCATTTTAAAGATGGTAGCTGGTACTGTACTATGTTAATTAATAATATCTTTATATAGTGCCTTTCATAGTGGACCACCATCATAAAGCTCTTTACAGAGGTAGGCTGTGAACTGTCATTGCAGAGTCACTTACAAAAGGACATTGATTTAACATCTCCTCTGTAGGATGGAGCTCAAGGAGGTGAAGTGACTTGCTCAGGGTCACACAGTGAGTCAGTCAGTGGCATAGATGGGATTTGAACCAGGGACCTTCTGGTTACAAGCCCTGGACTTTAACTACTATACCACACTGCCTCCTAAAGAAATCTCTGTTTGCAAATCTTGCAATTGGTAATTTCACCAGGATAATTAAATTGTCCCTAACACCACCAGTTAACTGATATGCTTTACAGCCAGTAACAAGCTTTAGCCAGATAATACTGCTGAGGCAAAATGATTAAGTGAATTAGAAGATTACATGAAAATAAGGCAAGCATACCGAGTACTTTCTGTATTTTTATATGTCATATAGTGAATAGAAGTGCAAGACAGGTGTGATTTATGTAATTATTTCTTTAGATATACTTAAACATAATAAATACAGTCATGACTGAAGATTGCCACCTGCTGTGCTTCTGTCAGTCAAGTACTGCTAAAAAAAAAATTCAAAGAGCAGAAAATGAGAAAGTAAACTCCATTGAAAGAGCAGGCTTACGCATTTATCGTGTTTTCTGTTGACTAATAGTTCAGCTGCTGAAAAGGAGCAGTAAGGCTACACAGTATTAATTGACTACACCTGCATAAGTATTACTTGCACAGAGGAACTCTGTACTCTTCACCACTGGTTACTCGTTTTCACAGATGGACACTCCACTTAAAATGGAACATTTGAATTGCGGAGTATGTAAGCAATGCTGGTTGTAATGAATGGTCTCATTGTTAATTGGGGGAAGGCAGAATATTTTCTGACAGATTCCAACAATAACACTTCATAAAGATGTAAATTGAATTTGCATTAAAGAAAAACATTACCAGGTATTACCGATATATGTGGAATGCCAATAATACTACATGTAATACTTTCAAAGTGTTTTCTCTTATACCGGTAAATATACAGAAATCGTGCAATGTACCATATTTTTTGCTTGTCTTACTTTATAGTACCTCTAGAATACTGCTTGCTTGATTTTACCATGATGTTTCAGTTTTTGCTATGCTTTTCCACACTTAGATATGAGTTCATATTGGTTACACCCATTTATCACTGTCTGAGACCCCTATCTAGGCCATTATCAACTCATCCAGATGATATTCTGGTTTAAAAGTCTGCTTTCAGACATCCAATTAAACAGCAGCAAAACAAAATACAGGAATATGTCAAATGCATTCCTGAAAAAAATGACATCAAAATTGAATGGTTGATCAGTCTTCTTCAGTAACAGCCATTAACTAATTTTGTTTTCGCTACCTCATCTCTGTCAGCTAAAAACATATTTATTTTTATTTTATCCCTTTAAATGTGTTTCTTTAAATTCTGATCAAAACCTTTGCATGTTTTCTGCTCCACCAAAATACAGGTTTGTTAAACAGGTGTGTTATTAAGGTCTGGAATAATGCTGCTATCTTGCTGCTATAATTAAATATATAAATATCCCTATTGAATATCTATTGACAGTGTTTTAAGATGTAACTGAACTTCCATAACTGGGTAATTGAAAAGCATCTATGCCATGCAAAATGCAGTGTTGCAGTGAAAATACATTTTTGCAGTTTTGAATATGGATACATGTGAAAATTGGCCGGTCATAATCGATATTTTCCAGTTTTATTTGTCGAAACCCTGTAACTACAAGCTGTAAAATACTGTAAAAGAAGATACTTTACTGGAAATTTAAAGAATGCATGACAAATGTACTATCCTGGCTACATTGTATGATAAAAATAGTTATTTGTAACATCAAAGTACCTGTTTAATACTGTAAAACAGCCGCTATGTCCATTCATCCTGTTTAACAAAAGGCCACTGTGCTGAATGATTGATTGCAGTCTATTTTAGTTCGCTCAGTTGCTGAGATGCTGCTGCATAATCACAGTTTTTAAAGGGAAATGCACCACAACTCAGACAACCAGTGCGCAGAGACAAGATTCAGAATTAAGGCTAATGTTCACTTCCTCAACAGACATGGTGCCCATCACTGCTTTTTGTGAAAAATAAATGCTGCATTACCTTTGGATCAGCATCTCTGAAAAGGTTCTACATGGTCTGGATAACCTGATCAAATCTGCGTCACCTCCCATGTCTTCTCTACGAAGGCACACACACCAATGATAGTAAATGAGAATATCACACTTGTCAGTCACACTTAAGTGCACTTTAAAGTACTTGGTGCTAACAAAAGAATTCCAGTAAATCTTATCCAATAAGAAAAATGCACACACCCATCCAATAAGAAAAATGCACACACCCACCCACACACATATATATATATATATATATATATATATATATATATATATATATATATATATATATATATATATATATAACAATTGTGTAGGCCATAAATTATTTTAGTTACATGCAATTTAACAACTTGCCTATTATGTACTAAAAATATATGACGTTGCTAACATCTTTTAGCGGGGTGGGTGTGTAAAGAAGCATTAACTTGCCTCCCTGATGAGTGTCCCTTAAATCATTTTCAACTGTCTATAAACTGTGTAAGACAACGTGTGCTAGGGTGGTAATGGTGATACAAAACAGGCTCTTGGGGAGAGTATAAATAACCAATTATCACTTCTGTTACATTATTAATAAACAATCCAGCTGGAGTCCTTGCCAGAGCACAATTTACTATGGAGTCTCAGTGGGAAAGAAAATTAGAAGATGCATATGAAATTACACTTAGATAGTGCAGCACAACCTTCTTGTTATTTTACACAACAGGATGCATTTATACACTGGACTGTACATGTAGCAGCAGTACAGATACAGCAGCTAGAAAGAGAGTGCAACGCTACTTATTAGGAGCTGGGATTGCCTAGGCTGTGGTCATGACACAACTTTAATGTCAGACACCAGACATAACTCACCAAATTTTAAACAACGATTCAGACTTATCCAAAATTAGAAGAGCAGGCTAACAGAATACTACCGATAATACCAGGGGAAACTGAACACATGATCAATGATATTCTCAGCAGAACAAGAAGAGAGAACACCCGTACTACACTATAACAGGACATGAACTTCCTTTATCTGTGGCTATGGTAGTTGGTATGATTACCAGTGTTGCTTCTTGAAATCTAAACGTACACCATCTAGTATAGCTCAGTAGACTAGGCACAGTTCTGTAATATTAGGAGAACACAAACACCCATCAATTAGAGAGAGAGAAAGAGCTCCCCCACCTGGGAGTTACTTGTACTATTTTCAGTGAATATTACCTGCTTCCTATTGGGCTGGGCATTGACCTATTACCCAGTGTAGATTAATGGAGAACATTCAGCAGTCAAACATGCATTAAGAAGAATCACCATGGTTTATTTTTTTATTTTTATTTTTATTTTTTGTTTAGACTTCAGTTCTATTTATTAATGTTTATTTGTTAGGTCTTTGAAAAGTAATCCCAATCAACTTACAACTTTTTTACCTCCTGGAGCATGCTGCAGAGCAAAGATCAGATATTGAAGGGCATTCGTGGGGAACTCCTACCTGCAGTCACAGCTCACCTAGCAGGTGTAGCTATTCAGCAGTAGCGTTTGATTGATGACCAATCGTGTGACCTCTCCTTCTGTCTCACTTTCAACACATTTTAAAACTTCAGCACCGTTTTGCTGAAATCCTATCCAAACCCGTTTTAGATGTTTCTGGTGTGTCCAGTAACTAGCTATGAGAGAATTGAAAACATACAGTGTGTGACCGATATGGGTTTTATGTTGCTGCAGCTTGGCTGTTGTAGAATTTCTATGCTCTATGTGAGAAAACCTTACATTGACTTTAAAACCCTAAACCAAACATTTTACAATTTGGTAACAATTGTCATTTCAATTCCCCTAAAACATTATAAGCAGCTCTGCACTGGTAATAAAAGAGTGCAGTCTCATTCATTACTGCCAACATAATACATGTCATGCATGGACATTCACCTCAGCAAACAGCTACAGGAGATCTGCTGAGCAGAAGGAAAATTCCAAAGAATATTGTCTTTTAGTATATGAGCTTTGTGACACCAAAAGCAAATCTGATTACATTATCACATTATCAAATTAATGTTTTACACTGTTATATTATTAAAGAATGAAAGATGCATGCAAGATTCTAGATCTAAGAAACATATTAATAATGCGTCCCGAGAGATATGACATTTGCATTATTCACTGGAGACCCCTCCAATTAGATCACGACTCCCGTCAAATCAACACATTTCCATATCTATTGTTGGCCTGTCCAGTTGGAGGGGAAGTTGAAAACATGAATTATTCAGAGATAACACCATCCCTATCAAACCCCCCAAAACATACACATATTTGCATTACATATTTGTGTGTCACATACAGAAGATATTTTTGTTCTTTTTTTCAGTGTAATGGAGGATGTGTAGATTTTTCAAGTATCACAGTGTGGATTTGGAACTTTTTTTTTTTTTTCTGGTGCCCCATCATGTCCTGTGCTGAAGAACGGTCCCTGCAGCAATCTGCCAGAAGACATGTGTAAGGCTGGCAGATGTCATACGTAAAAACAGCCTACAACTACTGTATTTAGCTGTTGGGTTTTTTTGTATTGTTTTTTTTGCACTGTTGGTAAATACTTAATATATTATCATTGAAGATATTATACTTGTGTTCCAATTATATTTTGTATGGAGAAATGATTGGTTACACACTCAACCTTATTTCCATAATCACAAATTACAGTTAAGAGTCTTCTGTCTGCTAATCATTCATTTGATGGGAAAGTAAACTGTAATTATTTTATTCTACTGTTATTAGACACACTTTACATCTACACAGCAGATAATATTTGAATTGGGTGTGTCTTCAAAAGATACACATTAGGAAAAAAAATGCTTTGATAAATGTAATCTCACAAACTACGTAATGCTGCTAGACTTACAGTTTGGCTTTCTGAGCTTTAAGGAGGTTTGCAGGGTCATCTACACCATCAGGTTGAAGATATTAAAGAGTAAATTGCTTCGACTGAAACTGTGTGTACTACCTCTTTAAGGAAGCTCTTATAAAACTTTACCATGATACAGTATACTTGTACATCATTTTGGAATTCCCTTGCTCTGACCATGCTTGTAGTATACCTTTACTGTACAATGCTTAACTTCCACATCTGTTCTTGTAACATTCTAGCCTATCCCCAGCATTGCTTTTTGTCAAGCACTGGTCAGTTCTATATGAATTTTAGCTACAGTACACCTAGAAGTATCAGGAACTGCAAAAAAGATAATTTGTGGGATCCAAAGCAAAATAATTTCAAAGGGTGATGTCAATACTAAACAGACTGCATATCATCTTTAATATTACAGGGTCATGGGCTATGCCAAGTAAACACATTTGTAAATTGAAAGATAAGACTGACATTGCTGGTATATAAAATGGAAATGTGTGTAAACTAAGTGGGTGTTTTTTTCTAAATATCCAAGAGCTGTGTGGAAAGGGTCAGCTTCAAAAGACTTTTCATGTCTCTTTACCTGTCCAGCACAATGTCAACTTTTTCATACACTATAAATCCTTGCATCATTTCTTTGCTTCTGCAAATAAGCATCTTGTCTACTTCCGAAGAGCAATTGCATTGTAACCTTGCATTTTACAAAGGATAGATCAAGTCAGGCTTTCTTCTAAAGCTTTAACAGCCAAATCCCTGCTGTCCCCCTGAACATGGTCGCCTAATGCATTTTGAGTGTTTTCTGTTCCTACATCCCTGGGTTAAAGAGATGCACACATGGGTCATGCTAGCTGCTCTAGTAGCTTGATGGCCCGATGTCTATTCTATCTTTTTAAGCAGGTACGGTCAAGCTTTGTGCTACTGTGTTGTTTTTATGCCCCATGCTCCAGCTTCCTGTCATTGACCATATTGATTCTCCTGTAATGACTGACATCAAGCAATAACCCCTCTCCTGTAGAGGATATTCATCATGTAAAGCAGGGTCAAACAGGTATTTATATATTTCTCTTGTTAAGTCTTGAAAAGTACAGGGCAAGCTGGTCAAAGACATACTGAGAACACATCATTTTCAAATTAGAGCACAGCAATTGCTCACATGGACAAGACTGTTTTCATGAAGCTATGTAAAAAGTTGAGCCTCTAGCTATATCTTTCACATGCACCAAAAATAGAAAAATATATAATTTATGATATCTGTAGAAGGGTGTCTTGTATAGAAGTAGCCATCTAAAGCCCTGTGTATTCAAAAACTAAATGTGCCGAAAATTTAGCTGAGCTCTCCTTAAACCTGTTTTCAATATGGATAAAGTACACCTGCCAGCAGTAACTCTGGGGAACAAGTTTTCCTCAATGTGTGGTGAATACAGAAACGTTCTAACAGGTTGATTTCCCATTATTTTGCTTGTGGGGTTTGTGAAGTGTAGAAAACATTCTCACAGAACACAGTACCTGCCAGCTTTCTCTGACATCAAGGGGATACAGCTCCAGGAAACTGTCACAAACTCTTCCACACACAAATCACTGTTCTGTACAAGATAACCCCAAACTCAAAGTGCATGACTTTTCTACATTATCTTAACGAATATGGGACTCTATAATCTCTTGGAAAATAGAGATGGTGAAGACACAAGCTTTCAAGCAGGTTCTCTCCCTATTCAGTCACAGTTTACAGTTCTCAACCGGTAACTTTACTTGCAAAAAGAGATTTTGTTAACTAGTGTAGTATCAGAGTTTTAAAATAAATGTGTTTCTTTCAAAACTGTGCATTTTAAGCCTATGTAATGGCAGAAAAAATGTATGGTACTATTTTGTTAGCTACAATTACTTTAAATGCCCTTTTAGAGCCTTTATAGAAAAGTATAATACCAAGGTATTACCCTTAGCAGAACCATTGTCAGACCTCAGCATTGTCTTAACTATTGTACAAAGAGATCACGTCCATCTGTACTGGTAGTTCATGGTACTCAAATCTTATATTTAACCTCATCATGCCAATAGGGGCATTGTTGTCTGTTACAGTGTTGTCTTTTACGTTTTTACCAATTAAACCAACCTGTTTCACAATCTAGAGGCATAGCAGAGCATGTAAGAGCATTTAACATTTTACCTGGCCTAATTCTCCACTTCACTGGCTGCATCTTGTAGTGATACCAGGGGTAACTTGTGGTTTCGAGAGCAATGTGACTTTAATTAGCTCCTCTTAAATCAACCACCACATCTTCTCTCTGTCTCATAGCAAGACTAATCATGTAATTAGTATACTGTATATGTTAACATACCCCCCTGTGGGTTTTGTTCAGTCATTAAGTATGTATAAGACTGAAGAGTTTTAGCTTGGATGAAAAAATAATGTTGTGTTGTTTATTACTGAGTATGGTCCACTTAGGTCTCTCTTTGGATTAGTGCTGCACTATTGAGATGTACCTGTGCTGGCCCTGTGGGCACAAAGTGAAATAAATAAATAAATAAATACATAAAAAGGTTACTTAGTGCTCTGCAGACCACTACATATCTAGGTTTACTGCTTGAGGTCTGGGTTAGGGTTAAGGTTCTATCTTTTGAAGTAATTGTTCAGTGTTTAGCAAAAGCATAGACACAACAAATAGATCATGCAAACACATCTTTAATCACCCTTTAAGAACTGCCGGAGAGGACTTTGATGAAGGCCTCATTCACATCACAGCCCTGCCTGCTGTGGATAACTGAAGTCCGACTTCAGCACATAACTGATTAATCATGGGCCTTAAAAAAAGCCCACAACACTTGTCACCTAATATCTATCAATAGAGGATGCATCAAGCTTACTTGGAGACAACCACCTCTCTCTCTCATATAAAAACCTTCACTCAGATTGTATCCACCCAGGAGACTGTCAATTGACTGGCAGTCTACACCCTTAAACCAATGCAATGTATTTAAACTGTATTTTATGTACCAGCTAGGTATCCAATAGAAAACTAGGAAATATGTGATCCATCTCACAAACAGGTGGTGGAATGCTTCTTTAATATTACTACATACAGTACTGCTAAATATGTTATAGTCATGGATGCGTCATACTTCACTATATTTCATTATACGTTATGCTTTCATTATGCTTTAATACACTCTGTATTATAATCACAGCTCAATCCATAAGGGCAGCGTTTCCTGTCAGCTGTTTTGTGCCATGGTGGCCAAGTGATGGAGATGCCTGGTTGCAGTTGGCAATCTGAGAGTCATCAGTACAAAAGACCCATAGGGGTTTTGTATTTACACAACACAAAATAAAAGCCTTCACTTGACTAGACTGGAGAACAAGTTCTGTTTACATAGGTTACCAAGAGGAATGAGGAAAGAGTGTAGGGGGTGGAGAGTGTGTGGAGCAGTGTTGGAAACACAGAGTTTATTAATGCCTAATGCTTCTTGCTTTGTTGTTTGACGCTGGGAAACCCTCAGGGAGATGTAACATCCCTAGCCACTATAACCAATTTTACAGAGGAAAATAAAACGGACAAGGAAGTAGTGCATTAGGGAGGATATTGCAGAAGTGTGAAAGGGCTATAATTCTCCAGCTTCAGACGGAGAGACCCCAAGGGAGTATCCTATCTCTTTGGAGCTTCACTTGACTTTTTTAAATCAATCACTTTTATTTAGCTGCATTTTTTTTCTATCAGATGTTTGTTTATTGTTTTTAATGGCAGTTTGGACTGGACATATAAATATCAATGAGCAATACCTAATGTTTTCCTACAGTTCACACCTTGGAAGAGATCTTAGTCATACAGTATATGTGTGGCATTGTAAAATATTCAGGCCTATGCCCTGTGGCTTTGTAAAAGACATATGCTTTAGGACTAACTGTACAATTTCCGTAACATAATACTGATGCCGTTATAGTAAGTTAACTTGTGGGTTAACCTTTGATGATATGTACAGAACCCAACAACAAAAGTAAAATTACACCTATAAAATAACCTACAAACCCTTCTGAATTAGCACCATGTTCTGAACCGATTAATTATTGCATTCATCATTAAAGGAATGGAAACCAATGTGAGTTTGAACGAAACATAAAGGAAGTGATTAGATACAAGGAAGCAGCAGCAGCATTTAATCCAAAATGTTGTCTTGAAGTACAGGCAAAACAAGTTCTTTTTTAAATCAGAGATATGTTTACAAAGTGTTGTGCAGAAGAAGAAAATATGAGTTTTCACAACATACAATGAGTGCGGTACCAGTTTATGTCTAAGCACCCGCAACTGCTTTGGTAGTGTTATTATAAACGGTTTTAAACACAGCAATTATTTGGAAATGTTCACTGTTAGCTCGGCAGAAGCACAGAAGGCCATTTGTCAGGCTGTATAATTAATGTCCCTGTAAGCAAAGGATACATTTGCAGATAAGAATGCCATTTCAATGAAAAGAAAACAGCTGGTCCTATCTACCTGAAAACAGGTGCACTCAGATCCTTGCCAAAAAACACTCCTTATAATAGCTGCTGGATACAGAGGGGTTTCAAATTATGCAAAATGGTATTTTTTATGCACTGTAAGAATTATAAAATAACTGACCATGTTAAATCCTCCTTATTTTAAGTGGAGTGGTTTATAATGACCGTTTATCCGAAACATCCTACAAGATAAAAGCCTCTGATACAATGTCTAGGGCCTCCCTCCAGTGATCACTAAATCAGACCTAATAGGCTGAGAGGAAATCAGGCCTGGGAAGTCATTTGTTAAAGTCATCACCCTGTCTGTAGACAGCAGCCCTTCATTTCCCAGCTGGCTAAGTGTCAAATAGTGCTCAATTCCAGGAAAGCTTGCAGCATATACCGAAGTGCAGCAAAACAAACCTACTTAAATTATTAACTTCTATGACTATTACATCTTTAAATGCACAAAAGCACTGCACACGAAATGGCAAACTATGAATAATACTTAAACGGATAGTTTAAAAGAGTTATGTTGATGTTTACATTATTTAAAAGGAAACATGAATACAAGGAGCGCACTGCTACTAAAACTTAATCCAGATTGGTTTTCTACTTGGATCAGGTCTGGTGTGCCACTAAAGATATCAAAACCTGATTACCCGACCCATTATCATGCACTGTAACTGGAATGGCACATAGATATTTCACATGGCTTTGAAACATGCATTTAGAAGCTAGAAATGTAATTTGAAGTGGTCTCAATTGTCATTTTACTTGCTATTTTGCATTTCCCTTATTAAGTTGAGGTGTTAATTATTATTGACTGTTGGTTATTCTGCCTTTCCCTGGTTTTGAGCTGTTTTGAGCTTGTCTCCTCAGTGCTGGGACTGAACTGTTCTCATTCTGTTCAAATCATGTGACAACGTAACTCTTCTAGCCCCACCTACTCTACATGTTTATATAGAGCGAGGCTGACAGAGTTGAAAGGTTGTGACATTGTCACATGATTTGAATGGAATGAGGAATACTGTTCTGTCCTGGCACTTGAGATTCTCCAGACAAGCTTAAAACAGGAAAATGCTGATTTAGTTAAAATGAAAACAACATTGTGCTTCATTTCAGTTTAGTTAGACGTTTTGTTCATTATAATTGCCAATATCCTGCAGACTTTCATTAGTCCTAGCTTCAATACCAACCACAAGCTGATCAATATTATTGCACTACTTTTAGTTCATCACACCTGACCAACGTGTTCTGCTCCATATGAAACCACTGTTATATAGCATACTGTGGGTTTAATCATCCAGTAGAGTGAACCCCCTTTTATTAAAACTCTGCGATACTGATGTGTTTTGGTTACCAATTCTCTTCCATTCAGCATGACATAACAGTGAGACCATAGACATTTTATGACTACCACTGTAATACACCACTGTTACACTTCATCCTGTTTTATATATTCCTGAAATGCCTATTCACTATTACGTAGATCATTATTAATTTTACTGGAACAATTCACTGGAGCATTGTCTGCGCTCCAACAGTCATCAATTCAATTCCTGGAGTGTTGTAAAATTTCATAAGCATAAATTACTGCTTTATGCACCTTTTTTATGTATATTACATTTTCTGTGTCTAAATCAATTAATATATGAGGCACGGCACAGTGTTACAACTCACATTACAGCTACAGCTGTTGCACAATGTGTTCAGATCTCAACTGATCCCCAGCCTTACTGTGCGATCCTTGTGGGCAAAGCACTGAACCACCCCTGCTCTGCCTCTCTAGTTGAAAATAAAATCAATGGCATTCTGTTTTTACTACCAGGTACATGGATGCCAGTACTTTAGTGTTTTTGGCAATATCACAAACAGTATAAAAACTGTATTAAGTGGTAGAGGTCTGTTACAGATTCTAAGTTGGGAGGATTTCAGCTGGTCAGATCTGGACGTTGTGTAGTTTATTCACTAGCAACACTGCTAAAAAGTACTTTAGACCCATTCATTTTATAATGTGTATTTGTATGTACAAAACCATAGGGTCCAGTTTTATTGAACAGTGGCAGATCTTAATATCGGCGCACTTACATTTATTAACTTGATTGTAACTTTTTTTTTTTGCAAACCTCATTTCACTGTATTCCATAAATCACTTCAGAGGAAAAGCCCGTCTGGATTAATACAGTTAAAGGCCATCAATATTTAGATCCACCACTGTTTGGATCAGTCTAAAACGAAATACGTTAAGAGGAAGTCCCCTTTCTGTTTTTGATTTAATTAGCGACTATTTTTAGATCTGACGCTGTTTAATTATTTGATTATCACATTCATATCTATAAACCATACACTAAGCCTCCCAGCCTCCCTGGAGGCTGCACATTGCCAAGACTGGGAATAGGCAGACAGACATATTTTGTCACTTAAATATATATTACACTGGATCATGTGTTTTATTATACAAATATATATATATATATATATATATATATATATATATATATATATATATATATATATATATATATATATATATATATATATTTTTTTTTTTATTATTTTTTTTTTTGCTTTCATGATTTTTTTCAAAGGGACCCAAAAATGACTTTCAAGTGGCTTTTGGTTTTATTTAAAAAAAAAAAAAAAATTCTTAAAGCAGGTTTTGAAGCTTTTTGAAGTGGAAACCACAGCGCTGTGTTTCAGCACATATGGCCCCAATCAGGAAGTTGTAGCTTGTTGCTGACAGTCATGTGACAGGACCCTCATACTGAGACGTGCTCCTTAAACTACACACTGAACTGTGCTGGAAATTTGGTAAACCTTCCAAGGCTGGGATGTAAATTTAAATCTAACAGGTTTTCGGCTACTTCTTTAGTTGTGAGACTTTTGTAACTATTGGTTCTATTTAAAATGGACACTAATTAGACATATAAATCATTGGTAAATGTGCATGGTCATTTTGCAGATATTACTATGCATTTACCATAGATTACCATGGTTTGCCATTATACTTCACAAATGTATGTTTTGCTGTTCTTTTTGCATGGTATACATTTACTATTGGTTTTTTTTTTACCTTTTCGTGTGTAATAGCAAATAGAGTGATTATAAATCACACAAATTCAGTATAGTATTATTATTATTATTATTATTATTATTATTATTATTATTATTATTATTATTATTACTGATACACATAAGTATCCTGTAAGGCAAAAATAAAAAGGTACACTCAATGTAGAAGCGATTATTTTAAATATTCAATATTATTATTCATCTCTAACACAAAAAAGAATGTTCTTGATGCCACAAAGACATTATAAAGGGAGGTCGTTGAACCATATCGAAGCCTCCTTCCAGTGACTTAGGGATCTGACAGCCGTCCACTGTTCTAAACCATTCAGTACATCACACTCTGTGGCATGAGAAGCCTTGCTGGCAGATATTGTATGATACCCTGCACTTCTGCAAATTAATTAATTACTCCTGAAATGTTAATAAGGTCACATCAGTCAGCAGCCAGAAAATGTTAACGAGGTCTAACCATGCCATCAAGATGCTATCACCTGGCTGACTTTTTAATTGCTTTGTGTAACATTTAACTGCAGCAGCACACACAAAAAAAAATGAAAAAATAATGCTTTAGACTCCCAGCACACATTCTTGCATGACTAATCACATCCTTGACTTTCAATTGGGTTGATTTGTGTCTTACTCAGTCCAGGAAGCAAATAAGCAACTGACTTATTTCCCATGCTGATACTATGTATTTACAGTGGCTTAGCTTACCTTCTTGTGCTTTATCATAACTTGCCTTGTTTAAAATACTTGCACTATAAATTATACTTTGCTGTATTACTCATTGCAATGATTTTACAGTTAAAAGCTGGCCTTGCACCAGTAGGGCCCCTTGTATTCAGAGCTAGTTTATCCTCAGCTGGTAACCAGACTTCTGTGGACCCATGTGCTCTGCGTGTGTGGCTGAATTTAAAGTAAGCTTACTCGAGAACCCCCCCTGCCACTGATGTGGTTGGAAGGTCATCTGGAAAATGGGAGGCTTCATGATGCATTTGACTTGACTGAGAAATTCTTCAAGGACAAAGGGAACTGCTGCTTTTGCTTAATTTGCTGTTGTGCTGATTGTGTGTGGGTTGACTGTCCTGTGAAACACATTTTTGCATTTTCTTCTTTCAGGTTAAGTCAGCTTTAAACTCAGTAAATGGCTCACATGTAGTTATTTTCCTTTTTAGTTTTAATTTCTACATTGTTCTGTAGATCAACTTGGGGACCCTTGCCTCCTCCTGCTAGCCTCAACCCTCCCCTGTCCATGAGAGAAGGAAACCTTTGAAACACTGCCTGTACATGCTCTGAACCCAGTCACCCGAAAGAAAAACACTGCTGGTTTCTGTATGTTTTTGTAGGTTGTTTCAGGCTCAGTAGGCAACTTGCTTTCCGTAGGATGACAAGGTCAGAGGTTTGAATTCTGGATAGGAGTTAATACCCACTTAAACCCTCTACCAGCCACTAGTAAAAGTACAGCTGGAATACAGGTAAGGTGGACCACAACAGCCTAGCATTAGATGTGTTTATTGACCAGCAGGTGGAAAGGACTATTATACAATGCAGGCGTAAAGTGTTAGTAGGTGGCTATAGGAATGTCAAAATCTGTTTAATATACTGTGAAGTATTGATTCCATTATTATTCTCCTGAGATGCTTGCAATAATTGCTCATTTTGAATTAATGTTTTATACTGAGATGGAGGCATCAAGGTGCTTGGCCCACAACACTAGGTATTGCTAGATCGAGTTGACAAACTTGTGCATGCTATGAAAATGAAGTAATCAAAAAGCTGTTATAAAGTCAAAGGAGGTCATACCAAATTTTAGTAAAGATACACTGAATGGGGTCAGTACATGAGATCAAGATTGTTCTTTATTAAACATGGAATAATGGTATAAAGTATGTGTGGCCATTAACAGTTAATGAAGCACATTCAGAGAGCTAAATGATTGACTGAGAAACATAAATCAGGGACAATTGTTCATATAAAAATGTGCTCAATAAGATAGGACAGAGGGTGTCGCTGATATGTATTCAGTTAAGGCTCTACATGTAAGGGTCCAGGAATGTACATTCTTCTTTGGAGAAGCAGTAGGAGTCACAAAGTCAAGAACTAATGCATTATGACAGAGAGAGCCTCATCAACTTTCTCTAACAAGATGAATAAAGAGAACGTCTGTGCCACCAAGCAGAGGCACAAATGTCTTGCTCTTAAATGTGCTAAGGACGGAGCACTTTAATGCATTGAGCCCAGACTGTGTAAACAATGCTCGATGCATAGAGCCATGGCATTTAAAAATATTCCTTTTCACAGGACCAGGAGGAGAGATGTGCTAGATAATGACAGTTTACCTCATAGCAGTAAGGTCACTTTGAGCTCTGCGTAATCTTAGGAAAGGAGGAACGAAACAATTTAGCTCCCTGTCATTTTTATTACCCACATTGCTACAAACATGCCTTAAATATTCAGCTGTGTTTACATGAGCAGTGTCTTAAAATGGTTGGAAGTGCAACAGAGCTTTTTGTGGGCCTGCTGTGTTTACTTTACTGGAGCTAAGTGATGGGCAGATCCGGTCCGAAACAACAGCAGGGAACAACCTCCGGATCGGCTTGGCTAAAATCACTCTACAGCCCAACTCATTCAATTACTGTATTATGGGGCAGACTACTTCTGCTATATAAGTGCTTGAAGCCAGGCCTTTCTCTTAAGGTAAACCTAGAATAAACTACAGTAAAGGCCTTATTTTTAAAGTTTAAGAACAGATCTAAAGAATAGTGCCTTATAAGTATCTACACAGAAAACAAAGACCAGGATCTTGATAGGAATTAGAACTGAAGTTGGAAAATATTGCGATCATTGTTGCAGTAAGTAATGCACACAATTGCAATGTAGGTAAAATGCTAGTTACCATACAAATACAGGATACATTGCAGTAGTTATTCTATGATGTGTTTTTATTCTCAGGAAAAGAGTAGAGAACATTGTAGGAGCTAAACAAGGGTTAACAACATAATAAATCCTTCAGACTTATTACCTTGGTGTGAGAAGTCTTGGTATTCTGCAGGAGTGCATCATATTTGCATACACTGACACTACCAGCAGATGGATTCATAAAACAAACCTATAATTAAGTTATCAAAGCCTCATTAAAATTAGTGATGCAGGCCCTTTTGAATATTTATGTTCAATAAATGTACCCATATGCAAAAGGACAAGTGGTTGCTTGCAATACCCATTCTTATTTATGTGTGCTGGTACCCATTGTTGTGGCACAGAAGGTCACTGGTTTGAATCCTGCCTGGGGAGAATACAGAACAAAACTGTACACGTTGACCCTTTAAAGCCATCTTGGCATATTTGCCTGTCTTTAGGCACTGTTCAGAGATGCAATTCAAGAGAAAGGTCAGGGCAAACAAGTTAGTTTTTAGTCTAGTTTTGGAGAGCTAAAAAGAAACTGACTCTCATATATCTCTAAGCAGGGATTTCCAGAGTCGAAGAGCATCCCTTAAAAAGACTTTACTGTGGTACACCATAGGAAAGGATATATACAGTGTATTAAAGCATAGAGAAGGCTTGACAAAGCATTTCCAAACATGGTAAGCCATAGGGAAACATGCTATAAGCCTTGAAAAGCATTAGTTAAAGCAAAGGCAAAAGATCAGTGAAGTCAGAAAATTAATGTGCAACATTTTGAAGCATGCAAAGAGTCTACAAGCAGTCATATTCGGTATGCTTCAGGTTATGGTTTTGGCTTTATGCATTTGCATATTAAACAGATACCCTTTTATTCTTAAAATAAGTATCTTTAAGAACAGAATGGATGTGCACATACACACCTTCTTCCAATTCCCACCCCCACCACTGTTTTGCAATATTGACAATGACTTGAGCATAAACTATTCTTTTGAAAAGTTTATGCAAATCTTCAAACGTATCATTTAAGAAAAATCATTCCCATGTGCATTTTGATTAGGGTTTCCTGAGCCTAGCGTTTGGATTATAATAAATGAATGGAAATTATACCACAGGAATTGCCTGTCAGAGATCACTAGCATTGTGATGGAAATTTACTGAGCAGTTTACTCTCTGTTTTGTTCACAAAAAGCATATACACCCACCCCTCGTTATATCGCCCATCGCTATACTGCGGATTTGGATATATCGCGGTCCTGGAGTTGGCGCCCCATTTTTACTGTTTAACTGAGTATCACTTAGCTGCAATATACATAGGCACTTAGAATTACTGTTCATTTTATTTCATACTGCACAAACAACAATATACAAAACAATTAAAAACAAAGCATTGATATCGTACTGTAATCATATACACACGTATTGCACAATAACACAAAGCAAATGAAATACTGTATCTACTTGCTGAAGCGATTTTTATTTTAGCCAATGAGGTGTTCACGTGTGGCAGCAATGCACGAGCAAAAGCCACAAGGCAGTGACGTCGGCTCCCTAGCAACAAGCCTCCTATGTTGTTGTTGGGAATGGATTATTTCAATGCAGCGGGTTTGTGCATTTGAGAAAGGAGAGGAAGACTCATGAAATTAATTGGAGACTGTACAAATTAAAAAGGTGTGCTGCTTTTTATACGAAAAAAGACAAAAAGCAGGTTGTGTAGAGGATTTATGCTGGACCCCGACGCACACGATAAAACAAGGGAGTGGTTGTACAGTATTTATTTGTTAGCCTATTTGTTTTTCTATGGGTCTCTCGCTATATCTTGGTCCTCGATATATAGCGGATTTATACTGGACCCCGACACTCGCAATATATTGAGTGGGTGGTGTAGTATATCCATGTGGCCCGGTTCAGCCAGGTCCAGGCAGACACAGGGGAGATCCCCTAGTTACGCTGTCAGTACACCTCAGGCCTGACCTGAATACCACCTATCCTGTCTAAGCGTGTGGTTGTTTTTTGTTTTTATCCAAACCAAATTTTAATCCATTGGAAAAGGTCCATTATGCCACCCATCTCTTTACTTCAAAGATATTTTCAAATAAATTATTTTTGGTGTTTTAGTAATATGAAAGTGAGACTGGCACTTTTGGATTTATTTCACCATACATAAATCGGGTTAAAGATGTTTTTGTTTAAATATATGGGAATTTTTGGAGTGGAATATGGGAATTGCTATATTTGGAATGTGAATCCCCCCACAGAGGCGAGCCTAAGCAAGCACTTCAGTAACATTAAAAACACTGGCTCCATGTTCAGAGAACTAAAACTTACTGGAAAGGGAATGCCATGAACCCTCAGGAGAAGCTCATATTGAAATAATACAGAGCACTATTGGTTTTCATAGCGCATGTCGAAAGCCAGGAAGAAGGCAATCATTGGCAGCATATTTAGTTGCCACTGAGGTCAATTATTGAAGAAAGGAAGGCACTGTTCAGGTTTTAAAGATAACAGAAATTATATTATCATCTGGGCACGGAGATGGATGTTGTTTAATCAACTGAACAAATCCTCATTGTACAACTAATTACCACCCAGTGTTCAGCTCCAGCACAGAGGAAATCAACTTGATATGGAAAGTATAAAAATCACCATTTAAATGGAGCAGCTGTGCTCATCATTATATTACAATGGAAAAAAATTACTAGAAGACACTACAAGAGAAATTATAATGCATTTTTTCATTCTACCTGTTTTTATAGTCAGTTTAAACAAAATTCTTAAAGGTGCATTTTCCCAATACACCTTTAAGAAATCTTTGCATTATAGCAAGCTTCCATATAAAACATGTTTAGCAATGGTAATATAAGTTGTATTAGTCGTTTTAAGCCCTGCTGGTTGAAACATTTACTGTATATACAACAGTCCAGCCAATCAGCATGTGCCAGTGTAGTGTTTCACTAAATAGAGATTTCTCCAGGGCTTACATCTCCTTAGCTCTAAAACAAACGGGGTCAAATGAGCCTACTTCAACTATACTCTTCATTGATTGGAGATGTGCATTTGTGAATTAGTTAATTAAGGCTCTGATGCATATCCATTTTGGTGATCTCTTGGAAACAAGGCAGCACTGAGCGAATTGGCAGGATGATGCAGAGTTTTGCCTGATCAGATACATGATACCAGTACGGGCTAAGCTGACACTTACATTTACAATGTTCTTCCATTACTGCAAACCTAGTGCATAGACAGCCCTCTGGAGATTTTTGAAGGTCACATTTTGATAAATTGTCATTAAAATATAGAGGGTAAGCTTGGATTTTGTGTGGTTGTTGTTAAAGTCACAATTGGTACTGGTAAACCCACTGGCGTCACTAGGATTTTGAGGTTGGAGTGGCCCCCAGTTTTAACCACAGTAATTGCATAGAGTGGAACTGTAATGTGTTCAGAATCAGGCATCCATAGGTTGCTTCCACATGGAATACTGAGTAACAACACACAATTACAAACAGATTATTTATAACGACCAACAAAGTAAACACAAGGCGCCAAAAAATATGCTCCATTCCCACTTCTCAGATTTTTATTTCAGGTAAAGGACTGAAAAAAGCTAAAATATGTTTGACAAACATTTGGATTACAAACAATTTTAAGAACAACCAAATGTAAAGCATCTAAAATTTTCACAATCTATCCTACTGTCTGAAATTATCTCAAATAACATATTTATAATTGTTTTATATACTGTTATATATATATATATATATATATATATATATATATATATATATATATATATATATATATATATATATATATAATACATGGATACATCCTGAGCCATTCGAAAAAACACAAAACATTTTCAATCACTCGACAACACCCACAGTACAGAAATGTTGATTAATGATCAACAAAATGAGAATACCTTAAAAAAACTCCACCTTTATAAACTCCATCTTGGGGCTCGTAATTTATGGCCTCACAGAAAGCCTAGATGAAATTAATATATATATATATATATATATATATATATATATATATATATATATATATATATATATATATATAAACACGATTCAAACACAGGCTCCCTTGAGAAAGATATGTACATATCGAAACGTTGGGCAGCTGGCTCTTTTGAGCTAATATATATATATATATATATATATATATATATATATATATATATATATATATATATATATATATATATTAACATTTTTATTTAAAAAATTGCCACTAAATTAAAGGTTATCCATTGCCTCACTGGCTAAAACAATCTTTAGTGGTAATGTAGTCATATTGAAAAAACTGTATTTTCACAATATGAATGTGGTTTTTGATCTACAGTTATAAGAACTACATTAAACGTACCACACTGGTATTTTTTATTTTATTTTTAACTGAGAACAAAAAATCACAGTCATGAAAACCCATTCAATTAAAACAGTGGGTATTTAAGCTGAGAAGAATTACAGATAGAGGTATGGTAAGATTTCACAACTAGTTACATGTGTTTTTTTAGGCATGTGCTAAAACTGTACATCTGCAGAAGGTATTTCAGTTATGGGCCAATATGAATCTTGGTGGCCTGGTAAAATTGCTTAGCTGGTAAAAAAAAAAAAAGAAAAACATAAAATAAAGAAAAAGGGTAAGTTTCCTCCAATGACTGCTCCAAAACTAACAAATAAGTAATGAGGTTCGTGTCAGAGAGGTTATGGATTGCTTGCACAGAACATTTTGTTTAAAATCATGTGGTGTTCCAAAACTGACAGGAGAATATGTTTCACATTAGGCTTGCTGCTTTATTTTTAATGAATGCCACACCCTTTTCTTCATCCCTCGACTGTTTATATCTTTAAATTGTTGATGAATGCCATGTTCGTGAAAGAATTAACATCAATGATGGCTGAAGTTTTCTTTTTAGGTACACAAAGAGATATCTACAAAATGTTCCACGCTACAAATACAAGAACCACAGCACAACATAATCTAACTTAGCTTGAATTTATTAACAATAGTTGTTAAATGCTCTATATTCATTTTCACTCTATAGATGTCTTATGAGATTGTTAATGTAGAGACACAGTGGGGGCTGATTTTAAATAGACACGGTAAAACTCAAACTTAGAGCAAAGTGTTTTAGGTTTGCAATTTTGAAGGGAGTTTGAGCTGAGCACTGGCAGAATTCAGTTACTGCTGACCAATGAATAAAAAATGGGAGTCAGAAACTGCTAGCAAATAAGGAACGACTGACATTCCCTTTCAGAAAATGATAGCCCTAGCATTTGTCTTTGCTGTTCTTCATTGCCTTTGCACCAGTTGTTAATGAAGTATTTATAAATATTTACATTCATTGAACAATTTTGGCATATGCGACTGCAGTGTTTTCGTTATATTCATAAACATTAATTATTTGTATCCTTTCAAACTGCAATAAGAGCTTATTTAAGATTTATATGGAAACTATGATTTAGAACCTGGCTTCATTAACTTTAATGCTGCTATGAAAAATAAAGATTTGTATGAAACTTTTTTTTAAAAATACATAGGCCTACACCTCATACTTCATAATTTATAGAAGTCGTTTAGTCCAACGTGTTATAAATTTGAATACGCACTTATTAAGTCTCAAACCTGACACACAAGGAAAAGGTGCATTTAAAATATTAAATTATCTGGAATAAATTACTAAACACAGGTATGAAATATGGGCTTTATATTATTTAAGAAAACTGTTTTTATGTTTTAGAAAGCTATCATGCGAATGAGGCCACACATGCTGACCACTGTCACTAACAAAGCCAATTTGTTTTGTTTGCACCGAGTTTTGTTCATCAAAATCAGGGGCAAATGCGTTTTGCCCTAGCATTAGAGGTTTGCCATGTCATCAAAATCAGGCCCATCGTTATTTGTGATGCATGTAGGGTCTATTAATTTATTTTCCTATTCAATGTAAGCGATGCCTCACAAATGCACTCTATACAGTATAAAATAACTGTCCTATTTTTTTAAATTATTATTATTGTGATCCCCATATTTATGTTTTAATGAGTGGAATATCAGTTCAGTATGCTATTTTGTGGGTAACATCAATTAGTAGTGCGTATAATTAGCATGTATTTTATTAACACTCATACCGGGAAGGTACCTGCATGTGGTCTGTGGTTTTGGATACTCAATCAATCTGTCTGAAGGTGCAGTTGGTAATTAATTAAATGCTTAATTACCTTTTAATGACATCACTTTCAGTGACAGTAAAGGTATTTTCCAAACTAAAAATTAACAATAGTATGTTTAATAAAGAAAAGTCTTTATCATAAGTATTCTATGAGTCAGATAGATAGATTTAGCATTAGAATGAAAGCAGTGCAAACCAAGGTTAAACATATATTAGTTGCACTATCACTGTCTCTGATTTCTTGTGTCGAAGATGTTTTGGTTATTTGTTTGTTTTTTAACAGAAGAAAGTCATGGATAGCATTTCTCTAATAGTGTATCTGTCCAGGGGTGAATATGACAGCAGGGGTGTGGCTAGCCAATCTGACTGTTGTATGAAAGAACACATTGTTTGTCGGTACTGTCAGGGAAAACAGACAATGCTATTTACAGACTTCATTGAAACTCAAAGTGACAGGCTCTACAGCAATTGCCTGCCGCATTCATTCCCTAACAACCAACCTGTTCCTGTAAACTCCAGTTTCTAACCACAGTAAAGCCTGTTATATTTGATGTGAAATGTCACAAAGCCACAATATCAGCAGCAAGAATCATAAAATGGAATGCCTAAAAATGTGTCATGGGACACCTTAAGCGCTAGGCTTTTTTTTCCCCAAGATTTTGCAATCTGTTTTTTTCTCACTCCTCTCTTTATTTACCCTTTCCTTGTCAAAGCAAAAAGAGCTGACTTTAATTCCATTCCTGTCCTCTTTGTTTGGAAACTACAAGAGAGATCCCTCGGTGAGGAACAGCAGTAAGAAGTCAATATTGCATTTTGAAAGGTGATGCTTTAATAATATAACATTTGTGTTACTCCCACATACTTTTTCACGGTACAAGCCGTAATACAGATGTGATTCTGTTGAACAGACGACCCTGAAAATAACTGATAAACAGATAAGCCTGAGGTAATACTATTCCACCATTCATCTCCCATTGCTTCGGGTCATAACAGATTTTCTGTATCCATTGCAGATACTGATTAAGGATTTTTGCTTGGACTATGCTTCCCAGACATAAGGCTAGCTTTTTAAAAGACAGGTGTTGTCTAATTCATATAAGATTCTGCTTGAGCAGGTCAAACCATGCGCTTTTAAAACATGGAATTGAGAACACTAAGATGGTCCAGATACAATGATTCTCCCTAGATTTTAATGTGACCTCTGTAAGTAGTGCCTGAACCTTCTCATGGTCTTACACACAGTGGTTCATCTGAGCCTAACTGAACTCAAGGCATCCTCCAGATGTAGGCCTTGACATGAGGCAGCATAAACCGCAGCCAGACACATTTTCAGAATGTGGATTAAAATACTTTGTAAAACCTATAACTGATAATTGCTGAATTAAATAGACAGCTATGGCCAACAGTTTTGCATCACAATATACAATTAACTAATTTTGTTTCATAAAATCGAAAGAAATCTTCTGAATAATGTTACGTTAACATATTGAATTACATATCAATAGGAGGCTGTGTGGTCCGGTGGTTAAAGAAAAGGGCTTGTAACCAGGAGGTCCCTGGTTCAAATCCTGGCTCTCTCACTGTGTGAATTTAAGTCTTGTGCAGGAAGAACTGTTCCTGATTAATTAAAGAAACAAATCCTCGCTGTAGACACTCTTGCAGCGAGCAATGCTGACTGCGAAAGAGGTTTCAGCGTTATGAACAATATAGTCACAGATAAACGGATTGCATTGACCACTCGTCATGTAGTGGATCTACTTTTCCTTTCAAACGTTGGGCCTCCCTACACTGAGTGGAATCCTCTACCATATGTCAAATCATGGCTGGGCAAGGGACGACGGGCTACCCATTCAACTGAGGGCATGGCATGATGACAGCAAACAAAGCCACAGGATCAAGCCTACTACGCAATTAAAATCTACTTTCACCACTACTTCCGGTAGACTTTCGCAATATAATTTTGTAGTTTCTTTGAATACATGCTGTTAAATAAAAGATCTCAATTATGTTCATATATATATTTTTGTTTTAATCATGTCTCAATCCTAAAATTCTAGGTGATGCAAAACATTTGGCCATAGCTGTAGGTTACTGTAACTCTCTGACAAATTATATTATCGAACACTTTGTTGTAATGGACAATAACAGGTAGAAGTGGCAAAATAAATCCACATGGTCTCAGTCCAGTTATACAGTACCACAAATTTGAAAATATGTCTAGACAATAATAGCAATACTATATGTTATCACAGTCTTGGTGTTGTTTATAAAGCATGGTTATACTAAATGCTATCAATATCACATCTCAATTACATTTACCGTCAATCTAACGGTAATGCAATTATTTTACATAGTATTACAGGGACATGTGTGATATATGGTAATGCTATTCATGAAGAATTAATATTGCAATTAGGGTTTAATAGGAGCAAGAGTGAAATACATGACTGTCACTCCAAATGTGTCAGTCTGCCTCTTGTGAAATAGAAATTCATAGGCATTTTTATGTTATTTAATTTGTAATTCCAATTTACAAACACAGTTTCCTTTCCATATCACCAATGATTAAATCGTTAAAATAGAACTGCCCCTTGAATTTAACATATTTTTACAGTGCCAAGCAGTGCTACCATTTCTCATAGAATGCATATTCTTCAGCCAAAGCTTTTCAGATGGGTGTGGACAGTATATTAGAATGTGAGGCCAAAAAGATCCACATTTTCTAGTGTCAGAAGGTAAAAGGTTAACGTAGACAGCAGAACAACTCCCAGGAAACACAATGAATACATTTAAAAAGAAATGGATAATATGTGACCTACTGTTAAGGGCAACCATGTTGTTTTAATCTTACTGTCTAAACAAAGACAAACAAGGATGTAACAACACACTCCTGTCTATACCAGCAACTCAGCCACAGCCTGATAAATAGCATTACCCCTGGGACTAAGGTTAACCTGGCAGCCTGACTGTTTACATGACAATCATGTGGGTCCTTTTGGGACTGGACCGTGCCAGCATTCAACCTTTTTGTTCTCATGACCTTTCACGTCACTCAGAGTAATTCTGCCCCCCCACCCACACACTGTTTTAACAATGTTGGCATAGAGATTAGATGTGGATGTGGTATGATTTCATTTATTTTGAAATGAATTACAGCTAACTCATTTAGTGGATTGCTTTTTTTTTATCAATGACCTTTTTTTCTCCACTATATTTAATTCCTTGGGATTTGCATCCCATAGGATTCAGACATCCTCATGTCGGAATGCTAAATTTGTACAACATAAGAAATGTTGAAATTGTATGTGCATAAAATGTTTGACTTTTAAAAATAATGCATTTTTCACAGTATCGAAGGAGTACTTATGTTATTTGTGTATAAAATGCACCAGAGAAATGACAGTCTTACACTACAGAAATAACATGAATAGTAATATCTCTGTGCATTTCTGTCTGCAAAAGTATTGAAAAAACTATGTAACGATTTAAAACACAGGAACAACAGTTGACATATGCAAGAGAGTTTGCTTTCTGCTGCCTGAACAGAGTTGTGAGGCCTTGATCCAGGTCTGTTGAGTCAAGTTTCACTGTCAATCAGATTGTATTTCAATCCTTGCCAGAATTTTCACTCCTCACATGTCTTCTACATATATCAAATTGTACAAACATTACATACAACATTAAAAATACTGGACAAAAACATGCTTTTATGTATATGATATTAAAATATTGAAAAACAGGCCACATATTGCATAGCAATTTTTTGTCATAATGCTCTAACCATTAGGCAATTAGCATTACATAGTAACTACTTAATTACTGATATATAATATTAATTATATAGTGGATCCATTTGTGCTTGTTTTCTAACTATTCCCTTGAAGGTAGAAGAAATACATAAATACACTGATTATTTCCAAGTGGTGCTAAAATAGTTCATATAAACTATACCTGCTACAGTCATTTTTCATAATATTCCCCTAAAAAGGTGTTTTAGAGGTCCGGTTTGGACTGGATCCTGAGATGAAACTGGCAAATGGCAAACAGATTGTAATGTAATTGCTTAGAGTTTGGATCTTGCTGTCAAATCTGCTGTTTTGAGCTTATTAAGACAGCAACAATGTAAAGGAACTTCCATGGGACCACTAAAAGCACATGTAACTCTTTAAAGGTTTTTTAAAATCAGTTTTATGATTAAAATACAGTTTTTGTTAAGAAAGCCTAGAATGGTTTCATGAACATGAAACGTTATTCTATTTATGAAAAAAAGTCCCAACTGTAAACGATTACTTAAACATCTAAGTGGTAATAAAGCATTCAAAGGACACTATTAATACCAGAAACTACAAAAATCATTTAGGGCTGCTGGGTATTTATGTAATTGATTCCCTAGACATATAAATTTAAAAGACATTACACCCTTTCCCATTAAAATAAATGACTGAATGTGGGCTAAACTGCTCCTTCAGCTATCATGCAAGTCAAGCACACTTCAGATTGTGAAACTAGACCAACAGTACAAGCAAGTGTATAGTGTGCCTGGAGACAGTAGACCTTGGGTCTCTAAGGCCTGCATGTGGCCTGTGGGCCTGGGGGACTATGAAAATATCACTGTTTATGGACAGAGTCAGATAAGGAGATAGAGAACTGTAATGCAAAACATAATTTGGATTTTGACCATCTGAGAGACAACGGGAGGTCCTTGGGTTTATGGTTGTAATGTGGTTTTATTTTTATTCATGTCTTATCTAGCTCACTGCATATCTTATGCCACCTGCTTGCTCAGATGTGGATATTACATTTTTATTCATGGCATAGTCAGGCTGTCAGGTTTCACATCTGCGGCAACAAAAAAAAGACTGAGTGCAGGGTTTTCATATTTCTTTTCTAGGTGTTTATCATGCAGTCGATGTTGTGGTGGGTGCTACTGGTGCTCGGATAAGTGCAAACCGAGACTGATTTTACAGCTGGGCCTTGCAACTACATGCCCTCTGCACATTAAACAAGGTCAATGGTGCCCAGGCACCACATGGGGACGTTTTAAAATCAATACACTTACAGCAGGGGCACCATACCCCAGATGCTCAATCTATCTGTTTATTTCTCGTTTATTCTACAGTGTGACAGAGATAGATAGATAGATAGATAGATAGATAGATAGATAGATAGATAGATAGATAGATAGATTAAAAATAACCTTATTATATTAAAAACATGTATTAACAATATCACATGGAAAAATACATCTCAAACACATTCCACAGTTTAGTAAATTTCAGAAATGAGAAAAGATAATCATTATTCAAACATTTTATACTGTATAGTACATTAAATCTCTCACATACCTATCATCCCTACCACCCCCCCCCCCCCCCCAACAAAAATGTTTTATGTAACATTAAAATAACCCAATTTACAAACACATAATTCATTTGCCTTCGTCAAAATGTTATAGGGTAGGATATGTGAGTGCTGACTGTAAATAGCAATTGTAGACTGCTTTTGTCAATTCTCCAGTCTCTATCACCCAGCAGCCAAGTCAACGGGCTTCCGGCTCCACTGTCTTACAAAGACAAAGGACTCCCAAATGAGCCACCCCACTAATCACTTCTTGTAAAAGTAGCGCAGTCCGGAATATTACAGTTTTGCTATCCCTTAATGAATTATTTATGACATTATATTTGTTGTAATGTCCTTTTTTCATTACCATGGATCGAAACTACTGGTGCTTGCTTGTATTTCTCACCCAACATTTGAACAAAATTGAAACTATAATGTTGTATTTATTGATGTTCCAGAACTAGTGAGGAACATTTGATGTGGTAATTGTACACACTTTATTCCAAATCTACTGTGCATTGTTTCAATTATACTTGGTTTTCACTTTGCTTTTGTAATGCTGTACAATGTCTTTAACATACTTCGTCAACATTCTTGGTCTGTACTTTACAATGCTTTTACTATACGTCTATGGGCTTTACCATGCTTTTATCATGCTGCTCTAGTATGCTTTTCCACACGTTTCTATACTTTTCCACAAGTTTACAATGCATATATACGAGTTACCTAGTTCCCAACACTTAAGTGTTTTTCTTGGTTTCCTTCCAGCATCCTGTAGTCAGTTCATATTTCACAATACCTCACTTGTTCCTTTGCTTTGTAGCAAAACTGCAGTCCCATTTTGCCTGAGACTCCTGAATTGTAACACTGGATATTCATGACTTGTACCATATTAAGTAAATGTCTGGGGTTACAATACAATCAGGCTCAATATAATCACATTTGAATGTTTTGCACTGAATGACCCCATCCTAGCTTGTGTCATTAAGCAACCAATGAAGCCATACCCTTGCTCTCCCAAATATTGCTGTAACTGGACCAAACCGCGTGGAGACTGCAGATCTACTTCAGTGTGATAGTTTGATGGTATCAATATGTAGATGGAACAGCCTTTATGTTAAAATCTCAGTCTTTTGCAGCACAATAAAAAAAGTCAGAGAAAACTTCTGAATCACTTTGCAGTGTCAAGGTATGCTGTATCTTGTTAAACAATATCTACAGTAAATATGTTCTCTTTGTACTGATCTTAAAACCAGACTTATCTTTTTTTGCATACAGCCTATTATGTGTTCCAGAAAACATGGTTAGTTAAAATGGTGGCTACCATGTACAAAGGACTGGATACTCAACACAGGGTCTTAACGTTTTAGATTATTATGAAATGTGGCAAGAGGAAAGGGCTATTCAGTGTCCCTAACCTGCAGATAGTATTACATTAGTATGTTTAATACTGATGTAGAAATGTGCTTTTTTATCTCCCTGTTTTTAGATGATTCAATACATATATCTTGCTATGCATAGTTCAATATTGTGACAAATTGTACTTTAGTGTGTTGAATGTGTATTTGTTACAAATGTAATTGCAATGAATGATGTTCAAACACAAAGAGATTTAAAACCTGGTAGTGAGCCAATCTTGGTGTTTAGGATTTAGTTTTAAAATAAGACCAACATAGCCTTTAAAAACTTGACTTTGACCTGCCTAATCAGAGATTGTGCTAAATGGATCTGGGAGGGTAACGCAACTTCTAAGGTCAGGCTTTAATCAGAGCACATATATTGTTTTGGAAAATGACTAATGATTAAACTTTTATACCTACAGTAATGTAATTAGTGAGAAGGCATCACCCAAGACAGCATGTTGAAAACACATTTTAGTACTTGGGGAGAAAAACATTTTTTCAGAAGCATTTTGAGAATACAGGGGTTGCTGTGGAAGAGAAATCTGCTGAAAACACTGGAAAGTTCAGAATATTTGAGAATAAGTGTATTTCACTTCCGTTGCGCACTACAGCCTGCAATTTAACAATTTTGACTTTGATAGTTGCAATAGGTGACTAGTTAATTCTTTGCAATTTCGCAGAAAGACAGATCACAAAGAAATGTCGGATTTCATTTGTGGCTGAAGGGGGGAAAAGAGGAATTTAAACACTTTCTTCGATGGTAACATTCGAAGTGGAATATTGATAATGAAATGGAAGTTAAAGACAGTGCTATTGTTATGGAAAATACAGCAAATTAACAAGTCTCAAGCAGACCTCCTGAGTTTTTTTTTTTTTTTTTATGATATCATTAAGCCTGCCATGTTCAACCTTGCATGTGCTTGAAATTTCTTGTACATATACAATATGTTATGTTATGCATATGTGTTTTAATTATACTTCCATACTTTGCATTTGTGTATCTGCATCTGCCCTTTGTGTAAAAGTAACCTAATTGCATCTTCACCAAATGTTAGGCTGGATAAACAATTATTTCCAAGCCCTTCCTGACACTGCTTCTACTTTATCCTGAATTCATGTACATTGCATTTTTATTTTCATATGGCAGACCACACACCGCAAATATTGCTTAATATTCTTCTACAGTGGCAGGTGACATTAACAAGGGACATTCTTTAGTTATATCTTATTATTTTCATATTTTAAACATATGAATAAAAAACACAAACTTATGCAATGTCACCAATGCCCATACTCATAGGAACGTGTGCTAAGAAACAATGAAAGCTTCCTGTATGGTAGTTACTTCACCTGTAGATTTAATTTGTTTGACAATCTTTCCAGGCAGTGCAGAAAGGACGATTTAAAACGGAGGTCCTTTTAGTTCATCTGAAGTCATTTTATGACTTAAAGTCTGTAGTTTGTGCTGTTGAGTGGGTTGAGTTGTATACAAATATTTGCTTCGCTCTGTAATTTTGTTTGGTAAACCATACAAAAAAAAACATGCATTCCAAGTCAGAGTAAGTTTATTTTTTATTTTTTTGATGAACAGTAGAAGATATAACAACAAAAACATTAGTGCAGTTCACTATTACAAGTTACATGCATATCACCATGTTGTAACCACAAGTTAATTTCTGAACTAATACATCAATAACCTTTAGGTAAAAAATAAAGAAGAGCTTTTATATTCCTGCTCTGGCATCGTAATTATTGTACCGCTTTCAATTTTTATTTAGTTCCACGAAACCTGTGTCAACTGTTGCTGGTGGTAGACATTATTTCCTTCAGAACTACGCAGTATCAGCAGTTCTCCCAAACACTTAGATCAGAGAGGTTTGGCAATGGTACTCATTTGTCTACCAGTAATTCTGCTTTTAACATCTGCAACAGATTTCTTCTTTATTTTATATTGGGATCAAATTGCTGCAGAGATGGGCGATAAATATACAAGTTCTGACTGTACAATATGCTTCCAATATATGTATTTAATTTCCCATTACATTTAGATCATTTGGCATATCTCTATCTCTATTGGCTTTCTGTTAAAAAAAAGAAAAAAAAGAGAAAATAAACACACCCACATGCTGGCCTACAGCCAGTAGTCCAGTACAGCTATGCTGTCTGCAGTATAAGCTGATGTAAATCAGCATGCACATTATTTTTTTTGCACATAAAACATAGCAGTTACTCTATCATTTAGTCATTAGCACCACATGAAAAAGAAAACCTGTGGATTTTATATGCAACGTTTTACATGTAATATGATGTGTGGAGAATTAGGATTTAATAAACCCTTCCTGCACTGATAAATGAGCAGCGTGTTTCTTTATGATCTTTGACCTTGCCGAGCAAGCAGTAGAGTGTGAGATGCCCTGACCTCTGATTTCTGACCCCTCACTTCTATCCAGCGTACAACTTTGCCCTGTTCTATCCATAACTCTTTATGAACTGTTATCCAGGAGGAAACATTATTCAGAGAGGTGTTTCTTACTTGTTTTATTTCACCATCATTGTGCACAATGGTTCTGATACTGTAGCACATCGGTACCAATATTGCTCCACACTGGTTTACCAATAGCAATTTTTTGTTACACTGTTTACCAGGCTTTCCCCATGCATTTCATGATTTATCATGGTGAACTTTTCCTGTGCTTTATTGTGCTAGCTTAGGCTTAAAAGGCTTTCACTAAAATGCTTTCACTATGTGTTTACTGTAGTTTACTGCAGTAACTACAATTTGAGATAAGTAAGCAATGGCTTTGTTCACCTTGTGCCCCACAACAAACCCACAGTGTGGCACACAAAGGAGAGCCATATTCCTATTATACAAGAGCTATAAGGTTATTTGAGGTTAGGTTAGAATTTATGATTGAGTCGTTGAAGCTCTGCATTCAGTTTTCATATAAACTGCAGTCTAAGAACTTAAATGCCCTTTAATGAATGGGGTTATTTACTCTTATCAGGCCCAAGGACATGCATACCTCCTTTAATCTTGAACCTCCCCTCATTTTTCTTTTCATTTCAATTTCTTCATTTCCTTCACCACTACCCCAATCTCAATCTCACCGCATTCCTGTGCTTTGCAAAGGCCAGTCTGACTCTTTAATCATAAAGAGGTTATTTTGAAGGGGAAGCTGATCCAGTTACAGCAATGACAAAGAAAAAAAAATAGTTTTTGGCCTTGCAGCTGTGGTTGTAAATTGTAGATGGGATTGTGTCAGTCCTGCTTTCTTGTGCATTTGGAAAGCTGAGTGATTCCTCCCTCACAAGGTTTTGTGGCTGTACAAATTATAGTAGTATGGTCATGCTAAAGAGCCTAGTCTGGGTACTAGTTTCATTCTGATTCGTGAAGGAATCCACATCCAACTAGGGGATGTTTGTTAGACTTGGGAAGTGTCTGCTTTCTAAATTAATCCCTGTGGTTTGCTTTCTTTTAGGGTTAAGGACTGAACACGGTTATGACGTTGGCTATTAATGGGGGGAGACAGGAGAGGATGAATTACAGAGCCAAACGGGCTGGAATGGAGTGAGCTGTGAAAAGGATCAACATGAACAGAACAAAGACTGTAGTAGCTCTGGTTCCTAATAAAAGCATTCAGGCTGGGATTTTCCAAATCAAACCTTAGCCTCCGCCTCTTTATTTCTTTGGTGAGACTTTTTTATTCATTTTCTTCAGCATGTACAGAGCAGGGACTGGTTTCACAACAGCACGTAGTAATCTTGGCAGTCATGGAAAGAATCATTGTCGTGGGTTTCCACACGTCACATGGCATCAGTAAAGGCTGATTTATTTGACTTTGGTGTTTTGTTTTAGTCCCTTACATAAGGTTGCCACCTGGCCCCATAATTCCAGAACACTTTAAGATAGTTCAGGGTTTTATCTCACCTCTAAACTACAAAAACAGCAAATGAATTTTAAAGTCAGTGTGAATTGCTTGAATACTTGCTAGTAGAGTATTTGCTAGGTGTGGTGATTCAATCCTGTGAGAGCATTGTAAAAACATGGATTAAAAATGTATATGGTAAATAACTATTAAAATAGTGCAATTATGTAATTAGAGAACTTTGCAGTCACCTGCACTCCTTTTCGTTTAATATGGTGGTCCGCTTTCTATTTATTTTATATTTCTTTCTGTTTCGCACAGTCCCACAAAATCAGACAAATAAAGCAAATCAGCAAACTGTATAGGTCTGATTGAAAGAAACAATTTTTCGCAGGAAGTAATCCCTCCCCTGGGACAGGTGTGTGCTTTTGATAACTAGTAAGTAAAACAATTAAATTCATTTAGCGGCAGTTCATGCAATCTCACTTTACATGTTGATTAAATCAGTTAATTTATGGTTTAGAGAAGTGACTTGAAAAGCCTGTCTTAAAGTGTCCCATAATTATGGGCCAGCTGGCAATCCTGCCACTACATTAACCCCATCCCTCAGTGCCACACTGCCATTTATGCAGTTATTGTTTATTTGGTTGGTTATGAATACACGTTAGCCCCTGGAGATGCAGCACTTCATCTGCAGGGAGCACTGAGCAAGAGCAGCAAGGTTATAAAACAATTGTACAAAGCAATCGCTTCGCAATAAATAATATACACCAGGTTAACAAGTGTACTGAGGTGGATATAGTTGCTCAGACTGGAAATTAAGTTGAGTTTCCTGTTCCAAGTGGAACTAGGACAGACTGCCATTATTTGCTCTAACATTGGGAGAGTGAGTAAGAAAGCATCTCAGATGCCAAATCTACTGAGCATATACATTGGTGCATGTGAAACCCTTAAGAAGTGACTTTCATGACAGACCTGTTTTGGCATGTTCTTCAAAAATCCAAGCTAACTTGAGTAGATTTTGGATAAATCAAAATTTAGTTTCTGGTAGCAATTTCAATTGTATGTCTTTTAACTATACTAGAATAAGGCACATGTGATTACAAAGTAGATACAATATAATTACAAAATATGCTAGCTTCTGCTAACAATTTTTCAGTTTGTAATTAAGCTTACTGCTGCATTTTCCTCTGCAACCACGTAATAATATAATTTCTGTGCTATTACAGTGTACTAATAGTGTAGTGACACTTACTGTAAAGGTTGTATATATTTGTTTTGTTTGGTTTGAGTGAGTGTTTCAATTGCAGATTAATTATCAGTGGTTTCTTAGTATTCAAAGTTTGGCGCATTCATATTATTCAGTCCCTCTGAAATGTTAGGGCAATTCTATTCCGGAATGCCATAACTCCTGAGATTGATATTGGCTATTTGCAAAGTATACTTAACAATGCTTCCAGTCTCTGTGTAACTCTCTAATATGGGCTTCCAGGCTCCAAAATGAATGAATGAATGTAACCCTTCTCTGATTATTTGTTTTAAAAGTGCTGATGAGTTCCAAATCTTTTGTAATAGCTGTTTGGGGGCTTAAAGAATGCCGCAAGCGTTTGACGACCAGCTGCAGTCAAATTTTAATAAATGCAGAGAGGGTGGGGTGGTGATGGCAGACTGAGATCTGAAGGCTGTGTGGTTGCTGAAACAGGAATAGATGCTCTGAATGTCCAACATATGCTGAAAGATGTTATTAATAAATAATTCTATTAAATGTATCCCATCTGCTCTACGACTATACAAAAGGAAAAGTGGAAAGAAGGCCAAACCTCAAATCTATTCACGTGTGTCCTGAATTTTGCCCTTTATTCAGTGCAAAGGTACAAAGGGGGGGCAGGATCTGTAATGCAATAGTGGAAAAAATAATAATTTTGGACCTATAAATGATATATTTAAATACATTGTCTTCCCATAGTTTACGTTCCCCTCTGCAACTATGGCAACTATGAGTTAGTAGATCACTAAACAAGAGCCAGAGATTACAGAACCCCTAGCCACTTCAGTTCAGAATTAAGAAGACGGTTGAAAAAGGACATCTGTGTTAGAATGGTTTGTAGGCATGGTGGATAACTATCTAAGCATAAACAACAAAAGTTAATGACAGAAAAGACACATAATTGGATGGTAACAAATTAAATATGCATTGTAGATGGCTAGCCTTTCAGATACGTAAACTATATACTTGTGGACATTATTAGAGGGGGTTGTTCATGTCACAATTATAAGTATTTGTGTAATTGGATGTGACCTTGCAGACTGTGGCATTCCATTTTTACTTTTTTTCATGTAAATGTGGAAGCAACCTGTGTTTATCCCATAGGCCTGTTTTCAGTTGTCATTATCTGAAGTGTTCAGGCACAACAATGCTGTCAGAGCTAAAAGGAACGCTGGCCATTAATGGCACAAAAATGAATTTTATTGTGAAGGCTTTTTATGATAGTCAATTGGGACATATATAATGTATGTCCTCAACCTTTCATGAGTTCATATTCTCAACTATGTGCTAAAATGTAAGCCTCTGGGGGAGGGCTGTTTTTCAGAGTAAGAGAGGAATTGTAACCATATTTGTTTTGTTTTGGTTTTTGCTTTTTGATTCTAGGTAGCAGACAGGAGCTATGACATCAAAAAAATAAAGAATTGCAATTTAGAAGGGATTTAATTTTATAACACATCAGTATCTAGCTCAAATATGGTACTCTCCATCTAAGTCTAAATCATTCAAATTTGAGCTGTAGAGGTATTATAATAGTTACCTAAAAATCAGCAACACAGCCTTAGTTTTCCATTGGCCAGACCTCAATTGATCAATTGTACTGAATACTACAAACAAAGAACATTTTTTTAAACCAAGCAACATTTTTTAAACCAATATGTGCCTCAATAAAGATAGCTGATACATCTTCTTTAAAGAAATAACAATGTATGCCACATACTCAACACCAAATGTAGCAGTAGTTTGTTATCATATTGTTGGTTGGATGCTGAAACTGGATCTGTTATTGTTCACTAAACACAAAAGCTTTGTGACTATGAAATATAGCCTGACATGTTTGAAAGCACGTGTTTGGCTTTCTGGGATTTAGACTCAATTTTCACCTAGTGCTTCTCCGTCTCCCACTGTTTGCAAGATGGCACCATGTCAACACTGCAGTTTTACCATGTCCATGTTAACAGATGAGGATTTGTTGGAAGTGAAAGCAATATGTTAGCATCCATTGAAGCAATTGTAGCATTCTCTAAATCAATTGACCTAAAATTTTTGGAGGTCCTCTTTGACATGTTTATTGGTGGAAATCAAATTCTTTGGTGTTGTGAAATTAACACGGACCACCAATTCTTATCATAGGTGATGGGATTTCTTTCAATTCAGTGCACAATCTTTTCTTCTCAAAACTACGTTGCCATTGATTGATTGTGTCTTGTCATCAGGGAGAAGAGAAAACAGAAGTCAAACCGTTTCTTTAGAGTACATAAACCTTATGAAAACATTTACTTTTTGATGTACCTTCTCTTGAACAAAACACTTACAACCTGTAATGTTTCAACCAATTTATTTATTGGCATTCAGTTGGATGGGAAAACAATAGGACTATTTCAAATATGGTTTGGGTTTAACTACCACCTATCCTTTTAAATATATTGCATAATACAGTGCCTGATATACACTTAATAATCCAAACTTATCTGGCAACAAACATGTTGTTCTATAATCATGTGTTTCAGATATTCCTGTTGTGATAATCCTGAGTTTTGGACATAGCTGTAAAATGAATAATAAAATATATTTTGCTACCAATTCCGGTACAGTGGAATAAAGTCATACTATGATCTGACACATAATATTTATAAATGTTAAGCTGTTAGTAAGAATTGCTAAAAATCACTTGTAAAAATGTTATGTAAACACCTGAAACATCTTCATTGTATTGTATGATAGAAGTGCAGACATAATTCCGGTCCAAAACTACCTCTCTTGTGTATTTCCTCTGCCGCCTTTTTGCCACCAAATAAATCACCAAAAAATCAATTTCGCCTGGAGACTGTCTACAGCAGATATTCTCATGGACAGACACAGTGTAATAATCTTTCTGCTTTGAGAAAAACATAAAAATAAATCTATAAATAAACAGATCAGTACTTTAAAAAGACAGGCAAACCGGTATAGCCAATAGTCTCATTTATCCACCAACATGCTAGTTTGGGTTTAATTTTCTTTGTGCAACTAAATCCTTTTTTTTTTTTTTTAAACAGTATCTTTGTAAAAATAAAGTAAAAAATACACTCTGTAATGATTTAAAACTAAGGCAGGACCTGCAGAAACAGCACAGCGGGCCACAAGCTTGCAGATTGCTGTGTTCAGGAAATCTCACAGAGGACCATCCCTAACCTTTGTGAAACCTGCGCTTCAAAACCGAATGCAAACTAGCAGGGATTAGGTGTTCCTTTTATAAATTGAGCCCTAGGGTAGTTCCCGTTTCTCTGAAACTAATTGACAGGGGCCTTTGACCAGCACTGCTACATGATCTACCCAAACACCTTTAAAGTGACAGTTTGTATTTGAGGGTAGAGAGCAAAAGTAAAATCCACATCCTGTGTGTTGTAATAAAATTAGTTCTGGGCTGTTCTCTTGTAACAAGGTAAGAATATGAATCAAACACTGGCTGATAAGTGGTCTGGCTCTTTTAGGTAAATTGACAGGATACCTGAAATGACCCATTGTTCAATCTACAGTAACCATCTCCCCTATATGTGTGTGTAAATAGCTTTATGAAAAGGAAAATAGTCAAAGCTTCTGCAAAGCATGTTGAGAGGTGGAATACAACCCTTAACCCTTAAACACGTTATTAAACACGTTTTCTTGTCTCTCCCTTCTATCAACCCACACTGCCCTTTCACAGAATCGTTGAGGTGCCAGTATTTTGATGCAAGCAGTTCTTCGTCTGCTGGTTTATTCCACCAGGCTTACATTTCAAAAACCTGACTTGGTTTAAAATGTCGTTTCAATAGTGTACTACAACATGAGTGAAGACCCGGGCACTTTGGACAGCAGTCTTGTCATGCACAAAACAGTCAACAGTAAACAGTAAAAAAAAAAAAAGAATAGGATGTTATTTTACATTCAATCCTTTACTAGAGATAGATAGTGCCAAGTACATTGTTGATTGCAGCATGTACTTAATCCTGCTTTGTGCCATTCCAGAACACTGTGTTAAGTGTGCTCAAATAACATGTCCATATTTGGTAGCTTTTCTGTGGAATGGTCTTTTAATTGCAGACAGTTTCATCTCCTGTACTTTGCTCTACTTTAAATCATCACAGAAACAGTTCCAATTCATCTCTGGATGATTGAAAATGTTGTTTTTAAGGTACTGTAAGCTTGCAACTATTCCATTTTTATATTCTTAAAGATTAAACAGGTTTTGTGAGAACTGAGTATGCATTCATTCATTTATGTTGTAGGCAACTGAGTTCATTAGTTTATAAAGCAAATCAATTATTAAAAGAAAACTATGGGGCTTATTCACAAAACTTTAAGGACGGTGTTATAAACCTTTAACTTACAGTAACTGTTGAAAGATTTTAGGAACTGCAAACTTAATTTAAAAAAAATGGCTTAAAAAAAGTCTGTAACAAAACATTCCTTAAAATAGTCTTTAGTGCTGTGTGAATATGACTATAAAAGCAAGTACATTTCAGAAGTAGTAGTAATAGGGAGTCTGTAGAGTCAGCACTGAACCATTCATGGATATTGATCTAAACAATCAGGCTACAAGAAAGTGAATGCCAACGTCAATAATGAAGCATCGATGCCATTTCATGTAACAAAATATATGTGACATCCCGTTTTTACCCTATTTCCAGCTTTTCAAAGAGAGCAGTTTTCACAGGATCCTCACAGTGTTTTCAAGACTTGTTCTTGAGAAATTATCTCACTCAATAAAAGACTTTCTCGGAAACACCGGGATGGATAGCAAAACCTTTAAAGATGGTTATATTATTACAAGATTGTATTCTTTACAGCCCCCATCCAAGAGCTTTAATGTTAATTCACCCTACATTGCATGAAGAACAAAGAGATTGTGATAAAAAAATTGCTACTATGCAGTGATGGTCATATTCCATTTCAAACAGTTTTTCATTATGTAACACATATCATCCCATGCAATAGAGATACAATGCAGAATATATTTATGTCGAAACACTATCCAAATGACTCTTATTACATAGGTAATACTCCTAATATCTAACACCTACTATAATATAACAACTATATTTATTTATAGCGAGAAAAAAAATCCTAACAACTTCTACATGAAGACCTAATGTCACAAATCTTCTGAAATATTCAGGATGCATGATTGTTTTTTTGAAATACAGTTGGAGAAAAATTGGCCTTTTCAGGGAAACTGTCAGACAAGTTAAAAGTGAAAAATGCCGTGGTGGTTGACACCAATATCAAATGCCTCTTCAGCTCTTGTTCATCATTAGGTCTCCTTCCAACCCATACAATAGTAACTGCTGTTATTATATCTGTGGTTTCTATATTTTGTGTCATTGACTTCTACTCTGTAGCATAGGTTGAAATATACAATTTAAATAATGTTTAATTTTGTCTAAGACTGTACTATAGATTATAATACAGCCATATAGGGGTACCTCTGTAATCTGATAAACAATTCACTTTTTATATTTCCATGATTGAGAGTGGGTGCAAACTGAACACTTCCATTAATTATTGGATTGGCTTCCCTTTGTAAACAATTCATTTAAATTGCACCAGTATGGCCCAGCGAAAGAAACTTTCAAGATCAATATCAACAGTTTTTACCCTCAGCTCAATCACAGAAGCAAATTCACATTGATTAAAACTGGCTGTAAATCCCTGATGTGCAAGGGAAAAAAAGACTGTTAAGGGGAATTAAATGGGGTGGCAGATATGACAATTAACCGTAAGAGCTCATTACACTAATCCATACAATTTAAAGAGAGAATTGTATGAACACTAATCACTTGATAGCGTATGAACCTGAACTTTTAGTATTAATTATGTGAAGTAATAATATACCAGGTGAATCTGTGTATTTTATGTGTAATTGTTTTAGAAATGTATACTAAGAAGAGACTAAGAAGAGACTATTAACAGTTGCAACCTATACTAGACTCTTTTTAGAGTTCAATAGATTTTACAGACGGAAGCAACAGTGGACAATTACATTTCATATTTCTGGGTCATCAAACATATACCTTCTTAGGGCTGGGTTAGCGGTCTGCATGAAATGAGTTGTGGTTTGTCTCATCACAGTTCCAAGGTCACAAAACTGATCAGGCAGTCGTTGAACAGTTCATCCAAACTTTTAAACACTCCAAGTAAAACTAACAAAACTTCTCCATCTCTGGTAAAGAAAATCATTATTTCAATGCCAGTAGACTATAAAGATGTAACAAATCATTTGCCTCTATTCAGGTGTGTACATCTCTGAAAACAAACCAAGCCAGTGGTTGGTTTGGTTTAGTCCCAATCACTGCATGTGGACAATGTTATAGAGGCACAGGTCAGCTTGGTGAAAATCCTTATTTTGCAACTAACAATCTCAACATATGTGAGTTAGGTGAGATAAAGGGGAAGGCTATATGGCTTACCCATTATATATTAGGTTTTCCAGTCACAGGATCTGTGTTTGGGACTCTAGTTGAGCTAATATTGATCCTGCAGGTAAGTCACCTTCCAGAGGCCAATGACAGGTCTCTGGAGGTGTGTGGTTTTATACAGTTCTTAATTACTCACTTCTGCAATGGTTTGCACCTTGTCAGAGGAGGTGCAAAGTTTTTGGAGAGTCAGCAATTGCCCAAGTGCAAAGCAAAATCTTTACATCTCATTATAATGTTTGTGCCCACTTAGTATTCCAGATCCCCACCCAATGACATGCTCTTTTCTTCATTTGAATATAATTGTAATGGATTAATGATGGCAAAGTGCTAATTTGATAGCGAATGCAGAACACCAGGTGAAAAACATTCTTTACACACCCAGCATTTTTAGTGACCGCTAAAGTCCCACTTTACGCCAGCTAAACACGTTTTTTGGCAGCAATATGGGTATTTTGGGTATGGGTATAGGAGGCTGTGTGGTCCAGTGGTTAAAGAAAAGGGCTTGTAACCAGGAGGTCCCCGGTTCAAATCCCACCTCAGCCACTGACTCATTGTGTGACCCTGAGCAAGTCACTTAACCTCCTTGTGCTCCATCATTCGGGTGAGATGTAACTGTAAGTGACTCTGCAGCTGATGCATAGTTCACACACCCTAGTCTCTGTAAGTCGCCTTGGATAAAGGCGTCTGCTAAATAAACAAATAATAATAATAATAATAATAATTTTGCAGTTGCAAATCACTTTGCACATATCCTTACATGACCCCCTTTGTGATCCACCAATCACACATAGACACACATTGGGGTCGTTTCAACTGATGTTACCAGCATCACATTGAAATAATGCTATTCTATAAATGTGAAAGTCATAAAACTAGCATTAACTCAGGATACTATTTTAACTGCTCTTACCCAAACCCAAATAGATTATTTATTATTTTAAAATGTTGAAATACTTTCTTTTTTCTTCCTTATGGTGCAAACAGAACAAAAACCAGGGGCACATTATCATTTATTGATGGGGTTTTTTGCAACCCATAAATTCGCGTTTTGCTACCTCTATAGCATTAAACTAATATTATATTAATGATTTTTTGTGCAAAAAAAAAAAGCAAATGTCTCAAGCCCAAAGTGTAATAAACAAAAGAAATGTACAGAAGAAGTAATAATCCAATTAAATAAAGGCTGAAAACTTAGACACATTACAAATTACTGGCACTGTATGGTTTTCTTGAGCAGGGTGGCATTCACATCTGGGCAGCTTATGAAACAGCTTATATTAAATTGGATTATACTGCAGATAAATCATAGATCAAGGCATACATCCCAACAGAACAGTCAGCTGTGATGAATCGCAAAACTATTATGCATAAAATGGAGCCCACTGCTGAAAGCTGCCTTAGCCATCCACTGAGTACGCAAACTGGACCGATAACATTTTTGTTTAGATTTAGATTGTTGGAACACTATGCTGGTTTACTGAACATCTACATTCTTCTCATAGGCAAGCATGCTAAAGCACAGTAAAAGCCTGTTCCAAGCATGGTAAACTGCTAAGATAATGTGTACACAGCAAAGGTAACATAATGAGTTTCTTACAACTTTGAAGGGTGTTCTGTAATACTTTAAGGTATTTGTTAACAATTAATAAAATAAAAAGGTATATCTTAAAGAGTGACACAGAATATTGCTGAGAAGCTGTTTTTTGAATAGATCTTAAATTAAATTTCGAACCGACCTGTAAAAAAGCTTGAGCTGTTGTTGTTCACGGTGTTGACTATTATGAACTGAACAAAAGCAGTATTTTTTTATTACGTAATCCATTAATTGCTAAGTCCATTAAGCATATAGATGAATGCCCCAAGAGAAAATAAATCTTCTTTACAGTTAAAAATATGTTTGCTGGCGAGATGCAAACACTACAACAATGAACAAACAAAGCTGACACTTGTACTGTGGGGCCTGATTGCACGCCAAAATCCTCTTTCAAAATCCTTGGTATAAAGAGATGATTGCCTTGGTTGTGGGACCGGAGGATGTCCACTGACCTACATTTTCGTTGTGAGGAGTTGCCGAGATGTGGTAACATAATTGGAAAGGGGGGTAAAATACAACAGCCGAAATGTGCTTTCTTTACAGTCTCTACGCACACCCCCATCAAGAAGGCTCAATTCCTCAAATTGGAAAGGAGAAATTCTAGGACGAGGGAGAGGAGATAGGGGGTTGAGGGAAAAGCTAGTCACTCAAGGATCTGTGAAATTGAAAACAAGGTCTTTGATTGGATTGATAAATTACTGAACGTAACCCTGTCATACGTTTTCAAATATGGCACTGACAGGTTGTGATAGTAAGCCGAAAAGATGATTGCACAATACAGTGAAGAGCTGTGCTGCCCTCTTCAGGACAGTTATGGTAGTTTAAATTTTGAAAGCCTATATTTCCACAATCACGAACCACCAACATTTTTAAATTTATATATTGTATATATAAACTTATAAACATGGTATCATTAATAAAACCTGATCTCACTATAGTATCAAAAGAAACATTTCAATGATATGATAAATATGTTTACCTCACAGTTTTAGTTTACCTGCGCATAAGAAAAGGTTGCTATATTTAATCTAACCAATTATATATTGTCAGGACTGCCCAGTCCCTGATCACCTTCCGGCACCTCCTCAAGACTCACCTCTTCAGACAGCACCTGTAGAACTCCTCTTTTTTTCCCCCTGGACACTTATCACCCTTCCTTAAATGCACTTTACTTGCTCTTATCTGCCCTCTATTTTACTGCATTAAATCCTGTACTTTAGAGTACTGTAATCTGTCAAGTTTTATTTAATCTGTAGTATTTTGTATTTAATTATATCCTGATCTAACTATCACTGACACTGTTATCTGCTCCGTTATTGAATCGTATTTTGTCATACTTGTACTTGCTAGAACCAAAGTCATTGTATGTATCTTGCTCTTAATTGTATTATTACTTGTACTGTGATTCTTGAAATGTATTTTTGTTTATGACTGTAAGTCATGCTGGATAAGGGCATCTGCTAAGAAATAATATATATATATATATATATATATATATATATATATATATATATATATATATATATATATATATATATATATATATACAGTATATATAGCTGGAAAAATTGCTGTGTTTTCCGCTGTAGTTTTAAGTACAGTAAAGTACAGTGAATCTTTGATATTAATTATTCCTACAGCTGGTCTGCATGCTTTATCATTAAACTATACCTGGTTACACCTCAACCCAGGAATCCCACAGAGCTGTTTATATATAATGGGGGTCCTTCCTCAATGGTCTAACAGTGCCCTCTGTAGGTAGATGACAGAATAGCAAAACAAAAATGATGGGATCAGCACCAGTACTGAAGAGCTCTCTATTTAGCCACGTAGAGGGATCACAAGCAATGGATGACATGTGTGCCTTAAGCTTGTCTGGGGGTGGGAGCAGTGCGTTTTTGTGTCAGATTATATATATATATATATATATATATATATATATATATATATATATATATATATATATATATATATACCTAGAATATATAATCTCAAAATATATGTCTGTAGCAAGCACAAAAAGAAGACTTAAGAAGGAGGTATACACTATATTTAGGCTTCGTTTTTTATTAATTTCATTTTTCAGTGCTTATTTTTAGCTATTTTTGAGTTATATGTAAATCTTTTTTTTTCAAGATTTCACTTTTTATATACTGTATGAAATGATTGTTTTCCGAAACTCCATGGCTCCATCTGTTTTATCCCAAACGTTGTCTCCATCATAAAATCAAACTTTTTTTCTGCTGTTTTCTGACAGGTGGAATGTGTGCAATTTACATAAATGTGGCAGAATAGCTATTCTGTATTTAAAATGAGAAACCTATATGTTAATGATGCAAATGACAGTTTTTACGTAATTTCAGGATTTCAATCAATGGACAGGTGGGATTGAAAGGTAGTAAAGGTGGAGAAAAACAGACGTGCGTTTAAGGAGATATGGAGAAATAAGAGAAGATACATTGAATAGAATATAATAATAAAGCAAGTATGTCATGACTACATTTTAATGTAGCCTAATTCTGTAAATGGCATGTTCTCTATTAATTAAATTATAGTTTCATGTAGATGGTTATGGTGGACATTTTATGCCAAAATGAAAAATAATTGTATACATAAATAAAGATAGAAACACATAAATATATAGGCATGTAATTTGTTTTTTATTTGTTTATTTTTCATTTTGGCAGGTGGCTCTTTGACGATACACCAGTGGGGTGTACCTTTGGCTGCGATTCCATACTGGGGGGGCAGCTACATTATCCTTTTCATCTAAAATCACAGCAATCCTTAGCATCACATTGGGCTCTATCACCATTAATGTAGTCAGAGAGTCACTCCACCCACAGCAGACCCTTTTTCTTTTAGCACAGAGCCTGTTTGAAATAGGTTCCCGCCTCCATTAGGACTCTTTGAAACAGGTGGAACCACTTTAGACAGAAAATACTCAATCCGACCACATCAATCCTTTTCATTTTTGCACGCGGGGTATGTTAATTAGGTACCCACTTAATTTGCATAACATTCCTCATACTGTCGGAATTGGGGTTTTGAGACTGTTCTCATCTTTCTAGCTCAGAACTGTTCCGAAAAACAGTTGGAAAGTTAAAACACCGCCACAAAAGCTATCTGCGACAGTTGGAAAAGCTTTGATATTTCAGGGCCAATAGGTATGGTAACTCGACAGTACTTGCACACTTCAGTTGTACCTTCTTCATTTGCTGTGTGCCGCAAGGAAATCCTTATGCGGGGTCAAGTCAACATGAATTGAGTAACTATTTCCAGTGTTTTTCCAGTGTTTACTGGACATACACTGATTAAATTTATTTAGTATCAGGGGTGTTTTATCAGTTAAAACTGAAAATTAAAAGCCCTAACTATATTACAACTTTGGTTTGTCCAGAGGCAGGTAAGAAGCAGTCAAGCCCATGGAGTAACCACACTGTGGTTGATTATGCTTTCCATTTCTCTCAAACGTGTTTTATAGATGGGAGCTGATGGCCTGTTGCTGCCTAAATTAGCCCTTGTTTTATTGTTTCATTGTTTCATCCATCACGCTGTATTTCTCATTGATTCTTGATAATAGAAAGGGAACTAACATGCTGCAAGCATTATTGGCTCTTCACAGGCGGTACTGAAACTCTCCATCTCATCACCGGGACACCAGGCCTGAAGAGCAGCAGCATGTTTAATGATGTTAGTAGCAAGCTGGTTTGATTTCTAGTGCTCTACAGGTGTCAGCCCTGAGGATTGTGCATTCTGTAATGATCTACTCGTTTCACTCCCCGTCTGTAGGAATGCTTTGAAGCAGATGTATTGGCTCACAGCATCCACCTAGCTATGGTTTAGCAATCCCCAGCACATTGACAGTCCTGTAAGGACCCTGGCTGGTTCATTATCAATGACAATCGCTGTGTTTTAAAAAAAAAAAAAAAAACATCGTAATAATTGTTTATTACATTTCTAGCCATGGTGTAGCTGTGATGGAGGAGTGCAAGAACACACCAAAACTTTGTAGAAGTTTAAGTGTACTGTTTTAACTCCTGTGTGAGATCTCACTTGTTTAAAGGTTCCATAGCCCTTTGGATGCAGACCCAGACACAAGATTTGAAGTTTTCAAGCACTTTTGTGCGATTTTATAATTACTATGTACAGGACAGCTAAGCTGTTTACATGTCAAAACAGTAACACAAATAAACCTTGCGATACAGCATTGCAAGGTACACAGTCGTACTCACACAAAACTTCTTGGACACTGCACGCCCTGGATTACGGCTGTATCCTCTCTAACAACCAGGGCTTCTTCCTTCAGCAGCAACGGCCAATGAATGATCTGTGGGGTTTTTTATTTCCCTATAGAACAGGCACAGGCAGCTGGCACCAATTTACAATAATTTGCCAACTGCCAAAATAATTAAATTAACAAAACAGTTACACACGCATGTGCTCGTGTGTTTGGCAGGGAGTAGTAAACAGATCATACCTCGCTGGGCTCCGCTTCACACCCACTATCTGATTTGGTTCCTTGTTCATGGGTAAGCTACATATGAAACGCGAACTGGAATTAACTGCAACACTACACTAGTGGTGTTTACATTCTCCAGAGTGCTAAAAATACACTTTATCATTATGGCATTCCTTAGGTTACCACACAAACTGTTGGTTTCACAGACCAACATTTTTAAAAAATGTGGTCAATTTAGCAATTTTATTTATAACATATTAGCAAGTATACAGCAACTTTTTTTTATATTTCATGCTGCTACACAAGTTTTTTTTTTTTTTTTTTTTCCAGATCTCGTTTTGGAATCTACAATACAACATCTGTCATCATTCATAAAATACAGACAGTACTCCCTTGACGTTTTTTTTTTTTTTTTTTTTTTTTTTTTAAAGCCTGTAAACAAATACCTATCATGTTTAACACCAGTCTTTGTTCATCTAACTACATCTCATTTTTAATTTTAGAATAGAAACTGTTAAGCTCTTATCTTTTCTCAATAAGTCTAAACACTATTGTACTGTAAAACCAAATTTAAATATCAGAATCCATCCAAAACATCCTTTGTGAATATGCATCTGACCTAGCGCCTGTTTATATATATATATATATATATATATATATATATATATATATATATATATATATATATATATATATATAGTAACTCTACAAGAGTGCAGACAGCTGACACGTCTCTTCCAAAGGATTTTCTTTAAAGCCAAGAGATTCAGCATCCCAAAGGATTCTGTGCTGAAATAATTTTTATAAAGAAATAAAAGGGGTTAGTAGTCTAAATAAATATCTTAACAAAAGAGAGCCGTGAAAAGTGGCAGCAGCCCAAGAAAAAAAGCACTGTCTGGCATCAGTAGAGAATACATCAACATCATGAATTTTAGAAATCTCCCACAGGGCTGTATATTGAAATCAAAGCACAACCTTCTTTGTTGGAAAGTTTGTGAGATTTTCACTAACTGTTCAGACGCGAGTGTCGTCATGGGTTACTGAAGACTGTACTGCATATATATGTATTTCTTTTAAATGGGTTTTAATTTAATTATATTATAAATGCACAACTGAATAACCTTTATTACAAAAGACATTAGCAACTTCCTAAAACTGAAATGATGTGCAGTGTAGTTGCACAATTGCTACACAGCCATATGTGTAATTATTGTGTTATTACAATTACATGTCTTAGCCTTTAAAAACCCTCTGCCAAATTCTGCCGGTCAGCTACATTTTGTCACATGCTTACCTACAGTCACAATGGCTGTGTGTCATCACTTTATTCACTCAATCAAAAAGAGTCAGGGAACATTACAGGGTAATACTAGAAAGCAATGTCTACATGGACGTAAGCATAATGCCTGGTCAACTTGGTGCTGAGAGGAAACCCAGTGCCATTAAGTATCTATTTTCTTCAATATGATACCATTTAATTTCATGTGTTCAGTTTTTAAGTGCCTAGGATATATTATCTCAAAGTGCCTTACTGATAATGATAATGAAAACTAGACACTTTAAAAGCACCCTTCCCGTAAGCATTAGCTGAAGTTAGTAACAGTAACCTAGAAAAATATATACACATATTTCATTCATAAATTACATTCAGAAATAATGCTTTAGGTTTCAGGGGAGTAAGGGCACTTTACAACCATACAGAAACATTAGATAAACAAAAAGGAGTAAAGTGTGGATGTATGTATTGTTTAAACCTTAAATTGAATAATGTTGTGATAGAGCATGCTCTAAAATGGATATTAAGAACTCTTGAGATTTGTTCTGGAAGAAAGAAACCTTTTACAGAGGCACAAGGTGATAGGCATCATGTTTTTTAACCAGCATGTCCTTTCATTTTCTAGGTTGAAGCTAGAGAAGGGAATGCCTGCATATTTACCTTTTGTACAGATTTGTGCAATTGCTGACTATCTTCATCAGGACTGCCCTAAAAGTGGCTCTTCTTTGCTTTTCAACAGTCTTTGTGTTCTAACCACTGTGGTAAAATACTGGTATATGCCTATCTGTATATACCTATATATGGATAATATATTGTATTATCCATTGATGGATTATTATAGACCATACAGGCACAACTGATACAACTTAATGTCAAGAGCTGAGTCTGCGCTATGTTCCTACCTTTTGTTCAACTTGACACTTCAATGGCAAAACATGTAATAAAAAACTGGACCTCCTAAAACTTCTTTAGTCGTCATTTTTCATTTTGACACATACACAGTCCACAAACACAGACCCCCTTTGAAGCGAGACAATGATCTTGAGCTTTTCAAAAGCTATCGGCTTTGTGTTTTATAGTTGTATTAATCTGTGAAAGGACTAAGCAGCTGCATTGCAGCTTTTTCTTACTTCAATTTCCCAACAATAAAGGATTTCTTATCAGTTGCACTTGCTAAGCTTAGTTATTGTTTTTTATAGACACTAACAGTAGTGTTCCTCGACTACCTTACCTAAAGTAACATTAGTTAGTTCAAGATTAGTGCTAATTATGGTCTGTAAGACCAGCAGTGTGTGCGGTAAACTAATCTGGCTACTTCAAGCATTTAGTGAGACCAAGCAAGAAAATTACTTCATAGTCTTCCACCAGACTGAAATATGTTAATTATCATGGGTAAAAATTAAGTGACTTGTGACCCCACTGTGACCATAAAAGAAGCTTTTATAAAATGACGGTAGAAAAAACATCTAGATGTAGATTTTGGTTTCCAATTCAAACAGGCAATAGATGCAATATTATTAAACTGGTTGATCTGCATAACAAAACTATTTTGCAAAAGATCCACTTTGGCTTTTGAGTGAGAGTCCCTTAACCATCAAGCTGCTGTTTTCCACCCGCTGTGATTTACTGACCCCATCATAGCATCAGAACAAAATAATATGGCAGGATGATTTCCATGATAAAGCAGGTTTACAGTTTTTTTTAAGCAGCTGTATTCAGTGTAAATAGACCCTGGCAACACTTACATTAATGTCTCTAATTACTGTGTATGTACATAGCAGTTTCTTAGTAAAAATACATGTGAGCTATGGTTAGGGCTAGGATTAGGGTTAGGGTTATATCGTGCAAAAAGATTTACACATTAAGTACATTGTAACTATGCATAATAACATTGTAATTATGTGTAAGTACACATGTATTTACTAAGTAACTACTACGTAAGTACACGGAAATTAGAGACACAATGTATAGTGTTGCCTAGATCCCGTGGTGTACGCTTCTATACAACTATAAGACTTTTATTTTGATCTTCCTCGTGGTGATTTGGAGGATATCATTAAGGCCTGGTCGTACGGGCGACTTTTGTTGATGGCAACAAGGGGACGACAGCTTTTGCCGGCTTGTCGCCTCATGTCTCCCACTTTAGGACGCTGTTATATTTTTCAGGCGACATTTTCAATACCAGCCAATCATATTTGATAGTAGTGTCACATGATAATAAAATGGCTATGTGGACGCATGATTTGGAAGTGAAGGTACTTTGTGTTTCCTTTGTTTCAATTTGTTTTACAATAAATGAAAACAAAACACAATAAAAAATGTAATTTTTTGCTCACAAGATAAAAAATAAAAGGTTGTAATGGTTGCGTTTTTGTAACAGTTCACAAAAAAAATGCATATTTGTTCACCACATTTTAGAATAAAAAACAAGTGATACAATAATATTTCTTCACATCTCATACCTCAGGGCCGAACCCAAAATGTTTTTTTTCTACTCTCCTCTTCCTCATCTAACATTTGCATTACGTTGTTGACTGTGTGTTGCCATCTTGTCAACCGCATGCTTCTTTCTCGTGTGACCACCGCAAACTGCAAGGCAACACGTAGGCAACAAACGTGTTCCTCTTGTTGCCATCAACAAACGTCATCCGTGTGGCCAGGCCTTTAGGGAGTATTGGTTGTTCATTAATGAAGTTCTTGGTTTGCTGGAAGCTAAAAGGAAGTGGAAGAATAGGTCGGGGACATGGTTTAAGAATGTGGTTTTGCTGTGTCATAGCCAGGTTAGGAAGGAGTAGGTAGGACTGGTATGCACAACAAATACATACAATATAAAAGGTTTCCTTAGTAACTATTACCTTAGTAACCAGACATGTTTTTTTTTAATATTAGATTATTTAATATAAAGGGATTCTTGTTTGGGGAGATTGGCATCAGTTTTAATTAGGATATGATTAATGAATTACTGGTTTAAATCATAGACCTATTCCCAGACACCTTTTTTTCTAGCTTTTATTAGGCTTACTTGACAGCAGCAGAAACTAAATGTATTGCTCTGAATTAAGCATACCCAAAGGGAAGAGAAGCCAAAACCTGTTAACATGCAATTATATTATTCTGTATTTAATTGTGTCTCCACTTATGTGGAGGTATGTGTGGGTGGAGATGAGGGGTCCCACGAGAATGTCCAGGTAGTTAATTGGGAATAGTTTGCTTTGATGCCATTAAAACCTTCCCTCATCCACTTTCCAAGTTAATATTGTTGTAGTAATGTACAAACACAGTGGATAACCCCCCACCATTACTGTATTCATAGAATCTTTTAATTTTCAAACAAGTAGATTTTTTTCTTAAATTGTTTTGCATTCCAGCTTTATTGAGATAAAGTTACAAGGCTCTAACAAAGGAGTTTCCTGTCCCCCTCAATTAATTTTGTACTGCTACATTAGAGAAATTTTTAAAAAGTGAATCCTCAACAGAAACGTTTATTAAAATGGCTACATGCAATTGACAGTCACTTGCACTAAATTGCTTTCAAGTAGAATAAACACTCATGTTGATAGCACTTTTTTAATGAAAACTCCTGCCTTGTCTATCATTACCCCAAATTGAAGGGAACATTTTCAGGCTAAAAGCCTCAAGTTATGTATTTAGGAAGATAAAATTGCAAAGCAATATAAATAATTTGGTAGAGTTTGATATATTGTAATTGTGTGTCTCCTAAACAGGCACATTCAATTCAATACATTCAACAACTGAACACTTGAGTGGTCTGTTATAGGGAAATTGTGAGCTTTTTAAGAGGTTCAAGTCTTGTGGAAGACTGTAAAATTGTATTTGTTAGTAAATTAAAATGTCTAAGGATATATTCAGTGTGCTTTGTCTGACATTTAAATGGTAGATTTAAAAGTTAAATGTAGGCACAAACTGAACAGGATACAATTGTTGAGCAAACCATTTGATTACACCTGAATGACTAAAATGGGCTTCAGAGATAAAAGAGAGGTAATCATGTAAATATTTTTGTTGTTAAAAAGTCCCCATGAAGTATTATTGAATAACAATAAGCATTCCCTAAAGATAAAGAGACACTGGAAAAAACTAGGCCTATCTATTCAGGGAGCCCTGAAGATTGTGTTTTGTGCCGTCGCCCTTGGCAACGGGACTGTGAAGAAGGAGGTGACAGGCAACACTTTGGAAGTGTATTCAGCACAATTTTTTTATTGTGATTCTTTGTTTAGTAAAGGCTTTGGACTGAAAAGCAACGATTCCTTTAGAACTGCAAAAATCTGCTGTGTTTTTCAAAGCTGGTATTTATGAGTTGGGTAAAAAATGCCACAATCAATTTAAAGCCAAAGAAAAGAAAATGAATAGTTTTAAATTTAAAAAAAAATGTCATATCCTTAGTCTTAAGTATTTTTATAGCAATAAATAAATAAATAAATAATACATTATTATTTAATAAATAATACATTTTATTGAAAGTATGTGTGTAGACAATTAAGCAAAAGTGAAATATTTTAACCTTCCAGTAAAGTTTTTCAAATGTGACCACACAAAATAAGTACCCTTTGAGTACTATAAACATTTTTTTTTTTCTGACAACTGTTCTGCATATTTTAATGACTAAAAAACACACAAGATGGCATTGATGTCATCTTAAAATAGTGTGTTTCTACTATGCAAAATTATTATTGTACCACTAGGTGGCTGTAAAAACCTACTGCTGCAGGATATTAGTAAGATGAGCAAATACAGTACACATTCCTGAAACTATTTAGAATTGCTTACACCTGGGGAAACTACACCGAAGGCATTAGGAAACTAAAAGTAAAACGTTAATAGACCAAACCTACAATACCTTTAGTTACTTAAAAACACAATAGATACCCAATACAATGTAACACATGTTAAGATGAATGCAAATGAGCTTGCTTCTATCAAAGTCAATAGTTTTAAAGCGACCTTTCCAGAAAATAGGCTAACTTCCTCAGTTCCTGCGTGTGAAATGCATGTTGAGATTGTCATTGCAAATCATACAGTGCATACTGTTGATGCTGGTTTGGCAGGTATATGGTTAAAAGTCATTTTACCTGAATAAAAGTTGCGTCCTTGGTTCCCACTGTTGGCCAGTCACTGTAGTTAACTGAGGTCCACCTACACTGGCAGGGGTATAGAAAGGCTGCAGAAAGCTCCTGGGCAGGCTGATAAAAGTGCTGTGTGTTAAAATAACAGACTAACTCTGTTCATTTTACTTTGGTTCTTCTTTTGCCCTGATTGACCATCAGCTTTTCTGTGTTTGGTGCCCAGTTCCAAAATGAGTAAAGTAAGCGTTGTAGCCCACCACATGGAGCATTAGTGCATATGTCTTGAAGCTTGTTTAAATTACTGTAGATGCTTCTTGACAGTTTACTTGTATTACGCAAGGTAGTTTTATTTACTATGCATGTATTGAAATTAATTAGGTTTTTCTGATTGCTTTGTTGCTGCTTATCCAAACATTGACTGAATTCAAGTGTAAAGGCTTTATTCATAGTCATATGTATTATTATAGTAACAGACTATAATTAACCAGCATACTAAATGAGAATTGCATGTGTGTTTTTTTTTGGGGGCGGGGGCTGGAAGCAGGCACATTAATTGTGTACAGTTGTAATATGGGAAACAGCCTGCTGCAGCTCCCATGCTGTGTTAGTGACATCCTGATCTGATAGCATGTAACACAGACAGCTCTTATGATTTGCATACTGTTTATTCTTCAGTAAAAACTAGTTTAAATTGCAGTGAGTTCTATATTTACCATATCCACAGCAAGCACATTGTCATATATTTTCATTAGCACAATCTGAGAGCTAAATTTAGTAAATGGTGTTTTTGTTTGTTTGTTTGCTTGTTTTGTTTACTGTAATCGAGCTGCAGTTCACACATAGTACACTTCCTAATTACAGTCCCAAGTATGTCTGTGTGTTCTGCTTTCACATTTTTTAAATGGTCAGTCTGAGAAATAAACTTTGTTTTCCCTGGAACAGCTGACCCTGCTGTAGTACAAAACTCACGCCAGATGTTTGCATAATAGTAACGGTGCTCTTAAATTACTGTGCATGCTTCTTTGGCTGAAGAGATATTATCAGCTCATCGTATAACTATGGAATCTTGTGCAAGTAAATCATACTTAAACTCCTGAAGGTAAACAATGTAACTAAATCTGTTATCTCTGGTATGCAAGACACAACAGACGAAAAAAAAATCCATTGGTGTTGACTCAAATTTTTATTTAGGCACTCTATGATTTGACTGGCGAAAGACAACATTGGTTTATTGGAGTTCAAAAAGACAACTTTTTTTCAGCTTGGTACGGTAGGTAACCTTTTCACTTCCTTGTTTTTTTTTAATTCTTGCGATTTTTGCTGCATACAGCCCTTCATTAATTATTTTCTTTATTTTAAGTTTCCAGGGCATTTTGTTAATGGCACGTGTGCACTACACAAACCTTAAGTGTATTTGTATTTGTTGCTGTTCTTGTACAACAGTACGCACACACGTTTGGTCACCATCACAACTTTTGCAAGAAACTTGGATTCCCGTATTCTGCTGGTGTTACTATACCTCTGCACTTACAAGCATTTGTATTCGATCAAATTGTTACCGTCCTTCTCGCACTTCAGTCATGTCGCTTTTGTAAATATTGACAATCGTTTTTAAAGGGAGATGCAGCATTTTTGTGCCTAACCCCTAAAAAACAGTTGTCAGAATGTTTTTTTGTTGTTGTTGTTGTTGCATGTGTAACCAGTTTAGTAGCAATCTGTAGCCCTGCATCATAATTTCTCATTTCTCTGTGAGTCAGTGGTACAAACCGATTGATACATTACGCTGGTGTGATTGAGGGAGCATTGTGTTTTGAGGAATCATATCGTCATAAAGAACTGTCAGCGCGTACCAGTAGCAAGCCTGTCGTGTACCAGCAAAGGTACGCGTACCACGGGTTGAAAACCACTGGTTTAATCTAATCAGTTGAATTGGATTAGAAGTAACACTCAATCTAAAAACACAGACAGATAAACAGTGAGGCAGACAGAAGATTTGGTTGAAAGTGTTAAGCAGGTGTCGATCCTAAAGCAATCAGTTGATGGAAAAAGATAAAGAGATTAACCAAAATGTAATCTCCCAATTCACATTCACTTATTTTTTGTTATTATTTCCATAAAGAAAATGAAGGAGAAATAAACCTTCTTAAATTGGTATTAAAATGAAGTCAAGCCAGGCAGACCGGCTTCCAATCTCCATATAAAAAATATTATATATTAGGGTTCTTGGAGCGCTGTAGACAACAGCTTTTATAACTCGATTTAATATCCGGGCACATTCATGGATTATTGTTGTTATTGAAGTATTTATAGTTTACATATTTTACCGTTATAAAGCTGAAAATCCTGGCAATGATATTGACAAATTTACATAAATAAATAAAATAAATACGTTAATACTATATATATATATATATATATATATATATATATATATATATATATATATATATATATATATATATATATATATATATATATATATGAGCCCTTATCATGGGTGAATGAACTGCAGTGTACACTGAAAGGCTCAGCTCTGCATTTTTCATTTCCTTCTGAATAATACTCAGCTACACTACTCTAGTTCTGTTTTATTTAATTAATTTTTTTAAGTTTCAAGGGAGATCTCAAAAACATGTCACGTTACAAGATGTGTCCTTCATATCGCAGATTTGTGTACCGAATGCCAAAATGAATATAATATCCTACCTGTTGTGAAATGTGTGAATTTTAAAGGAGGCACTGGAAGCTTGTATTTATAACTGTCATGATTCAAGATAATATGTCTATTTTTAAAGAAAACTATTTTTGCTTCTACTCATTGTGTGAAGAATGTCTGTGAGCTTTAAACAGAAGCATCAGTATGTCAATATCTAGTTCTTTTCGAGCTGAGAGAAACACAAGGGAAGCACCCAAAGGAAGTTTATGCTGCAGAATCAAACCATGCTTAGTGCATATTTTGGGGAGAAGCATCTATTTTATGCAAAGAAAACACCCGCAATTTTCAGTGAAAAACCTTTTGACAAGATTCAATTTGGAGATTTTGCTGGAATTATTTTTCCTTCTCACAATCTAAATCGTTTGTTATTTCAATTTATACTGAAATATTCAAATCATTAGAATATATTAATTATACTGAGACCAGGTTACAGAACATTTACACATCTTTAAAGACCAAAAAATCCATTGCGAATAAGTTTATTTATTTTATTTTGGAAGACACCCCCTGACCTTCCTTTCTGCTGAGCTGTTGTGGGGTGTTGCTATGGTGAGGGAACATCATTTCACATTCAAAAGTGGAGAGAAATACAATTGTAAACATGACTTCAATATTCATGAACATTACCCTCCAGCAAATGATAATTTGATAACTTATATAATACAGGGCAAAGGACCTGTATTAAACAAGCTAATATGTTCTGTGTAGGGTGTCTCTTATTGTAAAATTGATGTCATCTTAAGCATGTCATGGTTAGCTATTGACCTCCTACTCTTTTAATAGAGTGTGTCAATAGAACTCTCAAGAATAATGTCTCTCTTTATGAGCTCCAGTAATATTTTCTGCTAATATTTTATTTTCACATAACAATCATCTACTTTAGCCATGGCTTATGCACAGAAATCCTTGGAAAATTAAAATCTTCTAATGATATTAGAGTTCAGCACAGTGCACTCACATACACGTTTACAGCTGATAAGACAATAAAACCCTGCCTATATTATACTTTAGAGTGCAATCATTGTCCAGATATTCATCTTCAGGTTTCTCTGCTAATAACAGGCTTAGAAAGAAAGTATTTTTTCTAATGGAAAATGCATTTGACCCCAACTATTCTACCTCCCTTTTAAAAACACCAGCTGCTGTCAAGCACAAGTGTTTTCTTTTCTATTGAAATGAATCGCATTTGTCAAATGAACTGGATGACCAGTTGACTGCAGTATTAGTGAGCACAGTCCGTCACTGGGATCCTTGGCTGTAATGTGTTTCCTGCCAAGGAAATCCCCTAGATTCAGACACAGCTGGCTTCATGTGAGTGAGGGGCTGAAGAAAGGAAGCTGATTAAACTGGTGGTAGGGAGGGTGTTATGTGTTATGTGGGAGCTAAAGATCCTATGCCACCTAAAAACGACAAAAAACATGTGGGGTCTCGATGAAAACAACTTGGAACCCTACCATAATGCAGGCCAATTTCAACCAAATGTGTATTTAGTGATGTTAAGAAGGAGAAAAGAGGGAGAACACCAGTGGGATTATTAGAGTTAAAGGAAGCTACGCCCGATTTCTATAGTAATAGGTTGTAGCAATTGTACAAAAAATCCTTAAAATCAGGTCTTTTACCAACTTGTTCCTCTCCACAACCCTCTCATCTTTTGCTGTTTCAGCCTTCATCATATCTTTCCAGAGGTTTTTTCACGTGTAAATAATTGTGTTTATTGGTCACAAGCTCTTGACAGTTCCTTACGAAACCACTATATATTACATTATTGCTAGAAAAATCTAACCCCCCAAAATCAGATGTAAACAACTTTGAGAAAGCCAGTTTTGGCTCAGCTTTGGTTTGGAAAGAGCATGTATCACTCTCTGCTTCTGCAGATTCTTGAGGGTGTGTCTGTTGGAGTGGAAAGCTAATTTCAAGGGAGGTAGGCTTGTGTGCTTGTATGTAACTGTGTAGTCAACAAAAGTCAGCTTTCTGATGATGTTGAGTTGAGAGGTTTCATTATGTTTAGTATGATTGCAATAACCATTTTTTTCACCCCATTTCCCCTATCTATTCCAGACACAGGATGTGAACATCAGATTAGTTGTGGCTACAATACAATCTCAGTTTGTGTTGAGGAAGTAAGAGACTGCGTAAAGGAAATGACTGTTAGGGCTGGAAGTGTTTGATTAAGAATCCTTAGATAACACTGGACACACCGGCTTGTTCTGTACTTATTAGCTTAAAGTGTCTATACTGATTCAGGATCTGGGCAGCAATGACTCTAAGAATACTGTTTATTGTCTTGTTGTGACACAGCAAGAATCATTGTTAATGTTAAATATAACAAAGGTGGTATACCATTGTATATATTTGTTATAAAAATAGTAGCCCTTTCCTATTCAATTTGTAATTCCAATTTCAGTGTTTTCTACCACTGTAATCCGCTTACTGATTAGGCAAACTAAAGATCAGATAACTGTTCCCATTGTCAGGCCTCTCTTTTCACTTGTCAAACCTAAATAATGGATGCTACCAAACGACTGAACCCTAGAAGCAAGAGGCCAGGCTGAAAGTGTCATCCTTGACTTGTTGGGCACCTGATCAGCCATGGTCTCTTGAGTGCAAGGAAGGAAACTATCCCCTGACTTTTGTTCCTCCTTAACCCTACGGCAACACAAAGCCCAATGTTCCCTGTGGGTACCCAGCCAAGACTGCCGACTTGCCCTTAGTGGGATTTGAACCAAGCTCATATGGCTCATATGGCTTACCTAACAGCAGCACTCCTAACAGCAGTGCTTTTACTGGGGATGCATGTATCTTAATAATAATAATGAACTCTGGACAATGTATAAAATATACATAACAAATTGAATAAGTTGTACTTTGAGTCAATTTTATTAATCTAAATCTAAATTGTATTAATCTTAACGTAGATATTTTGTCAGATTTGCACATACTCTTTTTATATATATATATATACTCTAAGCACACTCTTAAACTCAGGGGAGATGTTTAGGAGGACATAGAGATGTTTAGGACTCCTGTAAGTGGATCGTTCATGCACTGGGCTTGCAACATATCCAGATGACTTTTAATAATCAAGAAACCCACACAGACTCATTCAATTTGAAGTTTTAACGAATCAGAGTAGTAGAAGTACCTCTTCGGTTTATTAAATGCTTAAAAATGGATTGAGTAGTTACAGACTATGTCGAATCCCAGCTGACAGGCAATCTGGGAAGTCCAGTGCCAGGTATTAATACTTCAATACGTTTATGGTTATAACATGTTTTGCCCTTAAGCTATGCATGCATAAAGCTAAAAACACCCACCGCTAAATTCTACCACATCCAATATATATCACTCTCCACAACTAAAACATAAATCCTATATCTTATAGCAATGCATCAATATAAAAGAGATATAGATTCAAAATAGTTCTTACCTTCCAATATATATATGGAAATGTAGAATATAATGTAAGGACAGGAACTGTCTTCAAAGGCAAAGACTTCTAAATACGACACCAACAGCAATCAGCTCGATCAGAGATCTTCAGAGCATGGCTTGTAGTTAGCAAGTTGAGTGACACTTGACTGGGGTTTTACCTTGGTTTTTATAGAGTTTATGCTTCGCAGTTTACATCAGAAGTCATAATTAAATCTTAAACATTAATATGCCTTGACAGCTCATGTCCTTCAAGTGAATAACATTTTCAAAACACCCGGTAACTCCTTCTATAAGGTTAATTAGCCATCACCAATAGAAGAGTCTTCTGTAAGCATTTTCTCAGAGGTATGGCATAACATGGTCCGTCCATCCATCCCCCCACCCCCCACCCTGTCTGGTACTGCAAGCAAGCAAAGATTATAATTACCTTCTCTTTGGCAAACCTACTATATGCTTGAGACAGACTGGTGCCATTATGCTTTGACTGAAGTTTTTACTTTAAGTTAATTTCTGCACTATATTCTCTTATTTTCAAACTTAACAGTTCTTCTGTTAAAATAAAACATTTACACTTATATTATGTTTGAATTATTCTAGAATACCTGTGTTTAGCTTAAAGACTACTTTATCTTAAAGCTTACTTCTCTAAATAAGAGACTTGGCTGTGAATATTTGAGTTAATTAAATGAAATTCTCTTTTCTGCTTTTCTCCTCAAGGTTATAAACCTTGGCACCAGTAGCTCAGACAAGTACAAGCTTAGCTCATTTCACAGGTGTTTTTTGGTCAGCGTGACCCCAACCTAGCTTCCTTTTTACTCAGATTTACAAAGATACAATAATATTTTTTACTGTTATAACAGAGTAAACAGGAATATAAAATGTTCTAGCTTAACTATAGGTTAATACATAGCATATTATAACTTTTTGTATGAACAGTGTGTTTTAACAATTTGTTTAGTATTTCTGCTGGCTTTATATTCTTTAAAACACAGTACAGTTATTACAACATTTTAACACACAAGTATTCAATTTGCATCCCAAAGAGTCTGTCAAAGCCACCATAGGTGTGTCTTTAAAAGCTTGATACCTGCAAAAACTTAAATCTTGTTAGCAGAGCTTTCATCTCTACATTCCCATTCCCATCATCAGTGGGAAGACTTCAAATAAATTAAACTGTTTCTATCAAAGAGTCATCTATCTCTGCCTCATACACCTTTCACTCAAAAAAGGTGATCGCACCTTGTACAAGGGAAGACAGGTTTTAGATTCATTCGTGACAGTTTATTTAATTGATTTACAAACAATTGGCCAAACTCTTAAACCCGCTTACACACTGAGCACCTTTTACTATATTTGTATTGTCTGTATTGATGTCAGTAAAGAGATATTATGATCAGCTGACTATTAATGTTTACATCATTTTATCAGCAGTACAACGCTGTTGTAATATTAGTTTGCAAGAAATGAAATAATGATTTATGTATTTATTTATCAAGTGTGTTAACGAGATAGGATGCGGTAGAGTAGCATCTGAAGTCGTGCTTTTCTTTTTATTTATTTTTTTTTTTTAAATGCATTGTTGCATTCAGCCTCTCTGTGGACAAGATATCATCAGGAGAGTGGAAAAAAAAACTCCAATCAACTTCCTCTCTGTTATTTTTTCTGTTCCAGGGAGAACAAACTTTACAAAAAAATGAATGTGTTTACTGATTTAGGTATTTGTTTGTTTATTTATTTAAAAGTTTGTTCATCAGAAAGTAGCTCATTCAATATCACTTCAAACAGGGCAAACAGCTATCAAGTATATTCATAATAATGAATGGTACAGTATATATATATATATATATATATATATATATATATATATATATATATATATATATATATATATACAGTACTGTGCAAAAGTTTTAGGCAGGTGTGAAAAAATGCTATAAAGTAAGAATGCTTTAAAAATAGACATGTTAATAGATTATATTTAGCAATTAACTAAATGCAAAGTGAGTGAACAGAAGAAAAATCTAAATCAAATCCATATTTGGTGTGACAACCCTTTGCCTTCAAAACAGCATCAATTCTTCTAGGTACACTTGCACAAAGTCAGGGATTTTGTAGGCATATAGTCAAGTGTATGATTAAACAATTATACCAAACAGGTGCTAATGATCATCAATTCAATATGTAGGTTGAAACACAATCATTAACTGAAACAGAAACAGCTGTGTAGGAGGAATAAAACTGGGTGAGGAACAGCCAAACTCAGCTAACAAGGTGAGGTTGCTGAAGACAGTTTACTGTCAAAAGTCATACACCATGACAAGACTGAGCACAGCAACAAGACACAAGGTAGTTATACTGCATCAGCAAGGTCTCTCCCAGGCAGAAATTTCAAGGCGGACAGGGGTTTCCAGATGTGCTGTCCGAGCTCTTTTGAAGAAGCACAAAGAAACGGGCAGCGTTGAGGACCGTGACGCAGTGGTCGGCCAAGGAAACTTACTGCAGCAGATGAAAGACACATCATGCTTACTTCCCGCCAATCGGAAGATGTCCAGCAGTGCCATCAGCTCAGAACTGGCAGAAAACAGTGGGACCCTGGTACACCCATCTACTGTCCGGAGAAGTCTGGTCAGAAGTGGCCTTCATGGAAGACTTGCGGCCAAAAAGCCATACCTCGAAATGGAAACAAGGCCAAGCGACTCAACTATGCACGAAAACACAGGAACTGGGGTGCAGAAAAATGGCAGCAGGTGTTCTGGACTGATGAGTCAAAATTTGAAATATTTGGCTGTAGCAGAAGGCAGTTTGTTCGCCGAAGGGCTGGAGGCGTACACAAATGAGTGTCTGCAGGCAACAGTGAAGCATGGTGGAGGTTCCTTGCAAGTTTGGGGCTGCATTTCTGCAAATGGAGTTGGGGATTTGGTCAGAATTAATGGTCTCCTCAATGCTGAGAAGTACAGGCAGATACTTATCCATCATGCAATACCATCAGGGAGGCATCTGATTGGCCCCAAATTTATTCTGCAGCATGACAACGACCCCAAACATACAGCGAAAGTCATTAAGAACTATCTTCAGCTTAAAGAAGAACAAGGAGTCCTGGAAGTGATGGTATGGCCCCACAGAGCCCTGATCTCAACATCATCGAGTCTGACTTGGATTACATGAAGAGAGAGAAGCAACTGAGGCTGCCTAAATCCACAGAAGAACTGTGGTTAGTTCTCCAAGATGTTTGGACCAACCTACCTGCCGAGTTCCTTCAAAAACTGTGTGCAAGTGTACCTAGAAGAATTGATGCTTGATGCTGTTTTGAAGGCAAAGGGTGGTCACACCAAATATGGATTTGATTTAGATTTTTCTTCTGTTCACTCACTTTGCATTTAGTTAATTGATAAATATAATCTATTAACATGTCTTTTTGAAAGCATTCTTACTTTACAGCATTTTTCACACCTGCCTAAAACTTTTGCACAGTACTGTATATATATATATATATATATATATATATATATATATATATATATATACATTAAAACCTTACCCTTTTTACATTAAATTGCAATATCAAGTAAACCCATATAAAAGCACAATACGCTTCAAGCTCTAATATATAATTTTTATGATGTACAAAAATAAAATGCATCTAGAGTTTTGCATAATTCAGCATTAGGAAGCAGCAAAGCCGAGAGTGTAAAAGTATGTATCAGGTTTGTTTCTTCAGCACACACCCTTGACATTTATTTCTTGAACTGCAATTATGGTGACAGTTGGACAGTAGTTTTATACAATTTGAAAAAAATGTCTTTGTATTTTTCTCTAGAAGCCCGACCTTGGTATAGCTTTATCATGTTTGGTTCCAATTACGCATGGCATGACATGACAGGTATTTTGACATTCTTACATTGTATTTATTTAGTTTTAGTGACCCGGTCGCGAACAGGCAACCACACAGATTACAGGAAAACTTTAATGGTTACCACAAGGGAAAGAACACCATTATTTTAAAAATGTTTTCAAATATTGGATCTAACTTTACTTTAAGGGACGCATCTTTAATTACTGTTAACTAGATTACGAACATGTCAACCAATGTTGTTTGTTTTTGTTATTGTTTAGTTATTTATACACTAATAAAACAGGTCAGCTAAAAATATTTAACAAACATCAGATCCTGAACCCTGCTTAATCAATTTCAAGTAGATTGTATCATTGAAATGGCGGTACTTTAGTCGAAAGACACTTTTAAAGATGTTACTATGGACATTGTTTGCTAAAAAGATCAGGTTTTATTTTATTACACATTTTTATTTAGTTGACAAACATTTGTTAACCTATTTCTAAAGACTAAAAATGCTTCCCGTAAAATAGTTTGACCACCTGTTTTTTGTGTTCTTGTTTTGTTTAAAGTTTATTTAGATGAATTGTATTATTTATTTATAAATAGTTTCTTGGTTAGATCTGTTTCATGGATGTTAAACTAAAACCATCTTTCAATGAATTATGAGTTTACATAATGGGGACTTGTAGGCTTTTTAATATGGGATTGTCAGTTCCATTCCAGCCAAAGCCAAATCACTGCCATCCATCTTCTAATTGGATGTTCATGTGTTTAAATTACAGTGGTCCTTACCCAGTTGCTGGTAGACATCTAATACAAAGAAATTGTTCTTGCATTGCTGAGAATAACTATGGGGTTTGCAATATTCATACACTCTGGAGTGCTTCTGATTCTGAAAAAGTTAATTGAACAATTCAAACAGCGGCACGAAAAGACACTCATCACTTGATTTCAGCTCTGACCTATTTTATAATGTGAAACGTTTGGGAGACTAAAGAGCTTTTCTTTACTACAACTGTAGCCAGCACCCTTGTATCTCGCCTTTCTGAAGTATTTGTTACATTGTAATATAAAAACCTCAGCGACTACTTTCTGGTCAGTGGTGAAAAACCATAGTTGTGAATTGTAACACACATATACTGTTTTCTTGTCAGCGAATGCGTTTTACTAGTTCTCTTAGAAAATAAGCTTGTATTCTCACTGGACTAATCTGTATAACTGCCTTCAGGTAAATAGGCTGAGCTTGTGGAGGAGCTTGAAAAGTGCTCTATACTCATAGAGGCAGAGAAGATCAATTCTCCAAATTTACAGATTATACTCTGGGGAATTAACAGCTAGATTGAGAAAATGAGTTCATCTCACTTAGCAGCATATACAAGATTTCTTTATCAGCTATTTGTCAGTTTCCTGAAAAATGTAATACCACTGTGGAGAAATGCTATGGAATGAACTTCTGTAAGATGTACAGTACTGTGCAAAAGTTTTAGGCAGGTGTGAAAAAATGCTGTAAAGTAAGAATGCTTTCAAAAATAGACATGTTAATAGATTATATTGATCAATTAACTAAATGCAAAGTGAGTGAACAGAAGAAAAATCTAAATCAAATCCATATTTGTTGTGACAACCCTTTGCCTTCAAAACAGCATCAATTCTTCTAGGTACACTTGCACAAAGTCAGGGATTTTGTAGGCATATAGTCAGGTGTATGATTAAACAATTATACCAAACAGGTGCTAATGATCATCAATTCAATATGTAGGTTGAAACACAATCATTAACTGAAACAGAAACAGCTGTGTAGGAGGAATAAAACTGGGTGAGGAACAGCCAAACTCAGCTAACAAGGTGAGGTTGCTGAAGACAGTTTACTGTCAAAAGTCATACACCATGGCAAGACTGAACACAGCAACAAGACACAAGGTAGTTATACTGCATCAGCAAGGTCTCTCCCAGGCAGAAATTTCAAGGCAGACAGGGGTTTCCAGATGTGCTGTCCAAGCTCTTTTGAAGAAGCACAAAGAAGCGGGCAGCGTTGAGGACCGTGAGCGCAGTGGTCGGCCAAGGAAACTTACTGCAGCAGATGAAAGACACATCATGCTTACTTCCCGCCAATCGGAAGATGTCCAGCAGTGCCATCAGCTCAGAACTGGCAGAAAGCAGTGGGACCCTGGTACACCCATCTACTGTCTGGAGAAGTCTGGTCAGAAGTGGCCTTCATGGAAGACTTGTGGCCAAAAGCCATACCTCCGGCGTGGAAACAAGGCCAGCGACTCAACTATGCACGAAAACACAGGAACTGGGGTGCAGAAAAATGGCAGCAGGTGCTCTGGACTGATGAGTCAAAATTTGAAATATTTGGCTGTAGCAGAAGGCAGTTTGTTCAGCGAAGGGCTGGAGAGTGGTACACAAATGAGTGTCTGCAGGCAACAGTGAAGCATGGTGAAGGTTCCTTGCAAGTTTGGGGCTGCATTTCTGCAAATGGAGTTGGGGATTTGGTCAGAATTAATGGTCTCCTCAATGCTGAGAAGTACAGGCAGATACTTATCCATCATGCAATACCATCAGGGAGGCATCTGATTGGCCCCAAATTTATTCTGCAGCATGACAACGACCCCAAACATACAGCGAAAGTCATTAAGAACTATCTTCAGCGTAAAGAAGAACAAGGAGTCCTGGAAGTGATGGTATGGCCCCCACAGAGCCCTGATCTCAAAATCATCGAGTCTGTCTGGGATTACATGAAGAGAGAGAAGCAACTGAGGCTGCCTAAATCCACAGAAGAACTGTGGTTAGTTCTCCAAGATGTTTGAGCCAACCTACCTGCCGAGTTCCTTCAAAGACTGTGTGCAAGTGTACCTAGAAGAATTGATGCTTGATGCTGTTTTGAAGGCAAAGGGTGGTCACACCAAACATGGATTTGATTTAGATTTTTCTTCTGTTCACTCACTTTGCATTTAGTTAATTGATCAATATAATCTATTAACATGTCTATTTTTGAAAGCATTCTTACTTTACAGCATTTTTTCACACCTGCCTAAAACTTTTGCACAGTACTGTATATCATAATCTCTATCTCATAGGTATTAATAATGAATCTCTGCTTTTCTTTCTTTTTTCAACATGAAAGCTGAAATGTAATCATGCCGACTGCACTCAGCATGTGAATGAACTGGGAATGCCTCTTAATATTTAGCTGCAGATTCAACAGCCCACCTCAAGGTTGTTTGGCTCCTGTGGATTTTTTACATCGTAATTATACAATTTCCGCGATTTATTCCCAGTTTACTAACAATAAGGCTGAATCTATCTGGTTTCCTCCATTCTCGTCAGCAGCGTCTGACTCTACAAAAGTGGAACAATAACAGGAAGGCTGCCAGTGGGAAACAGGCTGATCTCTAACAGGGGCAAGCCTTAGATTGCTAGGGAAGTCCAAAACTCCAGTGTTATCAGCTAAGCCAGAGAGTTTGACATCTGTGTGGTGGTGGTGCTGCATTGTCTTTCTGTTTCTGGATACAGTATTGAATATTTTTTTTATCATTATTATAATTTTTTTTATTATTATTTTGCGTGTGTCTGTGTGACCGCACTCGAATAAAAACAGCCTGCATTTCAACATCAGGTAAGGAAATGATTTGTGTTTTAATATTATTACATGTAATAATAATTTCTTGGTTAAGGAAACCTAAACTTTTTTTCTGCCTGTCAACCTGTCTGTCTGCTCATCTGTTTATTGCTGTGATGTATTATTCTCTATAACTCTCTCATTTTCATGGCTCTCTACTTTCCAGAGTAATGTGCTGTGTGTAAGAGATTGGTGTCCAAGGGAACAAGCTCTGTGTAAGCCTTGTGATAATCTTTTATTCTTAGTCTGTCCACCTGACATAATTGAGTTTTCAAATAAAAAAGAGAGAAAGAATGAACAAGTTGAGTTTTTTTAACAGCTTGTCATAAATTATAAAATGTTGTGGAAGGTGGTCTACCACAAGTCTTAACCATAGCCACAATGGAATATGCACAGTCATTTAAAATTGAAAACAATTAAGCACACCACAGTCCCTAGATAAATACAATATTTCTAAAATAAATATTTGTTTGTGTGTACACACCTGTACTGCCAAGAAGACAGAATTGAAAAATATATTTCTTTCAATTTACTCAACCAAAGTATCAAAGTCACTATTTAGAAGAAGCACTGGGGTACCTGTTTGTCCTTACTAAATTCCATTACAAGTTCATAAAAGGAGCTATGTTGCTAACTCATGGGTTTTGGAGGTGTATGTTACTGTATATCATTTTTATCATGTATTATGATTCTGTGTGATTACTGTTGCACAGGATGCCCCTGTAAATGTGATAAAGCATTTCAAGGATGTTAACTTGGAGATTAAAATATTGAAATAAATAAATAGAATAGAATAGAATACTACATATCAGTAGGTTTGATCATATGAATAAAGGAATGCATCCTAAATAAGGGAGCAAAATATAACACACACAGTGTGCACCCCTCACTGCTTTCCCTGAAGAGATGACTTGTACTAGCAAAGCATAGCAATGTTGCATCAGAGCTGCATTGAAAGACTGGTTGAGGATTTCTGTGAGGAAAGTAAAATGATGAAATCTTTCTTTTAATCTTTAGACCACACAAAGATTAATTTGCACTGCCTGATTTGATTAATAAAATAAAAGCTTATTTCACACTTTAAATGTAGCTAACTAAAAATGGAATGGCTAGTTGCATTGAATTCAAGCACATCTGGATACACTCGGCTAACAGTGCTCTGAAAAGCCCAGCCGATATAAATAAGACAGTCAAATTGTATCAATCAGCTGCATTTGCCGTCAAGTCACTGACAAAGTAAAACAATCTGAGGGGATTCATTTCAGTAATAAACTGTATGTATACATTTGCATCTGTCTTTGTTATTAAAAAAAAAGATTGGTGTGTTACTGTACTCAATAAAGTTTGAATTTGAATTGTAATGAATTACTGTGGATCTCTTTTTTAGTTTAATCCAAATAGCTGATTTGCATACAAGATTGTGGATTATGGGATTTGGGATCCAGTTAAAAAAAAAAAAAATGTGACTAGTTATCAGTAAATATTTATTGAGATCATAAAATGTTGCCAGTGTTGTAATGTTTTTACAGTATACCCAAGGCTCTTTATTTTCAGTTTATATTCTTTTCTTATTGAAAAATTCACAGTTTTTACAAAAACTAAGGTGTTTTGGTTTTTTTGGGTATTTTTTAAACACATTTTCCAGTGAAAATGGATAAAAAGAAATACTGATTGTGTTATTACCAGCTTTACAGAGTTACTCAGTTGTTCACATTCACAGTGAATAGAAGCCAGTGAGTTGCTGTGTTTTCACGTGTGTTTTATTTTATTTTTTAAATAAACACCTCTTCATTTTTAGGAAATTATAAATAAAATGAACAATGCAAATAAAGAGCCATATGTTATTGTCCATTAATTTAAAGCATGACCCAAATAGTGCCCTAGGGAACTCTGTTGGGTTACTTACTTAGAGAGGACATTTGAATACAGTAAAAACGTTACAAATTAACATGACATATATTATCAGGCTTATTACACATTATTAGAAAGTAGTACTAAATTATTACTGCATGAGGATTTTTTTTTCTTCCCAAACAGCCACATGTTTGATACTGGAAAACAACTATTCCTTTACTGCTACCAATATAATATCTCATTGTCTTTAACTATTTTAAAACTGTTATTTTTGGCTGAGGCATCATATGACTGGTCTACTTGGGAATTAAATCTGACACTTGAGTGGGCAGAGGTCCATAGATCAAAGAGAAACATGTTTTAAGATTGTAAAAAAAATAGCACCAACACCATTGTATCTGCCCATATATAGAAATCTTAATGTTATTTCAGATAATCACATCTGCTGCCCAGAACACACCTTGTAACTCTCTGCATGTTATTTTTCCAGTATGTCACGTGCTGACAGTTACAAGATGTGATGTGGGCAGTTACTCAATAACACAAAAAGAAACTCTAATGAAATTTAGTATCAGAGCTGTGACATATACTGTAAAAAATTTAAATAAACAAACTACAAGAAAAAAAAGATCAGAAAGGAAGTACTAGGGAATAACAGGATATGAAAGCAATTTGTTGCTGATTTGAACTAACGCTAACTGTTAAAATGCTTTAAAAGCTTTCCATCCTATTTTGTGCATTGCAAGAGAAAAGAAACTCGAGTGCCCTTTAAGTTTATTTCAGTTTGCCTTATTGAGCTCCCTTCAGTTTCACTTGTGGGTTCATGTATGCACCTAGTGTGAATGTTACAGAGCCGGTAAATGTAATTTTTTAAAGTATTATCATCTTATTTGTATTAGCTGGTATATACTATAGCTACCTACCTACTAGTCGTTTGTTATAAGCCATTTGAATGGGCTGACTGAGATGCCACAACAACTCATTGTTTTAGTCAATACATTTTAAAATTACAAATATACCACTTCTTATTGCTAAGCTCCACTTAGGGTTGAGAATACTAAAGTAAAATAGAGGCGGGAGGTATATAAGGGGGTGGATAACAGATGGTTGAGGATTTTAAGATTTTATTGAAAATATTTACAGTAGTGATCTTCCTATAGGAATGAAGACCTACTGATAGTTGGTTGGTAGGTACACACTGTACAAATAGGGTTATAATAAAGAATTAATGTTGATGTTTGAAGGCATTGTAGCAAACATCAGCTTCCCACTTTGAACATATTATTGAAATGGGGTTGCACTGTTACAGTAGCAATCTCTAGTAAATTACAGTAGGTCTGGTTTTATTTTATTAAATCATGTTTTTATTAGTGTAGAATTAGGTTGCTATATTAACACAAGGTTAACATTTGTTACCAGTAATAAACAAACAAAAGAATCTCCCCTAAAATAAACTGTGAAGAGAAAATTGAACAATCCCATATTAATGACAATGGCTGTCAAATAACGTGGGATAGACAAGATGCATTTTTTATGTTAGAAATAGATCTGACAAAATGGAAAACAACTGTTTTGGTGTTCAGGATCATGGGCTGCAGCAATTTCAAAGTGCAGTTTGTCAGTTAATCCTACGCTGGGCTGTACCTCCAAATGAGTTCTCCAGATAAAACAGGGTAGGGAATTGAATGGCAGGAAGGGTGTGTTTAAATACCAGAATTATAGCAATGATGACTTTTAAACACACAGATTACGAAAAGAAACACCCGTTCTCACTATTTTGTATTTCCATTTCTTGCATCTGATGCAGTCTACAGAAGGAGATCTGCAGATCGCTATAGTTTTTACATAGAGATACAGACATAAATGTATAATTATCAAGTATTTAAATGTGTAGTCTCTCTGTAGCACATCATCTTTCACACATGTCCCTTAGTTGCAGTAGTTTATTAATTTGCTTAGTTCTCTAGACTTTATTTTCACATTGACCCATTTATCCAGCCATACTTCCTAAGAATACTTCCTAAGGATGTCCTGGAAAAAGATTTGTATATTGGTATTATCACATCCAAGGGACTGAGCAAAACAGTGACAACAAGCAGTTAACTTTAACATAATTCACCAATAACATGGCAAAATAAACAATACGTGTTGTTGTCTAACTTGAAAAATTACAATAATGTTTATTAATACAATGTCTTCTAAATCAGTGCAGAATACAATGCTGTACATGTACTGTACAACACATTGCAATAATGTAAACCATAGGAGAGCTATAAACTTGCACATTACAGTGTTCTGTATGCTATGTTGTGTTATGCATCATACTTTATACTTGGAACATTTCAATACTGTATCTCAATATACTTACCAAAGTATCAAAGACTGATAAACAAGAGTGATCTTGACCAGAATGTGATCATAACCAAAGTCATATTATCTTAGTCCTTATTGATTCCAATTATGTTCTGGCTGGGACAATTCAGTTTGGTGGTGGTAAGCATGGGATATTTACAGGGATGATACTAAGTGTGTTTGACTGTGCAGCTATGGCCAAATTCACCCTATAGATTTGAACATATTTTGCTTCATAAAGCCAAATGATTCCTTAACACATTGAATTACATACCGCTTTGTAGTTCTCCATATACTTATCGAAAACCTGACAAAAATTGAATGATCGGACATTTCGAAATCTAACATGAAATACTGTACTACTATGGCTTCCAGTAGACTTTTGTGATAACATTTTGTAGTTTCTTTGATTAAATAAAATATCTAAATTATGTTCATACAGTTTTCCATTTTTATTATGTCTGAATCCTAAAATTCTTGGTGATGCAAAACTTTTGGCCATAGCTGTACAGTAAATATTATGGCTTGTTTGAAGTTTATATCATATTTTCATCTGGACTTATCATTAGAAAACAAATACATGAGCACAATAGGGTAAGGGGAGGTGAAATGGCTGATGCTCAGGAAAGGCCCCATTCAATTGTGCACAGGTCCAGATTTTCTTCCTGTTGTTTCATTATAGTGCATTGGCAAGTTGCTGATGGAAACAAAAACGATTATGACCTTGGAGATTGGGCTTGAAAACAATAAATCTGAGTAAAGCACTTCTTGAATGTCTGAAGCTGAGATTAAGCTATTAGGGAACATTTCATAGCTATAATCTACAGCGTCTTAATAACTAATGGGCATGGTGAATCTAAAGCAATCAATTTGGGATGGTACAATCCTGACAAAGCTTGTTATATTAAAAAGAATGTCTTGTTCATGGGCAGTCTCTTCCTTAATATAGCACTGGTGAAAGTGTATGTGAAGTGCTGTTTCAATATGTTTCTTCATTTACAATTAAAACACACATAGTTATGTGCAATTAAGATTTACTTTTTCTTTTACAAGATTTCTACATGAATGAGCAACTGATGAAGGTCACCGAAATTCATTTTGCAACATATTTTGGAGAAGAAAAACCCAGCTGTTTACATTACAAAATTGACAAACAAATTAGTCATACGCTTGACTCTTTAAATGAACCTGGTTGTTTGTTATTGGTTTTGAAATATAAAGAGTTGACATTTCCTTTCACAGTGAATGGTCCAAATTGCATTTGGTGTTAAATCAGTACCTTAATAAATTAGGACCATTGTACCGAAAAGTGCTGTCTATTTATGAAGCTAGTCTGAGACAACTGATCGTCGTTGAAACACCGGCATGGGACAGAATCTGCATTAAACACCTTATTTAAAAGTGCCACCAAAGCAGCACCTCTATCAAGAGAGTGGATCTCACCACGGTTGTATTTTTGAGTTCTAACTCCACTGGGCCCATCTATACCCCCTTCCCACAGCAACACCTCTGTTCCTTGGGATTCTAATCCAAATACTGACCTGGTCCAAACCTACCCAGCTTCTGATATCCATTAGGCTCCAAATTCATTGCTGTATGGCTGCAGAATTGTACACCAAAGAAAGGTGTACCCATAATGACCAACAGTATGTTTTTTTAAAAATAAATCTTTTTTTTTTTTTAAGCAGGATTCAATGCCCTCTTCATTAAAGTCAAGGATGGATGTTCTACTGTGGATGTTTTGTTTTATCATTAGCCAAATTCTTGCCACCCATGGTATAGAGAATTCAAGAACTGTTTTGAGGACATATGATAACAGCAGATCTGTTCTGCACAGACACAAAAGAGATTGGAGATGGAATACACTGTATACTGATGAAGAAAAAAAAACAACTCTACCACATTTAATTGGAAAGGTAATGGATATTCTTCACACACTGCATTGAATGCAAAGTCTAAGCTTTGGAGGATAGCTACCAAATGCTGCATAAAACACTTTTATCAGTAAGGAAAAATGAATCATTAGAAACATTTTCAATTACAGGTACTTGTTTCCCAGATAACATAAAGTGTTACTGATTATTTTTTTAACTGTTCAAAATATATGGAAACATTTAAACTGAATAAATGTGTCTCTTTTTAGCTGTCGTCCACAAATGTCAACGGAAGTGCAAGGTTTGTTATAGAGGGAGAAGGAGCTAATACCATTTTTAAAGTGGATGATCTTGGTGATATTTATGCCTGGAAGACACTGGATCGGGAAGAAAAGTCCATCTATCACCTCAAAGCTCAAATCTTTGACAAAAAAACCAACAAACAGTTAGAACCAACATCAGAGTTTGAGATCAAGCTCAATGACATCAACGACAATGCTCCTAGATTCACACACAATATATATAATGCCTCTGTTAAAGAGATGTCTAAACCAGGTAGGTACGACTGAAACAGACCGCTACTAGCGCAAGGATGACTCTCTGCAACATATTTCACTGTCTAGTAGAAATTTGTCTTCTGAGCGTGGCTTATGAACTTTCTTTCCATTTTATTTCAGTAACATCCACTCCTAATGAGTTGCTTTATAATAAAATATAGCTCCCCACACAGACATTAAGTCTGATTTGTGCAACCTACTGACATCCTTCCTCATCATACCTTTGCAATTGCCAATTAAACATGGAGCCTTTAAAAACTGGAACTAACTTAATCTGTGGGGATGGGAAGTTTTACAGTGAAACACCTCACCTCAAGCACATTTGAGGAGCAAAATCTGATTTGTTTCACAACTCAGTTAATTATAAGTTATCATGTCCATTGTCTCTTTATTATTTAAAGTCAGAAATGAACAATACTTGGTAACACATAAATTCATTAAACACATTTAATGAAAATATAAATCACCCATTAATATTACAAAACTATGACTTAAACCTAAGAGGCCTAGGAACAATTGTTTGTTTCAAGCTTTGTAACATCAATAGGTGTTTTATTCTTTCCGAAAAGAATCACATCAACATTGGAGTAAATGGTTCAAAAAATGATCTATACACACACACACAAGTCAACTGTTTAAACAAAGATTGCCTTAGAAGTGCAAGGCCATTTTCAGTTGAGGTTGTCTGGGATGCGGCATACAAACGTTACTACTCAGTGACATTGAAAATCACATTGTGAGAAATTGCAGATGCTGTACAATGCTCAACACTCAATCTATGGGTTACACAATGACTTCCCTGGGTCTTAGCTCACTAATTGTTGCATAGGCTGGCTGCCCTCTGGCCAGCTAGCAACAGCAAACTGACTGGTTTTTGGTTAAATACAGGCTGGTGCTCCTTTTACATGCCTAACCTTGGCTGTATGCAAAATGTCTTACCACTGCCCTATACCCACACCCAGGGAAACTAGAATGTGCTTGATGTTGTGGCTAAAAATCAGCTGTAATGACCACTCTTAAATCAGCTCCAACAGCATTGCTAATGGAATTCCAATGGAGAGTGTAATCCAAAACAGTATGTACTTTACTTTTCTACAGGAACCAGCGTGTTGCAAGTAATAGCTGTAGATCCAGATGACTCCTCAGTGTCAGGCCATGCCAGGGTCATGTACAGTATCATTAAAGGAGGAGAGAAATTCCGTATTGATTTAAACACAGGTATGCAAGATCAACTGATTGATAATTATAAATGAATTAGTTCCTGGCTCCCAATCTGCATTCTGAAATGCACTCTTGTGTTTTCATTAAAACAAAATGGAGACAGCTGCATTGTCATTTTATGTACTGAACTGAACCTGTATTGTGTGTGCATCATTTGATTGTGTGTCAAGACCTACAATGGTGAATTCTCATAAGAATTTCTCAATGTTTTACTATGCATTCCCTTTGCTATATTTCTACCATAGTATACCATAGTAAACAAGGTGATGCATATATAGTAAGGACACATTTCTTTCCAGAATCAAAAACTCTGCAAAACTGATTGGCTTGCTAAAAAGCACTAGGGTCATGTAATGGCCAAAGCTAACAATGTTTTATGAATTACAAACCTGCAATTATGGGGCACAGGACAATTGAATGTACTGTAAATGTTTTGTTGTGTTTTTGCTGCACACCTAAAGGACAAAGGTTGTGGGAAAACAATTGGGAGAATAATAATTAATTGTGGATTTTCTTCACTGTTATAGGAATCATTACATCATCCAATATGTTGGACAGAGAACAACAGAAAAGCTATGAATTGATTGTGAGGGCTAAGGATATGCCAGGTTATGAAGGAGGCTTTTCAAGCACTGCATCTGTAATAATTACACTGGAAGACATAAATGACAATGTGGCAACATTCACAAAGAGTAAGAGATGTTGCTTCAGTTACAGCGTTCCCAGCTGCATTCCTGGACGCCCACTTTGACCAGAAACCCTTTTGTGTACACCTAGTGGCTGCAAAAATAAAATGAATACAGAATTTATCTCAACTTATATTAATATAGAATCACTTAATCACAGTATCCAGAATACCACAACAGAGTGCCATAGCTTGGGATTTCATTACTGTGTTAATGCCAGCTTCTAAAAAATCCAGAATACCATGTGTGTAATTCTGCTACAGTTCATGTAAACAAGACATGCAAGATCTGATTACTTTCATCAGTAGTACTGAATAATTACAATGCACACTAGGCTTTATTATTATTATTATTATTATTATTATTATTATTATTATTATTATTATTATTATTATTATTATTATTAATTTCTTAGTAGACGCCCTTACCTAGGGCAACTTACAGTTGTATACAAAAAATACATATCAAGAATTACAGTACAACACAGTAGCTTTAACACAGTAGCAGGAGCACACTGGAGCTAGATGCAGTTCATCTTTACACCAGATTAAAATCAGGGAGCCTCTTGGTTTCTGGTATTTGTACACATGTGCAGAGTAAATGAAAGTTTGCACTGTCCAATACCGTATCGATAAAGCACTCGATGTGTTATTTTTTTTTTTTTGTAGTAGTAATACTAAAAAACTAATACAATTCAATGACAAACATTTTTTCTTTAAGTCTTTATCAATGCCATTCTCAACGTCTCGATGTTTGCCATTACATTTTGTATTTTTCTATTAGTATTACTCCATTTTTTTAAAAAAATTTTTGTACTATTTTGTGGTTCTGGACTAGCAAACCTAAGAAATGAATAATATTCAACCATCTGCCTAAATGGTTAATTAAATGTGTATATTATTCATATTTGCAGAACAGTACACACTTTCTGTGTTAGAAGATAGACCTATTGGATCTGAGGCTGGGATGCTCCAAATTGAAGATAAAGATGAGCCACAGAACACAAATCCAGTGTTCAGTTTTGTGAAACGAGATTTTAGGGGTCTCTTTGATGTTGTTTCAGACAATATCACAAAAAATGCAGTCATTGTTTTAAAACAGGTAAACTCCTTTTGTTTTTCTACACTTGGATTAACACGTTCATAAATCTAGGATCAAATTGTGTGTAAGACAAATAAAACGTGTGTAAGGTAATGAAAGCCATCATCTTTAGCAATGTTTGTTTGTCTGTGAAAGCTAATATACACATTCTTATATACACATTTATTTTTTTTAGCTCCTTGACTATGAAAAAGTAAAGACATACACTATGGAAGTTGAAGTGACTGAAAACACTGCAGTCTCCCCTGGTAAAAGGGATCCACAGGTTAACACCAGGGCGATGGTGTTTCTCAATGTTTTAGATGTCGACGAGCCTCCTGTTTTCCAGCGTCCTTCTTACTTCTTCAGTATTTTGGAGAACGCCTCCCTTGGCTCTCATGTTGGCTCTGTTTTTGCGTCGGATCCAGATGAAGCCCAGAAAATTGTAAGGTACAGACAGCATAAATATTAACACAGTGGTGACGTTAGTCTTCACTGTCTGTGTTTTTCTTTTCAATTAAGGTTGTGTTGCGCTGAGGCTCCACGCTGCATTAGAATAACCATTAGGGGATCCCAGCAATTTATTCACTAAAGAAATCAAGCTGCCAAAAGAAGATATAGCAGCTTAAAAATACTGGTAATTTAGCAACTACCTTAGATTGACATATTATAAAATGGTGGTTCTGTACACCACCATTTTTTTCATTTCGATTTTGGCAAATTAATAAAGTCAGTATGTACATTTACAACATCTAGGAAAAAGCATATCATTGCATAGTTTGTTAATTTGCTCTAAATTATTCTTTCCTCTATTAAGTTTTGAGAATCCTGTTTCTAAGGCATGCTAACCAATACTTTGAGTTGAATTTTCTTGCCTCTTTCTAGCCTTATTTGCCCCCTCCTCCCCTTTTATAGTGCTGAAATTTTTTTAGTACTTGGCTATTTATTATTATTATTATTATTATTATTATTATTATTATTATTATTATTATTATTATTATTATTTATTTTTTTTACATTAAATCAGGATTTTCAAATATTTCAGATACAAGCCTATAGATACACTGTTGCACCTGGTACAGTTGTTGTGGGTCAAAAAGAAGTAACTTTGAACTACATCACATTAATTGATGAGGAAACTGGAAGCAGCAACAACTTTGCACTGTCTTTAAAATATCAGCAAACTGACGTATAAAACACAAGCAAAGAACCCAAAGGACCAGTAATAATACTGCTAGTGGTTTGCACTCCTTTGTGTGTCTCTTCAACCAGCTGAATTGACTGTAATGTTTAAGCACCACAAAACTGCATACTACAATACTTAGTAGAGCCCCACACCATTCTAAAACTTACTTGTTTTCAGATACTCCATCAACGGAGGAAATGTAGTCACGATTAACAGAGACTCTGGATCTATTAAAACAAGTAATAACCTGGACCGGGAGATGAATGCCTGGCACAACGTCACTATCACTGCAGTAGAAGATGGTCCTGGAGGTAAGAATGACATCCTTAAGTAAAGCCATTCTTGCTCTGCAAGCTTATAGATGCTTGCAGAACATGAGTTTCTAAAAGTAAAACAAAAATTTGTATTCATGTTTTTGATGAGTGTTTTGAATATTTGATAACCCTGCAGAGTGTCATAACCTTCAGAGCACAATGAATTAAATACAGTGGAGTAATATCCACACAAGGCCATTCTCAAATGGCAATTATTTAACAACATCTGGGTTTTGATTCAACGGCTCACAATTAAAAAGGATACAGTTGTCTATTCCTTGTACAGAAAGGGACCTGCTCTTTCCATTTTGTTGACTAATGAGACAGGCAGCACAAAGCATATGTGGCTCAAAGCTTTGCTCCTGTGTTTTATAGGCTGCACAGCTTGATTAAATAAGGGATTTGTGAAAGCGAAACAGTGCAGCTTTATTACTGGACCATAGACAAGCTGCCAGGTTTTTGATTCTTGCTTAGGATGATCTGTCATCTATACTGGATTAGAAAGATTAAAAGACAATAACACAAAGTAATAACAACGGTCAGCTGGCTGCGCCACCTGGAAACAGGGTAGCTAACTATAAAGAGAATATGAATATTATATTATCCTCCACATTGACATTAAATAGTAATTAAATGTCATGCCACAAATTACACATGTACGTAACTGTAAAACATCCAAGTGTCGCTGGTGAATATATTTATGCGTTGTCATGTTGTGTAACTAGAGTTGGTTAGGATGAATCCACCCAAGCAGCTTTTGACCACATTAATACATTACAATGTGCAAATGCCATTAACTAGAAACTCAAAAGTATATACATCAGTGCCATCTTCTGGGCATTCCATACATTACAGCTTTCTGTCACTGCCACCGACTGATCTGATCTGATTTGATCTGATCTGAAGTAGATAATGTGGGACATCAAATTGTCTGCAATCTGTCTGTATAACTCAGAAGACATTACCAATTTCCAGCCACTGTTTTGTGTAGTACAGTACTTATGCACACTTTTAAACGTGCTTTGTATCTCTTCAACAGGTAAAGAATCCACAGTTTCTATGTTCTTGAAGGTTCTTGATATAAATGACAATTATCCAAAATTGGATTATGAATATGACCTCTTTGTATGTGCAAATGCCAGACCTGGAAAGGTAATTATTCAATTTATTTTACATTGTTATTTTAGAGCAATGGGAGATACAAACATAAACACTGTGCAAAGGGATGCCTTATAATGAGGGAAAATAATAACTTTTTCTTACATTTTGTAGCATGTTTATTAAATGTAACCACATACAGTTATGTACATCTAAGGGTTGATCGTGGGTGATGTAATAATAATATGTTTTATAAAAATTTTTACAGGTAATACAGACAATTGCCGCTAGTGACAAAGATGAAATGACTATTGGACAAAAATTAAGCTTCTATTTAGAACATGCCCACAGTAACTTCTCACTTGTGGACAATCATGGTAAATGCCTTTTTTGAGTTTTTTAATAATCTTTAATAAAACAAGTATAATGACATTTAAAAATAAAGAAAAGGTAGCTATACTAGAACCTACAGTAGGCCAGGCAGTTCTTTAGCAGAAGAAAGCCCCAAGGCTGACCAAGTTCACACCATCTAGATATTGTGTTAGACCATAAATGGCACTCTGCAACAGTCTGTCATTTATGTTTGCTTTGAAAAGCACATATATTGTAAGCTGACTGCACTGAGATTATTTCATTATGTGCACATGTGACTCAGGCCATGCTTCAGATCCCCAGAGGTTGGAGATAGTGGTTAAGTATGCTACATCTCTATGTAGTCTCTAACGCGGTCTTTGAAACCAGCCTAGTGCTGTTGTTCTGACTTGTTCTGAGGTTTTTTGTTCATCACCAACTGGTACTAGAGTTGTAATTTATTATTTTTTTTTTTTCATTTTCAGACAACACAGCGAACATTACTTTAAAACAAGGGGGCTTCAACCCAGATGAAAAGAAAACATATTTCCTTCCTGTCATTATCTCTGACAATGGTAGGCCCCAGCTCATAAGCACCTACACCCTGGAGATCGTGGTCTGTGGATGTGACGCGAATGCAGAAGCAGAGCCCTATTCCTGTAGGGGAGCCTACGCACAGACCGGAGTTAGCGTCCCCGCCCTTACAGTCATTCTACTCTGCTTCCTTGCCATTTTAGGTGAGCTGATGCATGCTGTTGACTCATATATCTATATTTGGTTTAGGTCACAACTTTACCAGATTAATCCCACTGAGATATCACATCCCTTCTTTTCCTATCACTGCTTGTCTTTATTTATTTGATTGTTTGTTTGTTTATACAAGGTATATCCTCCTCTCACAGCGTATGATGGAAGTGTAGATTCCGTGCTCATTTAATCCATGGGTTCTCTGTGTGATTCTGAAATCTTCCATCTTGTGTGGTGACCTGGACTCCTGTCCACTCAGGAGGCACACGTTAATACCACCAAACTCATCTTATGAAGCCTACCTAATCTCTTGATTGTTAATTCATTGTTATGTATAGTAGAAAAAGGCAAGTTTATATCCAGTGAAACATCTCAAAGCATTTCTTATTATACCTAATACTAAGCACAAAATATCAGCTATACGATTGGCAAAAAAACTTTAGGGAAATATGCTGTTGTAGTTGTTATTATTTATCAGCAATAGCCTGGAATGTGCACTTACTTGGTTTCTCCTTTGTTAGGTATTTAAATGTTTTTCTATTACAATTTTAATGTATTTATACTTTATTATTTTATTTTATTGTTACCTTGCAGTCATTACATTGTTAATTGTCATGAGAAGAAAATTCAAGAAAGACTCACTGGTCAGTTTGGGAAAGAGTTCCGGAGAAATCCATGAGCAACTTGTGTCGTATGATGAAGAAGGGGGCGGGGAAATGGACACAAACGGTTACGACGTCTCTGTGCTCAACTCAGTACGGCACAGCAGCATGAGGCCTAGACCGGAGGCACAGCCTGGACCTTGCCTATACGCAACGGTCCAGAAGCCTGCAGCAAAGGGGGACATGGCCGTCATGATTGAAGTGAAGAAGGATGAAGCTGACCACGACCGAGATGGGATCCCCTATGACACACTGCACATCTACGGATACGAAGGGTCAGAGTCTCTGGCCGAGAGTCTCAGCTCCCTAGAATCTGCTTCATCCAACTCTGACATGGACTATGACTTCTTAAACGACTGGGGGCCTCGCTTTAAAACATTAGCCGAACTCTATGGTGTAGACGGAGCTGAGAACGGCTATGAATATTAATTCTTCAACATTTATTATTGTTGTTATTTTTTAAATTTTTTTTTTTGGGGGGGGGGGGATTCTTTTGCTAAAGTAAGTAAATAACAAGGGTGCTCAAACAGATCACATTAAGTAACCAAACAATGCTTTTTTTTATATATTCAATGGAATGGCAAGAAGGAAAATAGTGTTGGTTACAAACTGACAGTAAACATTGGTGGTATTTAGCTGTTGGCATGTCCAACAGAAAAAATATAATTTTATCAGGAAACACTGACAATATAACAAGGGTGCTCAAACAGATCACATTAAGTAACCAAACATTGCTTTTTTTATATATTCAATGGAATGGCAAGAAGGAAAATAGTGTTGGTTACAAACTGACAGTAAACATTGGTGGTATTTAGCTGTTGGCATGTCCAACAGAAAAAATATAATTTTATCAGGAAACACTGACAATATAGTGCGGGAGGATTTTGGACAGGAAGCTGTAGTGAATTAGGTATACCATTTATTTAAATATAAATTAATCTCTAGGTGCCCTGTTTAAGAACGTCAAAATGTAATAAATGAGACATACCGTATTTAAGTTTGGGATCATGTAGAACTTGGATTCCCTTAGATAATAACCAACATTCACACAACGTGTCAGAAATATAAAACAATAGTTTATTTAAGAATAAACAGGGGTGCACAACTAATCTAATATTACAGAAAGGAAAGGCTAGAGATATGCATGAATAGTATACAGTTCATTGATTGCATAGTCAAATGATTACAACGACCATAACATCATTGCCATACATGGTTAACATACTAATATTAAATATGGCTTATCACACAAAGTCTCTACTTTGCATTAGTATTTTCAATACCTGTTTCTCGTTGTAATCGATCATGTCAATATGCACAGGAATTAATTAAACTTCCCATTCAGAACGGAATCCAACATTCCAGTACCTAATTTAGCAAATTAGTCTTACCGTGTTAATTTAGTTTAGACGTGATGTACCAAACTAATAATATGTTATCAACCTCAATTGATTATATAGTCAAATTAATTCAGAAATGGGGCAATGATCAAATTCTCTGCATTTAAGAGGCAACTCCGTTGAGTTGCACATTTCAACAAACAAAATACTTACATACTCTAAAACAGGAAGTAGTATTTTATTCCTAGAACAGTTTATCCACTTAACTTGATAGCATTTGCTTCAGTTACTGTCTCGCGTCATAAAGTATTTAATATTAGATATGTTGAATACTTATCGATTTCCATATAAAGAAGTCAATCTGTGTTGATGAACACTGCCGCTATTTGGATCTGAAGTCCCAATGAAAGAAGATGGTTGAAGTATGCATTGTTGTGTAGGCTCACAATAAACAAATAGTTCTTTTAAAATGGAGATCAGCTTGTTGATCTCCAAGTCTTGCAGCATTATCGTTGTTGTTGGCAGTTTTCCAACTGGAAATAGTTCCGTTGATCAGACGTAAACCAGTTCAGATAATGCGTTGCAATTGAAGAGTTATGTAGTTTGTAGAAGTGTTCTATTTGCAATTCATCTGTACAGCTAGTACATGACCTTAGGCCCAGCTGCTGGCTATGCTTCCATTTACTGTTTCAGTCTCTCGTAGGGCAAAGAGCTACGGCTCTCTTCAAAGCTGATTTTAGCTATTCTTCAGAACATTGGTTCTTCCTTGCCTTCTTTGAATTCGAGCACTTATGCTCCCATGATTCAGAAACTTTCTTCAGAGCAGTTTAGCTTCTAGTGGGTGGAGCTCACTTCTTTCTCTTGCCTGGAGCGCTGCTCCTTCTGTGGGGCACACTTCTAGTGTGGGGAGCTCATGGGAAGCTTATATGGGAAGCAAGCATGGAAAGCTTGTATGGGAAGCTCTCTCATGGGGCAAACTCAAGCATTTCTGAAAGTCGCGCGGCTGGTTTTGTTGTCCTGACTTCCACCCTGTGATTGGTAAGTTTGGTTATTTTGGGCTGTGCCCGAGTCCACGTGAGGTGTTTCTCGTTGGTTGTTCTTGTTCAGAGACAGCCCATTGTTCTCAATTGGTCCGTGGTTTCGACCCCTGTCGGCTGTATTTATGAGGGGTACTGTTCTCTGTTCGAGGTGTCAAAGCATACTTAAAACTGCCTGGCTTGCCTTCTGCAAGATACTGCTGGCGCCTAAATGATTCATTCAATGAGAGGAAAAGATAACACTTGTCCAGCAGTTAGTTCACGACTCTTTCTAAACAATTCTTTGTCAGTGGGGGAGTTTGTGAGCAGAAACCGAGTAGACACAGAGAATGGCTTAAGACACCCCCTTTCTATATTTAAATTCTGTTAATTTCATACACAGAATGATATTATGACTCACTCTGACGCTACAAAGCATTTCAAACAGCTTTTGCATGCCTTTGATGGCAATTATGATGTATTTGACAGCATGGTGACATAGATACTGTGGAAGGCTATAACAGATATACTGCCTACAAGGACAAGCATAGAAAAACTAAACATTGCAAGCAATTCCGGAAACATTGGACATTGGATAGATCACCCCAATATAAACCTGTATTAATCATGTTTTGGTTTTCACATTATAACAAAAAGAGGTTTACTTTGTATATGTTGATCATGTCTGTCCATATTCACCTACATCCATTAAACATTAACTTTCTGCCTTACACACAGTTTTACGTCCAGAATTACATGTTTGTAATGGAAGTTTAGTGTTTGTTTTCCTGTTTAGCACTCTTGAATCCAGTACCTAAACTACACAAAAGAAAAATAAAACACTGGAATAAACTTCCTGCACTTTGTTTCCGTGGAAACACGATTCCTGTACTGTCATTGTAAAGTTTTAATAGCACATTGTTAGGTTCTTCCTGTTTCCAAGGCTGGAAAGAAATTTGTTCAGAAATAATAAATAAAGTGCTTTTGATCATACTGCCTGTACCTAAAGGTCAGGATCCATTCCAACAGCAGCTTTGTGCCTAACCAAATAATAGGTAGTTCTTAGAACAATTGTGTTCCACATCCATTTTCAGTTGTTTTTCACATTCAAATGTAATTCAGCCCACCTGTGCTCATCCAGTTCATAGTAGCTGGTGGCTGGTCAAACTACTCTCTGTGCAAAGTCTGTCTCAGCTTAATTTCCAGCTGTGTCCTGTGGTCCTGGTTTCCATACTGTGCTTCAAGTCTTTTCTAGCGTAAAGTTTAAAAAACTTAAATCAAGTCCCTCTGATTATGCTGTATGGTAAATAAATAAATAAATAAATAAATACATCTTCATAGCCCCTGGATTAGTCTGTCTACGTTGGTCTCTCCAAGGCTAACGAACATTCACAAAAAGTTAACACAAAAAAAAGGAAATGATAAAAATGTAATTGTGCATTGTGCTAGCACGTTGTTAAAATGGAAAGATCTGTCTCACAATAGTCACTAAGGTTATTAAAATGATGCAGGTGTAAATTCTACCTTGATATTCACAGTTGCCTAAAGTTTTTAAATACTGGGCCCTATTCACAAAAGTTTAAAACATTTTTTGAAAACATTATTTTCGTAGATGAAACAGTTCTTTTGAAAACTAAGAATAAACTCTTAAAACAGTTGAAAATAGTTTTGTGCTCTGCAAACTTGATTTAATTACTAAAATGGGATTCAATGAAACATACCTTTAAAAAGTCCTTCAAGTCTTATGATTTTATTTGGGCTTTTAATGAGAACATATAACTGTGTAACTGTAAACAGCAAGTGTGAAACTATTAAGTACCACTTTATTTAATGTGTTTTATATTATATATGGGTTTAAGGTTGATTATTTTATAATACTTTTAATTTCTGTTTTATAATGTTTTGATTAATAAGCCCATGTATATGTAAACAATTTATATTATTTTCTACTAACATTAAAATGTGTAAGCACCTATTAATTGAACTATTGCTGTGATATGTCTACTGCCAATGTCAGGTCATGTACCTGTAACTGTGTATATTATTAATGAAATCTCTGTCCATCACTGTACATAGAGTATGTGTGTGTGTAGTGTATGTGTATTTGGCTCAATAACCCTAATGCTGGTACTTGACATTTGTTCCAGCAGATGTCGCTATTTGGCAGAAATGGTCAGCTACATTCAAAGGATGTGTGCCTTATATGAAGGAAGCTCCATTTTATGGTAATTCTTTTAATGCAAGTCTATGTAAAATGATTTATTAAAATGATATATTATTTTTTATCAATAAATATTGCACTAATGTTAACCACAGTCTGTGCATATCTGAAGAAATGATTGGGAAGAAAGTCAATCAGAATTTAAATACAATAGATAAGACAATAATAAGTTATTTAACATTTTTTTGTTTTGTTTTCAAACTTCAAGTCATATCATCATATCACATTTTCCTTCATAAAATCTGAAAATGAAAATAGTCACAAGTGGACATTTCTTTGTAAAATGAAGATACAGAAATACAACCCATGCTTCACATTGAATGTACAGTACTACAGGGCTCATGTGCCAGTAAAGGGCTCGGTGGAGAGCAGCTGCCAGGTCCTTCAACGCTGCCATTGCTCTGATACTATCTGCTCAGGTGACAGCTCCCTGGCTGACAAGTAAGGCACAGTTTCATTTGTGCAGGTCACCGAATAATCAAGAAGGGGTGTTGCTTCCAGCAACACACGGAGAGATAGAGTGAGTTATGTGTTTCTGTTATTAAGATCCGATATTATACTAGTCGTTACACTACAACTCTTTAATACTTTAAAATAAGAGTGGTGGCTTAAAAACTGAGGATGTGCGATGAAAAATTGGTATTGGTAAAGCTGGTGTTTGTGTTTTCTATTATATGTCAACGAGACCATCATCACCAGAAGCTGGAACTAATATCCTTACAGACCGCAAATTATTTTTAATAAACTTAAAAAACACACACAAAATTTACAAAAAGCTGAAATAAAATGCTAATTCCATATCACGATCGACATATAATCACAATAAAACCTTCCACATTGCTTTAATGCCTTTTGCTAACATTCCCAAATCAGACAAAACCAAAATATGGCCATTGTAAATCATTTTTAAAAAGTATTTTACAAAGTACAACTAACTACAACCTGCAGCTAATGAGATTTCTAAACAAGCTTGAAAAGACCTTGACAACTTGAGTGTGCTTCATATAATGTAAGGAGGGTCAAGCTATCTCTAATTGGACAACTAAACTTAAAAGATAATAAGGGTATGACTGATCTGATGATTATATGTCCTATATGTCATAGGGGTGGACAGCCTTCACAGTATCCAGTACTTAAAAGAGTCTAATTTTATTTAAGTGATCTGAGACCATTTCCATCTGCTGATTTGATGCCGTTGATTAGGAAACCCAAAGAAAAACAGATAACTGTGTGGCGATAACCACATTACTTCAGCTCTCTGGAATTAAAAAAAGAGGGAATCGCTAAGACCTAAAATGATAAATACACTGCAGCGATTTTCTAATCACTCTGCATTGCAACCATAAAAAAGAGACTAGCAGTAACTAAATATCTTAAAACTTTTGCCTTTGTACTTTATAACAGGGAGCAACGGCATATGCTGTTTTCTTTTTGTTATTAATAGTGTGCCATTATTACAGGATTCTCTCTTTATAATCTTCTTATTGATTGTCTCGAAGGTGACAAATCAGAGAGATTTATGTTTGGAGGAAGGTCTTCCATATGTATTGTTGGTTGATGGCTTATGACAGAAATGAGTCATGAAGTATTTCTGTCCTGAACATTTTTTTTTTTCTTTTTTGTCAGGACACATCAAAGATATCAATTATTAGATAATTATTATCGGTGAACAACAACCTCTGTTTAATGGTGAACAATAATTTACAGCTGATGTTTACATTTACAGTAGTTCTCTGGAAGCTAAAAGATAGATGATCGCTTTTACATAGAGTTCTAGGTCCACTATAACGTTCCATAACCACCCCGTCTCACTGACATTTTAATTTTTAAATTTTTATGAATAGTTCTTATAAATGACATCATACAAAGTGCCCGAGCCAATGAAAAAACAGATTTGCATCATCAAAGTAATCAGTGATAGTGGGAGGACAGCTTTAGACAGAGAGGAAATGTGTTCCCGGTACAAACTGTCTGGTGGGTTTCATTATTACATGCAAAAAAAAAAAAAGAACATTCTGTAATTTCAATTGCCAGCACACAATCCCTGGCATATTATGTTTTGTTGAAAACATTTTATGTATATTAAGTGACTGACTGGTACTCATATTTTGTTAATGGTTTAAAGCAAGCCGTTTTATTAAAGGCAATGGACATATTTACCTATCTTATGTGCATTTCATTTATAAATAATGTGTCTAATAGATCCAGTAAACATGCTTAGTGTTGGCCCTTTGTGGCATTGGCCTCCTCTCGTTTGGACTAATACTATTTCACTTCAAATGTACACAGTTGTGACACAAAGTAAAATAAAACTTAAACCGGAACCCTGTGCATTGTGTAAACTTGTTATAAATAACCAAAGCAGGGTTTAATCAAGTTTTATGAAAAAGAGCTGCTCTTCAAAGGGCAAACTGTAATAAAAAGATTTCCATGTTGGTTAAAAGGATATTGCTGAGCTGAGGTGTAATGAGCCTGCATGAACACTGGGAGACACTCATTTCTAATGAAAAATCAGCACCTGCTACCATAAGGCCTTTACATCTTGTATGAAGTGAACACATTACACTATATCCTTGCACTTACACCTCTGGCTTGATTGCTTTTTAAATAAAGATAAGATAACACTTGGAGTAATATTACCTTCCAGTTTTGAAACCCCATTATTTGCCAATTATTTCTGACTTCAGAGACATTGTTTTGTTTTAGGTGCCCCAATCATTTAAATGTTATTACATGTATATTGAATTTAACATCATTTCCCCACATGTTAGATTAAAAAAACGAAATCCTAAAACAGAACACATTATATCATAGCAAATAAACCACATGGAACAAATATTGTTCACATTTTAAGTGTCCCTTTTTTAGTTTATTAACTGTTAACAGCTAGCTTACTAACACATGTTGTTAATTTTGTTGTTAATGGTTAGTAATATTGTATATAGTAACACATTTATACCAACTTATAAAAAACACCTGCTAAAGCTGTTCAGCAAACATCAAGTCCCTACTTCAGGATTGCAAAGGATTTACTTCCTCTTATTAGCTTTATTTCGATTGATTTGCTCTCCTTGTCATTCAACATTCCATTCTGATCTATTTCTAACACAGGATCTGCTCTCCTTCTCATTCAACATTCCATTCTGATCTATTTCTAACACAGGATCTGCTCTCCTTGTCATTCAACATTCCATTCTGATCTATTTCTAACACAGTTCTTCATTCTGAAAAGCCTCTGAATTACCATCTCCTTCATGTTAGTTCCTCTTGCTGTGCAGTGATGCTTTACTTGAAACTGTAAAACAAGTGAAAGATACAGATTTCGATATTTCCTTTGACACTGAAACACTAGCACATAGCATACAGAGTATGAGGGGACTATAATGCCTGTGAACCAACATGAGAGAAAGGGTTGCTCCATAAACCTGCAGTTACAAAGCAAAAACTATAATCATTGAAAAGCTGAACGTCATAATAGGGAGGAGGGAGTAAAAAGGCATATACACTTTAGAACGTATCATTTAAAAACCTTAGTACAATTTTAAGTACATATAAATATAGCCTACAAATATGTAGATATTTTTTAATAAAGTTCCAGCAAACTGTACACGCATGTATTTATCAGAGCTGTATTTGGCAGGTAAACCCTGCTCATAAGACATTGCATTATAAAATCAGCCCCTTAGACTTTTGAACTATGGGAGGCCATTTATTTTCACAGATGTTATTCTGCTGCCACCCACACTCTACCACCCTCACTAATGACCTTTCAGGATGCAAGGCATTAGAGAGCCCAGCGCATCAATATCACACCATAGATTGATCTTTCCCAGGAAGAAACTTTCTTGCAATCCACAGAGGTTAACATATATCACTGCAGTGAACTTTCACAGCCCTCTAATTGATCCCAATGGTAATGAAACCCACACAATGCTCTCCCTTAAGTTCTCTTTCACAGAGTCCATGTCTTATTGGCTGGAAATGCCAACACTTGCCCTAGGATTTCATTACAAATGAGACTTTTATTGTGAGTAATATCCCAGTTTAACCTTGTGGAACAAATAAATGCTTCACTGTACATGAAACCATCTTCCACCAGCATAGAATCTGAGGGCTTGTGCAACAGCACACTGCAGAAACAGGTTTTTTTTAGTATTATTATTATTTGCGGTGACTCCAATTAAAGAGTTTGGACTTTGAAACAAATTTAACAACTGAAGATTTCAACTCCATAGCAATCAGGAGAGGACTGAAAATAGTAGAAGCTAATTAAAGGTAGGAAATGGGTATTTAAAACTATATGAGAGTGAAAACAACCTTTTTTATTGTAGGTATTTGCATTGGGCTTTGTTTTGACTAATTGCTTCATCGGTGTTATGTGTGACCGAGTCCTGGTGAAGTCATGGCATTTGTGTACTTAGTTTATTAAAATGTGTACTTCAGAGCTTATTAAATAGTATTAATACACAATAATACAGCCTTGATTATTTTTTTTTTCCACATGCTGAGAAATGTATGAAAACAAGGGAGTATTTTTAAACTGAACTGTGACTTCATACAAGTACAGTTTTAAACATTACTTCATTAAAATACATGGTGACAGGCATTACCCCAATCACCAGATCAATGAGACTAGAGTGTATAACAGGCTTTGATGAATAAAACTAAGTGGCAGCTGTTTCTAAGTTTCTTTAACATGTTAACTATGCCCTGCAGCATTTTATATTTCCATTTGTATGTAATCTCTCCTGGACTGTGCCTGGTTTAAGTTTGACACATAACTCTTAACAGGGCTAATCCATGAGCTGAGCATGAATCACACAAACTCAAGGCAGCCTTGCTTAAGAAATCGCTGCTGCCACAACTGCTGTGCCCTTGGTTCAGCATGACTCATTCCAGTAAGGGTGGCAGAACCAGGTAACAAATAAGAGATGACTGTTGCTCTTTAGATTTTCTATTCCTTTTCGAAACAAAGGTGGTGTGGGCTTATTTCAAAACTATTTGATCCTGGAATAGTGACACACCTTGCTGTGGAATAATTTACCAAGATCATTTGGATTTCTTTACAGATTTAATGTAGGTAATCATTACAATGTATTTAAATAGTTGATACTGTATATTAGATTAGCTGTGATATACAAACACTAGCTTTCAAGACCTCAAAAGTCTAAACATTCCAGTTTCAATGTTAATAGGTGGGCTGCATCTAATATACTGGTATTGCACAGGTATTAAGCTTGAGATTCAACACATTTCTATAACTGGGGTTTATGAATTAAAACTACAAATAGTTTAGTAGTTGTGGCTGTGTTTTAATGCTGTATTATTAATGGTAACACTTAAGTTTAGGGATCTGTTATAAGTGGTTATAAACAATCTATAAACATGTTACGGTATTAATTAAGCTATTAACAATATAATATGATTAGAAATAATGAATGTATTATTATACATTTTTGTCATTGTTTTTTGCGCTTGTGTTTATAATCGTTTATAATGGATATAGTCTGTCTTGTAAGTAGCTAGCCCACAGTCACACTTATCACTCAATTAAGGTTGTCACAATGTCCTTGCACACTCATGAAGTGCTATCACAACCAGGAGATGGCTGAGAGAATGATACATATGTCTTCCTGTGAAGCATAGGTCCCTCCTGGCTTTCTCCAGCCTGGGACTCAAAGAGTTTTATAGAAACTGAAGAAATCTGCCTTATTTATCATCCCTGGATACAGCCAGTTTCAACCACAAGCTTCTGGATGTGTGCTTCATTAAAAATGTAATTGTCCTCTAAGGACTCCAGATCTGTAAGGAGTTTGAATCATGGGTCCTTGAATTAAATATGATTTATTAAACTTCCTAGGCAAAGACGTTTTCTCATCTTCATCAGCCATGCTAGTGCTTCCCAGTAGTGTTATTGTGCTTAAAGTGTATATAAGGACCTTTTTATATTATTGTGTTTCATGTTCCCATGTTTTGCTACAGCTGTTTAAGTAAGGTGTGTGTATTGCTTTATTTATTTATTTTTATATATAGCTTTGTCACTTTTTTTACTTTTAAATTGCAGTGCTCTCTGTCTGTTTCTATTATAGCTCCAAGATGGCCTCCCATGTATTTCTCAGAACTACATTTCCCATCATCCACCTGCTCACTGGTAAACCATCTCAGTTACATATGTGAGCAGGAGGGTGATGGGAAATGTAGTTTGAGTGGTCCATGCAGGTCCATGCGAAGCCATCTTGGAGGCAGTGGAATGCAATTTAAAAGATTAAAAAAGTGGTCAAAAATAAATAAAACAATAGACACATCTTACTTAAACAGTTGTAGCAACACATGGGAACATGTAACACAATAAAATAAAAAGGTCCTTATATACCCTTTAAACCTGTACTTATTCAGCACAGTTTAGTAGCAATGAAAAGTAATCATTTGCACTGTCAAGGCATTACACACGCTTTAAAGTACTAACCTGGGCATAACATTGTGCTTACATAGTAGCTACTTAGTAATTACAATTGAATTGAAACACTGTGTGGTATCTGCCTCTCACAATACCTCTCAATTGCCATGTTGTCGGGTCTGTGCCTGTGGGACTTCTTCCAAAGACAGAGCCCCAGCAGGGAGTTCTGTTTCAAAGTCTTTTTTGTCTTCCATGAAGCCCTGTGTGGATTGAAATGCTGCCTCGTGTATTACAGACAGCCAGAAGAGAAACTGGCAAATCTGATGTGTTGTTGCTAAAGGGAAATGTCTGGGGGAGGAAAGGAATGCAATACAGGGTACTGAGATAAGATTGATTTCCTAGAATAATGGAACAGAAACAATCTCAAAGCGCCTGTAGGATGAGACTGCTTTCTAGGCTTGCCTATCTGTTCTCAAGCATCCCCTTCTATTGGAGAAAAATACTGAAATCTCTGTGTTTATTATAATTCTTCTTCTTCTTCTTCTTCTTCTTCTTCTTCTTCTTCTTCTTCTTCTTATTAGGTAAGGTAAATAAACTCTGGAACTGAAAATGGCAAACAAAGGTCATGCCAGGAACAGAGCAGTGCTCCATTAATAAATACAGCTCCCAACTGGGGGAACCAGGACAGTCTTTAAAATAAAAGAGATGGCTCATCTCTTTGGGGTTTTGTGGTAAATATATACTGTATATACGAGAGGAATATATTTATTATATGTGCATAAACCAAATCTAAAAAAGAACTACACTGAAATTGAATATGTGTGGTTACATAGCTATTGCATTGTAATTACACAAACACATTTGTAGTGTAGAGTAATTACATTACAAATGGTGTTAGCAAATATAGCATTGCATTGCAACCTTTTCAAGGAATGGGAACAACACCAGTGTCCCAGGTATGATGACATCATTAAATGATTAAGACCAGGATGAATGTTTTGTGGGTTCAGTTAACGATTAAGAACATTACATTGATGTATCTCTCGCTAAACTTGATGTTCTGAGTAAAACTACAATACCCTTTCTGTTTTGTAGGAGGAGGAAATGGTATGATTTATTTCCTTGTCTGCTTGTTTTAAGAGGAAGTGACCCATTTTATCTGGTAGGTCACTTCCTCCTTCCACAAGACACATATAGCATTTCACAACAGACTCCAGACTTCTCTCACTGATCTTTAGGACTTTAAAACTGGTACTGTAGTACTGAAAGAAGCATTTATTTGGTCACAGCAGATTTGGGTCATATTTCTATGCAGATGCCAGAGGGTGATAGCAATCCGCTGTGCCATCCATTTTCATCCACCACATGCCAGAGTTAAATTAAATTAAAACAGAGTAGCTAAAATTTAAGATTTAACAAAAATAAAAAGTGCCTATCTATTTCCAGTCTGCTTGCTTGCTTTCCTAATTAATGCCTCTAAGTGACTTTGCGTTCCACTTCAGGGCCTGATTTGGAAAGTTGAAATCCAAAGGCCATCAGAGGCAAGTGCTTTTTTGCTTCACTGCTCCTGCCTTTCATACTTCGTGGGCTAGAAACCTTTGCCATGTCTGAGTGTCCTGTGACCAGTGACGGTTGGAGTGACACAACTGTCAGTGTGATATTAGGGTCTCACTCATGTGCTGGCTCAGGACACTGCCAGTGTGACACATTCACTGATTAGAACATAGTGAACCGCCTCAGGATCAGTGGAGAGACCTTATATATTTCCTATAGCTGAACTAAAATATATCAGTGTACAAATTGTTTGCTTAAAGAGCAACAGTGACATTATTACAGAATGCTGTTACAAGGATCTCTAGTGAAGCACTTTAAAATTACTAGCTGTCAGAATATGTACAAGTGTGTTTTTCAGAATGCATTCTCATAGCACATGAAAAATGCTGAGAGTATTTAACTAATGACAAATATCCGATCACCTACTGAACAAGACAGGGACCTCCAAGCATGCTTAAAGCCAGGGATATAAAGGATCATGTAAAAATATTATTTAACAGCAACTGCAATTTGATCCCGATCAATAAATATGAATGCTGTAAAAGGGAGATCTTGTCCTGCTCACTACCAGAACAGGACAGCATTTCATTGGGCAAAACTGACCTTTATTGGAATATTATCATTGTCATTTATGGTCAACCGATACTATATTGCAAACAATATAAATAATGACATAAAACTTAAGCGTCTTCCAGTCTGACAGCCACCCTCTCATATACTAGTTAATTTTTGAAAGCAGAAGGACCGAGTGACAGCCATTAGAGTCGAGAACTTCAAATACCCCCCTGCGAAGTGGTTGCTAAGTGATGATGAGCAATAGCCATTTCCTGTTACTCAGGGCTACCCAGCAACCAGGTCAATCTCTCCACATTACCTATGCAGCAGATGTGATGTCAGTCACAAATCACCACAGTAGCAGCATCAATCTCAGTTAAAAGACAAATTATAGTTCAATTGGAGAACCACTTTAGTGCCCCACTATTGTTTCAAAGGGATCTTCTTAAATGTTAATATAGATTTCTTGCCCAGTAGAACAATTTATTATAGTTATACATTTTATGAGATCAATATATAAGTCTTATGCATGTTTATTAGTCAATTTCAATACTGGCAAATGTAACTAAATGTACCTTTTTTAGTCTCTTGACAACTTTTTCTGACTACACCAAATACAAAAAATAAAATCAAAATTTATTAACAAAGCCTTGTAATATGGTTGATAACCTAAAGATTTAGGATTACCCAATGCTGTAAAATGCTTTTTAAAAAATCCAGCTATGGTTTATGCCAGCAGGGTATGAACCCCTCAACATATAAATCAGATGGTCTTGCAAAACTTACAATAGGAGCTAATTAAACCCAAAGGCTGTCAGTTCAATTGATCTGAATAACAGATAACCCAATTTTATTATTTAACCAACATCTTCAACAGTGTCACTTTTGATCGATTTTTAAGGCTTTCCCAGACTGCCAATGTCTTCCACTATTTACCAGTGTTGTTTATTTTCTGAAAATAACTTTTTACAATATTGATTGATGTGTCGATCAATGCCCTGCAGATCAACTGTCTTACCTGGATGTCAAAACTGAATGCACAGCTGGGATCTGTTTACCAGTTGTGAGAGTTTAACACTGGGCTGGCAGCCTTGCATTTGATAAAGGGCAATTCGACATATTTCACAGAAGTAGGAGAACCGATAAAAAAGAAAGTTCAATAAAAAGCAGGTCTCTGAGCTCACCCCATCATGGGCTTTTCAATATCACCTCTGTTAATTTAACCACACTAGAGTGTTGATGGGCAGTTGGTAATGCTATGCTGTAGTCATACATACAGACCTATCATTACAGATATTTCTAGCTCTGTTCAAGTGATACTGGCTGGGTTTCAATATGAAAGCTTTTATGACACTCCTGTTCTTATTGCTGCATTATAGTATCAAATGACAAACAAAACTCTAACACAGACTATTATGTTATATAGTTAGCCACTGTAACCCACGCTCAGTCCATGAATACAAAGTCCTCATTCACGGTTGTGATCAGAAATGGGAATTACAACTGACTGTCAGCAATGGAAAGACCTGACAAAATGCCCCTGTCACATGCTGCATTTGAACAGTTAGTTAACGATGATACAAGCCAATCGGTATTCACAAAATACCTTATATGCAGTTTCTACAGGTTTTAATCCATAACACAATCCATAAAATACTTGTCCTACTCATTCTTTCCTAATAATTAGGTTGTTCAATAATTAATGCTGGAATCATGACGGCTAGTGCTTTCTATTAATAAGCGCAGGCACAACTGTACAGCAAAGGAAACCAGAAATATTTTCTAGAAATGTGTAGATTTCCATTCAGTATTTTTGTACAAGAGAAGTTATGAGTCATTCCATACAGATTTTAAGCAATGAGGTGTTTTTTTTTTTTTTTCTATGGGTAAATATCAGGACTTTCTTCCTATGCATCGGGACGCGGGACATTTGCTAGGAAATCGGGACTGTCCCGACCATCTAGGGACTGTTGGCATGTATGATAACGTGATACAGAAATGTGCATTAACTCTGTGGCAGTATTTTGATCCACCGCTGTTTAGCTCAATTGAATAGACTCCGATAGCTCTTATCGTTGTTTTTTAGTTTATGAGAAAGGGGACTAAACTCCCCACTGCAGCAGAAGTTCAGTACGTTTGAACTTTAGTCTTTTGTTGTTTTGAAGCGTTCTCTTGGCATTTGAATGATGATCTCACACAGAGCCCAGTTTGCTCAGGCTGATGGATCCCCACTGGCACTCAGGATTATACAGAATTGTCACTCTGTGCAGGTACAGTACAAGTTGTAACCCAGGGGCTGATGAAACCAGAAATAGTGACTAAATGCTATTTGCCACCCATTGTTGAATATCTTCTTCTCCCAGGTGTGTTGTGTTTGTTTATTTGTTTTGTTTATTTATGTGATGGCATGCCTTTCAGCTCTGGGCGTCCTGTTAAACTATTGAAATGTACAGCCCCTCCTTGACGGAAAACCAATTCATCTCTGGCCACAAAAAGCGATTCTGGAATACTTTAAAATACCAACAGCTGAAAATAAAGAACAACCCAACGTGTCTATTATATTGCTTGTTTTGATCTTTGCTGTGGTATTAAATAATAATATAAATGTATTTACCTAATCCGGTACATTTATCAAACTGCACGAATCGAAAATAAATTAGATTGTTTTCATCTTTTTTATTTAGTTTCCCGGGCAGTTGTTAATCAATGCAAAATGGAACAATGGTTCGCATATGAAAGTTTTGAAATGCTCACCAAGAGCGCTGAAAAAACGCAGAACCGATTTATTGACCTGTTTATATTTGTTGAGGCTGAGTAAAACTAAGCTTATGTGCGAAGGAGGAGTTAACGTGCATGCTTACACACCTATTCCACCTGCGACGTTTTTCTTCAAACAGATTTTAACCGTTTCCTTCCCATTGCATCTGCAAAAAGATGGTAGTGAAGACATACGACCAGGTGTTATCTGCATTACCGGTCCTACTTTTATTATTATTTACAGGAGTGAACACGGTGCTAAGTCATTCACCCAAACTGGCTGCAGATAAGGACGAGCTGCAGGGAGCACTGTGTTCTGTCTGTGTCGCTCTGATCAATGTTATTTTTGTAGCGCAAGGAGGCAAGAGAGTAGACATGCAAACGTAAGGAAGAATAGACTTGCGTGACAAGGACTCGTCATTTCGAGGATACTCTTCGCGAAGTGGAAGCAAAAAATACAGTGTACGATTAAACGGGTTTATATGCAATTTGCAGATGGAATTTGAGCTTGAATCTGAAAAGGATCACGACGAGCATTTAGTCCAGCAGCAGCAGCAGCAGCAGGACGCGGCGTTGATGGTGGTTTGTGTACATAATCATTACCAAAACGTGAATTCTTCAGAGAAAATTAAATGGGAAAAAGCGCTCGGTTCTTTTTTTCTGCCAGTTACCTCTTGATAAATGAAACCTGGTAGACCGAAGTTGTTATCTGAAGTTTATGGAGATAATATTTTACCTGTGCTCAGGTATGTGAAAAGTAACCGATCTTAATTATAACCTACAGCTTATATTAAAAAAGACGTATAATTTATTTACTGCGGTGCTAATTTTATAGCTAGATGTATTATCACAATAATGTACATTCTATACTTATGGTAATTTTTTCCAAAAGCTGTTTCAAATTATTACTGTAATTTATATATCTGTTCCTAACTTTGCATTTCTTGTTTCAATGTACTACACCACTATGTTATTTAAACGTATTGCACATTACGCAGTGCAATTACTATTACAATATATCTACATTGTTGCAAAACATAATGGGATGCGATGATTCTTATGTTGCTAAAGTACGGTATATATTGTTTGAGTCCATCTATAAAATTGAGATAACAGTTCTATAGATTCGCTACTGGTAATACATGATCCAGAGATGTACTGTTGTCATATACTCTACATAAACTACAAAAAAAAATACATGTTGGTAAGGGTGTGATTGTGTGTGCCTACATGTTGGTAAGGGTGTGATTGTGTGTGCCTACATGTTGGTAAGGGTGTGATTGTGTGTGCTACAGTGGGTACATTCACCTGCACACTTCATGTGCATAGGCGTGTGTGTTTGTGTATGATTCCAACATTCGAAATTATTTTTGTGCTGTGTTGTTAGTCTGGTACAAGTAACTATTTTTCACTGTACATTGCTTTCCAGGAAGATAAATAACATTCGATTTTTAAAAGCTTTTCACAGCACTGACTTAAGGATTTAAATTAAAACAGTCAGAACTTTGCCTGTCCTCTGTATATTATGTATTATCACCGTTCCTGTGAGGAAATACGCTTTTTAAACTGTTAACTGAATGCAGACTATAAAATATGGCTATTTTACACCTATGATGTTATACAGATTACCACCACTGTACACACCTTAATAGAATAGACTGGTGAATAACCGACAGAAATGCCTGTTAATGCCATGTAAATAAAATTCACCACAAGTTGTACACAGTATATGTATATTCTGCAATTGTGTCTGGAATTAAATGTTGTCACATGAGCTCCGGTGCTGTCAGTGGGGGAAGAGGGAGAGCTCTAGTCACAAAAGAACAAAGTTGGCAGCAGCATAAAATGTGATTAATGGTCTTTTGCTCTCTTTTTTCCAGCTCTCTTTCTCCCTATCCCCCCAGTCGCTGGCAGCTCATTCCGAATCGGAGTTGGCAGCAACTACTCCAGCGCCTGTAAGTAATCCCTGTCATCTTCGTAATGCTGAAACATGACTTAATGGCCCACTACTTTGGAAATGTGTGGAGCACTAATGCATGGAGGGATGCTTGTCACCTCTTGTCTGTCTTTTCCAGGAATAATGAAAGAAAACGGGCAACTGGGAGCAGAGCCGGCAAAGGAATATTCACACCTGCTGTGCACATGCAAAATTGGCTAAAAAACAAGAGAAAGCACAGAAATCCCAGAACTATGAGATTGTCATTAACTGTTCATCTTGATTGGGGCTTAGTTTCAAATGGGATATAAAAATCTATTAAGCAGTGGTGCTTCAAGGTTTTATTGCACTGTTAGAAGTCAGTGGGCTGCTGCCAGATGCTGCCATTAGAAAACTGTGTTTGCTTGTACTTGTATATATCCTTAAGGATATGTTTTTTAACTTTATATGTTCTTACAGTGGCTGTAGGGCATGATGATCAACTTTTTTATATTACTGATAGCTCTAATTTAGTATTTACAGTCATGCATTTTCTAGTTCTGATATATTACAAATATGTTAGATCCCATCAGTGCTTGTTTTAAATGTAATATACTGTGTATTGTATGTCCAATATCCACTTAAGTGTGGAGCAACTTTTATAGGTGTCATAATGCTCATACAGCAGCTGTCCATGTGCGCTGCAGTATAGTCATGGGTTTTGCATTTACTGGTAGTTTCTTGAAATGTGGTTCTGTACACATATCGTACAGTATATCAATCAATTATTATGTTGTTTTTACTTGTCCCTTATTCAAACACTAATATTCAATGTTTTTTTGTTGTTAAAGTATTTTGTTGTTTCATTGATTGCATTTGTATGTTGGTATAAAGATACAGTAGCTTTGGGGAGTTCAGTGCTTGTGATCATCACTCACATCATCTTCAGTCCTGGAAACCCCTGACAGCAGGTATTGGAGAGTCCAGTTGACACATTAGTCTCAGCTGATGTGCTGTTAGCCTTCCCTGGCTTGTGTAACCAGAATCGCTGTCTCTATCATGTTTTTTTTGTGCCCCCAGATGAGAAGAACATCCTCCCATGCCGAAAGGAGGAGCTCCAGTGTGGTAAGGGGCTCTGCCTCGTTAACTGGCTGATATGTCACTATAAGAAGGACTGTGGCAGGGAGTTGATGTCGATCAAATTGATCTGCTCAGGTAAGCACAGCTTCACTTCTTATGTACTAGCTGTAAATAAATAGATTTTAGTCACATTGTATAGATGTTTGAAATTGTTTATTTTCATAGACTCCTGGGGAAGATTGCATGTTATAGTGTCTCATAATTACATTGTAATAAAAATGTTACTTACACATTTTGTTGTGTAGTTACAATGCAACTACATTTGTAACAACGCAACAATCTTACAAAATGACCATTTTAGGGAGTTTCTAATTTCTTTTTGGAATTTGGCTGTCTACACATTTTTTTGTCTATTTACAATGTAATTACTCTCTGTGCAATTACTGTATATTATAATATTATCATTTTAATGTATTCTACTGTAACGTTGTCTTAATTTGTTTATCTGGGTGTAATAATTTTTTTAAATAAATGTCAACTGCACGTTTGTGAGGATGAATAACAAAAGTGTTGCTGCTTGCTTTAGCACTTCCTATTTTAGGTTAATTGGGAATGACAAATGTTTTTACCTGACAACAATCACATGTTGTAACCACGCCAGCACTGTAAAGAAAATGCTGACCTGTTCACCCTCGCTGCAAGCAAAGGCAAGAAAATGACAGTGACAGCAGAGGCACAATTTATTTATTTATGTGAAATATTTATCTAGTGGTGTCTGTGGCTTGACAGGGTATGAATTGATCAATTTTAGAGCTTTTTTAGCTATTTGTACCACCTGCACACTTTATCATACAAAATAAAACTGTTACTATGACTACTACCGTATATACCCCAATGAATTGGAAACATGATGTTAATATGAGACCAAAGTAACAAGCATTTTACTGTTTTATGAATTAAAAAGCGCATTGTTTGAAACACTGCTTGTTAGTCTAGGCAAGCTTTTTTTTTGTTGGTTTTAAAATGTTCTTTTCCAATTCATCATCGATTTATGTAAAGTAAAACTGATTCATTTTTGGTGCAGGCCTAATAAAACACAGCTGTAGGCTGAAACCTTTTTTTTAAATAACTTAAGCTACCCAGGGTAATGCTTTGCTAGCATCTGCAACTGGGATTGAGTTGAAAGCTATCTCAATCAAGAGCAGATCTATATCAAACTTCTCTGAGATTGTATTCTCATAGTATGAGTTTGGAATAAGGACTAAGGGGTCTGTTCTCAAAAAAGCACGTGAACCCAGCGTAGCCTGGATCTACATGCGAGATACGCACCCCCACAATATGTGCATTCCCATACAGAAATCTGTGCCGCGTATCTGGCTGTGGGTGGGGATTGTCATTCTGTGGACTCTGGAATGCACATATGGCTTGGACAAAGACACGCCTCTGAATGGCCAAGTAAAGGTGCCCGGAGTTTGTGTTTGACTAGTATTTCTCACACAACTAACAGCATTTAGTAACAGTAATTTGAGTTATAACATTTGTTTTAAACATTGAAAGAACATTTCCTTTCAACAACAAAAGTGTCTCGTCTTTTGCCGTTTCAGAATGCAAATATTTTTCACGTGTCTGTGGGAACTCCTATTTTTTTAGCTAAACCATGCCTACTTTTAATTCTGCATGCCCTGAAGCACGTATCTGTGCTCCAGATGTGTGCTCACTTTTCTCACTTGCATTCCAGAATGCAAATAGCAGCTCCGACCCCGCGTAAACCCTTCTTACGAGGTGCGTAAGTCCTTTGAGAATATGCCCCTAAGAGAGGAAACCTAATAAGCATCCAGTGCAAAGGACGGTGCAGACAGATTTTTAACCGTGGAATTCAGAAGAAGAAAACAATGTAGTCAGAGGGCTATTAATTAATTATATATCATACAGATGGAACTGACAGCCCTAGTATTATATTGGAATGATAGAAACACATTGTGGCATGCAAGTTGTTTGCTATCAGAAACTATAAAACCAATTCTGCACCTACTCTGTATCAATTTGATCTGTTTAGCATTGTCAACAGTAAGAGGTACATAAAGTCACTCCATTAGAAGACTAGATACTAGTCTGAATCTCAGCTCTATATATCGTGCAGCTTTACCCATATCGGCACAAACTAACCCTTATGTAACATTTCCACCACCAGTATCAGTTCAGTGATTGATGCCTTTCAAACACCTACCCAAGATTACCTTTTCATCCAGCTAGAGTGTTGGTTTGCCCAGTGCTAATGCAACTTGACCTTTCAGTAAATTGATTACAGAAGAAGGCTAGCCAGCACAGTTGTGAAAGCAATGCAGATCACAAATGTCAGGTTGTACATCTCTCTATGCTGAACTAGCCTCAGTGCTAAACTAGCCTAGATAGCATGAGAAGTAGGAACACATTACATTTTACAGACAGCTTCTATACTGACAGAACTAAAGCAAGAATTGATAATATACTATTGTCAAATCTTACGGTATATTCCAAAACTATCTTTATTTTTAATGAAGAGTTTGTGGAATGTTAACACAGGTTTTGCATTTCTGCTACCACAGGGATGTGTTCAGAGGATGTCCTCTTCTGACAGGACATTTGATTGAATTATAATAATAACAATATAATATCTTTATTTTTCTATAGCGCTTTTTGTAGTGGACCACCATCACAAAGCGCTTTACAGAGGTAGGCTGTGAACTGTGCATTATATGCAGAGTCACTTACAATAGGGCATTGATTTAACATCTCATCCACATGATGGAGCACAAGGAGGTTAAGTGACTTGCTCAGGGTCACACAGGGAGTCAGTCAGTGGCAGAGGTGGGATTTGAACCAGTGATATTCTGGTTACTAGTGCTGGACTGTAACCACTGGACCACACTGCCTTCTAATTGCACTTTAGAAACAGGAAAATAACATGCCTAATAAATCATGTTTTTTTTATTATTGCTGTCTATTGATTTCTCACTTAGTGGCTTGTTTTACTGTACATGTTTGTATTAGCCTATATTCACACACATTCTAGTAACCTATAACAACTGTTAAGACGCAGGTTATACGCTAAATGAAGAACGGTTCAACAATTAGGTGAAATCATAGACCAAGTTTTAAGATTCGTAAGCCACAGGTTCCAAGTCTGATTACCCTTGACCTTGTAACAAGGTATGTACAGGTTTGTTATTATTTTTTTTAGCTCAGATACATTCTTGTTCTCACTTTTTGCTCCCCCTTTCATCATTTTCATTCCCTCTGCCAGAAAAAAAAAGTCAAGGAAATTCATTACTGGTTCCTTGTTATTTTCTTATTTTGTAATACCGATTTGTATTATACTATTGTGAATATATTACTAATGTACCAGTATAGTCTTTTATTTGAAGGCACATTTATGTGGATTTACAGTAGGCAGAAGTACAAGTGAAATAGTAATTAAATAATATATTTATACTGTAAATACCATAAATACTAATTTACTGTAATTACCCATAAATATAAATCTTATCTGCAGAATATGAAAAACATATTTGATGCTAGTTATCTCAACACTTAATGTATGTAGGGTTCTTCATTTTTGGTGTTTATTTTTGAGGATCAAGGACAAAACTCATAATGCTGAAATAAGCAGGGAAAGTAAAGGAACGTTTATTGTTCTTTTACCAAATCTTCCTTCCTGCACGCCACGCTAACCTTGTTGATGGTGACCTTTTCTCAGCCGTTGCAAGGTGCGTTGTGTCTAACCTGACAGAGGCATCAGCTAGCGAGACCTTTCCATTAGTCATAGTCTTCTGGTTCTCTCTACGGCCTCCAGAGTTAAACCCGCTGAGCCGCTGCCAGTGTGAGGCTCATTTGTGACAGACACACTCCAGTGGTCCCGAGATTGAATCTCATCACAGCCTTTCTCCTAAATGCAACTGTTTCATCACTGTGCTAGATGGTGTGTACGTGCCTGTACAAAGGTAACACTTTAAGTGTCTGTAATTACTATGTATTTTCATAGTAGTTACTTAGTAAATACATATGTACTTACACATAATTACAATGTTGTTATGCATAGTTCTTCCAATGTACTTGATGTATAAATCTTTTTGCACAATATAACTCTAACCCTAACCTAAACCCTTTGTGTGCTTACATATATTGTGTAAAACGATTTACACATTAAGTACATTGTACCTATGCATAATAACACTGTAATTATCTGTAAGTACACATGTATTTTGTAAATATAAAGTAAATAGAGACACTTAATGTAAAACGTTGCTGTAGGGGTCACATGCATCTGTCAAATAACACAGGGAGTTAGATGCACAGCCCAATAGCCCACAGTTGAGAAGAGACAGTTGGCTTCCATCATTTTTGCCCATCACTCAGCCAAATTAATTTTACTGACCCCTCGGCACTGCCAAAAATAACAGGAGCAGTCTGATAACACAATCACTGTAAACATCTGTTTCAGAAATACTGACAAGAACCGTGCTGATATGCAAACACTATTGTCTTCCTTATTTCCTCCCCACCCTCCAAGACACAGCTTTTCCTCCTGTTCATATTGAAATGATAAAAAAAACATGCAGGTAAGCTAGCATTATAGTTTTTTTTTTTAAATGATTACACTTTTTTATTGATATTAACCACAGACTCATTGATATTAACCACAGGCTTTCATTTAGCGAGGTTGTGTTTTAGAAGGCTGATCTGAGAGTTTAAATTTAGCTTCTTTTTTAATATATCTGTCATATGAAATGAACACAATATTCTTCCTTTAATGGCCTTGCCTTATAGATTTGGCAGCAAAAAAGATTCCAGAAATAACTGTCAATAGTTTTTTCATGCCAAAGACCCAGCACCAACAGCATGGCTAGAATTCAGAACAAAACAAGGATTTTACCACTGAGCTTAAAGTGCACCTTGAATCCATCTTGCGTTTTAGAATCACGTTGCACATATTTGGTTTCAGTCCTCACATCCTGGCTTTTAAACATTTCTTCTTTCTAAATACAGTTGGTACAACGGAGCGTAACCATTCACCGGTCCCCCTGCAACACTCTGCCAAATGTGGTATTTCTTACATCTTCAAGGGGCAGGATGGTGCACATGTACCATATGGAAATAAAAAAAGGGAAGTAAGTATTGGCTATAATTTATAGGTTTTTCCCAAAATCGCTAGTTTTTATCCCACTCAAGGAAAATGTATGCAGGAGATTCTTGTTAAAATGAAGGACATAAAAACTAGGTGACAGTTTAACTCAAGTTCCCTTGTCACTGAAAACAATTAAAGACTTTGCAGGTGGTAGGACTGAAATGGCAGATGTCTAGCGAATTCTCCCAGAGCCTCTTGGAAGAAAAGCTATTTTCTTTGTAATTAGTGCAGGGCTTTCCTAATAGGATCTATTAATTGCTACGGCAAGCAGCTGGGGGAATGGAGGGAGGGAGCTAGCAGCGATGGAACATTGCCCTTCACTGATATTATTGAAATACTATATTAGGTGAAACTTGTTCTGCAGGGGTGGTTAATTGTACACAGACTGGCCATAAAATTGTAGAAAGGCCTTCACAGACCACAATGCATTGTTCCCTGTGCACTGTTCGATCACGTGGAAAGAGGTGTGTCTTGTTCAGTGATGAAGGTTCCTGTAATTTGGACTACTGCATGTGTTTTGTCACAATACTCATAACCCGTTCACAAAGGGGAGTTTTTCAAACACTGCAAAACACTGCAAAAATTCTTGATGTGTTTTTACATTCTAAAAATGTATTTTGTAACAGTTGTTTTGTAAACCACAGATAAATCTTTTAATATCTTTGCAAATGTGGGTTGGTACATTTTTAAAAAATAGACAAACGACCCCATCCTTGCAGACGCAGCAAGAGCTGGTGAAAGTCCCATTCATAGTTGTGTGCATCTATTGCTTGCAAAATCACAGAGCTTTAAATGTTTGTACAAAAAAGGGTTGTTAAGGCAGATTCCAATAAGCTGTGAATAGCTTAAGGCCGGTATCTCTGATGGATATGTGACCTTTATGTATTCATGGAAGAATTATATACTTGTGTGACCCAAGATAGAAAAGCTACAGGGATACTGCATACCTGATTCTCAAAGGCTATACATGTGTATTTATTAAATTGTGTAACAGTTCCTTAAGAGTTTCATGCCTTGGCTGCAATTTTAATCTTATGATGTGCAAACAAATATGCCACTCGAGAGTGTTATTGATTTGAGTATTTCATCTGAGGTGGTTTTATAACATAGTACCGGTGGTACTAAACGGAACTTATCCTAGGATTGCATTTTAATTATGGTGCCGCTAATCTTTTCTGTAGAAACAACAACTGTGATAATGATAACAGAGGATGTTTGACATTTCATAAGTTGTTATCCTTATCATAGTTTTTATTATTTAGTATTTTTAATTTTTTAATTTTTTTAATAGCGGAGCACTAATTAAAATGTACTCCTGGGACTAGTGCCAATTTGCTGTAGTATATACAGCTTGAGTTTAAATGGATCATCTTGAAATGTGTATTCATTTTTTTTTATTTCAAATAATCTGTTTTATTTTTAAACACAACAGCAACATACAGAAGTATGAAACATAGTTTTCCAGTCTTGTTTTTCTGTTGGTTTTATTTCTAACAGCCAATAGAGAGAGAGAGAGAGAGAGAGAGAGAGAGAGAGAGAGAGAGAGAGAGAGAGAGAGAGAGAGAGAGAGAGAGAAAGGTCACTTGATGTTGTGCTCAGATGAGCAGTCTGCTATCTGCCCTGGCAGATCTCGTACGGGGGCTGATAGCAGAGATCAGATGGTGCTTCAGGATGACCTTGAGCTGCTGAGTCGCCTTAATGTAAAATTGATTTCGGAGGGTAATTTGGGAGCTTGCATGCCGCGCCTCCAGACTACTGAGTGCCAGTCATATTTAAACCACACAAAAATGGGAATGTCTCTAAAAATGTGGAAAGCAAGATTATACAGTTCTTAAAGCAGGAGTAAAACTAAGAAAGAAAACAAAATCACTGGGTTCTATAAGAGCAATGGTGTCTTGAGTCCAAATCAAATACAGCTGGTCTGTTTTATACAGACTAACACACTTTCCTAATAATGTAATTTTACAGTACAGTATTTTCCTTATGTCGTGTTTCCTTTATTCTGTAATTTGTAACTATGTCTTCAAAATGACTGTTTCTGTGCATTTACATTATTTCACAGGAAAAGCATAAATGCCAACAGTGAATTAGCAGCACGTTCACGTAAAAGTGTTTGCTCACACAAAAATGGACACTGAAGCATATAATATATTATAGAGGTGCATTATTCAATATTGCCTTTGCATAGACTGTAACCTTGTTGTAACCTAGTATAATTTTAACCTCTGCAGTATAATTGGGCTAGTTTGAATGTCTTAAAGAAGAAAACACAATTGTCTGTTTTGTTTCCCAAACTGTATCAGAGATTGATGTCATTTCCAACTCCAACTGTCACAGTAGATTTTTTTTTTTTTTATTTAACACATTGTAGTGGCGGTAAAAATCCAACATACAACTTTCATCTTCCAAAACAGCTGTTTTATTATTATTATTTATTTCTTAGCAGATGCCCTTATCCAGGGCAACTTACAATTGTTACAAGATATCACATTATTTTTACACTCAATTACATTATTTTTTACACATTATTTTTACATACAATTACCCATTTATACAGTTGGGTTTTTATTGGAGCAATCTAGGTAAAGTACCTTGCTCAAGGGTACAGCAGCAGTGTCCCCCACCTGGGATTGAACCCACGACCGTCTGGCCAAGAGTTCAGAGCCCTAACCACTACTCCACGCCGCTGCTGGAATAAGCAGCACACCCCACGCTGACACGCAAGCCCCAGAGCCTTCAAAGTTACAACATTCATGCAGATAAGACAGTAGTCCCGTTCGGATCTAGTCCCCAGGGTGCTTTTCCCGCGTGGCAAGGTCAGCACAGGGGCAGAGTGGAGAAGCACAGCAACAACAAATCCTGCCGCCAGCCTCCGTTACAATATTTAACCTGGAAAAGTAGTTCCTTAGTAGTTACCAAATGATTGATTTACAATTTATGTGTCCAAATGATTACTAAGTTACTTCTTAGTAAGATGCACCTTGTAACTGAAAGCATAAGGGCCTCAAAGATCAGAGTTGAGGTAAACTGCAATAAAAGTAGTTGCAAAGGGCCATCCTAGCTGCAAGTAAAAATCGGGCAATGCATCCGCTGGTGTTTGACAGCTGTGTCAGTGTTGTGTCAAGTTTGTACACCATTGTAAATATTTCATATGAAGCTCTTCTCAGCTGCAACGAGTTTATGAGCCAAGATTTATGGGCTTTTACAACTGCTTGCCACTTAGTATTGGATGCATCTGACCTATTAATGGATGAGATCATAAATTACTCAAGTTAGCTGAAGGAAAACCATTTTTTCATCAGCCATTGAATATAATGAAAGCCCTTTGTTATCTTTGAGAAGTGCACACTGTAATAATACACTGGTCTTTGAGAGAAAAGTATTTTTTGAGCAATTGTGGGACGCCTAATGCATGAGGCTTAGTTAGGATTCAAAACAAATGTGTATATATACACTACCGTTCAAAAGTTTGGGGTCACTTAGAAATTTCCTTGTTTTCCATGAAAACATACATGAAATGAGTTTGAATAGGAAATATAGCAAAATGAATAGGAAATATAGTCATTGACAAGGTTAGAAATAATGATTTATAATTGAAATAATAATTGTGTCCTTCAAACTTTGCTTTCGTCAAAGAATCCTCCATTTGCAGCAATTACAGCCTTGCAGACCTTTGGCATTCTAGTTGTCAATTTGTTGAGGTAATCTGAAAAGATTTCACCCCATGCTTCCTGAAGCACCTCCCACAAGTTGAATTGGCTTGATGGGCATTTCTTACGTACCATACGGTCAAGCTGCTTCCACAACAGCTCAATAGGGTTGATATCCGGTGACTGTGCTGGCCACTCCATTATAGACAGAATACCAGCTGACTGCTTCTTCCCTAAATAGTTCTTGCATAGTCTGGAGCTGTGCTTTGGGTTATTGTCCTGTTGTAGGAGGAAATTGGATCCAATCAAGCGCCGTCCACAGGGTATGGCATGGCGTTGCAAAATGGAGTGATAGCCTTCCTTCTTCAAGATCCCTTTTACCCTGTACAAATCTCCCACTTTACCACCACCAAAGCACCCCCAGACCATCACATTGCCTCCACCATGCTTGACAGATGGCGTCAAGCACTCCTCCAGCATCTTTTCATTGGTCTGCGTCTCACTTAATGTTCTTCTTTGTGATCCGAACACCTCAAACTTAGATTCGTCTGTCCATAACACTTTTTCCAATCTTCCTCTGTCCAGTGTCTGTGTTCTTTTGCCCATCTTAATCTTTTTCTTTTTATTGGCCAGTCTGAGATATGGCTTTTTCTTTTGCAACTCTGCCTAGAAGGCCAGCATCCCGAGTCGCCTCTTCACTGTTGACGTTGAGACTGGTGTTTTGTGGGTACTATTTAATGAAGCTGCCAGTTGAGGACCTGTGAGGCGTCTGTTTCTCAAACTTGACACTCTAATGTATTTGTCCTCTTGCTCAGTTGTGCACGGGGCCTCCCACTCCTCTTTCTATTCTGGTTAGAGCCAGTTTGCTGTTCTGTGAAGGGAGTAGTACACAGCGTTATACGAGATCTTCAGTTTCTTGGCAATTTCTCGCATGGAATAGCCTTCATTTCTCAGAACAAGAATAGACTGACGAAGTTTCAGAAGAAAGTTCTTTGTTTCTGGCCATTTTGAGCCTGTAATCGAACCAACAATTGCTGATGCTCCAGATACTCAACTAGTCTAAAGAAGGCCAGTTTTATTGCTTCTTTAATCAGCACAACAGTTTTCAGCTGTGCTAACATAATTGCAAAAGGGTTTTCTAATGATCAGTTAGCCTTTTAAAATGATAAACTTGGATTAACAAACACAACGTGCCATTGGAACACAGGACTGATGGTTGCTGATAATGGGCCTCTGTACGCCTATGTAGATATTCCATTACAAATCAGCCGTTTCCAGCTACAATAGTCATTTACAACATTAACAATGTCTACACTGTATTTCTGATCAATTTGATGTTATTTTAATGGACAAAAATTTGCTTTTCTTTTCGAAAACAAGGAAATTTCTAAGTGACCCCAAACTTTTGAACGGTAGTGTGTATATATATATATATATATATATATATATATATATATATATATATACACACTACCGTTCAAAAGTTTGGGGTCACTTAGAAATATATATATATATATATATATATATATATATATATATATATATATATATATATATATATATATATATATATATATATATACAGTACTGTGCAAAAGTTTTAGGCAGGTGTGAAAAAATGCTGTAAAGTAAGAATGCTTTCAAAAATAGACATGTTAATAGATTATATTTATCAATTAACTAAATGCAAAGTGAGTGAACAGAAGAAAAAATCTAAATCAAATCCATATTTGGTGTGACCACCCTTTGCCTTCAAAACAGCATCAAGCATCAATTCTTCTAGGTACACTTGCACACAGTTTTTGAAGGAACTCGGCAGGTAGGTTGACCCAAACATACTTGGAGAACTATGCACAGTTCTTCTGTGGATTTAGGCAGCCTCAGTTGCTTCTCTCTCTTCATGTAATCCCAGACAGACTCGATGATGTTGAGATCAGGGCTCTGTGGGGCCATACCATCACTTCCAGGACTCCTTGTTCTTCTTTACGCTGAAGATAGTTCTTAATGACTTTCGCTGTATGTTTGGGGTCGTTGTCATGCTGCAGAATAAATTTAGGGCCAATCAGATGCCTCCCCTGATGGTATTGCATGATGGATAAGTATCTGCCTGTACTTCTCAGCATTGAGGAGACCATTAATTCTGACCAAATCCCCAACTCCATTTGCAGAAATGCAGCCCCAAACTTGCAAGGAACCTCCACCATGCTTCACTGTTGCCTGCAGACACTCATTCGTGTACGCTCTCCAGCCCTTCGGCGAACAAACTGCCTTCTGCTACAGCCAAATATTTCAAATTTTGACTCATCAGTCCAGAGCACCTGCTGCCATTTTTCTGCACCCCAGTTCCTGTGTTTTCGTGCATAGTTGAGTCGCTTGGCCTTGTTTCCACGCCGGAGGTATGGCTTTTGGCCGCAAGTCTTCCATGAAGGCCACTTCTGACCAGACTTCTCCGGACAGTAGATGGGTGTACCAGGGTCCCACTGTTTTCTGCCAGTTCTGAGCTGATGGCACTGCTGGACATCTTCCGATTGCGAAGGGAAGTAAACATGATGTGTCTTTCATCTGCTGCAGTAAGTTTCCTTGGCCGACCACTGCGCCTACGGTCCTCAACGCTGCCCGCTTTCTTTGTGCTTCTTCAAAGAGCTTGGACAGCACATCTGGAAACCCCTGTCTGCCTTGAAATTTCTGCCTGGGAGAGACCTTGCTGATGCAGTATAACTACCTTGTGTCTTGTTGCTGTGCTCAGTCTTGCCATGGTGTATGACTTTTGACAGTAAACTGTCTTCAGCAACCTCACCTTGTTAGCTGAGTTTGGCTGTTCCTCACCCAGTTTTATTCCTCCTACACAGCTGTTTCTGTTTCAGTTAATGATTGTGTTTCAACCTACATATTGAATTGATGATCATTAGCACCTGTTTGGTATAATTGTTTAATCATACACCTGACTATATGCCTACAAAATCCCTGACTTTGTGCAAGTGTACCTAGAAGAATTGATGCTGTTTTGAAGGCAAAGGGTGGTCACACCAAATATGGATTTGATTTAGATTTTTCTTCTGTTCACTCACTTTGCATTTAGTTAATTGATCAATATAATCTATTAACATGTCTATTTTTGAAAGCATTCTTACTTTAGAGCATTTTTTCACACCTGCCTAAAACTTTTGCACAGTACTGTATATATATATATATATATATATATATATATATATATATATATATATATATATATATATATATATATAGTATAGCCTCTCACTGTGAAATTCTAGACTGACTAAACTCTCCATGTATTGGCTTTTTATATCTGTTTTTATAGTCTGTTTGTCTCGCTCTGGCTGTATCTCTCTAGAGAACAGATTTCTGTTCAATTGTGATTGAGGACATTCTTTAGCACAAAGTAATGACAGCATCCAGATCTAGAGGTACAGTATACTAAGAGCTCTGCCTCTCTGTCTCTTTATCATACTTACATGGTATATGTTGGATGTAGGTCAAGGTGATTTATTTTTTCATGATACTGATAGCTCTAATTTTGTATTTACAGCTGTCGCAGGAGATTTATGTTTGGTCTAAAATTAATATCACATATCATTTATAATTAAAAATAAAGAATAATGTGTCATGATTAAATAATTGGATTATGTTTTTTTTCTATTTGTTTCATTAGCAAGTAAAGCTTGGCCATAAAAGAGTGATCAAACAATTGAAGTATGTGTTCTGCACATTGATGAGCACAAGATCCTTTAATATCCTTAGCTGATTACAATTCCCAACAAGAATGAGCAGCTATTATAATTGCAGATCATGCATTTACTCCTGTACAATGATTATTATGCAGCATTGTTAGAACAGAAACTAGAAGCAGGCCAGTAGCCCGACATATTGAAAGGGGTTCATAAAAAGAGAAATCCTCATGGCACAGTAGGAAGACATTGTTATATTATTGCTACTTTTTACTTGGACCTTACAGTGCTCCCAAAATAAGCAGACATGACATCCCATAATCCGAGACACTGCTGACATGCTGAATGTTCCACAATTTCCTAGCAACCACAGCACATATGCTATTTGCACATGCATTTTTAAAGCGCTGTATCTGTTTGAAACTTTTGTAATCACCACCAGGAAAAAAAATAATGTATTGTATTTGTTTATTGTCATTTTCAGTCATACACTTACCATGTCCCTTTGTAAAATATTGCAGTTCAACCAATACTGGTTGAAACAAATTTAGCAAATTATAAGACAACCTTTGAAAAAAATAACTAAAGGGATTAGTTTAAATACCCATTGAGTTTGCTTCAGCCCGCTAAACATACCCTTGTACAGTAGTAATGCCATTTTTATCTTATTTTGTCTTATTACTCTCTATCTCTAATCAATGCTTAGTTGCAGTAATTAAATTGAGGAACTTCCTGACAATTGGGTGCTTCTGGAGAATGATCAATACTCGCTCCTCACTTACTGTGGCTATAGAGTAATTTATAAAAAATAAATATAACAAAATACATTCTCCTGTGCACTGATGTGTGGGTATTGTGCTTGTCTCATACACTGTCCATCATCATTCAGAGAAAACACACCTTGTCATAGATTCTCTGACTTCAAAAGAAGAGCTATTTCCTCAGTAAAGAGCTGACTGTCTTTATTTATCTAGACCTGTACAATTCTCAGTGGCATTGAATGAACAAGTTTTTGATGAAAGCAGAAAAGCTGTCAGACTGCACTTGGTTAAATAATCTCTGCAGCTTCTGTCTTCCACAACTCACTCTTCTTGGCCAGCTCTTCTCTTAGGAAATCTCTGCTGTACAGCTGCCCATTTCCAGTCTCATTTGATCTGGTCACCACCTTAAATAATTCCCTTTCACTTATTTTTCCAATAATGGCAAAATGAAAAGCTTCACTTTGCACAGGACTTAAATTTTCAGTCCATAGTAATAAAGATGTATTACATTTAATTACATTTATTTCACTCTTTTATAAACATTTTACAGCTGATGCCTTAATCATGTGTCTTCATAAATGTCTTAGAGTGTAGGCAGAACAGTATTATTCAATTCTATATGTACAAAAATATTTTAATAGACAATTACTTGTAAACTGATAGCTATTTCAGTTGACTAGGTTATCTTATACCCAGTACTGCAAGTTGTTTATGTGCTTCAGAGCAAAGAGGCTTAGAGGACAGGGGTAAAAGAGAAGATAAAGAAAGCAATAGTGCCAATTCTTGATGCACCTTGGGAAAATAGAATGTTCAGCTCTGTAACAGTTTATCCTGAGTCATGTTCTACTTGCATGCTGGAAGATTTTCTCAAAGGGTTGATGGAAACAATTGGGTTTCAAATGATCAATTCAACCCCCCCACATTAATGCAGGTGATTGTTTTTGGTACTGTATGCGGGCAACGCGTAGTTTAGGGATCTGTTATCATGTGCAATCTATAAACAAATATACATTATTATTAGAAATATGAACATTGAGTTATAGTGCACTTTTGCAAATGTGTTGCTGTAACATGTTATAAAAAGGTTTGATATTAGACCACATATATAGCAATAGATCCCTAAACTGAATTGTTATTGGTACAATATTATGTAACGCAGTAAAAACCTGGCCTGTCACATGATTAGGTTCGAATGAGGTGGTCTTATAGAAGCTTATGCCACAAATAATAATAAGCAGAAAATGGATTGTGTGGATGTTAATTGGCATTTTCTTTGGCACTATCACATTACTTTATAGATGTAAGTCAGAAGTGAGCAGTGATTCATACTGTAAAGGATTAGGTGTTGTTTTCTTTTGTTACCAATGTTTTGTTTATACTGGTGGTACACAAGCAGATGTTCAATGCTTCCTGAGCTGGGTGCACTGGTCTGTGTCAGGAGAACCCGGCAGCAGATTCAGCACATGCACAATTAGCAAGGCTAATTACATTTTTTTAAATGAAAAAAAACCCTCTAAAGAGGATAACCACAGCGTTTAGAATGTAGGGCCGTATGAAATCCGTTTTATTATTTTGAATTTTCAGATTTATTTTTTCCTGATTTCTGATTTTTCGGTTTTAAAAATCTGTAATTTGTTAGTTAGTTCGTTTTTTTTTTATAACCACAAGTGTTTGATACATTGACAGCAATGCTGGAAATGCATGAAAAAAATATGACAAGAAACCATTGTGCAGTAGTCATTACAGTGCTATCTGCTCAGAATAACTTATAGGTAGTCGTTTTCCCCCAAGTGATAACGGTAGCTAGCAAATGAAGTGGCACGAGAGGCAGAGCTTTTTTACAGTTAAAATCACAGTCGTGTATGGTGGCTGAGAGGTGCAAAAATAGTTTTTTCATGCATTCCCATGACATGTGTTTCTTGAAGCCTCTTGTCATACAAACACCATGCTATTTCAATGTAATTTTTAAAATATATACATATATATATATATATTTTGTTTGTTTAAACTGATTTTGTGGTAATGTCCTCGGGCGACTGATTCCATTTTTCTCTCTGACTTCCGCGATTCCGTCCGTGTTCTCTGCAACGCCGATTTCATAGGGCCCTGAAAATGGATTCAGCACTGCAGGTATTTGTACTTTATTCAAAATTATGAGGCGAGGATAAAGAATAGCAAGGATAATTTTGCTTTTAAATTCCAAAGCCATGGACATAATAAGATTTTGTTGCAGAAGGACATTTGATACCCACACTCAGCGTAATGATGGTTTATAGAGCATCAATTCCCATTGAGATAACAAGAAGAGTGTCTACTGATGAATTAACAGCAGGGCTAATAGTGTTTCATGCCACTTCTTGTAGAGTAAATAATAATAGCGTGTTGGAGGAAACTGGCAGAAAGTCTAATGCTGAGTGGTTCTTAGACATTTTAGCAAAGACATGAGTGACATATACTGGAGTTTAATGCCAAGAGTGGAAAAAGAACAAGAAATTAGTGCACTTTACATTGAAAATGTGTGACATGTAATATATGTGAGCTGCAATGTACATTGAATATATATATATATATAGAGAGAGAGAGAGAGAGAGAGAGAGAGAGAGAGAGAGAGAGAGAGAGAGAGAGAGAGAGAGAGAGATAGATAGATAGATAGATAGATAGATAGATAGATAGATAGATAGATAGATAGATCTAGTCCCCAGGGTGCTTTTCCCGCGTGGCAAGGTCAACAAAGTAACACTTTGTTTCTTGCAAATGACATGTTGTAAAACACCGTTTTGCAAAAGTGTGTTAATAATATGAATAATCTTATAATAGTCTATGTACATTAGACTTTTATAGAACAAATTTAAGCTAAGGTGTTACCACAATCTTAATAGACTATTTGTCATGTCATATGGGATGTGCCAGAAATAGCCAATTTGTTTCCTTTATCTCTAATTTCATAACATCGACACCATAGAAGAGCACACAGGTCTACCCCTGTGAGGACACGCAGCTGACTTGACCAGAGCAGAGTGTCTCAAGGTCACTGGCTGTCTTGAATAGTGTGCTCCAGAGTTCACTAAAAGACATATGTATTGACTGTTTCTGATGTGGCAGAAGAGGAAGCTCAATATTTAGCTGCTCAGCGTGTTATCCCTAAAGATTACTTCACAGCATACAATATGCTCAAGTATATCTGACATCTAAATTGGTATACCTTAACATCTAGGCACTGCTCCCGACAAATAAAGGTTAGTATCTAAAGTGAAAAATGAAGGTTGTTAAGGTTAACATATCCCAATATTTGGAGGGAATGATTAATAGCTACAATGGTCAACAATGCCATCTTTGAAGGCAAAAGCATCTTAATGTCACAATTGATAAAAGGGCAAAAACCTCAATGCAGTACAAAATTGCTAAGAGGACCAATTGAAAAGATCGGTTACTGGCCACCAGTTACGTTGCCATGCAGAACACTGGAATGAGGTGTTGAAGAGCAGGGGTTTGAATGACGTGCCACTAGTAAACTAACTGAAACAAAAAAATTGCCTACCACTGCAATTTAGAAAAACTTTATGCTAAAGATAAACCACTTGAACTCTTCAGTGCAAGTCCATATTATTTTAAGCTATCTATCTTGTCTTGAAGTAAGTTGCTTTAATGGTAGTAATAGTTTTATGTGTGAAGCCTGTTAGCACAGTATTGATGGTTCTTTTTTAGAACAAGAATCTGTTGTCAGTGATGGCATTGTGATGGAGACATCAAACTTAAAAATGTGAGAGAGTAAAATATCAACCAAGTGTGCCTGCAAAATAATTGAATATAAACATGAATATAAAGAACTATGCCTGTGTTAACTGGTAAATACAGTACACTTTTAAAATATGTTAAACCGTTATCAGTTATTTATTCTATCAATATTATGCACTTTAGATGTGTTATGATAGGTGTCAAAATGTATTTTTAAAACTTACTCACTGAACTACATCTGAGGGAAAAAAAAACAATAAAAATAGGCCATTGACTGCTGACAAATAAACACATAAAAAAATAAAACAGCAGGGCCCATCAGTTGTCTCTCAGTTAACTCAGCCGGATGTTCAAGACAGAGAAGAAATTGCCAGAAGGTTACAAAACTAAGAAGCAGCAGGCACTTATTGAAGATGAAATGCATTAAGCTGAGCACTCCCAATTTGAAAACATTAGCATAAATTTTACATAAAGTCTTAGTAAACCTTCAAACGGCAGTGCTTTGAGCCATCCCTTCCTCAAGGATTACCATAATTTCGTTACATAAGCACTGCTTACTGTAGAAAAAGACTTTCTTTTGAATGTAATATGTGAAAAATCCCTCTTAGGCACCACAGACTGAATTCTATGAAATTTAAAACGTCTTTAGTAGAAATACAGATTTTTCTCCTGAGGCTCAATGTGTTGTATCAATGTGTTACATTTTTTTTGATTCCAACATGTTTGAAAATCCCCACAGATACTGTACGGGTCCTCTGAATATTTATGGGTGGATCTGGTTTTGCAAGCTGATTTATGTTTGCTCCCTTTCAAACTTTATTTTTTCAGGGGCTCACAAAATACTTTAATTTTGCTGGGGTTTTGCTACTTAATGAGATCATTTTCAGTGTGTGTATTTGTTAGAAATGACTGAAAGTGGCAAACCCTGGTGTATAATTACCAGGTTTTATGGTGTTTTCCATGCTTTCACTGCAAAAAATCACCAAACACTAGCAATTAATATAGCATTAAAAGTCTTTATTGATAATTGAGTCATTTTTTGAAGTGGTCACAAACCATATTTCAAATTGAAAGGCATGCTGTATAAGACCTAAATGTGATTGCTAAAGCACTTAGCAAGCTAGTTCTTGTTTGCCCATTGTGAAAGTACTGTGCTTTTCTTTTAACACCCCAGGAAGAGTGGGGACACTGTGCCATTAAATCTGCACCTAGAGCTGGGTTTGTTTATTTACTTCTGTGTTTGTAGTTTTGTGTTTGTTTGTTTAAGTAGTAGAGGCAAACTTTTCACTGGTTCTTTCAAAAATAGAATAAACCCACTTTGTATAAAACAATGAAAGAAAAATGGAACACGTTTTGTTTCAGTGCAAAACAAATGAATTTTAGAAACAATTATGGATAAAAATGTGCAAAAAAAACTTCTGCATGGAGTTCTAAAAGTATTAAAAACTCTTAATTCTCTCATCTAAAAACTAAAAGAACAAAGCCCATTGCCCTTTTTTCATGCAAATCTCTGTAACAAGCAATAATAAACGTCCTCAGCCATGCATCTCATTATCTGCATTTACACAGAAGTATGAAAACTTGTTTATTAAAGAATACCACATCATAATCAGGGTTTGGGGCCATGCAGATTCACTAGGGATTCCAGAAAGTATGCACAGCATCTGAAAATCATCACTAAGGTTGTGTGGGGGGAAAAACACACATATGCATACTGGTGAATAAACACCTAGGATTGTATGGCCATGACGAACCGCTGGGAGATGGGTAATATAGACGTAGAAAAAGACGACTTCTTCTTCTTCTTCTTCTTCTTCTTATTGTTATTATTATTGTTATTGTTTTTTTGGTAACATGTTTGTTTTAAAATCAATAATGCATCTATAAATGTGTTATAGTGGATGTTATGAGCAATATTTGATGGTTAATAATAGTAATAAAAGTCTAAATCAGTAGTGTAAGAAAAGCATGTACCTAAGGTGCTTCATTACGTGACACGAAGCTCAGTTAATTATTAAAAACATTAATAACATTAAAATGGTATTTTAATAAAGGTAATCCTTGTAAATAATTATTAGTGTTTCATGAAAGGATCCTATAACAGCTTATGCATTTAGCTATCTTACGTGTTTAAACTTATTTCATATGTGACATATGTGATTATGTACTTTCAATACAGTGTCTATATGCTGGCTTGATGATACTAAAACAGCCACATTTAAAACCCAATTCCTCCTGGTTTTGTCATCTTACAGTGCACCTTCACATACACCCTCCAGCAAACGCTGTCTTTGTGGAAAACTAATTCCAACAGAACAATGAATAATGAAGCTAAACAAGCCCTTAGGCTTAGGAGGCCTGCAATGTATCAGCTGATCTTTTTGTTTGGACAGGGCAGCAGCAGCAAGGTGCCATATTCATAGATGCCACCACAAGGCTGTATTCCACAAAGTGATGCCAATTTCAGAAAAAAAGGCTGAGCCATTGACACATCTTTGCCGGCCTGATTTTCACTGGTTAACTGTGTCGGCAGTCTTCAGTGAATGCTTGACTGTGCAGTCATCTGAGTTGATAGAGATAATAGGTCTTCCTCAGTTGGCCTTTGTTCCTGCACAAAAGAGATTATAAGAGAAATCTGCCCAGTGCAGGTGAGTGCTGTACAGTCATTGTGCTTGACGATAGGATATCTGGTCTAAAAGGAATAAGAGGGATATCAGTGAGCGTGTGGGGATGAAATCCATTCAAACCAGGATTTTGTTATTATTATTATTATTCCCTTAATCTAATCTAAGTTTATAAAGCTCAGGTAATATTATCCTTTACTCCAGGTGAGAAGGTGGTAGGTGCTGTAGTATTTTGATTGCATTCTTATAATAAAAACACTTATGATCACAAACCACTCAATTTTCCCAGGGTCTGAAAATAAAAGAATAGAATGGAAAATACACGCTAACAGAAAAGCTTTATCTTCAGCAGTAGTCAACTAAAAGCAGAATCCAAGTTTGAACTTTTCAAGCTTTTTAAATCTCTTGCAGGGGCACAGATATCCCCAATGAAAATGTTTACTAGGAATATTAATAATAGAACACGTTGCAGTAGACCAGTTTACGGCAGGAGTTTGCATTAGCGAGTCATGCCTTGGAGGACAGCAAAATTGTCAATTAGGATTAAAAGATTAACAGCAATTATGATCAGCCGGAATATTTGATTAGCTTTATTATGTCAGTAATTCTAGAGCTGGTAAGGCATGAAAGCTGGAGAAACACATTTGCATTTTAACTGTGTTTTCATGTTAATGTTTTTTGATGTGACTTGGGTCTTTTGTTTCCTGTCTTTTACACAAAGAAGTGCAATTCTAGGAGTATACTGTGGACGAGAGGGATTTTTAAAACATTAAACATTTGCAGTTTTGTTCATAAAAGAGCTGCAGGGTGACAGGCTGATAACACAATGCAACCAGAATTTACATTAGTGATGCTAACAGCTATAAAATGCAATGAATTTGCATATTTCTAAAAGCTTCTCCAGTATTTACTCCATAATCTACTTTACATCAAACAAATTCTGTACTGTAGAATACTTTGATATTTAAGGTTTACAAATCAATTTATATATTACCTTTGTAACAGAAGTGCCACTCTCAACACAAACTGTAATTCAAAATCACAATGTCTGTTTTCATTTTCAAGCAGAAGGTGATAAACTCCTAATCTCATTAGAAAAAAAGATATTAAATGTTAGTTGTACTCTTTTAGCTATATGGCATTGGAATGTTAGCAGCCAATCAGAAATTCCTAAGTCATTCTATAATAATATTTATTGTATGAGGTATAATGTAGCCTACATAGTATGATCATAGATACTGTACTGCTGTTGTTTTTTAGTATTTATCAAGTTTAATGTATTGAACATGCTCTAAAGTGCTCTGTCAAAAAAAATGTTTGGATCCAAGCAAGTCAACAAATAAGCAAACATATTTGAATGAAATGTGTCTGATAGCAAACGTTAATCCATATGACCTTTCACAAAAAATGCATACACTTTTATTTTTCATTCAGACATTTACCTACTGGCTGTAAACCTAATACAGTCATTTGGTAATAACTAGCCAGTCTACTTATGATATATAAAAAGCTATTACATTTGATCTGGCACATTAAATTATAGCCAGAAATGTATCTAGCTCTAGGGTGAAGCAACAAAAGCTGGGAGAGGGTGGGGTGGGGGAGAGACATGTCTGCAGAAACTTGCATCAAGACCTATCAGATAGGCCATTAGGAAATGATGAGCTTGAGAATGATGTGTTAAAAATAATACTGTGTCACAATAGGAATACTCAAGTGCTGAGGACTTGGATTTAAAACCATTTTTGTTGATTTCAGACTACCGTTTGTACACTGGACAACCCATAATGAAGAGAGTTCATGTCATAAAAACATTAAATGGATAGATAAAAACTCTAAAACCTCTCTCTCTCTCTCTCTCTCTCTCTCTCTCTCTCTCTCTCTCTCTCTCTCTCTCTCTCTCTCTCCCTCTTTTTCTGTTTTTTGTACCTTTTCTTAAGAAGTGAGCTCGAACCAGAGCGGTCCGGTCAATGAGTACCCCAACTACAGGGAGGGCGGCAGCGACGCCAGCCTGCTGGTGTCGCCCCTGGTGGTTGCGGGCATCGTCATCGGCCTGGTGCTCTTCCTGTCTTGTGTCACCATCATCATTGGCAGCCTACGCAAAGACAGCCAGCTTCACAACCCCCACCTGCGCACAGAGGCCAACTACGGTGAGCTTACCAGAGTACAGAACAGTCACAACACCATGGTGTTATTTTTGCTACTGTATACCATCATATACTACAGCAAACTGTTCAATGGATATTACTAATAGAGAATGCAAGGTGTCTAGTTAATGTAGGTGTTGAAGACTGATAAAACTGTGTAAAACAGCTAAAAGAATGTCCAAAAATCAGTACAGTTAACATATATTGTTATTACTAACCAGAAAATTTAATTCCATTTGAACCAACTTAAAGAGTAATCCGCTCCACAAAAAAAAGTAGACACAAAACAGCCACAAGGGTATCTTAAACTAGACAGGTTGTCTTTATTTTCATCATAAAGTCAGGCAACAAATTCAGCTTGTGTGCCTCTCATTGATCTGATAGCTGTTAAAGCTTTGCGCAGTGTGTGCGTGGCTGTAAACTTGAAGCTCAGTGTCATTAAGCTGTGCTGTCAGGCTATTACATTTGATCTGGCACATTAAATTATAGCCATAAATTTATCAAGCTCTAGGGTGCAGCAACAGAAGCTGGGAGAGGGGGGGAGTAGGGGGAGAGACATGTCTGCAGAGCCTCCAAAGGAACCCCCTTCGTTCTAATTGCAGTGTAAGGACATGAGCCAAACCCTTGGAATACAAATGTTGTGATAGCTGTCACATCTCAGTCAGGGGATTCTCTCGCCAAGTTAAAATATTATACAAAATTAAAAAAAAGCATTCCAAGCAGCCAAGATGTGCAGCCAAAATTGTGTTGCACAGAACTAAGACCATTATCCAGAATGACTCAGTTTAATTCAATTTAAAGCCAGACTGGAAATCCTTCCTTACCGTGCATAATGAGGCCACCATTCAGCATTGCTGCTTCATTGCGCCACAGCACCACGTCTCCCTCAGTGCATCAGTCAGTGCCAGGTCATGTGCCGCAAGGTCACCCAGCTCAATGACAGCTGCTGGTAAACTGCAGTCAATTGGTGCCAGCAGCAACAAAGTCATGTGAAGCTGTGGCCAAAAGTTTTGCATCACCATTAGAATTAACTAATTCCTGCTGAATAATGTTACGTTAACATATTGCTATACACATACCGCTTTGTAATTTTCTGTATACTTAAAGAAAAACTGACAAAAATGGAAAAATGTGACATTTTGAAATCTAACATGAAGTACTGTACTAATATTATAGCTTTCGGTATAGACCTTTTGCGATATCATTGTGCAGTTTCTTTGATTACATGATGTTAAATACAATATCTAAATTATGTTCATATAGTTGTTTTTTTTTAAACTATGCCTGAATGGGCAGTCAGAACAACATTGATTGAACTTTACATTGATAGAAATCTACAATGTGTTTAGAAGACATATAAGCTCTATGTGTTTGTGAAAAGTGATATATTGTTACAGGAGACCAATATTATAAAATCAAATTAACTTTATACAGCCTGCTTTTAGTCTAGTAAGCATCCAGAAATGGTGCCTAATATCCGTAAGGCTTTGTTCTATTTTAGCAGACAAGATTAGTCAGATATCATGCAGTTATTAAATGCAAACACTGTGGGGTAGATGTACTAAGAAGGGCCAGTCACAGTGCAAACTATGTACTATGTACTAACTATGTACTATGTACTAAGAAAAAATATCACAATGAAGAGAGACGCAATACACTAATTTAAATATTATTTGCGTCATCTTAGCGTCATCTTTGTTGTGTGACATTTTTTCAAATAAAATAGCGGGAGTTGAGTTGTGGTTTGCTGCAGCAGAGGGTGCCCGAAGGATAACATCTATACATGCAAGGGTGCAAGAATCAAAATAACATTTTGTTAAATGTAAACTTCATCTGTACAATGCATTCTGTTCCGTCTTCATTTTACCTATTTTAATACTGTTATATATATATATATATATATATATATATATATATATATATATATATATATATATATATATATAAAATGAAAGGCAGTTCATTCCCATCATAGTCCATAGAGGAGCCCCAACCTTCACCCCCAAAAATCTAAATCATTGCACTGAAATAACACTAATGTGTTTTGGGTACGCTACACATTACATTATGTAAAAATATAAATCTGTACAGTAGGCCTATACAGTATACAGTACAGTAGTAAAATCAAATGAATACCTAGCGCACTTTCTTTTTAATTTAGCCTACTGGTAACACAAAATAAATCATGCTGCTGCATTATACCCATTAGTGTACAATGCAAATAAAAGATTATGTTAAATTGAAACGAAATGATTTTAGATGCTCAGAATGAGTTGGAGGGGTTAGTGGCACATGTGTGCCATCTATTGCTCCCAACACGCTGGAGAAACCAGAAATGTCATAGAAATTTGTTTTCAAGTGTTGAAAGTACACCCTGACTTTAGTGAAAATTAGGTACTTGGGTGTTTGTTTCAAAAATATATTGAGCCCAACTGGCAACACACGATAAAAAGTGGACTGGGAAATGCCAGCAACAATTGTGACTGTTTAAAACGTGTTTTCAAAAGTTCTTAACAAATTGATGCAATTGTAAGTGTCGCAATCGCCTGCAGCTTTAGTATAACTCATTACAATATTTTTGATCCCTCATTTGCACTCTCTCCACCCTGTTTTTTTTTAAATTTCTGCAGGAACGCCCAGAATTAAAATTAATTTAAGGCTAAAGCGCAAATAAGAACTGCGGCTACAAAGTATTGATTAAAATGATGCTAACAGCGTTGCGTTTGTTTAGTACATTTCACGCTACACTTCCGACTGGTTTGCATGTGGTTTGCAACGATTGCGACAGATGCAACACTTTAGTACATCTACCCCTGTATCTTCTATGAAAGCTGTTGCAGCAGCAGTGGTTGTGTAAGTCGCACACCTCCTTTTACCTTGTTAAGTGTCTGCTTGTTCTATAGCTCCTGATGGCTTTTCCTACGCAAGCTCTATCGGGGAGCTGAGGTCGGCCTGCATTGAGGAATTCCCACCAGCCTTCGATTTCGACTCCTACGTGGAGACGTTGTCCCAAGTCAACATGATGTACCCTGACTCGCCACCCCAGTGAGTAACCCTACTCAAGGATCCTTACTCTACAATTGTCTTCAGCCTTCTCCTCCCAGATAGGAAGTGCTAAAAAGAAATGTTCTTGCCATAAAATCTTACACACAGTTAATACACAGGTTGTGCATTACCGGTTGTGGTCTGGTATCAAGGGAATTATTGCATTACTAACAGTTCCCTGTCCTGTATAGAAATTACACAGAACGTTGCATGCTTTTCATTACATGTATTAGGGTAAGGGGTCATACCAGGAATGTACTGCTTTCAATTACTTGAGTCCGGGAGAAAAGTGGCCCAAAAAACTAGGAAACATCAACTACATACAGTAACTAGAAATATCGTTATTGTGAACCCCTTCCTTGAGCTTACTGTTTTCTGTGAACAGTGGGTATCCAGGAGGTGCTGGAGAAGGTGTTTTGAGGGATATAAATCCATTCAGCCATTAATATTTCCCATAATTGGTGCACAGAAGTAGGCAGAGAACCGCGGTGACGAATGTGTCATTTAAGTTCATCCGAATCATGCTCAGATGGCCACGGAAGAAACCTGAAGTCTCTGTAATGCTCCTCAAACTATTCATGCACAATTTCATCATGGTAGATGGTTGCATTTTCATCTTGAAAGTAGCCAGCGGGTGGATCTAATCAAGGGACCCAGGGTTTACCAGGAGAACTTGTCCCACACCATGAAGGGTGATGCCAAATCCAATCAAGTAGACATGTCCTAATAAAGTGGCCAGGCAGTGTACAGTACATGGTTGTAGCTCCACAGTGTGTGGGGAGGAACAAGAAGAAGAATGCGGACACAAACATGTTTCTTCCATTGATGGGGTTGACATAATAATTGGGAGACCAGTGAAAAGGGTACTAAAGCTAATGGAAGTCAGTAAGGTTTTTTTTAAAGGCTGTAAAGCACACAATCCAGACCTTTTTTGCCGCAGAGGTGATTTCCTTTCTCCTTTCTTCTATTATCAGTGATTATGTAGCGTGTTTCCTCTGGGCTCACAGGCAGCTCTTGTGTACGAAATGCTGACCCCAATCTGAAGAAGACTGTTTGCAAACACTTATTATCACTGAGATTGGAACCAGAAATGACCAGATTGGACAGGCTGATGCAATGATTCATAGTGACCTATCCATGGCATTGTATAAATCTATCTTCCACTGATAATGAAGCTGGTGCATTGTGGAATGGCTAGGGGATTGGCAGTAGAGGGATGTAGGGATTATACTGCATTATTTTGATAAATATACCAATAATTGGGTAGTCAGACTCACAAAGTGATGCATCTGCTGAAGCAAAGTACTGTAAAAAAAAAAGAAAGAAAGTAGATTATTATCTTTTGAGGAAGAGTAAAAAGTTAAATGTATTAGCCTGTACCATAAAATAGCCCCAACATAAACCTTGTTAAAAATCAATTCAATTCTCCTGTAAGGTCGCTAAACTTTGAATACAGATGGATACTCTGCTGACATTTGTTTGCTATGGAACACACTCCACCAACAACCAAAAAAACTGTTGAAATTCAGACTGGGTACTTCAGAACACTTTGGATTGAATATTCTACCATTTGCATATGTAGATGCAAATCAGTTTTTTATATAATTTCCAACTTTCCGATACAAAGACATTCCAGATTGCTGTATCACATCAACATCAGAGTCTACTATTTGTAATATATATAAGGTGCAGAGGGTGTTGCAAGGGCAGTACTTCAAATGAAGTAGGGCAGAAGTGTGCTTTAGAACATGTTAAATAGCTGATTTTAATTTAAACACACTCTGTCCAACTGTGCACAAATTCAGACCTGGGCTTGTACAGAAATGTTTTTATTCTGTTCACTAAACAAGAGTGTCAGTAAGGAGTGTCAGGGAGATTAAGTGCTGAGTTTAATTAATTCTGTCATAGGCACTTCAGATTAATTGTTCAAACACTTTGTTTGTTTTTATAGGTCGAAGTTGTGAGAAAAGAATTAGTGGTTGAGAAACAGACTCTGCTTTAACTCTTTCTGGCCGCTAAAGTAATATTTTGCAGTTACCATTTCTAGGTGTTGATAAGCTTGATAAGCTTAGACCTACAGGCCCTGCACTGTCTTATATACAAAAAAAGAAAGAAAATCATAAATATAAGGCTCACTGGGGAAGATTATAAAATACTTTTCTTCTTCAAGTAGAAGTGATTAGCTGTAGATCTAGTGAACCACTTTATGAAAATATTCAGGATACAAATGCCCACTGTTCAAGGACACCTCTGGAAACGTGACGTGACCCCAGTCCTGTGTTGTTTTTGTTTTCATGAGACCTTAGGCCGCTGTAACAGCCTGCTACTTTCCTATTAAAGTGAGATCTTCAGGGACTCAGAATCACACAGAAATAATTTGGTCAGCAACAGATTTAAATGAAATAACAAAACAGCCTTCTTAGAGAGTAAAGGTTGCATGTCATTTTACACACACCCTGAATCGCTTGATTAGCCACGGTTAAACTGCAGCTGTTCTGGTTGTCATTAGCAACAAATCACTCCCATGGATGGTGTTGTTGATTTACTTCGAAGTCGCCATGCCTAATGTAAGTGTACCTACATTTATATATGCATTCGAATAAGGTTAAGAAGAGATTTAATTGATTAATCTACTACAAAATTGGCATAACTGACCAGAATCAGAGAACAATTCTCAGATAAAATTGTTCTCCCCATTTTACATCCAACTAACTGTTCAGTTCCTTTGCATGATATTGCCTAACTCTATTCACCAGTAGTTCAGGAAAAAAAAACTCGGTATTAACCATTACAGTATATGCTGGGACATTGGCCACTGTTACCAGGTAATAACACATTTACCCCTAACACACTAACCCTCTTCTTCTATTCCTACTATCACAACCAGAGTCCCTACTGCTGTGTTTGAACTCTTCAGTCACAACTGGTCTGATAACATGTGAAGAGCGGCATTTCTTACTGTCTGTGCTTCGTTCCTACAGAGCCTGACCTCCCTTTGTAGGGTTTATTTTTTTCCAGGAATCTCTTGCTGTGAGCTGCTTGAGGCAGTGATGGCCCCGAATGGATTGCATGAGACCTTAGCTGCCGGCTCGCTGTTTTTTAACCTTAATAGGCAAGTCAGCACTGCTCCTCAAGCCTCAGACCTGTCACTCTGCGAAACAAGCAGGCCCCACAGGAAACAAGATGAGGGATTGGATAATGTATTGTTGGTCAGTCTGGAGAGACAAATAGAGTACAGAATGAAGCACCTTGACTAGCTTGACAAGTGGAGTGGACAGCTGTCTGTGATAGAACTGGGGTGAGTCACAGATGATTTATATCTTTAATTCAGGTCAAGTTAAACGACTTACAACCATCATACATGCAATTGGTTAATTTTCTATCATGTGGCCACAATTTGTTATATTTGTACATTAAAAAAATGTTGGTGTAGGTTATAGGCATTGCTATACTAGGGTTTTGATTTCAGCATGAATTCAGAGACCCCCAATTTTAGCTTGATTTGACCAGTGTTGCTGCATTACCAAGTACAGTTCTCGTGTACAGTACACGGTGGGTTGCTGTACAGTTTTGGTCAGCTTGTCCTGAAGTTGCCTTAAATGCATAACATTTGCTTTCATAAAATGGCCCTCCAGAAGAATTAATGGCAGCCTAATGAAGCCCACATCTGCTCCAGCATCTGTCATGTTGATTTTACGTGAGGGCTGGAGATTATTGACAAGTATGAACATAAATGAGACAGAACGGCGCCCGTCCGCCCTTCATGGCTTGTTTCACAGAGTCACAATATTATTTACATTTATATGACAGTTCCATTACGATGCCGGACCCTTTCACACAGCCGTGAAGAGAGCTTCTAAAGAGGGTGAAATTGCTTTCCCCAGCGCCCTGGCTGCACATCTGAAAAAAGCACTCCTTGTCATATTTATAAGAAAATTATGAAGAATATGCATTATTACTCCAAGTCCTAAAGGCTGTTAGTGCCACTGAAAACTGTAACTCTGTTTTTGGAGACACCCAGCTGCTCTATTTAAATTTAGACAGACAGCCATTTTGGGCACAATGGGTCTGATCAGATTAAGTCGTATTTTGCTCTAGGAAGCGCATTCTTATCCTTTTTAGATCTACAAATGTTTTAGTATCATGCCAAATGCAAACCAGACAGTGCCAGCACATGGTCAACTGTTGTAATGACTGCAAGGATGTTGAAGAGAATGTTACATCCAAATATTGGGAAAATACTCTATCTGGCTAATAACCAAGGCTTTAAAAAAGAAATGCTTACTGACCTCTCATTAGTATTAAGCTTTCTTGCAGGTTGCTTGTCATTTTCAGTTGCTGGCTCTAACTTGCAACCACACTGTAGACTTCCTGTGCAACAAGAAGTAATACCCCACCTGAAACATGATACTCACTGCTGTACTTTAGGTGGGTCAGGAGAGATCCTAAACTTGCTGCAAAGGGAGTGAATCTACAGTGTGGTGGCAGGAGAATGGGATCTAGCCAAATCAAAGTGAAAATAAAGCATACCTACAGAAAATGATGAGACACTCAAGAAAGCTGTTATGCTAAGGAGAGACAATAAGAGGGTTTCTTTAGTAGCCTAAACTTTAAGTTATTATATATATCTTGATGCACTGAACCCCAAGAAAAGCATATAATTAACATATGTTTATAAAATTGTATTAAAGCACAAAATACTGTACTTTAGTTAAGAAGATATACAGTGTTTGACTTAATTTCTTTGGCATAACTCAGCATTTACAATATACAAAAATCCCCAACCTAAAGACCACTTTAAGCCTCTGGCCATATCAATGTCACAGATAACACGCTAGAGTCATAGCAGCTGGTACACATCTGTATTCTATAATTCTCTCAATAAAGTACTCATTACAGGTGCCTTGTACATAATAAGCCATTTCAATGTAACATTATTTTATTTAATAGACGGTTAGTTATTATCAAAGCCCTTAATAACACAATTACCCTGGCTGGACTAATTTGCTGATCCACAGGGAGAGTCACTCTGGCTCTCCTGCGTGTCAGGGATGCTAAATGACTCACCTCACCACCCAACATTGGCTTCTACTGGCCAGGTGACCTGTGAGCTCATGCGAACACCTGCAGGGCTGGCCCTTGTTCAGTAGCTTGCAGACAACCCGCTGTCAAGCACCTGGGTGTAAAGAGGAGATTGGCTTGGCGATGGGATCGCAGGACACCCCACCGCTGCTGATTTTACCTTATGTTCTCCTGACCTGTTGTGGGGAGAAACACAGCAGTAAATGGGCACACATCATTATTATCATTTTCTTCTAATATGATTTTAGAGGGAGGTTGGAATCAGGCAAAACCACTGCAGAGTCTACAAAATAAATAATGTATTAATGTGCAAAGGATGTCTAGTTCTAATTTGGGAGGCTCTTTTTATTGCATGGAACTGTTGTGATTGTTTGACAGTTAATTCCTGCGGGCTGTGTGACAGTGATCTAAATCTTCATCGTTTACCTCTTGACCCCTCAGAGAATCCTTCTGGAGTCATCAGTATCTGGTGGTATTTATCTAATCCCTGAGGATAAAGTCCCTTTTATCAAGAAACTAAAGGAACAGAAAAGCAACAGGTGCCAATTTTGGAGAGTTTAAAATTGCCTGAGAGCAAAGACTACTTTAGAAGGAGCATACTTTCAGATTTTCACTGTAAGATACATTTCCTAGATCCTAAAATCTGTTTATGATTTTCTAGTGTAGCTCTACTTGAGCGCACAGTACAGAATTGACTAAGCTGGGTTATTTTAAATGGTCAAAATTCATCCTGCTTTTCTTGCAATTGTAGGCTGTATTGCTAAAACCAGATGGCGTTGAGAAATTAAAAGATTCACAAAGGACAAGGGTTAATAAAATGGGAATTTTGTCTGCAATATTTACTATGGAAGTTATTTCACCTTTTAATGAAACTACCATCAGGTATATTTGCAGAAATTCACTTCTCTATTAGCACATTCTTTCCCTGTGTATTGAACCCTACTGTATGTTGGTCCACTTCTGCAATTCTACTCATTTTAAGGTCATTTTTCCTACTTTTAATCTTTTTTTTTCGTCATCTCTAAACCATATCATTTTAAGATATTTATCAGATCTCATAATTCTTAACAGCATACTGAGGACTGATGCTGTTTAAAGATGGTGCTTGTTTACAAATGTAAAATGATATTTTATTGGTTTTATTTTTGTAGAACAGAGTAAAGATCGTTGCAAGATGTTTTGAAAATATGTCCATGTATCTTAATATTTAGCATAAGAACCAGATTCTAGGCTGAAATACTAACAAACAAGATGCAGTTGGAGAAAGGCTTGCAGCAAGGATAAAGGCTAAAGGCTTGTGATTTCCATTGAGCCCCAGAGAATGGTTTTCTTGGTAAAAGGTATTTTTCTCAAAGCAGTCACTGAGCAGAGTTTCATCTGGCCTGCCGTGTTTAACAGAACACTGCATCACTGCTCCTGTCCTCACAAACCATCACCCATCTCTGCTCTGTGGTCTGAAGATATGGCTACTGGGAAATGTGGGCACCATGGCCTGATTTATAATGGCACATTTGGGATCACCCTTTTCTGTTGCAGTACAAACAACAAAAACTAAAACAAGAATAAGAAAACAATAAAGCATTGTGTTTTTTTGTAAGTACGGCCAACATTCATCATTGATGTATAAACATAGATGTATAAGGATGTAAAGTAAATCCTTCTTGGGTGTTGGGTGTAGGTTATTAATATAGCTAAAACAGTGTCTGGTGTTCTTTGAACCTCAATAATGTATTTACTTCACTCACTTCACAGAGATTAATGTATATAGTTTTACAGTGCTGTTGGATGTTCAGAGCAGTTAGCTTCATGTTAAGACATGTTGGTGGCTCTATAATAAGTACCACCATCATTTAAATTCCTAAATATTACCCTGTCTGGTGTGTACTGTGCCAGATGGAAATACACCCAAGAATCACATGCACTGTTAGATGTTCACTGAGTTTCATAACCTTGGTTCTAACATTTTAATTATCATACTGTTGAGATCAAAAGAATGGGTCCCCTTATGTGGTCCACATTTTAGACTAAAACAGAAATGTGGGGAAATGGGATCTAGAACTCTGCCTATACTGTGCTATAAAGAACTACATTGATTAGAGGCTAGATGCATGGCGATGAATTAAAAAAGCAACAAATGATTCTTGGGGATCAATGGCATCTGATCTTTCCAAAGTGTATGCTGGAAATATCATTTGCTCCTTAGCCTTTGAGACACACAAGAAGGCACTCATAGGGTAGAGTGCTCATTTAAGACACTCTGTGTATGGTGTTTGGTCTTCAGGAAATAGGTAGATGCGCAGGGGCAGATGGATAGCCGTCACAAAGGAGATGTGAAAGTTCGAGGGCTGCCACAGCCACAGATGGTGCTGAAAGCCTGTCGCTTATTACAGATAAATCAATGGTCACCTGTGGACGTGAACGCCTCTTTCACAGCACCCCTGCTCCCACCACCTCGGACACCCGCAGAATCAGCAATGAGCTGCACTCACTATCTCACACTACTCCCAACCTGCCTGACATGCTGTCCCTACCCTTTCTAGCTTGGCACTGATGTGTCTAATATCGGAGAAGACATTTAGAACATGCAGAGCCTATTATATTTACTGTATGTTAATTGTAAAGATACTGGGAGTTTTCCATATACCTTCTGTCATCTACATTTTCATAATATTGAATTTCTTACCTGCTTAAAATCCTATTATCTGTATCTGACTCTGAGTAGTTGTTTCTGCTTAGATGGCTATTTACCAGGTTTACTAACTATCCATGCTTCTGAAAAGACTCCTCATTGTTTATTGATTTTTTTGGTGTTGATTGAAGTCGGATGGTGTGCAGCAGTGTGCACTGTAGCCTTTGTAACAGTGACAAGAGAGATACCATTAAAAGAGATGGGGACAATGTCACTCTCCTTGTTAAAACGGCCAAGGAAATGCAAGACTACTTGAAAGCAATTATATCCTAGCATAGTTATAGATATCTGATATGTTTTTGGTAAAATAAAAATGCATTTTTATGTGAGACTTTAAGGTCACTGAAACTCTCTTGGTAGTTCAGCAAGTACTTTCTGCAAGACAAAAAAGGGTGTAAGTAAAAATCATCTTCAGCCACCACCCACCTCCGAACACTAAGAGGGTCATAATTTATGAATGACAGTCTTTGAAAGAAGCGCCTTGAGGTTGCCATGACAACAAAGCTATCTTATTATTCATTCCAATGAGATCTGACAAAATCATACAGAGCTATTTGATTTTGTTGTAACAGAGGCACACACACAACATTAGCTTATATAACAGAAAAGAGACAGCTGGAGCTTATAAAATGTGCAACTTAATTAAGATATTACTGAACATCAGGATTGTAAAGAACTGTAAAGGTACAATAAATGTAAGATAAGGAGGTATGCATATGCCTCTATAATGGAACACCTGGTAAAGAAGTTACACCTTCCTGGTTATTTATAAAATAAATACATTTACATAATTATTACAAAGAACCGTACTGTATAGGAAACCTCATTTAGCAAATATGTATATCCATGCATTATTATTATTATACAACAGACATTACTGTTGATAAGGTCAAAGTGATATCCAGAAGTGCCTTTTGAATATAACACATGCATACATATATACTATTACTCATGTGCTTTTTTTGAAGGGGTGTTACAAGAGTACTGAACTATAGTTGAGTAGTTGAAACCGTTTATATTATGTATGTGTCTAGTGCTATTTATGCAGACATCTCAAGTCTCACTCATTTTATGAACGGTGTCAATTTTAGTACCCTCATTCCTGTATTGTTGAGGTATCCCCAAATCTCACTCACTTGTATGACCCTGGCATCTCTGATTCATGTCTGTATACATGTGCTACATATAAAAGTACTTTTCAGTACAGCACCATCTGCTGGATTCATATTTATTAATTTTTTCCATACTTAAAAGTCCAGCTAACTAAGGAAACATTCTAAATTGAGACCTGTAACTTTAGAAAAAATACGCTTAACCTTCTGCATACAGTATGCAAAAACATTTGCAGTCCAGGGACATTATAGATTCATGCACTTAATGTACATCTGTACGATAGGTGTGCATTGATCCGGGTGCTAGATTATAGCACTGGGTTGATTGTTGCATGCACTGAGATCGCCTTAATCCATGAGCTGCTGTAGTTTCCATCATTCAGTGTCTTTTTGAGGGTAACATTGTATGAGTTTGCAAATCCACCCGTCACACCTACTACTGCTAATATCTTATAGACCATTTCAGATGGAAGCTTCATGTTTCTGGAGTTATGGAAACACCTTGAGGAAAATCTAACTATTGACATTGACATGTGACCCAATATGACCAAAAGTCGATTGTGGAAAAATTACCAAAGCCTTGTAGCTCAGAAACAATCTGAGGTAGTGACGTGTAGATGACCATAACATGGACCTGTGACTGTTGTAGTTTCAGTTTAATAGAGATAAAAGTACACTTTGAGCTTCTGTCTTCATGTTTTGTACACAGCTTTATTCTTTGCACAACTTCATTAAATGTGTTGCAGTAATTGGCATCCAAATAGTTTCACTGTACATGGATTTAATGTTCCATGCAATAACGTTACACTGCGCTGCACAGTGCAATAATGTTGAGCTGTGCTGTGCATAGATCACTTGTTCCATGTAACTTGTCTAAGGGACCAGTTTGATTAGCCCATCGTTAATGATGTCTGAGTTTAATCATAAAAACACATTTTCCTGGCAGCAGTAAATGAAGGTAAAGAGTTTGAGTACAATATTTTGGATCATGCAGGGCTTTTTAAAGCAAAATAATTGAGAAACCCTGCAGTGAAATGTCATTTTATAAAAGCTGGCCCCATCATTGCCGCATCCATTTAAATGATACAAAGGGTAGTGAAGAACCCTTTGAAGTGTTCTATATAAAAAGATACATATATTCCACCTTTGCATTAAGTACTGGCAATTAATCCGGAATCTCTTCATCTTGCAATTCTGTGCAGATTTTGTGTGTGTCTGCTACAAATGGAACATATGAACAATTGCCATTTTAATTCTTTGATATGGATAACAGCCAGGAATTAGCCTGATCTCAACTATTCTACTTACAGAGATAAGAAAGATATACTTTAAATCAAACAGCAAGCTTTGTTACAGGGATCAGTCATCAAGTTACCTCTCACAGAACTGTGTGCTTCCAGTACTTTAACGAAATTAATTTGGCCTTTTTAAATTATTCAATAACCAATTAGAGGTTGAGTTTTTTGTGAAGGGCAATTGAAAATCACTGTTCAGTTGGATTAGATTAACAGTACATGTCATTTAAGTGAACAGTAAAACGAAAATATTTTTCCGGTGGTTATTGGTCCAGTGGTTAAAGAAAAGGGCTTGTAACCAGAGGTCCCCAGTTCAAATCCCAGCTCACTCACTGACTCACTGTGTGACCCTGAGCAAGTCACTTAACCTCCTTGTGCTCCTTCTTTCGGGTGAGACGTTGTAAGTGACTCTGCAGCTGATGCATAGTTCACACACCCTAGTCTCTGCCTTGGATAAATAATAATAATACTATGCAATATATTTCACTCTAGAGGAGTTACTATTCCCTTACCAAAAAAAAAAGAGCTATTTCAGGTTTTATTAGTTTGATACACCAGGGTAAGCTTATACCACATCTCCATCTCCACCATGAAACCAGTGTGTAAAACTCAATCTCATCTCGTTCCAATATCAAACTGGTGCTGCCGGCTATTCTACCTGCAGTCTGCAATCTGCAACTGGATGTAAAACAAAAGTCAACTCTCACCTTTTTGTATTTCTGCTTTCAATAATTAATTGACCAGTCTCCTTAATTAAAATTGATTCACCAACCTTCAGTATTTCCCTGACTTTATAATATACTCACAGCTCTCATGTTCTGTCTTCATATTTTTTTCTGCAGTGCGACATTTCAAACCTGCCTCTCGCGTCCTTTATATTGGACGCTCATTAGGTAACTTCGGCCATTAGTGCAAGTTGCAGAAATCGAGTTCTGCCATCCCACAATCCTAACTGCAGCTTACAGAGTCCACATTGAAATTGCTGCTGAATGCTGCTGCTGGAAATGAATGGGTCTGATTTCAAATCAGTGCCAGTGGTACACACATTAATGGGTAGATTCAGCTAGACTAAAATCTGCAATTGCTCTCCAAACAGGGTTAGGGTTAGGGTTTCCTCTTTGGCCCCATGCATACTGAAGATAGTCTTGCCCTAGAGGTTAATTGGATAGGATATGGCCATTGCTGCTCGGCATGCATTGCTACTGACCTGCTATGGCACAGCAAACAGAAACACAAGAATAGGCTGCTTGAGAGAGAGGGAGGCTGTATCATTAATAAAGATCTAATTCTGTACTGCTCAGCACAACTTTTCTCCTCATTAAATCTCCTGATGCTTCGCCCATGGGTGACACTAAATGAAACAGCACTTGCAAGGGCTCTTTTTTTCCCTTATTAGTTCCTGAATGGACTGAGACTTATGTATAAAGTTCGTCTTTTGTATATTTTGTGTTCCTGAAATTGAAAAAGGTTTTTTTTTTTAATCTGCTTTCAGCTACGAGGAATGCGTGGGGCCCGGTGCAACACAGATATACATTCCCACAGATGACCCTCCCCCTTACTCTCTGAACGACCCCTGTCAAGGGAGCGAAACCCAGCCACCACATACCTGCTTGGAAATGGAGGAGCTGACGGAGGAGGCCTCGTGGGTGACAGGAAGTGCCTCCGGGTATCCAATCAGACTGCAGGAAATCAGGCAGCAGCCGATCTCCTCCATCTCACTCCCCCTGGAGGAGGCACCTCCGTACGAGGTGGTCGTCTCCAACCAGAACCTGCCCCTTCCTATGATCCCACTGGACCTGCTCAAGCACACAGCCCGCAAGTACCATCAGCAGCAACCCATTATCCACAGGATCCTGTAAATACTCTGCCCTAAGACACTCATACAGCAAAGTTTGTTTTGTTTGGGTTTTGTGTCTAGTTTACAGAACGTCCAGAGAAAAGGTGCAGTTATTTAACCCCTGGAATCATCTATATTAGGAAGCTTTAGCCTTGTTTATCCCTGTATCAAGTCTATTTTTTGATACTGCACGATACTCTGCTACACTGCTCTCTCATGAATTGATGCAGTCAACAATCAGGATTGTTTGACGAGGAAGGTAGATGGCTTTTCAGATTGCTGACACTTTATTATTGTTGAGTGGTTCTGTATAGTTTTCTGAATGGTTATGAGATTGAAGTGACTCAGCATAATTTTAGATTTTATCTGATCTGCTTTTGCCGCAGCCTGTCCCAATCCAGAACCTTTGTTGTATTCAGTGGCCTGGCAATCTCTGACACTTTAATTTCACAGAGCTTCCAGAAGAGGGTAGCGTGGAATAGTTTTTTGACACAAAAGCGACTGTTTCAGAACGGTGAGAAACACAGTGAAGGATGTCTGGACTGGTTCCAGCTAAATACAAGAACGCTTTTTAAATGGGTAAACTGCTCCCATATCGGCTATGCTTACTGCTCTATATACAGCATACAAAATTGTTTTGGAAATGATCCCAAAATCTGCAGTAGCAAAACAATTCGACAAGACCAAATGAATATTCGATGTATAAGGCCAGACGTGCTGAGTTTTGATACCAGTATTGAGACTACCATATAAACATTATAGTCTGTTGCGTATTGTATAATATCTCTAAAAGTCTGAATTCATTACATGACAAGGTATTTTGGGGGGTAGGATTGTATTTCCCTCAGTGCCTAGTTTTTGAAGGATTTGGTGTTGCAAAGCTTCACAAAGTTGACAAGCATAAGCAGTTAAAAAAAATCTTAATTGATGTATGGTATTAGCACTCTTGGTAGACTGTTAGGCCACTTTCCTGTTTGATAGATTCATTTAAATAATAGGGAAAGTGTGTCAAAATCAATATGGAAGGTACAACAGTTAGGAAAAGGTGATGCCCATATGCAAAAACAACTGCAAGAGTTTTGCTGTGTAATTGTAGGGCAGGTTTTTTATCTGTAGGTCAATACATCTCCTCTTTATTTTCTGAAATTCTAATACATCTTAAACTGCAGTTGAAGGAGTGGAGGTAAACCACATTCTAACTGCATCTCACAATTCTCAGCTGCACTGCCTCTGCAGTGTAGCTAACAACCAGTGGAAAGATACTAAAGAACAGTAAAGTATATTACCCTCAGTGAGGGTCCCTTAGTAGTTACACCCGGGACCAGCATTATTCTAGACATTCGTAACAAGAAAGTTCTGGTGTACGAATCTCGTGGATGTTGAGTGTTATTAAAGGTACTGTGATTATGACCTTCTCAATTCCCCATCACCCCTGTTACAACTCATTCAACAGCTCCCCCATAGAGGCTATATAAACCATGAATAGATATTTATTAGTCAGGACAGAAATTAAACTGTTATCAAACCTACGTGGTGTAAACATTTCGTTCAGGTGGTACAAGCTATGTGTTTGAAATGGTCTGCTACCAACAGCACACCTGCCTAGTCATGTATTTACCAACATAACCGAATCTGGAGTCTTTGTCTTTTCTGCACGTCTGATGTACAGTATCAAAACCATCGTCCTCCTTACTCAGAATTCAGACTAGTGTTATTATTCACCACATGGACTAACTGGATTTGAACCTGACAACCTGGTTTGTGTGTTTAGTATAGAGGGAGTTATACTGTATCATTTGAGTGCAGTGACACCCAGTGGCATCAGCTCCATCACCTCCCACTGAAAAGTAACTGCAGTGTAGTGTACAGTGAATGTGTATTAAACTGAGACTAATACATGTACAGCGCTGTAGCTGCAGGTTAGCTTTCACTGTAACTACAATGATTCTGAAATGTAAGAGGTGCTGGGACAAATGTTTGTTACAAATGTAATGTTTGAATATTCTTTCTAAAGTTAGATCAATTCTACCCCTTTTTTTTGGAATTTCCATGAAACTCACATTTAGACAGCATAAATTGTAGCAATGGTATACCTTGTCAAATGGTTTCCAGTTACCTGACTGAGAGTATGTAGCTGGGCTTGACCTGTTAGCACATGCATGCATCAGTTAATGTTTGTTACACACAGACCAAGCATTGCTAACGTTCTCTTAACTAGACCATTAAAGGAGTTCACACTTTATCACCTGGGGGTGGTATAATAATTCTAAGAACTCAGTTCAAGATTTCAACATGTTTGTCCAAGATTTTTTGTTTCTTGTAGTATTACTACAATCAAATGTTGTATTACTACAATCAAATGTTGTACTGGTATATTTGGGCCACTGTCAGGTTAAATTAACATGGTCATGTCAAGCAACTCTTCAAAAGTTCAAAAATTGAAATAGTTGTCCCAGCACCAGATTGTAACTGCTGCTTAACATCACTTGTTATAGTGCTGTCTGCAATTGAAACAAAGGTAAATTTCAGTCCAGTTATTGGTAGATTATACCAATTTCACTGCCGTTTATTTTCTTGTGGGTTTACATTGTAACATATCCCAGCACACACCAAGGACAAGAGGAAGGCATGTACACTCCATGTATTGTGTGTCTCTATTTCTGATGGTCAATTATTGTTATTAGTAATAATGACTCGTGTTTCCTATTACTGGAATCGTACGTGTATTTTCATGGTTTGTATTAGAGCTTTTCTTCCTTTCTTATACTCTGGAAAATAAATATTTAAGACTCGGTGGGTTTGTTTCAATATGTTCTTGAGTAGAGGACTATCAGGGAATTACAAATTACAAGAAATTTATATACAGTATCACTCTTCATGCCAAGGCATCCGAGTGCCCTGTACGATTAAAGTTAAAAAGATCACGGCTGACCTGGTTTTTATAATCAGTTCCAACTGTGAAAAAGCACACTCAAACAAATACATCTTCAGTCTAGACTTGTTTTCGGGCTTTCCTCGTATCAATTTGGATTTAATACCATAGGCGGGAAGCATTGCACTTGCCCGAGTCAATTTTAACTAGCTTTTTGGAGTCACCAAAAGATCAGCGATTTGTGATCTCAAGGAATGTCTGGGAAGATAGGGAATCAGAAAGTCTGGAAGGCCCGAGACCATGAAGGACCTTGTAGGTAGTTAGTGGGTGCAGACACAGCAGACTAATTCATTAGCTTTTCATACGGTTTGAATCTGGCTCAGCTCATAAGTTACCTGTTTCAATTCACAATTTTGTCATTAATTGCATAACTTATTATGCAGTTGTGAGATGTTTTCAAGGAGATCACTCAGCGGCTAGCATGCCTCCAAGCTGTTCGAGACTGTAAATCAGACTGAACAGATGGTGGCTGCTGGGACAGCTCCCCTAATTGCCCCCTTTGCCCAGTGTTTGACTTCTATTAGAGAGTGGCAGAAGGAGTCTAATTGTATCCAGCACCGCAGCCTGCAGTCAATTAGGCGTGCAGTGATCATTAGACTACAAGTGTATTGGTTTACTAAATATAAATTCTCTTCCTTGAATTATATTCATTGCATGCCACAATTCCCCACAGATTTGTGCTGTTCAGGTGCTTGTGGCGCAGAATATAAAACATGACCAGTCAACCGCCGACGCTGCGTAATAAGTGCTTTTGACTGGAAGAGTATCTGTAACGTTAATTTCTTAATTACTTAGATCCCTATTGCTGGTCCCTACAGAAATACATTCCATAACTATTACAATAGATCTGATGCTTTTTCCTTGTTTTTATTTGCTTTGTCAGTTTAATTGCCTATCTTTTCCCTTTTTAATCTGATCCCCTTGGTGTCTCCTGAAATGTCTTGAGGACATAGTTCTCTGCTTGTTCCGGTGGCTGTGTTATTTCAAAAATATCAATTAAAAAAAACAGAACAATCACATGTCTCATGCAGTCTTCATACAACAGCAAAATAGGTGAAAGAATGAATTATTTAGTAAATGAGAAACTGTTTTAACTTGTATCCTATTGCTTTGAATGCCTTGTTGCTGAAACAGTTGTAAAGTCATCTCATTACATAGCACAGTGATTGCTTAATCATTTGATTACTCTAGAAAACCAAATAATTGCCATAGTTTACTTAAACATCGTTGCCCATCAGGTCCACCCAGCAATACTGCACTTGCACTCTGATGGCGAGGGCTACTTTCAAGACTATAATGCACCTGTCCACTGTGCCAGAATTGTGCACAAATGGTTTGAGGAGAGTGATAGAGACTTCACATATATTCCCTGGCCACCACAATCCTCAGATCTCAATACAATTGAGCATGTTTGAGACTGAAGCATATATCATCCCTATCATCTGCCAACCTCTCCGCACCAATCACCTGAAATGTTAATGACTAAATGGATTTAAATCCCTCAAGACACCATCCAGAACCTTGTGAAGTCTCTGCCACTTGTATCAAGGCCTTGATGGAGTCCCAACATGTACAGGTTCTAATAAAGGCCTGTCAGTGTAGATTTCCCATTTGTGAGATTCTTTCATAGCCTAGAATGTAAAACAAGCATTGTGAAAACTTACGCGCATTCAAGGTAATTTTTATTTATGCAAATGTAAAGCTTGTAGTCATTTAAACACCTGTGCATTGAAGTTAAACAAAGACAGTGTGAAATGCCAGTATTTTCTCTGATCAATCTTTCCAAAGAACAAGGAAATGTCCCCCAGATTTTGTGTTTCTATCTTGTTTTATGTCATTCTCAGGAGTCGTTGAAAAAAATGAACGCTTTACTTAGACTGGACACATCTATCACTCTAACAGGGCAGGCAAAAAACAGAGCAGTTGCAATATAACAGAAAGATACCCATCTCGGAGTGGGAGATAGAGATTAGCTGCCGTGTGAGACAGCTTGTATTGAATGAGAGGGTGTGATAAGAACTGCACATGCACAGTTTAAACAAAGAGAAAAAGGAAGAGAGGAAAATAATATTTTCTTCAGGTTTATCATTTATGGATATCAGCAGTTGTCTAATTAAACTGGCTGAAGTTTCTGTTAAAATCTGGGGGGCATATTCACTTTTTTTATTGAGTAAAGCTACAAATAAATACTGGTATTCAAGTTGCTACCGTATTCAAGTATACGTTTATTAAAGGTCTATTCAATTAACCCAGTGAAGGATCTAAATACTGATGTTGTCTGAATCTTTTGTTAAAACATCTTACACGTCTGATGGCCTTTTTATATTATTTACAAGCCAATTTTCAATTGCTTTGCTCATGAGCTAATTTTGCACTACTCCATTTGCTAGGAAATACAATTTTCAAAAGCCATTTTAAACTTGGAGCAACCACTTGATCCACAGGCCCTTTTGCTCCTTTGCGTCTCGTTGTACTTTTGCACCTATTGCGAATGGATTATGTTCAATCTGAAAAGAGGAGCAGACTGGTACTTTTAGCTCCACTATTTTGCACCTATTTTATGATGGTGTAAAATGAAGAGCAAGCTCTAAAATAGGATTATCAATGTAACTCAGTTTGGACTGTCCACAGTGGCTTTCTATTCAATTGATAAATCACAATCTGCACTTTTTAAATGCATGAATTTAATTTCCTGCTACAGCTATTAGCTACTACCGAATGTTAGAGGGAAGCTAGGATGTTTTGTTAAAACATGGAAACCTCTCAAAGATTATTTTTTTTAAATTGTCTGTACTTAGCTTAAACTTTTCATTTATACCGGTATTTCTTAAAATGATAATTAATAAAAGAAAGACTGCATTTTGTTTTAAACTCTGTGCATGGTCCAATAGGAATGAATATTTGATTGTGTGCTCCAGAGCAAAACCAGGCAGGGATATATTGAAAACAGTCAATGTTTGTACAAGTGCAAGTGAGGAGCATGCCTACAAAAAATGGAGCAGAGCATGATCTTTGAAAGTCTGTCTTTTTGTCTTCATCATAAAATGCCTTACTTTGTCCTATTTATAATATTTGAACAGTGACAGTATTTATGTACACCACCACTTGTAGATTAACTGAATTGACCCCAGGGAGTGCCAAAACATTTACCTGATTTTAGGTACAGTGTTCTGGCAAAAATTAGAACACATTAGTTGGCAAGATCCTTTAAAATATTGCTCTTAGTCACATTCATGTGAGGTACAGCTTTTATGGCACCAGCCGGCACATTTAAACTTCAATCCTTGTTCTATTACCTCCTTCTTATACAACTGCATTGATGCATTCACATAATTGCTGCTGAAACCTTAAAGTTATGACCTTTTCTTTGCATCACATGTGACATGCATACTGCATTAAAGTTTCAATATTTTCCAGTATACTACAGGAAACTATAGTGTTTTGGATGGTACTGTGTTCAGCCCCCATGCACAAAGCCAAGACCACTGAGAAAACTGAAGCACCAAATTAACAGTTTGGAAACCGTGGCAGAACAGCCATTAGTTACAAAGTTTCACTTTCATAGTTACTGAAACGAGTTTTGTTGACTTTCTGTTTCAACCAGTATGGTGCAGTGTAGCTGGGTTCATTTTTGACTGACGTTGCAAAGGACCTACCGAATTTCCTCTTGAGTGTCAGATGCACCTTCTAAACCAATCAGAGCTTCAACACATACACGGGCTGCCAGTGTTCATGTTGGTGATAAATATGTAAAATGCACCAACTTCCTTATTGACATTTGTAAAGCAGAACAAAAACAAGACAATTAACCCCGAACCTGACATTTACAAACATGAAGGATGGTAAAGGTACAGTAACAAGCAAAGAAGAAGTCTGTGTGGACTATTTAAACTACTATGAAAGTGCCTGGCCCGGAGGTAAACTTCTAGTCTGCAAAGAGAGAAACGTGACAGAAAAGGCGAAGCAGTTCCTCAAATCCGAGTCCAGCCCAGGAGAGAGGTTCACCATTTTTGGTTTTTATAAAATTACTGAAGAGTGCATCAAAGCCAGTAAAGGGGGATGTCAGGAAGTGCTCAACGGGCTGATAAAAGCCACTGAAGTCCTAGAAATGATTTGTGTCAATCTGTTTCTGTTTCCTTGGAGAAAAGAGATCAGATCGCTTAAGGTAGTAGCATTGCACTGTCAGATATTATTGTACATATTGTAAACATCAGCCATATATGTATCTCATGACTTTGTCTGCTGAACACACTTTAGTGTTTAAGTCATAACAGTTGTTGAATTTAATATTAACTTAAGTTTAGTTTTTAACTTTTTTTTATTAAAATTGATACTTGGAGTAACAGGTTATGACGAAGTTCAAATCTTAACCTATTTATAAATTAATTCAAATATTTAAATTAGACAAATATGATATGGATAAATACACATTCATTTTAGTATACAGTGTATGTAATTATAAAGCTATAAACATACTCACACATGTGAGTATGTTTATATGAATACAGTTATATATAATTGATAAAGGTTTCCATATGTTGATGAAGCTGTTTAGCTTCGCCTGTCTTCCAACAGTAAGGGTTGTGAAAGCAGGCTCTAAGTACAACGTAGCGATCAGGAAACAGTTTAGGTAATCTGACACTTATTAAGCACTGCTGCAGAGCTAAATTGTGTGCTTGTTCTACAGGTGTTGTGCTCCCAGAACTATAATAGTGAATATGGAAAGGGCATTACAATAATTTTGCACTGTACAGAAATAGTTTACACCAATACTCTATACATATTTTGAAAGGGTAAACAGCTCTTTTGATGACAAAATGTAATTTGCATAACAGAAACTGACATTCTGTCTTCAGGTCCTGGTGGTTTTACTGTGAACTCAGAACTCAGTCTATGGGCTCTTCATTTCCTCATTCTGTTCTCTGCAGCTGTTCAAACAGATCTGCAGTTTTAAACTGGTTGGTGCAGTATGTGTCTGCAACGCATTGCATTCCACACTCATGCAAAGTAAGAGGTCCCATGCTGCAGAAGGGTTGGAAATTACACTCCATTCGCTTAAACACTTAAATGAGAGGGGTGTAACACACATGTTCCAATCATTTAAGAACCATTCCGTGGATGAAAAGTAGCAATGTAATACTTTTGTTCATGTAGGACTGAGGAAGGGCAGGGTTTTGGTAAGATGCCACTATTATGAGCCAGGAGAGGCAACATCTAGAATTTGGAGGTGTAGGACCGTGGCAGTCCTCATTTCAGTAGCTTATACTTTCCTTTGACCTTGTAAATCACATTATAAGATCAAATAGAAACCCTAGAACTTAGCAACCTAACTGCTCCTCTTCTTTTTATTCAGACCTTTACCGGGCCCTTTGTGTACTTCATTCAGCCTGTGCTGCCGCAAGACATCATCACCACAATCCTAGAGTGGATAGGGTACAAGCCAGAAACAGAGACCGAATACAGACTGAGCAAGGACAATGACAATACAAGGACCAAGCAAATCGGGTTCGAGCTGTTCCTGGCCAGGCAAGAATGGGAGTGCATGCTGGAAGCCATGGCTCATATGACAGACTATGAATGCATGGAAGTCCTTCAAAAAAGATCTCTAGAGCTTGATGGGTATACTGAGCACTCTGAAAGTTTAAAAGACGGGTCACAGCAGGGGAAGTTGACCCTGCTTATGGAAGAACAAGCACCAGTGGAATCCGTTTTACCGCCTGAAACTACATTAACACAAGGTGATCAGGTGTCTTTTGAAACTGAGAATGCTGTTGAGAATTCAGATAAAGTGCCATGGAAAGCAGAGTTAACCTCTCCTCTGATTGCTTTAGCCCAAGCCAAAGCTGATAGACCTACAGAGGTGAAAAGCACGGTTTCCACTTCTATTAGTGAGGACAATTCCATCACAGATATCTATGCTGCCTACCCTGACCTTGCTATTGGCCAGAAACCCATCTTCAGAGAGGCTCAGAAGTTGAAGATCTCTGCACATGAGGGCAACAGCTCCGAAAATCCCAGAAAGCCTGACCTGGCCACGGAAGCTTCCCCAGCAGAGTTCAATAGAATTGACGATCAGATTGGCTCCCCATCCATTACCATGTTCTCTGATTCTCAATTTCAATATTCTAACAAGAAGGAAGCAGGAGCAGAGATAGCTGCCAGCCCTACATATTTCAAAGACCCAAAAGGATCAGGTTTGTTCCACACTTCTTATAAAGAGGTTGATTGCAATGTGATTTCTGAAAAGCAGCCAAACATGGATGAGTTAGCTTCAATGCTTACCAACATGAGGATTAAGGAGCGTAATGAGGAAGACCTGAAACACCCCATTGAAGAGACCTCCCAGCATGAGATATGGTCCCGTGGCAGCATGGAAAACCGTGCCTTCAGCGAATCTGTCTTCATTAATGCAAAGCATCCTTGTTCACCCAAGGACCAGACACGCCAGATTGTTTCTAACCCCTCCCCAGTTTTGATATACCAAGTGCCTGACTGCAGAAGCTGTGTGGAGTCAGACTCTAATGGGAGGTTCTCGAATGCTGATGGTCCTTCTGCGGTTTGCACTGCTGAGGCTCTGGGACACATTACAGAGCCACCTCAGTCTTTCTATATCCCACCCAAAAGCCTTGAAAACCAACACCCCATCGCAGACTCAGATGACTGCAGTTCCAGTAACTTCTTTCAGTCTGAATGTAGCTACAGTGAGAACTGTCATCCACCACCTATTACCAGAGAGCCACAGCAACCAGACCATGACGATGGCTATGTTTTCTTGTAAAAAAAAAAATGAAAATGGTACACAACAGAAATAAGCACCTTTTAGTAAGCAAGATCTTTCTGACCATATATTCGTGACAAAATATGTTTTCAATTTTTACCAAAGTCTAATAACTGTGAATGTTAACTGTCTACTTTTCCGAAAAAGCAATTCTTAACATTTGGAAGAATGCAATATTGGAATGTATTCCAAAACATACCAAATGTGAACCTGGAGGCTTCTTTAAATATATAAATATTTACATATACAAGAAAACATTGTAATTTACACAGAAGCAAAAGAACATGTTATTTTTAACAAAACCTTTTCTATAAAAAAAACAAAAAAAAAAAACATTAGCTTTTAAAATGATAATTTTGCATTTATTGATCATCTATATATGCTGTATTCATGACATTTTATTACATATGGTCTATTGGTTAGGATTCCTGGTTTTCACCCAGGCGGCCCGGGTTCGACTCCCGGTATGGGAACGTCTTGTTATTAGGGGCAGCAGTGTGGAGTAGTGGTTAGGGCTCTGGACTCTTGACCGGAGAGTTGTGCGTTCAATCCCAGGTGGGGGACACTGCTGCTGTTCCCTTGAGCAAGGTACTTTACCTAGATTGCTCCAGTAAAAACCCAACTGTATAAATGGGTAATTGTATATAAAAAAAAAAATGAGTAAAAAAGAATGTAATTGTATGTAAAAATAATGTGATATCTTGTAACAATTGTAAGTCGCCCTGGATAAGGGCGTCTGCTAAGAAATAAATAATAATAATAATAGTGTATCGGTTCATATAAGAGTTTACATGTGTGGTTTTATTTATCTGCCGGCAATAATGCAGACAAAGGGCTGTAGGGTAACTCAAAGAAGAGAATGTGATAAGCTTCGGGCAGATGCTTTGTATGAAGTTAAGAGCCTTGGCGTAATTAAACTGGGTGAAATATTTTCAATAAATATCTTAAAAACAGTATGTCTGGTCCCTACTCCCATTATTTTTATATCATTTAATTTCATTTGTTAACACCTGCTGTTTTCACTTTCCATTTATAACATTTTAGGGTTTAAACATTTTTAGCAAGTCCATCATTATCAAATGTGACATTATTCACTGGAACACAAAAGGTAATAGATGAGAAGCATTTGAATTTAACCTTTTGGATGGTATCCTAGCAATAAAAAATAAGTATAGGGTTTTTGACCAATTACTTTATTAACTTTTTACCAAGTTTTAAAAAACAGCAATAAGTTAAGTAAAAAGCAAAATGAATGTAAATACTGTAAAACTTCAATGAAACGCCTCTGACGTTTATTTACAATATTTGCCAGCAGACCTGGCGCATACTGGAGACAGGTGATTATATTAGATCTCTACTAGCTTCACATGCTTCATGTGGTCACTGAGAAGCCGCTAGACACACAACCTCATAACTCAATTTAAACATTCCAGCAAATTTGTTAAAAGTTATGTGTCAGTGGTAATTAAGTAACAGTTTTGTTTTATAACAAAATTATGTTGTATTGTACTCACTCAAGTATAAATCGAAAGTAGTATTAAGTCTTTTTATATGCAGTGGTTAACAAGGATACGGTATGCAAAATGTTGGAAAATGAACAAGCAGAAGTACGAATTTGTATTTAAAAACAGATTTAGATCTACCATTGTTAATAATAATAATCATAATAATAATAACAGTTCAATCCACTAAAAGACAGCCCTGTAGCTATCAGTACACAGACGTGTAGGCTACGCTTACAGCATAATAATAATAATAATAATAATAATAATAATAATAATAATAATAATAATAATAATAAAACAAACTTTGAGACCCGGCGATTATTTGAAGTTTTACAGTAAATGTGTTCAGGTATATAAAACTGTAAACACAATAAAGATAAAAGCAAGCAATAAGGTTTACAAAATCCATAGAAAAACAGTTGAGCTGGACACATACTTGCAATAGATGCTCACATTTTGGGGTTGATTGGAACTTTCTCCAGTTTTCATTTTTGTGAAAATGACAGCAGTTGTCTCAACAGCACCCATATGCGGTTACCATGCAAACATTAATAAAGACAGACTGGTACCTACATATTGCCACACCCTGATAAACTCTCTCATTAACCTCAATTTCTTAGCCATGATTAATCACAATTGGATAAGCATATCTCTCAATATCAAACATGTGATGCATTTAAACTTCTGGGACTAACCTAGTGTATTATAGTTCAATGTATTATGAAACATACACTGGTGGCAAACATCACAGCCTTACACTATTGTTTTGACATCTCTCTGCTTTTGACCTTTGAAAAGATAACAGCCGCTCAAAATACACTACTGTAATAACATTAATTACAAGTTAATGTGGCTTGTTGTCCAGTTTCTTACAAACCTGTGTATTTGCATATGGCACAGGCAGTTGAATTAGATACAAGGCAGCTTTACTGATGCAATAGTATGTACAGTAGTATTCATTAGTAAGTAGCTCTTATATGGAGAGAAAAAAAACAGTAATTAAATCTGACTTAAATTAAACATAATAATGCATACACTTGTTACAAAAAAGTCTGAATTTTTAAAACCAGTTTAAAAATGCTAAATACATTCACTGAAACATCTGTGCTTATCTTGGTATTTTATACCTGATTTTGAATTTATGAGTTACTTAACTGAATGTTTTAGGGTAGACTACTTCTACAGTCCTGGAATGTATTGTGGAATGTATTCACTCTACAGTATCAATCTGGTCCACACAACACTGAGGATACATAATCTACGTCTATTGCCACAGTGCACAGACAGTGTCTTTATTCTTCACAAATTACAATAAATAAGTCTAAACCAACACCAAAAAGTCTACTATCTGTGTATAATAGTACAGTAAACATTGGTTAGTCAAGAAAGTACTAAGTCAGCGTTATAATTTGTTTAAAGTAATTGTAGCTAACAAAATAATTGAATAAATCTTACTTGTTTTTCACTTCCATTGGCTAAAAAGGACTCAACTGTGCAGTTTTGAAAGAAACACATATGCTTTCATTTGAAAACATAGCATCTGGTACTACTTTAGGTTAAAGGAAGCTCTCAGATTCTAGGGCTTATTCTTGGGGTTATCTGTTTGCATTTCCACTTCCTCAGTCATGTCACCTCAGCCGTATATCTTCTGGATCACAGCATATTACTGGCTGAAATCATGTCCTTCAACAGAGGAAGCAGCTGGTTGGTTAGGTAGTGCAATACCAGATGTCATTTTTTTTAATTAAAATACATGTTTGCTAAACCCTGTGTTTCTTTCAAAACATTTGAGACCTACATTATGAAAGGATATATATATATATATATATATATATATATATATATATATATATATATATATATATATATATATATATATATATATATATATAAATATCAGAGAACATATATGGACCTATTATGTTAGCTGCAACGACTTTAACAGTCAAACTCAAAATAAAAAGTTCTTGAGATTCCCCACTGAGAGAACATTAAGATAAAATGCTAGACAGCTGTCTAAATGTTTTCAACTTACTATGTAAGACAGATCTCCCTGAGACCAAGACATATGTCATCTTCCTAGCTTCAGTTACTGAAAGAGAATGATTACGTAGCAAAGCAAGCAAGCTATTTCCTAATACACAACACAGTGGTCCTTTTAAAAGAAAAGGCATGTCTACCCAATACATGTTAGTACCGCGTTCCTGCTCTAACAGCGCAGCTTTGGAATAAGGGCAAGGTATCTGAACCAGGTTCTATCAGTGCACTGGCACGGTCTGACTCTGGGAACATTCTACAGTTGTGTTTCCAAGGCCCAGCCTTAACACAGCTCTGTTCTCTTGAGTAAAACATACTCAACTAAACGTCAATTGTCAGGCAGTGCCCATCCCTGGAATATTTACAGAAATGATATATTCTATAAGCAGTTTATATTCAATCACTATTTTATAATTGCCCTTAATATACTCATGTTTTGCCCAGTTTGCTAAGCTGCCAGCCCAGTAATTTCTTTGTGCTTTAGGTCCTGTTTAGAGTGAGAATGCCTCACATAGAATTCTCATTGTGTCCTGAAAGCACCTGTGGAGGTGGGAAGGTTCGCATTAGAAACCATGTGCTCATTCACAATGTTTTCCAGAGCATGATTTTGGGCAGTTGATGCAGTGCTGTGGGACCCAGCCTACTGCAGGTTATGTCCTTTGAACTGCCCGTTGCTGGCTGTCAGTATCCGATATCTGTTCTCCTCATACTGTTTCAGCATTGTCTGGAGGTCATGATCTGCTGGAATGACCTACAAAACAAATATTATTAAAGAGGTCCATAATATGGTCCCCAATGGCACATCATTTAGAATCATTGAGCTGCAGCGACTCCTACTGGACAGGAGGAGACTTCACAGGCTGGGACTTGTCTCCAGGGTGTGGTATAAATGAGGTGCAGTGGTTTACAGGGGTAAGGCAAAAGTTGGTTAATTCAAACTGAAAAATGGGTAAAAATGGGTAAAACAAATTATTTTAAAAAGGTGCCCCATTATAATTAAAATATGTATTCTAAAACCCTTAAGGGGAGGTATCTGAAATTTAAATGACAGGCCATCCAGTACTGTTCACAGAACAAACACAACATGCCGTAAACAATATCGCTTGGTGACTTACGAGAACAGGAGCCGGGACTTTATACAGCGTCTGTTTGATTAGCCAGTCTTCATACCTCTGATGGACGGCCTCCAAATATTCCTTTTTATAAAGAAAAGAAGAGCAATGAGAAGGGTACCGAGCAGGTTTGTGCTTTAGGTTTGTTTTTTTTGTTTTTTTTGTCCTATTTACCAAAGGAATAACTTTCTCCTCTTCTCTGCACCTCATCTTCAGTCTCTCATAACACTTCTGGGGTGATGTCTGGAGATACACTGCTCAACAGAAGAAAAAAATATGAAACAAAATGTAGTCACAATATAGAAACGAAATATAGTCACTTACTGAGTATTCCCACTACAACATTTGACCGTCTTTCAACAGCTGGTATATATTGAAAAGCAGGTATTGCATCTGTATAACAAATTCCACACGCTGTAGTAGAAATCTTTTTATAAAGGACAAATAAAAAAAAAAATAGCCTGATGTTCTGTGAACTTTTACAGTAACTCTGTAGTTACATACTCTGAGTTGCATACAGATCTATGTGTAGCTGTACAGTAACTGAAAAGATGTGAGAGCACTCACCAATGAGATCCAAAGGAATGTCAATGTTCTTCACAATCCACTCAAACCACTCAGTCAACACAGCAAAGTCTACCTCAGGCATTTTCCCACTGCAACACAAGAACATTTCAGTATTCATGCTATTTTAATGGCACTACTGTTTCATTTCTATTGTGAAAGCAAGTAAATACATGATTCTTGGTTACAGTGCACCCCCTAGTGGACACATGATTTTTTTTTCTTTTTTCATCTAGATTTCTTTTAAGGAAAATGCACTGGAATGATGGCAGTTCATTAAAGTTAATAACTATTTTGTAAATAAGAAGAATCAATTTAGAATGAATCCGTAGAATGGGTTAATAAAAGTTAATAAAAATTTTGATGAAAGAGATACAATCAGATATAATAAGCATGGCTTAAAAAAAAAACAAAAAAACCTAAAAGCTATTAAAAAAAACAAGTTTTTAAAAAGTATGGCAGTCGCATAAACAAAACACAGCGTCATACCTTTTGAAGAGATTTTCTACAAATATGTACTTGGCACTGTAGATAGACCTCTCCATCATTCGAATGGGAGACATCTGAAGAATAGGAAAGGATTACATGGACAAAAAAAGGTTTTAAAAGCTCAGCGATAAAGAAGAGAAGGATTCTGAGGATAGACCTGGCATTACTGAAGAACAGAGGTCATCATATGGAGGTTCAGAAACAAGTGATTCATTATGATAAAATACAAACCTAAGCATGCACTCCATTTAAAAATAAATCTCAACTGTCTATTTTAACCAAGTTACTAACCAGTGTGTTTTTCAGTAGTTAGTGCTTGTACAGGTAACAAGTTAAACACATCTTCTTTATGGTTGAATGTGCATAGACCTACTATGGGTGAGATGTGCTGGTCCAGCATGGTCAGCTGCACATAGGTCTGCAGGGTTAGTCCCCAGCGTTGAGGGTCCTGGTACATTAATCCCTGGTACAGCAAGATAGGGAGTAATGTTATTACTGACAGCAGGTCAGACAGAAGCAGGTGAGAAACAAAATGATCAATTCCCAGCAGTTCTGGTTCCATTACATTCTCATTGATTGAAGGTTTCCATTTGACTCACAACACAGCTACCAAACAAGAGTCAGAGACGTTTTAATTACATTTGAAATGACTGTGTCTTTTGCCTCCAATACAAGGAGTAGTTATTTACACAAGCAGCGTACCGCTGTCCTACACAGTACTGTGTATCATGAACCAGATAGTGCTTTTTGAATTACATGTATTAATCACATTAACATGACAATCACGTGAAAAGCCATTTCTAAGTGCACATTATAGTTGTAAATGTGCTTACGAGTGGATTGTGTCCTCTGACGTTCCTCCATTTAGAAATTGGTTCTGTCAACACCTAAAGGAAAACACATTTGTTTACTGTATTGTTTATCTGCTGTATATTTGTGGGTGCTGGTCACAGGCTCAGATACATTGGGCCAATTTGCAAAGTCAAAAAACAGCTGTTAGTTTTACAAAACTAAAACCAAACAACTAAGTAAAAACAGAATTGTGGGTCTCTGTAAGAACTCTAAATTTCTTTGTTAACATGGAATTTTCTCATTTCATGAAATAAGAGTCATTAAAAAGATGGAGTAAATAAACGTTTTTGACAATGTGCCCTATTATTCTCAGTAAAACTATAGGGGTAAAATGACCTGTTAACATTCATTCCTATAGTGAGGACTGTGCCTCACACATACTTCTACTTTTCCTACAGCCAGACTGTGTTCTGTGTACTGTTCCCAAGAAACGTTTGAATCTAGACAGCAAAACAAAAGAAAAAAAATAACATTACCTCAATATCGCAGGTTTTGCTAAAGTATTCCAAGCAGGTGGTCTTTCCACTGGCAATGTTCCCTTCTATGCACACCTGCAAAGAATCACATTATTTTCATTTGCTTGTCTTCCATGCAATGCCTGAAAGATAATAGACCCTATCACAGTCATTACTTTTCATTTACTTTGAATCGCTAGTCAGTAACTAGATGGCAATCTTTCACATTTCCATACTTTGGACGTTTCTGAATTCAGTACTATACTCTGCAGGTCGTGTATTGCAGTTTCCACATCTAGACACATCTCTAACAGCAGCTTATTAACGGTTTCCTTTTCAGTTGTAATACTATGGACACATTCCCCTTTTGTTTCAGTGCAATCATGCAAGTACATTGATATATTTTATCCAAGATTGTAATTGACTTACAACTGACTTTCTCTCATCTCCGTTCCGCGTCAGTTTACCTGTTGTGGAAGACAACATTGTTAATTATCTATTAATCTGCAGTGTAACTGAACTTTCTAAATTCAGCAGGTGCTCGGTTGGCAGGTGCTTCTGAATCCAAGACTGCACAAATGTGTGATATTTCACAAAGAACCGTCTCAAAAGCAATGACTCCGTGTTTTGTGTTTTATGCACTTGAATCACTTTGAATACCCATGACTTACTACTGCCATGTACTGTAGGTTACCACATGGTTCTATATGACGGCAGACAAGCCAGCATTATTGATACTGATGTATTGTTACCCCACCTGTCTGTACCGACAGCATTCCGTTTTTAATAGATAATGACTGGGGGAACAAAGGGAATACAAACTGCTATTTTAATACAAGCAGTATGTAAAGTGCAGAAAGACAATAGCGGTACGCAGTATGTAAAGTGCAGAAAGACAATAGCGGTTAGTGGTATGCATTTTATTAAATGATACTACACAAGATATAATGACACAGGATGCGCTTTAAAATAAAGCCGATGTATATATATATATATATATATATATATATATATATATATATATATATATATATATATATATATATATATATATATATATATATTAATTGTATTTGTTGCACCTACTTGTAAGTGCTCCAGTGCTGTACAATCGTCTCGTCTGTTTCACTTGCTGGGAATGATTCGTGTGTTTTGGTTGCGTAAGTCTGAGACTGCGGTGTGCAATCAGTCGTTCTAATGAACGACTGACAAGATGCGCCGGGTTTAACCTAATTAACATTTTAGTAAAGGACATGGTCCCAGACTTGTTTTAAATAGCTTTCATTAAACTACTTCCTCCTGTCACAGAAACGTTTCCTCTCGCAAGCGAACAGTGAGCTGTATCAAGCGGTGACGTAATATTCTCTTAAAAAGACACACATCCGTTTAAAGAGCTCCAATATCTGGACGAATAAAATGTAAAATAAGGTACCTATTACCCTTGCAGCAATTAAAATCGAAGATCACCACAAATTGTATTACTCCTGAGGCACATAATGTAGATGATTTACAATATCGTCATAAAATTATGCTCTAGTACTGCACTTATAGCCCAAGGCGGATAAGACTGTTTTAAACTAATAATACAATGTTCTTTAAATACTGGATAGCAGCGCTACTGCTTCAGAAATTTAATCCCAACAGTTTATATTTACACTAAACAGTTACAACCATGACTCCAAATATCTATATATAGTCAAATATCTTAGCAAGTAAAGGATTGTTTAGCGAGTTCACACAGGTAGCTATTTACAAGAACACACACACGCTTAGCATCTGACCAATCACACAGTTATTTACATATTGTGTGTGTGTGTGTGTGTGTGTGTAGTGTGTGGAAAACACACGTAGTACTGTATTTGATTTAATAGCGGAAAGGTCTTTTAGCGACACAATTCTGATATACAAACTATATTAAAGAATATGTATTTATTGATAGATTTCAGTTTTGGTATATGTATTTACTGCTACATTTTGATCCACCGGTTACAGTGAGTTTTACTGGGGGCCCCTGTGCACGGGCCCGTGCGTTTATCCACCCTAGTTTGTAGTACACACGATCGTAATGATGCATACTTGCCAAACGCTTGTCTCCGTGTGGTGGCGCGGGTGGTGTGGGGTGTCATATGGTTCATACACATGGCAGGAGTCATACGCAAAAAAACACTCATTATCAACCCCTCCCCCCACACCCCACCCCCCGCACTCAACCACTCAACACGAGCTGATGTCAGCCACACGAAGAGCACAGCGTGTGGTTTTCACTAACTCTTAAGTGCAGAATAATTTGGTTTTGGGGGGGTAGGATGCAGGACATTTGCTAGGAAATCGAGACTATCCCGACCATATAGGGACTGTAGGCATGTATGATGATGGGCTGCCGTCTCTCACATAACGCTGTCATTATCAAATTCAATAAAGCAACATCTCCATGTTGCAAGTCAGTTTCAGTCATGCTTTGTAAGAAAGTCAAACAGACAGACTCCTGTTATTACACAAAGAATAGTCTCACAAGCTCTTTTTTCAATGAAATTGTAGCACTCTGGCGGTTATGGCGGTACAATGTTACTATCACTAAAGAAAAGTTGCTGTACTTGCAGTTCCTCTAACAGTTGCTCATGCACTGAAGGAAATTGTACAATCAGGAAGCAGAAATAGCAAACCGCCTCTTGCTACTGAAAGAAAGAAAGAAAGAAAGAAAGAAAGAAAGAAAGAAAGAAAGAAAGAAATACATTTGTCCATATACAATACCTGAATGATTATAAATTCATCATGGAAATAGACAAGGCTTTTCTCAAATCAGTGAAGGGTGCTCTAAAGATTGCAGAGATGGTAAGAACAACTCATTTAATTTCTCTCCTATCTGGGATGATAATGTAAAGCCTTTTTTAGTTCTGACGTTTTGCAGTTGGGGAATACCGGTTATGTTTGTGTTTTTTTTTTTTGTGTGTTTTTTTTTTTGTTTGTTTTATTGTATAATGTTAGTTAGAACTTTAACTTCCATATTGAAATCCAGATAAAATATGTTATTGTATTTAATGTGCTGTTCAAAAAAGAACTAAACTGTGCAACTTTTTGTTAGTCTTGTGGAATTTCAGACTATTTGTTAATGAGTTTCTGACATTTCATAAGGGGATAAAAGTGGTTGGAGTGCTTTTTGGCAACATTTGAAACACAATAAAAGGCTTTGCTGTACTAATTTTTTTAAAAAAGAAAGAAATGCCAGCTGCAGTCTTCTACTTGGTGTTCCCCTATGCAACGGAAATCTCTCTCGGTGTGAAGTTATAAAGAAATATTCATTTCCTCTGTTCTAGCAGTGAAGCTAGGGAAACAGTCATTTTAGAAATGTCAGAGAAAATAAATTGACTTTTTTATGGCTAACTTCTCTCACTTCTCTCTTTTTCCTCTGTATAAACTAGGCCCAGCTGGGTTATAAAGGAAGTCCTCCTGTCACACCAACCACTGTCGTAAATTAGTCCTCGGTTCATAATTGGCTTGGGCAGAAAATACTGTCCCCATCTGCAATAAATGCATTTAAAGACATGGCATATAGCTAGATTCACAGAGTTCATTAGTACTATTTTTTTTCAGAAAGGAAAATTGAATTTAAATTTACTCTACCTTGCACTGAGGTCGATTTGGAGAAAATAACTTTGAGAGTCTAGCCCATGCTGTATTCCCCTGAGCAGGAATGTTTTTCTTTCCAGGTGACAAACTTCATTGCGTTTATTTGCTTTGTGACTGTCTCTGGAACTGCTTCCTATGTTGCTGCTACCTGGATGGAGATAGTCATCAGCTTCCTCTTCTTCCTCTTGTACCTGCTGAAGCTTAACAAGAAGCTGACTGTTTTCTTCTGGCCCCTCATTGTAAGACACCTGTTGGTTTGTTTGTTGGATTTTTAAATGTGAGTTTAGGGCTCATGAAAGGCAAAGAACAATAGCACTGGCTTCCATCATGGACACCCCCAGTCATTCAATCCTGTGCCTCTCTTAAACAGACAGCCATTTGTGGTGGTTTAGTAGACTAATGTCATCAAACATGAGACAACCAAACTCTTTTCACTTGTGTGAACTTACCTAGATTCCTGAGGTAAAAGAAATTAGAAATCTCATAACTTTCTACCACCAAGCAGGATGCTCCATTGCAGGGCACTGTGGTAGAAGACCTTGGCTTTACAATAATAATAATAATAATAATAAAACCCTTTACAAATTTCTAATCACAATAAAACCCTGATTATCACATATTTCTTTGTGGTTGACATTAGCTTGTACCTACCAGATGCTGTCAAGGACTGAACCAGATGAAAATTCTCTCTTTTCAGTGTTCTACTCCTTAACAAGAAAACGGTGAATGAACCAGCTGCACCACCTGCTGTTTCTAAAAGGCTTACTGTATTTACATGACTTTTGATAATGACACGCTTTCTCCTATATTTGCAGGATATCTTCAACTCAGTTTTTGCAGCAGTCTTCATGTTTATTATAAGCATAATTGCTGTCTCCACTTATACAGTGAAGGGAACTTTGGTTGGCGGGGTAAGTTTTGGACACCTGTATTTGTCTCCAGACATAATCTCTCAATACATTTTCCTACTCTTAATGAGTTCTCTAGTGCTATTTTTAGATGCTTAGATTAACTTCATTTTCTTGCCTTTGAAACATTCCTGAAGGTAAAGACCCCTTGTTGGGCTGTTTCCACTGAATGTACGGTAGCCAAAACAATTACAGTTAAAAGTATATGATATAAATTAAACTAATAAATGGTACCAGCTCTTAAGTTTTATTACAAACAGTTTCACTACCGTCACAGAGCTATGGAAGATATTGCATGTTTACTCACCAATCATACAGTGAAATGTATTAATCAATGGCTCTTGTTATACTGGCAGATCATAGGTTTAATAGCAACAGGAATCTGGTGTATGGATGCTTACCTGCTCTTCAAGAAAGTGACTTTCAATAAACCAAGGAGTTCTGATAGCGCTGCTGGGGTATCCTAGATACACAGGAGCGATGACTATCGAAGTCACACGGCGAAGAAATGACAAAACCGATGTATGTCTTTACAACTGCCTAAACAACTAACAAATAATTGGTTGTTGTGCCAATGGTTTAAAACTCAACACTTCTCTCCTTTTTATCTTCTTTTCTATTTGCATTATATTAAATATTATGAAATAACATATGAGGGAAGGTGGGCAGTGGAGTTACTAGTTACTAAACCTTTGAGGCAGCACATGAGAAATGTAAAAAAGAAAGAAATTCAAATTACATTTGAAGCAACTTGCACTGTACACAGTAGAAATCTGAAGTTGGCTTTTTTTCACTGTATGTAATTGTTTGGTATTAATATTAATCATGTTCTGTAATCTCATTTGTATCACTAGTTGAAATACTTGTACATTCATTGTAATAATAATGTGTTGTTGCTGCTGCATATATATATATATATATATATATATATATATATATATATATATATATATATATATATATATATATTCTGTCAAATAGTAGCTATACTTAGCTATACTGTAGTCTGTGTAAATTCTGCAGGTATGTATATTTTAGAATTGTACAGATATTGTATCAGATATGTGCTTAAGTGTAGCCTGTCATACAGAGAAGGCTACTGCATTTAGACCAAATGTCTGCAATTTGATTTCAAAACTGGGAAGGACAGATATCAAGGTAAAACTGAATATGTGGGAGGATCATTAATTCGACTTCTGGTTTGGGGAGGTCTTTGCTTCCCTCTGGTGGTAAAAAAAAAAAAGATTTCCTCCTACAGATTCTGGAGTGTGTGGTTAGTGTGTGTAATCTAAGATTTGGGGATGGATTCTAGGATTGAATTATGTATATAAGGCAAATAAATACAACTCGTTTTAAAGGGCTTATAGCTTTCTTTATTTTTTTTCCTTGTTTGTCAAAAAGGACACACACTGTTACAAGATTAAAAAGTCATTTTAATAGCTGTTTAATCTAGTATTCAAATGCAGTAACTGCAGACAACCCATGTGCATGTTATGCTCTGACATTAGCATCCTTGTGAGAGTGAGCAGCTTGAGTTTTTTTTTTTTTTCAGTGTCATCTTTTACCACAGGGAAAACTTGTCACCTCAATGACCTCTTTCTAGACAGACCACACAGGAAAACCATTGAAATTCATACTGTATAGGCTACGTGTGTGTGTGTGTGTGTGTGTTGTGCTGTGTTGATGACTGATAGATTGCAATCTCATTTACATTTAAACTCAAACATCGTAAATACTTCAAATGCAATATGTCTAAAAATGAGGTTAATTTGCTCAGTAAAAAAAAGTGTTGCTGTTTACATTACAAACAAACCGTGTTTACATCCCAATTTGTGTGAACTTTGAAAAGGTACTACTTTTAGGTACTTTCAGTTTCTCGCACACCTTGGTACTGAACGACTAAAGTAAGTATAGTTCTTGAGTTAATTAGTTATTTGTCTAGCTAATTTGTAAGTGCCACGTACTGTAGTTACGCATGCATTGAAATGTGACAGATCTAAGCGGCTGATAAAAAACACCAAAGCCCCAGGCTAGTTTACAGAAAAACCTACACTGCTCTGCAAAGAGAGCCACTTCGCTTGCATCATTTGTAATTTAACTGTCTCCAGATTTGCAGAATGCAGATGTTGAACTTTTTTACGTTTCCGCAGTGTCAGGATTTCCGTTTCCCCTTTTAAATTCAGTGCTAACAGGACCATTACTGCATTGTAAACCCGTTTGTTTTTTAGGCGTGTAACGACTGGTTTAGTTTTAAGTCGCTGCTATGGGGGATATGGAATCACCCGACACGACAGCACCACGCCAGTCTGGAATAAGGGCGCTCCTCCCGGACAAAGCTTTTGTCACCTCGCGGAAAGGGCAGCTGCTTATTGCTGAAGTGGTAATAGCCATTGTTTTTCTTCTTATAATTGTAGATTTTATCTGTGATTACTACTCCGTTTGTTTTTTGACTTTATAATGATTTGAAGTGCTTGTTTTAAAAACAATATGATCGGCTTAAATAATGACATGTTTAGCTACTTATTAAAGTTTCCAAGAAACTTATAAATACAAACGAAACATACAAGTTTGCTTTTATAAATGAACTTTTAAAAGCAATATGATTTGTTATATTAGCACGGTAGCACGGAATATACCGTTCAAACTTTAAAACGTGTAGACCGGTCTGAAATAGTGTGCTTGTATACAACTTTTTGATATCTTTTATACTTTTTAAACTATTAAGCTTTTTGTCCTTTTTTGTCCATCTTCATTCACTTTAATGGGACTTTTTTCAACATTCTAAAGCTCCCCATTGTTTAAAAACTCCCAGACTTCCAACATTCTATTTACTGTAAACAATGTAACTTTTGACAGAAATCAGCTACTTTGACCACTTTCCCAACAAGCTAGGCAAAATGTTAGAGGGTATGACATCTTCCTCAACTTCTCTGCCATTCAAATATGAAATCAAAACAGGAATGGCGTCTACCAATCAAGAGGTACAGCTGTTTTAGTAACCGCATCAACTTCTTTCAATACGCTACTTCACACTGTTGAAATAACTGTCATAGAACTTTGAGAAATTTCAAATTATACAACATTCTAAGCATGAGACAATTAGTAAACAATGTGACTTCTGACACAAATCAGCTACTTTGACCACTTTCCCAACAAGTTAGACAACAAGTTAGTGTATGAAATCTTCCTCTACTTCTCTGCTATTCAATCTGAAATCAGTTCAAAAATATCTTCTACCAATCAAACGGTACATGTCTGATGAAATGTGTGATCTAACTGCCCCACAATCCAAAGTAATAAGGTTGATATAGTAGTCTGTCAAAGTAATCAGACTAATTATTTTACTAAATTTAACTTTGACTGTATGTAACTGCTTTGCTTTAAAAAGTAAAACTTTTTAAACTTCTTCCACTACCACAAAAATAAAGAGATAAAGCAAGCCTCACAACTTTACTTGTAAAGTTACCATCTAATTATTATTATTATTATTATTATTATTATTATTATTATTATTATTATTATTATTATTATACCCGTAATCTTTAAAATATTTAAAAGTGCAATGTCAGCAACTCATTCAGTTGGCTAGGCAAGTACTTCCATGCTGACGTACAGTATAAAGATAGTTTTATTACTTTCTCCTGAATTGCCAGAATCAATCACATTTTCAAGCAAGCTACTTGTCTCTATTCTGGGGAGGGGTGAACTAGACAGAACAGGGCATCTGAATGGAAAAGGTACGTTTTAACTCAGGGAGCCATTCCAAGTAAATTAGTCACATTAAAAAGTGTTGTATAGTGATTACAAAGTTGTACTTTGTTAGTTAACATTTAAGCTATATATATATATATATATATATATATATATATATATATATATATATATATATATATATATATATAGCTTGAGCTACATCTATATTGATATGCGCACGGTTTTACTGTTTGACAGTTTTAAAAAAAATGACCCTGCTGTAGTGTGCCTTTGTATATAGACCATGTACTATTTCATAAACCACATGCTGTTTAATTTTAAACACAGGCCTACTCTGTATATCACACTTTTCAGAGTTCTAAGAGGCTACGAGATCAACGGCTTCATTTGTTTGTTGACCACTGAATAATAAGGCTGTATACTGGTTTGCAATTGATTGTAATGCAGAGGTAAATTCACATCAACCCTTAAAAGCATTATTATTTTAGTTTTTTTCATTGAACAGGAAAAGCATTTTCACACATTACCCCTTGCTTTTGAATACAGTTTTTAACATGGTTACTGAAAGATTTAATTGATAGTTGTTGGTCTGGCCTGAATCAGAGACAAGCTTAAAATGGCCATAAAAAAAGTTACGCATGACTGTTGTCCGTCGCATGCACGTTAAACTGGGATGTATTACTTAAATGAAAGTTTAATAACCATTTTTAGTCAATCAAAAACTACTACATTACACTATTACACTGCTTCCTGTTTAAAAAAAAAAAAAAAAAAGTAGGCTTGAGTTTGTCTTCAGTTCAGGGTCCATGAACTTCTCTCTAGCACTTCCTGCTGTTTCATATCTGTGAGGAAGTGTCCATTGCAGTTTGATGCCACTTTCCCATTTCAAACAGTGTTACCTGGTGACTAAATTGTGTAACATCAGGTGGACAAGTGTTGTTACTGCAGTACTAAAATCAAATCAGGATATTGTTGAATTTGGCGTTGTTAAGCACGCCTTTAACCAATAAGACTAAGACGAACAGCTGTTAATACAAATCCATGCACTATGATATTACATGGGAGAATTTTAAGGGCAGGAATTAATGAAGGGCCCTTACACAGTAAAGTACAGTACATGTTGACAATGAATTGTACATGACCTAAACAAATCTATGAGTTCTTAAATTGTGAGGTACTATAGAAAAAGTGCAGATGGGTAGTTTAGCTATTCAAAATGAATGCTTCATGTTTCTGCGACTGGATGTACGTCATTTAATATTCTAGACACAGTAACAGTCTCTAAATGAACATTATTTAAATATCTTCATATTCATATCAAACCACCTGTCTCTCTACCTTAAGAAACTCTTACGAACAATACCTCTGCCTCCTTTTGAAGGAGCGACGTGTTCAGTTTTTTTTTTTTGGTTTGCATGTATGCAATACTGGTATAATGTAATCCTATGCCTCGGACAATGGTGCTGTTTATAGTGATGGCTTCCACATGTCTTTTATAAAAATAAAAAAGCAGGACATTTTTTTTTAATTTAGTCTTTCATTTATCGAAGAAACCACAAAGGCATGAGGTAAAAAAAAAACATCACAGTACTGGGAAAACATGTTCTAAAACAACAGAGTCTAGCACATGGCCAGTAGCAGCTGAAAAAAAAACATAGTTCTTGGAAATAGGAATGCTGCTTTAATTTGCTGGAACAGTCAGTTTTAACCCCAGTGGCCCCATTGAGAATAATAGGCAACTGTGAACTTTTTTGCTAGCATTTTAGTAACAGGAAATAACAGGAAAAACCCAACTCTGGCTAAGCTGTGTATTTTAATACAGTATGTAATTTAGTATGTTAATGTAACAGAATATTTCTTCTCTTTTAAACCAGTAACTGCACTATTTTACTATTTTGTACAGTTTTCTAAACCAGTATTTATTAAAAAGCTTCTGTTTCCTAACTCAATGACTGTGTAGCATTAATTGTATTATTTCTGAGATCCAACACTTGCTGATCATTTATTGTAAACTATTGGTGCATATACATCGTCTCTAGTTAAGACATTCTTGCAAAAAAGCTAGTTGTTGAACTGAAGCTTTTTTGTGTCAGTGTCCAAGCATTATTTATGATGAGAAGCTTGCAGAATGGCTTACTCGTCCACAGTGTGTAGATCCCGTTCACGTGGAAATAGGTGAGTGTGATTGGCACCGCTCCAATGCATGTTGTGCTTGTCACAGTATGGTTCACACGTCTGCAGGCTTAATCAGTCATTGCTCGTATCCAATGGGAGTTGTGCTGTCTGTGGGTCGTTTCCGGTAAAAATTGCAGTTCCAGGAACGCCTGGGAGACTGTCTTGATGGACGCGTTGGTCAATGCAGTCACCGCACTGAAGGACATGGTGGTTACATGAGCAGAAATCACAGAGGTCCTTTTGGCTTTGTTGCCTCAAAAACGTCACAGGTTATATAGAGCTAATGGAATGCACAAAATGACATGAACACAACATTCATTCTCCATTTTTTTTTTTGCCAGTGTTTAGATGTTTTACTCACTTTCTCAGTGTTAAAAAAAGTGTGACTCGTCAAGTTTTTCAACGTGCTTGATGCCTTCCATGGAACCTCTCTTTCAAAATAAAAGCATAATTGTAAATATTTTAGATCTGTGTTTTCTGAACATGTCTATATCCACAACAGCTTGATGTCTGGGTGAATTCAGTTACACATTATCTGTCAAAGCCTCTCTTGCTGAAGCTCAGAACGTGCACAGCAATATGTTCCACGAGTCAGGATTTACGATTGGCAGTTAAGTGTTTCCACTGAAATGTTTCCATTGGGTGAGGCCCATCTCGTTTATGCTTGTGGACGGCAGCTTGTGAAGCTTCTATCATGAATACTGATCAAACATTTACTGGGGATTGTGATGAGGAAATGGAAACTTGTAGTACTGTTTAAGTAACCGAGCACTCTGATAATTCAGATGTTAGTGGTGGCTTGCTAAAACATTTGACACATTTCAGATGCTGCAAAAGCAAGCTGCATTGTAACTTTGTTGCCTTTCTTGTAGTTTTTTCATGCTGGCAGTTTCTTTCACATTCAAAGCGGATAACGACTTTAGTACTGCACTCAAGTTGTTTTAAAGTTCAAGGGCACCATTTATCTTGCTTTGCCTTTAGTTTTGGTAACCTTTTGCAAAGAGAGGAAGCAGTTACTTGTGAGAGGTTTGGATGATATGACTCTACTTTAGCATTTTTTAACACTATCACTGTGTGGAATTCTAGAAGTGAAAATGTTTCAAAATGTAAAATAAAAAAAACAAATACATGTTGGTCAATAAACTCAGATACCTCAGAATTTTGTTTCAAAAGACAAACTATTATTTGAGATTTTATAAACAGACATGTTATTTGACTATTATTTCAACACTGCAGACCTGTTAAGCAGGCCAAGTCTGCCCTCAGAGCATTTTTTGTATGACTTATTTCTGTATGTCACTTACCTATTTCATTAGGTAAGGTAGTGTTGCATTTCTTTCAAAATTTGTTTCTGCTAAAAGTGCATTCTGCGACAAAACAATTTAAATTAATTGAATTTAGACAGGGGGCATGAGGCAAAAAATGGCCATGATGTGGCTCAATAAACTAAAACTATAAACTATCCCCACATTTACCCTTGAAAGAGCCCTTGTTTATTTTTAAATAAGCCTGAAGTAAAACCAGCTAACCACTGAAATGTAATCTGAAGATGATTTGAAGTTACAGAATAGCCTGTTGGTAATTTCTCACTTCCTGTTCCCAAGGGTTGAAATGCACCAATGGCATTAGTTAAACCTCCTGGTGGGTTTATTGGAGTTTGAGTTCAGTATACTGTGCCAGGCATCACTAGTGTTCACTTTTATATGAACATGTATGCTAGTAACATACATAGCTAAATGTAAGTAAGATGGTGAGAATCCTAACCAAGTCTAATCAGAAGCGAATAAGCAATGCCTCCACTGTGTGACTCAGCAGGAAACCTTACAAATGGAATTGAATGGATTGATCGGCACAGCATGTATTATATTGGAGGAAAAGAAGCTGCTGTTTTTTGTAAACTAGCATTTTCTAAGACAGTTACGCGTATCGATCTGTACACCATGCTTGTTGAGATCATTTATCGGTTTGTCCTCCTTTCCCAGGCTCTGTCCTTCATCTGCTTCATCTGCTTCGTGGCATCCAGCGCAGCAGCATTTGTGACGGCGCCCCTCGTTGAATTCCTCTTGGCTTTTTTCCTGCTCTTCGCCTACTCCAGCAAGTTCAATGAGCAATTCAAGGGCTTCCATTGGCCATTAATGGTGAGTGCGGCCAATAGGATGTCAATGCAATAACCACCTACAGTCAGCAAATGTGCCCGCTATGTGTTAAATCATATTTTAAGGCCACCTCAGTATAAAACAAAGGTTTTACTATCTGTTTACGATACTGCACCTTTTTAACTGATTTTATTTTTAATATTTTTCATTTTCCCCAGGATTTCCTGCGCTGCGTCAGTGCCTCTGTTATCTACTTCATTATTTCAATAATCGCTGTTTCAAGATATACTGACGCAGCATCCAAAGCAGCTGGGGTGAGTACACATCGATATTACATAAAATGGGATTCCATTTGCTGCTATGACTTCATAAAAACCCTTCTTATAAGTCCTTGAATGAAGAAGCAGCTGTGTGATTCTGGGTTCTACAAAATGTATCCTACACTTGAAATATTACTGCATAAAACCACACAGGTGCTCACTCGTTTCAAGTATCATGTTTGAACGTTTAGTTTAAGACTGATTTTTAAAAGACCCTTACTAGCGTATTTCTGTATCATGTTTCCCAGGCTGTGTCTTGTGCATCCAAATGGTATTCGTATCTAGTTTAGCTGTGACCTTTCTGTTTACAGGTGTTTGGATTCATAGCCACCATAGTGTTTGCATTAGATTTCTATGTCATCTTTAACGATCTGGCTAATTTTCTGAAGCAAGGCGACACGACGGAACAGCCTAACACAGGTAGGAAAGATTTAATTGTCAGCAGAGCTGTAGCAATAAATATAGATGCTCTCACAGCTACAAGCACATAGTCTTTTGATGTAAATACTGTGCATTAAAACTGACAACTGTAAATGTGTTGCTGCCTAAACAACAACAAAAAACATCTTTTGGCATTCTGTTAAAGAAATGAATTCCTCTTTTCTAGTTCTTGGTACTGGATGTAGTATGTCATTTCCAGATATTTATATGTTAGTCATAATGATAACAGGTAGAATCTATTTGTAGTTTTTCAGCTGGTGGATCTATTTATATACTGTTGTTCCTGTTTTGTATTGCCAGAAGACGACTCCAACTCTGATTCTGACTAAAGCAAACTTTGGATTGCCTGGACCTCCGCCCTGAAATGGCATGAAGGAGGCCATATTGAAGCTTTCTTCATACTTTACAGTACATGACAACGCATGCAATGTCCATCGAGAACAGGTCCTTTTGTAAGAAATGAGAAAGCTAGCCCATTACAGTAAAGACTATATGCTAGAGTCTGCTTCATGACGCTGCTGCTGTGGAAAAGCACATCACTGCTGAGCAATTAAACCTGGCAGATGGAAATGCCACACAATGAGCTGTAGCCAGCACTGTATTTATCCATTGTTGATCTCAAAGGGGTTTTGAATCAATGCCTTTTGATGGGTAGCACCCTTCAGTTTGAATAGTGTTGGGGTTTATATGACAGTTTTTCCACAGTGGCAGCAGAAGTTGCTTGAATAGCTTTCTTAAATTAATGACAATCCTTCCTTTTAAAACTGTTTTACCATTCATGAATTGTGAACTGGCTACAGTGTTCATGACAGCACAGTATTATTAACCCATTTTAAGTATGTGTGACACTAAATGTCTCATTTTATACATTTTTAATAATTTTGTCATTTTTAATGCTTTGTCAAAACAAATGAAGAATGATATGACCATGTAAGTGATGTTGCTGTAGAAAAATATACAATTTACATTGACATTTTAAGATTTGTTACGCAGGTACAACACACACATATTTCAGACATTGGAAAACTGAAACTTGTGTGCTTGTTACCTAGTAGTGTTTGTGCATACAAGTGTAGAACTTTGGAGGAGATAACAGTGAAAAGACTTCTCAGAAATCTTACAAATCATGGTTGATACCTCTCACTGTAAATGGTTTGCTCGAGGAAGCTTTTTTTTCACTTGTATCCACTAGTGGTGTGGGGTTAGCAGACATAAACTAACTGATTGGTAGACAGATATTTGCAATCTATTAGAAACATGCAGAGATTTAAGTATAGTCAATACTGTTATTCACTAATAAATATAATTCAAATGACCAGACTACAAACAGCATCTTAAGTGTTGTGATTGGTCCTTCAACAGCTGGTTTGCCGAAGCTAACTGCAATACTGCCATGTAGTCTGTCAGCAGTGGTTTACATTATTTGATTTTAATCTCCAGTTTCCTTGTAACTTGAAATAATCAGTCAGGATTTGCTGTGTATCTGACAATTCCACCTCAGCCAGCACTGGTGGTTAATACAAAATAAAAGTGAGGTTCTCCAGTGAGCAAACATTCCATACTGCCTTCAGCTATTGGACCATTCAATGGAAATTGTACAAACAGCTTTAATAGAATGGTCCTCTTATATGTATTCCATATGATACAAAGCTAATTGTGTACTTCTGTTTAGTATTTTTTGATATGTGCATTTTTATTGGGAGATATACCACTTGTGTTATTATTAATATAGCACTTTAAAAGCTGCAGCTAATTTGGGGAGTTTTGGCAAAACACCATTTTTTCAGACAGTCAGCACTCACATAGCTGACTCAATAAAATTTTGACTTCGGTGACGGTTAAACGAGTGTGACGTATATCTGAATATTTCATCTGATTTGACGTGTATGTAGGTGAGCACGTTGTAACCTGCCCCCTACCACTCAAACAGCCCCCTGTTTGCCCTGCACACACACACACATTTCATACAGAAAGAAAAAATATGATTTGGGTTTGAGTAACTGTACAGGAAGACGTTGATTCTTTCATTGAAATTTGTTAGCGCACAATTTGGGGGGATAACACAGCAGTAAAAGACAAAAGCATGTTTTTTCAGGGAACACAAAAAATATGCAATGTCAAAAATACACAGCTGAAAGGACTGTGTTTTAAAATAAGTAGGCTTCGATGTAGATGTACTGTAGTTGGTTTTGTTGCTACAGTACTATATTTCCAACAGAAGTAGTATTTTAATTCAAAACAACATGATTCTGAAAATGTCACTTGCCAAAAAAGACGACACGTGGACTGTAATAGCAGAATTGCAGAATATAGTGCTCGATAAGGCCCTAATGTCACCGTTCACTTGCAAATGAAAATGCACAAAAACAACTAAAGTTTGCATCACAGTATCTAAAACTGTTTAAGTGTTTAATTTTTACATTACCATGCCTTGTCTTGTTCGCTTTGTTTGTGGAGGAAGTGCTGTGTAACTGCAGTGCACAATAAAGACAGACTGATTTGCCATGCCAGAAAAAAAGAAAGAAAAACACAGGCTGTGACAGTTAAACAAGTCAATTGTAACATGATGGGCTTTGTATCAGAAAACTGGCGATGGAGTCGGAAATCGCATGCGATGGGTAAGTGCATTAATTTGTTCCGTGTATTATATATATATGGGATTGATTTTATTCTCAACATAAAGGACGGTAAAACGCTACTGACGTGTATCTGGGTAATGGATATCCAAGGGCTGACTGTATTTTTATGCTTGTTTTTACAGCTGATCTGCATCTCCCATCTTTTAAAGAATATAGACACCCTCTTAATTTCTTTCACAGTCTTTGTGTAACAGCAGAGGGTTGTACACTGAGGTTTCTTTGCCAGGTTATAACTGAATTAGTATCAGAAGAGAAAATTCAGACCATCTGTGTGGACTGTTCCTTCATGACCACTCTGAACAGAATTCGCAGTTCTACATTTGTATGCCCTGGTAAAATGTTCTTCAGTGATCTTTATGGTTCAATTCTTCCTACTTTAAAATGTGTTTATATTGGAAATGCAATGTGGCATTGCTAGGCACTGCATTAGTTATGTTTCTTCTATTATTTTTTTAAAGGGAACATTTACTCAAGTTGCTATATTATAAGCTTGCAGTGCGCTCCAAAGTTGATGTTACAACCAAATCAAATTTGACACAGTGGTCTGTGTGCTGTTAAACATGGCTGATTTCCAGCTGCCAAAATGTTTGGGGGGGTTGGTTTGTTCACTTTGGTGTGTGAATATACTTTTTCCAGGTTTCACATTTTGCCTTTTATTTTATGAATGCATTTCTAACAAAAGTAATATTAAGCAATAGTAACATTAAGCAATATTTAAATGGCTCCCGCAGGAGGTTGAAAATGTAATAGATGGATATATTGAAAAAACTAGGAGACAAGGTCCAGTCTGCTGCATTTTGACACTTACTAGAAACCTGCAGTTGTGTTTTATTGTTTTATGGACACTCCAGCACTTTAAAAAAGTAACTTTGGAGATGAGTAAGTCCAGATTTTCACACTGTTACCTATTGTTTTAAAAATATATTGACTTTGAACCAAGCCCAAGTGAAACTTTTAAACTAAAGTCATGCATATGGTAAATAAAAGCAACACTGTATCAATGTTGGTTTGCAAAACATCTGTGACTAAGCTGGCTACTTACCCAGTCTATCCATGCTGCTGGGTAAGCAATTGATAAATGATTCTGCAGAATACAACACTGGGACGAGGATACATTTATTGAAAGACAATGAGGCATCACAAACAACAAAGGAAATGTAACCAGTGATCAGTATCATTAAAACTTCTATAAATACAAAAATCCAGACATCAATACTGTTTCAGAGAAAGAAAAGGTTCAGACTTGTACCATTTAAATTCGCTACTAGGGAAACATTCCCACATTATACTGGAACTTTAGAAAATGTACATGAAAAGCAACCCATTTGGCAAGTTGTTCCAAATACATTTTTTAGATTTTCTTTAAGGTTCACTTCATTGTTACGTCCACGTCTCTACACCCTCAACAAAAAATGCAAACAAGCACTGTGGAAATGTACAATTCTCTGCCATAGAAACGTGTGGTGCAGTATCAGGGGCAGAATATTTATAATAATAGAATTACAGGGAAGAGGCAGCACAATTAAAGTTTTTGTATGTAAAATTCTAAAAAAAGCTTTTAAATAACTATTTCTGAATCTTTACATGTTTTACACCAAACTGTAGGCTCGTCCATACAAAACTGGCTAAAAATTGATAGAATGAAGCATCATTGAACGAATGAATGCAAGAATGAAGTGTCTTTTATGAAAAAAAGATTGTGCGAGTGTGTGCAGACATGGTACAGTTTTACATTTTAATGCCAAGGATAAACATGCTTTCAAAGATAGATACATACCTGTATATTACATACAGTACACACTGTAGACAACTGTTGAACACCTCCCCCTTGTGGTAGTAAATTGAATCACATTTTTTTCCCATATAGCTGCCCTATCCATAAGCTGGCAGCAGACACTATCGCAAGAACAAGGTCTTGGTTGGTTCTTTTGTCCACCATAGTACAAATAAGCCAGTAAAGATCTCTTTGCTAGATCTTTGGTACTAGCATCTTAAATGCACCAATGTAAACTACTAGCCTGTACAGGGTTGAAAAAAAAATTTAAAAATCAGGCAATAACAATGACCAGGTTTATAACAGGTTACGTTCATTATGTTCAGTACACAATGGGACTGCTGGAACATCCTACAGGAGTGTTCAATGAACTACAAGCAGTTGGGGTGTGTGTGTGTGTGTGTGTGTGTGTGTGTATGTATATATTTAGTCCATCCTCAATAAAATGAACTGAATTGTGCTCATTCTGGATTATACAACAAAGCTGACTTAAGCATCCTTCATTCTTAATACATGTAATGCATTAGTGAATATTTACAGCCCTAGTTATAGCCAACAGGAAGACACTCATAAAGCCAAAGTGTCAGGAGAAAAAAAACACCTATTAAAATTGCAAAACATGAAATAAACAACTCTTAATTCAAGGGCTCCAACATACTAATACGTTGTTTACTTCTAGTTTTGCAGCCCCAATGGCACTATAACTGTGTAATATTACTGTAAACTCCCTATCTTCCATGAATTTAGGTATAACAAGAAAATAAAAACTGATTGGGTATTTATGTACACAACTGATATATAATAATATAAAAAAATACATACGGTTGGAGTAAATGGCTTTGAGAATTCCTGCCTTTGTTTTAATAGCAACATTACCCAGAAAGACGACTATAACTGCTCAACACAGGCAAAGACTGCTGCTTCTGAAAGAAGTTGGTCTGTTTCATATTCAATGCAATATAATTTAATTTATATTATGAAATAAATATATTTAAAATGCTGATGTTAAAAAAAACAGATAGTGTTTAAACGGTGAGCTACAATGAACATACCTAGAAAAATGGTTACTTTTATTCATGAACTGGATTTGGTACCAACATTCGCAATGCTTAGAGCCGAAATGCAAGGCACCCTAGGTGAAGCAAGAAACGTTTCTGCATTCAAATAATTTCAATGATTAAGAATATGCAGACCAATAAATACATCGTCACTGCAACTAACTTACTGCAGGTTCCTGCAGCCTTAACAGAATCAATATATACAAATACTCATTGTGTCCAAAGCACTTACTGTATCACAGGGAAACAAAGGAAAACAGACTCATTTTCAACCACACTCCAGCAACTACAGCCACTAGCACAAGTTACACTATCTATATTTTGGTTTTGGTGACAGTGAGCTGCTATAAATCTATTTTTTTTTTTTTTGCAGTTTGCAGATATGATTGACAGGGGAAGGAAAAAAACATAAAAAAATAAACAAAATCCTTCAAACAACCTTAAAAATCCAGAAAAGTTAAAAGTGTAAAAACATTAGCAGAACCAATGTAAAGCCTATCATTTAGTCATTATAAACTATGTAAAGGCTGGTGGAACCCTATTGTCACCATTTGTAAAAACAAAAAAACCCACAAAGAAAAACACTTTCATAATGTCTCAAAACCTGTTATATTGGGAGCATCATTTTATGTGCACTGGAAAGTACTGTAGATTTTTAAAATATACCTAACTGCACTATAGGCAATACCCTAAAGTAAATACAACCTAGAGTTTCAGTTTTTAAAATCCTCACTAACCAATAGTCCTTCATATTTAGAAATTCATTTAAAAAAAAGTAACACAAAATTAAGGAAATTAAGTACTGTGAGATGGTCCCTTCAGGGCATTTTCACTACAACTACAAAATCTCTCCTCATTTTCTGTGTCACTACAGCAGCTTCTGTAGAATGTGTATTACTTAATTAAAAACATGTTTAGGCAACTCTGCATGGGCCTAACACTGTCCTGTAGTGGCTGTCAACCTTGACAGATCGCAGTAACCAGGCAACAATACATTAACACCTTATCTCCCATGAATTTAGGTATAACACATAAGTACAACATAAGTTGTAAAACAGACTCAGCAAAGGCACATAGCAAGCAGTGTTTAGGGGAAACAAATGCCATGCAACTTCGGAACAAACACACATTTAATTTTGTTTTGTTTGACCGTAATGGAAACTTGTGGTTCTTGGCAGGTAATTGAGTGGCTTAGTTCTAGCTTCTGACACGAGAGTGAACTGTGGAGTGAGATGCTGAAGGCGGTTGTTAACCCTTAGGCCTCGAGACGCTGGATCTCTGAACGGGTTCCACTTCCCTCGTGACTCTGTCCGGGCGCTGTAATCGCTGGTCTGCACTGTGCTCGGTCGCTGGTCGCATTGCCGCCATTTCTTCACAGCCAGGAATGTGTTGAAAGCATAGACTGTAGTAACCAGGAAACCAAATACCTAGCAAGAACGGGAGACACAGGCGTTATTAGTTAGACACCAAGGTTTAAATGTACTGAAAAGGGTGAACTAGACAAGGATAAGGGGGTGTTACAACAATAAATTGAAATTCAGAAAATCTGGGCCTCAACCAACAACCATATCCAACAGAAACCTACAGCACTACATACCCCCCACACACAGTCCATGACCTCAGCCACGAGGAATGCTTTAGAAGCCCTTTGACTTAAAGCAAACAGGAACCCCTAACTGTTTCATTTGTATTTCCTATTGAGAACACATGCATTAGACACGACTCAGCAGAACCGTTGGCAATGCTAAATAAAGAACATTAATGAAGCTGTATTTACTGTTTGATAAAGTGCTGAGTCACGGTAATTCACAGCAAGGTTGGGTTTTTTTCCCTCCCTTTTCTAATCAACATCACACATGAATCTCCTAAAGATTAAGATTGGGCTCAATATATACTGGAAGAAGTGGCATTGCAAGTTTTGAATGTTACATTGGACAAAAAAAAAAGTTTGTTCCCCAATCCAATCTTGCAGCTTGTACACTGCAGTACAGCTGTTCATTCACAAGAGGGCAGAATATACACTTGAGAAAAGGAATGCTTAGTATCCCAGATTGTAATATGTACGTCACTTTTAAGTGATTTTATTTATAAAGATTAGTTGTATGAAAAGATGCACAGCATGTTGTTTTTTGTAGTGTTATAACAAATACCCTTCCATATCCGAGGACTGTTCAGATGTTGCACTGGCTCATAACATTTCCTCCTCGTGCAAAAATAAAGCCATCTGACAATGAATCAATCAGTAATGGAGTCTTTTGACAGTTGTTTGTTTTGGGCTACTTACACACACACACACACACACACACACACACACACACACACACACACACACACACTGCAGTTGGATTGACAACCGTACTTACAAACGGCACTCGCTGCGGTTGTTTGTTATTCACACTAACCTTTCATTACTGAAGTGAATGCACTCTCTGTTTAAACAAACCACTGAACTCAGGCCATCATTACATGCTGAAAGTGAGGTTTTGTGTGGCGGCAGCATGGAGGCTGTGTTTTTGTTTATGCTTTTGGAAGAAAGCACTGTACGTAGTCGATTGAGAGCTTGTCAAGCACAGCTATGCTCTTTTCTGCAAAACCAGTGGAGACGCCACTTTGTTTTTTGTGCTCTGCTACAGTGGCGACGATCTGCAGAACCATGACGATAGATCGAAACATATGGGCGATCTTCCGACCAGCAGGCTGGTGGGAACGACTTGAGTGGTTTCCAAATGACTGGATAAAAAATGTAGACATGTCTAAGGAGTCATATGCGTCTTTGTCATTTACGGAGACATTTCCTGGAGTGCCAAAACACACAGATGAGGCGTTCGGTATCGCTGGAAAAACGAGTTCCACGGTCGCACTGTGGCGTTTGGGGATACGAATTGTCCCATATTGTTTTATTTAAGTTGCAAAACCTTTATTTATTTATTTATTTTTTTAAAAACAAAATATTGTAACGATGTGGGTTCCAAGTGGGAGGTTAGTTTGTGAAATAATGACACAGACCACGTTTGAAAGGCATTTAAAAGTACATTTTATTGCTCTTTTATGAACCCCGAAAAACTATTTAAGGAAAAAAAATACCCTAACAGTGGCGCTGTTTGCCCTAATATAGCCCAACCGGGGTCGGACATTGGTCAACTAAGGTTTCCCCTAATTAGCATGCCAGCCCCCATTCCCCAACTAACTATACTCCCACCCAATCCCAGCTGCACACAGTCGGCACGCACGCACCAATCATACCTTACTACTATACTACACAATACAAGGCATCCAACTATGTGTTTATCCCCCCCCCGCCCCCCATCCCACTACAATATTATACAACTGTACTTTGATTACATAAAAAAAGTAAATGCACTGTTTACCATTATTATGAATTTACTATTCATCAATATTACAAAATCAACTTGGCTCATTAGGCACCTACTGTATTATAGTATATATATATTTAGCTACGTTTATCACACAGAAATGTCTGATAAACAATGACATCATTAGTTGCGCAGAAATCCACTGAGCACCAGCTGCGGTTGTGTTAGTGCGGTTGTAATACACACACACACAGTTAGTGCGCATTAACCAACCAAACTGAATTAATAACCACACTCGATACTTGCTCTGAAGAGGGGAAGAGTCTTACCACTGCAGCGATCTCGGCACCTGTCCGGTGGTTCAGAGCTGCCAGTATTATCGATGCCAGAAAGAAGAAGGTGGTACTGACTCCAGTGTTCACCAGATCCTACAGATACAAAAGTGACAGCATTTAACTCCTACTATCAAATTTTCTTCTAAAGGAATGTGTCTATGCAGGTATAATAATTCCATAAAATTCCATTTTTCATTTCTCTTTCGTTTAGGAACCAGGTTAAGATGCAGAACCTTTTCCATTAAAATAATGTCTCCTTCTAGATTTGAGAGAGATGAAGTGAACCACATAACATGGTTGTGTGAGAGAGACGAGCGACCGTCCTAATGAACACAAACACTGAGTCAAGGCATAAGATTTAAATGTTTGTGTTTATTTTAGAATTACACTGTGCATAGCCTTGAAGCACCTCAACGTCCCTGTCGGTTAAGCATTTGAAGGTTAATAGGTACAATAACGAATAAGTGATCATGCTCCAAGATACATTCATATCCAGGGGTGTTTTTGGGGTGTTATGGGGTGCTGAAGGGAACCCGTGCTGGTGCTTGCTTTATCCCCCACCATTATGATGCTGTATACTTAACAGGTTCCTCTGTATAGGAGAGGACTGTAGTGATAGGAAACACATGGCATTTTGTAATTTCATTACAAATGTACTTAACATGATGGATGTTTACAGCTCAGGTTAGCTGTGTATATCCTTATACAAGTTTACCATGGTATATTTGTATGACCAATTTACAGTTTCCAATTATACTGGTTTTTTTTGTAGTTTTTTTTTTAACAATGCTGTCACTTTGCTGTTCTTTGCTATACTTTTAATATGATATTCCACAGTAAACTTGTATAGCAAAAGAGAGCTAGAATGTAATAATACTGCTGTAGCTTTCAGTCTTTAACCAAAATAAACGCTTTATGGATCAACTTGTGGTCTCAGGCTGTAAACAGTGATGAATTAATGACAGCACTCTACCCTAACTGGAGTCTAACAAGCAATACGCAATAAGGCATGACTATCATGTGATTGCAGTCATAAGTCATAGCCCATGTCTCACATGACATCTCACCCTCTCACTGCTATTACTATGAAATATATTCTTTCTAAACCAATATAATTACAATACTGTATGTTGTAGAAAGTACACTCTAATGAAACGGTTTCCATAAGCATTCTATGGTTCCTTAAGGCTTTCCCTGGAACACTTGTTTAGGTAAAAGACCCATTATTGTCTATATAGAACAAAGGGGGTCTCAACAATGGAGATGAATCCACATTTACCTTAAAAAAAAAAAATCACTGACGTTAATGAGGTCCAGTAAATTTAAAAAATGAGTCTTTGTTATTAATCTGTAACTGCGTACCCTATTCTGCAGTTGCATTACAAACAGAACATTTCATTAGCATCTGCTAATACTTTACACAAATAGCCACAGAGCACTTGAAAAAAATCAAAACAACCTAGTATTTACGTAACCAAATTGCCATTATTTCTCATCTGAACGGAATTTTTCTGTCAAAGTTTTGCAAAAAATAAAAAAATAAATAAAAAGAAAGAAATATTTAGTGATATAAACACTTTGCACGTGATTCTTTGCTCCTAATATGAACAGCACAGTACAGTATTATTTTAAAGCACTTAGATATTTAGCACAGGCAGAAAAAAGATGAATTTGCATGTGGTGCTTGCTAAACAGTTAATTAGCACCTTGTTAATTGTTCGCGGGAGAGTGCCTAAACAACACTGATACATACTTATTACAGTGTAAATGAAACAATGGCACAAAAACCATGTGATCCAGCTGCAGCCCCTCAAATTCACATCTGTTAGAGCTTGTTAGGAGGGACACAGCTGGAATGTAGTCTTGTCCCCAGAGTTATAAATTCAGAGAGAGAGAGAGAGAGAGAGAGAGAGGAAATAATTCCCTAAAATAACCTTTATTCTCAGCATATTTACTACATAATGAATATACCCCCCTAAACAAACAACCTTGTCTTTTTTGCTTTTAATGTAAGCAAAAAGCTGTTTATTGGCTTTATGGTGTATTAATTACTAGATAATATCACAGAGCAAGGCGTTCCCATTTAGAGGAAGTGCTGAACTTGATTATTCTGTAGTATAACCTCAAATTCCTAACCATCGTTGCGGATCAAGTCCACCCAGCAATGCTGCACTTGTTCCCTGATGGCAATTTCCAAGGTAACGAACACATCAACTGTGCAAAAACTGTGTGTCAATGTTTTTGAGGAGCAGGACAGAGATGTCAAGCACCTTCCGTGGCAGATCTCAATCCAACACATTTGTCATCAAGATTGCCTACCTCTCTGCACCAATCCAGCACCTTGTGGAATCTTTGCCACATCATGTCAAGGTTGTGATCAGGGAAATCGTGGCTCAAACCATTACTAGGTGCAAGTAACCAGGCAGTGCGTAAGTAACTCCCTTTTTTGAAACATTAGCTAAGAATATAGGATTTTATTTTCGGTTGAATGGGGATTTAAAAATTTAAATAGAAAAAATTAAATAGAATTCCCATAGCAGTCCCAACCTGATATGTCTACTGATTAAAGTCTGCATTGGATGTTTCATATTTTCCTTTTATTCTCAAATAACATTTATTTTCACATTACATGTCCCATAAACTGGAATATTTCATTTTAACACAACTTAATAAGGGAAAGTGGAATTCTAGCACGGTGTCCTGGACCATACAGTTTTCAACTTGAGATGGGGCTTTTCAAGAAAATATATTTTAAAATGACTTACAACTGGCACAAAAGATCCAATATCCGTATTGCATGTAAACTCCTCCCCCTCAATTGTGCAAAACCTTCCAACTGGGAATTACCAAAATTATACACAGGTTTACCAAGCTGGTCCCAGACCATACCAAATCCTGGTGTGTCCGAATGAATGGTTCAATAACAATACATAAGTGCTCCTAGTTGCGTCAACTATTCAATGTGGGCAGCCGTGATGCGGAGGCAGTCTTTGTCCTTCATCCAGCAGACTGAATCCAAAGACATAAACACAATAATCAAAAAGTCTTAAAATGAGCTGCCTAGACACAGCATTCCATCCCAGACCAAATGCAAAGCTATACTTAGCCCCCTGGGCCAGCTAATGGCAGCCTAGCCAAGCAGCAGCAATATCTGTCTGATCAGGAACTAGGAGCCAGTGTTATCTACACTTCAGACAAACCACGGGCTAAAAATGTGATTATTTAACTGAACCATGTGAACTTCATTTTAAAACGTGCTCTACGGACAGGAAAAGGAAAATAAAAATGTTTACTCTGTGCCCTTAACAGAACAGTTTATGAAAGGAAAAAAGAAAAGATTGCAGTCGTAAATTAAGACAGTAATTGTTCGAACACAATAAACATGTGTAGTTTGAACCCAGGGATCATTAGTATTTGTAGTTTTTTGTAACTAGTTGCTTATAATATTGTGATAATATTAGAAAATAATAGTTAAATCAGAGTCCCAAAACTGGCTTGTGTTGCTAAGCGCTGTCACCTTAATGGTATTTCTGCAAAATGGATTAACATTCCTAAAAAGGAGAAAAAAAATAAAATAAAAAAAACATAATTTATCATAGCGAGACAAGGATTTCCCCTTGAAAAAAGGGGAAGATTGCCAATTAGATGGGAACAGCACAGCAATTTCGTGATTGAAAAAAGAATGCATATAGTGCATATAGCAATATAGCAAAGAATGCATTAGTGGTTAGGGCTCTGGACTCAACCCCAGGTGGGGGAGACTGCTGCTGTACCCTTGAGCAAGGTACTTTACCTAGATTGCTCCAGTAAAAACCCAACTGTATAAATGGGTAATTGTATGTAAAAATAATGTGCAAAAAATAATGTAATTGTATGTGAAAAAAATAATGTGATATCTTGTAACAATTGTAAGTCGCCCTGGCTAAGGGTGTCTGCTAAGAAATAAATAATAATAACAATAATATATCTTACTGTGAGGCTCCAGTTGATCTGGGGTACTTTAGTGTGTAGGTTGAGACTGAAGACCAGCAGTAACACTCCAGTGATGACAAAGGCACTACAGCTGACAAACTCAAAGAAGTACAGCCCTCCACAAGGAGAGCACTCCATGATGGTCTCTATGCAAATAAAGGCAATCAGTGCCAAAACCTGTAGTAGGAAGAAGAAGAAGAAGTACATTAGCCTTCATGCAACTTAATGTTTTAGATATAAAACTACATGGCTGATGAATTCCAGTTTATCTGCATCCTGATACTAAAATGACAAGGAGCCACCAAACTGGGAAACCAGACTCCTGCTAAATCTGCTTTGGAATTGTTTAGTTCCGATCCCTTAGTTACAAAACTCCATTCCAGCTTTACCTCTGAAACTGTCTGTTTCTAACAACCCCAACCCCCTCCTCCCCCCCAAAAAAACCCAAAAAATCTTTTGACATGCCATTCTTGTTTGATTCTGGATTGAAAAAACTTAAAACAATGACAGAAGACACTGGCAGCTCAAAAGTGCAATGCTTCATTATTTCGGCAAAGTAAATTAAGCTCCATGTGGAAGACAGGGATCAGCAAGTAACTGAAAACCCAGTGTCGTTGTTGTGTGCTATTAAAGTTCTTATTCTTGCAGTTTTTTTTCACCATTTCACACAGAATATCAAAATAAAATGCAAAAGCATTTCAACCAAATTGGTCCAGGCAAGCCTGACAGTTTTGGAGGGGGAGCTGTGTTATGTTTCCCCACCCCCCAAGCAGAAATCTGATCTTAGTTAAAGAAGAAAAAAAAAAAAAAGGTTGGCAGTGATAACACTTGAATCAAATCCAGGCGATATACTTAAAAAAAGCTGGGACCCAATAGTATTGCAGAGAAAACAGCCCTTCACCTCAGATCTGGATAGGGGGCAAAGAGAATTTAGTTTTACAGTAACTGAATAAATTAACCTTCAAACTGGGATAGAGTTCAGATTATTCTGCCAAGTCAGTATATTGTATGTTCTCCAGGTTGGGCTTTGAGACTTCAAGCACTTAAACAACCAATAGGCTATTTGTTGGTCTTCCAACACCAGACATCTCCCACCCTTAACACATTTTAGAAAGCTGACCCCACCACTAAAACAGCTGTCTATAAAGAATTTCATCCCAAGTCTGTAATGCATGGTGAACACTGGAGAACCGAACCAACAAAAGAAAGAGCTTCAGAGAGTGAAAGCCATGTTCCAAAACTCTGCTATTAAAACAATGAGCAGCATGATATGAAATCACTGTAAAGCATCTCCACTTAGGCGGATTGTTGATAGTCAATGCATTTTGATACCGCTGCAAATTTAAACCATCCTTCACAAACATGACAGCCGGAGTGCCACGTTGAGGCATCGTAGGGAGACACTGAACTGACAGACGCTGTCACCAGAGCTGGCAAGCAATCACAAGACATATGAATCCCCCCATCTTGTTTAAATTACATGCTACCACAGCTCTGACACTGAATTAGCACACATATAGTACTGTGCAAAAGTTTTAGGCAGGTGTGAAAAAATGCTGTAAAATAAGAATGCTTTCAAAAATAGACATGTTAATAGATTATATTTATCAATTAACTAAATGCAAAGTGAGTGAACAGAAGAAAAATCTAAATCAAATCCATATTTGGTGTGACCACCCTTTGCCTTCAAAACAGCATCAAGCATCAATTCTTCTAGGTACACTTGCACACAGTTTTTGAAGGAACTCAGCAGGTAGGTTGGCCAAAACATCTTGGAGAACTAACCACAGTTCTTCTGTGGATTTAGGCAGCCTCAGTTGCTTCTCTCTCTTCATGTAATCCCAGACAGACTTCGATGATGTTGAGATCAGGGCTCTGTGGGGGCCATACCATCAGTTCCAGGACTCCTTGTTCTTCTTTACGCTGAAGATAGTTCTTAATGACTTTCGCTGTATGTTTGGGGTCGTTGTCATGCTGCAGAATAAATTTGGGGCCAATCAGATACCTCCCTGATGGTATTGCATGATGGATAAGTATCTGCCTGTACTTCTCAGCATTGAGGAGACCATTAATTCTGACCAAATCCCCAACTCCATTTGCAGAAATGCAGCCCCAAACTTGCAAGGAACCTCCACCATGCTTCACTGTTGCCTGCAGACACTCATTCGTACGCTCTCCAGCCCTTCGCGAACAAACTGCCTTCTGCTACAGCCAAATATTTCAGATTTTGACTCATCAGTCCAGAACACCTGCTGCCATTTTCTGCACTCCAGTTCCTGTGTTTTCGTGCATAGTTGAGTCGCTTGGCCTTGTTTCCACGCCGGAGGTATGGCTTTTGGCGAAGTCTTCCATGAAGGCCACTTCTGACCAGACTTCTCGGACAGTAGATGGGTGTACCAGGGTCCCACTGTTTCTGCCAGTTCTGAGCTGATGGCACTGCTGGACATCTTCCGATTGCGAAGGGAAGTAAGCATGATGTGTCTTTCATCTGCTGCAGTAAGTTTCCTTGGGCCAACCACTGCGTCTCACGGTCCTCAACGTTGCCCGTTTCTTTGTACTTCTTCAAAAGAGCTTGGACAGCACATCTGGAAACCCCTGTCTGCCTTGAAATTTCTGCCTGGGAGAGACCTTGCTGATGCAGTATAACTACCTTGTGTCTTGTTGCTGTGCTCAGTCTTGCCATGGTGTATGACTTTTGACAGTAAACTGTCTTCAGCAACCTCACCTTGTTAGCTGAGTTTGGCTGTTCCTCACCCAGTTTTATTCCTCCTACACAGCTGTTTCTGTTTCAGTTAATGATTGTGTTTCAACCTACATATTGAATTGATGATCATTAGCACCTGTTTGGTATAATTGTTTAATCATACACCTGACTATATGCCTACAAAATCCCTGACTTTGTGCAAGTGTACCTAGAAGAATTGATGCTGTTTTGAAGGCAAAGGGTTGTCACACCAAATATGGATTTGATTTAGATTTTTCTTCTGTTCACTCACTTTGCATTTAGTTAATTGATAAATATAATCTATTAACATGTCTATTTTTGAAAGCATTCTTACTTTACAGCATTTTTTCACACCTGCCTAAAAGTTTTGCACAGTACTGTACCTCTCAATATCTGGCTCATTGTCCTGTCAGGCAGATGGCATATTAACCATTTTTTTTATGGTTGGTATAAAATAATACATTTTGATTAATAATTGAAGTGCATTGGTCTGGACCTCCTTAGTGAAATATTTTATTTTTAGTAAATGACAGAAATGCGTAAATCTAGATTTCAATTGAATAAACAGGAATTATATAATAAAACAAAATACATATGGCACTATTCCTATACAAGTAACCGACTCAAATATTTGATGTGGTCGTTCCGAGACCCCCTGACACCTTTCCACAACCTCCCAGGGGGTCCCAACCATCGGTTTTAGAGCCACTGCTCTAGATATTATATATACCCCGGAAATCTTGAAATACATGCAAAAATACATCAATGCTATAAAATTCCCAATCAGTTTTTCATGCTATTTTTATGACACTAAAATTGCTTTATCTAGTTCAAAAAAATGGGGGAAACTTTCCACTTGCTTTAAAAAAAAAAAACATTTTAAAAGAAGTTTTAAAAGTAGTTAGAGCAAGACTGTTTTCTTGTTTTGTTGTTGGGTCCATTCATTCAAGTGTTCCACACTAGCTTCCTTTTGTGTGTGCATTTACAGTATAGAAATACAGTGTTGGAGCAAAATGAAATTAGCAGAGCAATTAAGATGTTCAAGTCTGTTCTGCAATGCAAATTCAATTTGCTAGATGACATCAAAAGGGGCTTTTTAGATTATTTAAAGCTATTTAAATCTCAGCTAAGGGCATTCCCCATAGCAACATCACCTGGAAATGCAAATATGTTTCTCTTAACTGAGATCTGTAGCTCCAGGTAAGCAATATAATGCCAATTCTGGCGGCCCACGTTACCACTGTATCACACGAATAACCCACTAGGATTAACACAATTAGGGCTGCAGTAAGTTGTTGAATCAAAGAGATTTAAGGGTTTATGTTACAATAAAAAAGCTGGATAAGAAAACAGTGGCACTCCAGCCCTTTTCATCTGGGACCTGAGTTCAAATCCAGTACAAACTTGGCACTCTATTGTTTTTGCCTAACCTAGGGGAATGAGGTGATATTTACAAGCAAAAGCAACATTTTTACCGCATAGAACTATTAACTGCTAGTTTTATTAATCTCCAAAAATATCCTCTTGTATTTTCACTGCTTTAAAATAGTGCCTATGGAGCCTACATTTGAAGAACGAGCTACTGTAGTTTAGCATGCACTGCTGTTGACTTCATATTGTGCAATAGCATTTTTTTTTTCTCTGGAGATTCTTCTTTTTGGATTGAGGTTTGGAAAAACAGTTTTAGCTCTGTAAGAGAGAGGCTGAAAGCTCAGGCATGGGCAGTGATAGTGCTAACTGATTGAATGCATCCCCAGTTAATTACACAGCCCATCCACTTTGATTTGGCTGCATCACAGCGCTCATGTGCAGAGCAACATATTCAAATATCAAAAGCTACTTATCTGGACCAATAGTTGTCGGTTGGGAAGTTTATTCTATACAGGGTGATTAGAAAGTAAGTTTACCACATCTATGCACCATGCATTGATGTAGTAAACTTTCTTTATAATCATCCTGTACAAACTTTAAATGATATATTATTAAGACATTTATCACACAGGGTTTATGAATACACAGTGTACTGTATATAAAACCAAATAAAGACTTTAATCTTTTTTGAAGATGAACCGAAACTGCAAGTATGGTAAATTGTCTACGAGACCCATTCTGTAGTATACAACACTCAACTATAAAGTGCCTTTTGTTGACCCCGCTTTTATCCATCTCCTCTGTGTCTGTGTACTTTAAAAGAGCCGACTGCCCTCCCCACTGAGCTGGAAATGAAGGGACCAGGCTGAACAGCACAGGACAGACAAATCAGCACAGTAAACTGTAGCTGCCTTTTATTTGAACTCTGTATTTGCTGTATTAGAATGCTTTCCAGATGTGAAGTGCTGTATTAAATACTGCAGTTGTAAATCTCAGCCCCACAGTTTTTCCCCTGTACAATGTAAAGGTGATCCTTTTTAGGGTTCTCGTTCAAAATGTGGATCCTTACACACTGATCAGGCACACTGTCTGTCTATCTGTCACTCTCCATAAATACCTTTTCATTATTTATACTGTCCTTTCATCTTTTTTTCTACAGCCAGTATGCCTACCATATGTGTTTAATCCAATAAACCATTGCTCTTTTTCACATTCTGAACTGTACTATAGAATTCATAATGTCAGCTATAGAAGAATGTACAGTAGCTGACAAACTAATGATGAGTAAACTGTTTGGCAGGTTTAAAATATGAGCAGTAGTTTTGCCAGCTTGAGGACTTCTTGTTTCCAAACAAATCACATAACACAGGAACTTTCCAACTCTGCTGGCCCCATTATCTTCATACTGTCATCACCGTGGCCCACTGGTTGAAGCATCATGTTTTTCTTTAGAATCCCTAACTATCGATTCCAATTCAATACTGGAGCTACAGAACTCAGATCCACTCAGAATGGTTGCAAACATCATGATAGCATATGCAGAAATAAATAAATAAAAATTGCATTTGAAGGTATTTACCCTGTAAAGATGTAAACCAATCTGCACAATTCAGTTGGACATCTGCACTATGGAAAGGGTCATGGGGTTGAGTGTGGGGTCCTTATGTAGTTTGATCATCAGGTCTGAGGTCCATTGAATAAAGGACTCTCAAGAATCAATGACTTTTGTATAACCTAGGGGCATGCAACTTGATGTTCACATAGTGTTTCAATTCATTGTGCTAGAAAACTTGACAAACATTTCAATGGTCCATTTCCACATGGGAAACCTTTAAAATTAAATAAAATAAGGGAGACTTTCTATCTCCACTGTCCACAAGCACAAGAATGATTTCAGCCATGAAATAAACCACAGGCTCAAGTCAGCTCAATATGGCCACCGACGCTGGTAATGCATGATGCCAGTATCATTGATACTGCTAATGTATGATGCCACTTATTGCAACATCTAAGGAGACAAATCTGTGCTAGTACACTTAACCTAAAGACATTTAAATACATGTTGCAATGAACTGAAAAATTAAGAATCCATAGAAAATACACACACACAAAATGGAGTGCCTGGTATAATAGGATGCGTAGCAGCTACTGAGAGAGATGTTTCTGGGGCTCACCAATGATTAAGCCTGCACAAGCACAACAGCCAAGTTTCCAACATCAGGCAATTTAAGCTGGATTCGTGCTGTTTCTAGACTAGCAGAACTTGAGGTATGAGTCACATCAGCCAGGAGAAAATAACTGCCTCTCATCAGTCGCTGTCCATCAGAGACACCAGGGAGAACAGGTGTGTTGCTCACAGGGAGAGGAGAAACGGTGAACATGTTTGTAATTGGATGAGCAACAATTACAGGTCACAGATGCCCAAGTCCCCATCTATTCCCCAGTGTAAGAGCTGCCTGTAATTCAACACCAGGAAACACACTCCCTTCTTCTTAGCCATCTGCTCTAAAGTGAGAGAACAGTCTGGGAATCCCCGGGATCTCCCGTCTATTTAGTCAATTATACTCTATAACAAATGCAAAAGGCCTTATTCACTGGGGCACTGCATTGGTATATTAAGTACTATTTTGCTGTTACATATTGTCATTTTTTGTTTCTAGTCTGAGCTGATTCAGACCCATCACCTAATAAGTGACTCATTTTCCATTCCAAACCCACTGTCATAAGTCAATAACTGATCTATTTAATGTTTTTTGTACCTTAACCTTACCATAAATCTCATGGTCCACTTACCAACGCTAAAATCCAATATGACAAGTGTAAACTTTTTTTTTTTTTTTTAAATAAACCTCTTTTCTGTAAAAGACATTTCTGTTGGGCTCCCGAGTAGCTCATCCAGAAAAGGAGCTCCACGTGGAGTGCAGGATGCGCTCTATAGTCTGGACGTCGCAAGTTCGAGTCCAGGCTATTCCTTTGCCGACCGAGGACGGGAGCTTCCAGAGGGTGGCGCTCAATTGGCCGAGCGCCGCACGGGGGGGGAGGGTTAGGTCGGCCAGGGTGTCCTCGGCTCACCTCGCACCAGCGACCCCTGTAGTCTGACTGGGCGGGCTTGCCTGTAAGCTGCCCGAGAGCTGCATTGTCCTTCGATGCTGTAGCTCTTGGGTGGCTGCATGGTGAGTCCGCAGTATGAAAAAAAGCGTTCGTCTTCGCCCTCACGAGTCAGCGCAGGGGTGGTAGCGGTGAGCTGAGCCTAAAAATAATTGGCCATTCTAAATTGGGGAGAAAATAATAAAAAATAATTGACAACAATTAAATTATAAAAAAAAGACGTTTCTCTCATAATTCAAAGAAGATATATTTAATTATTTTCATTTTTTGCTTAATGCACTAAAAACAGCTAGGAAGGCAAGAAAAAAATTACTATTTTCTTTAGGCCCGAAGCAGAAATGCAATCTCTGTAATCATTAATCTAGACCTCAGCATTCACCAGGTACCTGTAGCCATGACACCGGAGAGCAGCTCTGAAGCATTCTCAGCTTCAGGCTGTGCAGAGGCAAAGAATTGGGCTCTGTCAGTCTCCCTGCTGGGAGTGCTGAGCAACAAAAGGATTACCTTTTCCACCAGCTCTGCATGAGTGCACACACACACACAGGTAACTTGTTCAACTAATTCAGACACTTTAGCTATGACATTTTAATACTGTATGCCTTGATCCCAGTTATAGTGCCTGCATCTACCCACGCACACACCATAGTTCACTAATCTGATTTTCCCTTTAAAAATCAGAAGGACTTTTTCTCTACATCTGAAAGTCAACCAGGATCAAATTCTTCACAAAGAAAAAATCTGGGACTGCTTTGTCTGTGTGAAAAAGTACCTGCTGCACAAATGTTCCTTAGTAAACTGAAGGAAACAAGTGGAAAAGGAATTCAAGATTCATTTTAACCTTTTAGGTCATTAACAGTTCTCATCATACAGGACTTTCAAAACTTCTACGGCACACTGTACTGAACTGTAATACAAGATACATTTCATTAAGCAAGTTGAAAGAAACAGATTGGATGCATCAGGCAACACATAATCCTTATAATGCCACAAAACAGATTGTACAGAACAATGCAACATTTTAAAATAGGTTGCAAGTGAGGAAGTTATGTACTTTACAGTCACAGAGCAACAATTTCTATCAGTTAATGGAGATACTGCATTGTAGAGACCAGCTTTAAATTCCTGACTGGAGCTCAAATACACCCGTGTGTGAAAAGCAACTGCCACCAAGCAGTAAAAGCAGATGCTGCTTGAGTTGGAAGGGCTTAAAAAAACAGAAAGTAAACATGTCATATCGCTGCATGCCAGAAGGAAATGAAAAGTTACACAGTACAAAAATAACTTCAAAAGTTGGGTTGGGAAAACAAAAAAATTAATCAAAATACACACACAATTGAAGGTCAGATTGTAAGTGTCACGTGAACAAGCCAGAGTTTAAACCCCCAAATGTACCACATCAGGTGCACTGGAGAGCTCAGCTACCTGGTTTTGGCCCTGACCTTGTACACACAGAGAGGTTAAAGAAACGCATTTCAGAAACAGCCACTGAGGGCCAGGATGGGAATGACTGCAGTCATGGGTAGAGTACAGGCTGTAATAGGGATCATTATGAACCAGGAGAGAAATGTCAACTAAATGATTAGGAGGAACCACAAAATGTTATGGAAAAGCAAACAGGAATAACATTTTTAAAAAATATATTAGAAATGTCCCGAGTCGGATTCTAACCGTGACCATCACAGGTTGCAAAGAAAAAACAGTAAATTAACCCACTGTAGCGCCAACCCCCCTTACCCTGGTCATTCAATTTGCTCCAATCAAATTTACAAATACAATACAAATAAACAATAGAGTCACATATTTTGAAACATCTGAGATATCAGTTTGACCTGGGTGCATCTATAGCCCGATTCGCATTTGAAGGTATGTATGGAATTATATATCACTCAAGGTACAAAATGGTTATTCTAGCCTGATTACAAATCATTCCATTTTGAATTTACCGACTTAATGAAAACTATTCCTCGTCTGGGAGGTTACTTGACGTCCTCTGCTTTTGACCAACTCTGAGGACACCTGATTTTTAGTCCCGTGCGAATCATGCTTATGCAAAATGTGTGCCTGGCTCCTGTTTTTTACTACTAGTTTCTATGTTGTTAAAATTCTGAAATCCCCCACTCACTAAATGTGTTGTTCATGAAATAAATCCTCATGACAGATGAGCAGAGACTAAACCACTTACAGAGTCTCTTCATGCAAGTCCTCACTGAGCTACACCACAACTGTAATTACATTAAGGGAGTGAAGCACAGAACAGCTGCTGATTGCAAAACTGGAACAGTGCACACTCGCCTGGCTAGGCACCCAATCTGCTTTATTATAAATAACCAGAGGACTTCATAAAAGAGTTCAACCTCACAGAAGTGCCAACTGACCTAGATTACCTTAACGAAAGGAACTTTAAATCCTGCCTTTGAATCTTTTACAGGCTACCTGTCACATGCCTTGGCTGAATTTTCTTTTCATTTTTTTTTTCTTTTTTGTTGCACTCTTTCTGATGCATTCCATATGAAACTACCAGAGATGAAATTATTTTAATTTGATCAGTTAAGACTGGAAACCCCAGCTAGACAGTACACACAACTAGGCCCAGATCTGTCCATTGCACCTAATATTACTTTATATAGAAAGAATAGAGAGTCTTAGTGAACTGAACTATCTGTCCCCTCCAGCACATACAAGGAGGGAATACCTATTTACCTTGTTTGCCAAGTTCAGGCATCCTAGAGATTCTACAACTCTGGCAATTTGACTTTCCACAAGTAAACGTTAAATCCAGACGTGTTAAAATGTCAACCTCCAAATAAAAAATGCCACATTATCCTGATGTATTAAGCCACCCTGGACATTGACTCCACCAACTCTGTCGAAATGTGTAGTGCTAAGTGACTTTGACAGCCGAAGACAAACTCAACCTAAAATCATCAACCACAGGCCAGATTTGAACCAAGGTGTACTAAAATCATTAACTCTGTAACTGTAATGTTTTAGATTTAGACATGCATTAATGGCAGTGGACAACCAAGCCCATCCATGCAGCATTCTGATAAAAAACTTTATAGAGATGAAAAAAAGCGAAAAAAACAATACTTTCTGCAGCCACTTCCTGTTTACGTTGAAGGAACAATGTGGGCTTTATTGTTTGGTTAAAATAACTATCCATGACTCAGTTGCTGTCACCAGAGTGGCCATCAGGCCCCTGTGTGGAACATGCCCATGGCTTTCTTTTAGAGGTCACACTATGAAACTGTGCTCTCATCACCCATAACTGACAACAAGGGTACGTGACTTTGATCATGATTGGTACAGCCATGGCTGTCAATGTAACTGCTGTTTGTTTCAACCTTGAGCTATGCTGTCCAAAGAATAATTACTTCAATCTCAATGGCTGTGTGTGGTTCGGTCTTCTGTATGCATTGGAAAGTGATTATCCTGGACTTCAGCCTAGTTAGCGGTTCTTTTTTTTGTACCCTTTTTGGTGTTACACACAGAGTATCTTATGTATACTCCTAATAAAACCTTCGAAACCTCATTATAATTCCATACTGTAACATCTAGTAAAGATTCATTTGCACATTTAACCTGTTGAACCAGAATATTACAGTACTACTTACTTCACTAAATGACTTACTTTGTTTCACAGTTTAGATTGCAGTCTACTTGTTGAATATTTGCCTCAAAACAAATAATGTTCATGTGAAGAGATGTATATGGAGGTTACAGAAAAACCTGACATGGATGCTTCCCAAAGAGTTTTTTTTTCGCTTATTTTTCTTTGTTTCCTCCCCTAGACATCTGTTCTTGGGTATCCCACCCCAAACCTGCATCCAAACAGCTTTTTACAATTTCTTTGTCTATATAGGAAACCTCAGAATGACAGTTACACAGCTTATCTGGGTTCATAGTAAGCAAGCAGTCTGCTTTTGAAAATGTGTGGAACAAATGTACTTAAAATAAACATATTAAAAGGAAGCCATAGCAAGTAGTATAGTTAGAAATACTTTTCTCATTAATAACCTGACTAGATATTTGTGTAAAAAGCAATTTGCTTACATAAAACCCTTATTTGACAAGAACAACTCCTGATAAAAAGTGTTAGGGGCTTTCCTGTCAACAAACCATCAAGATTCAAACCTGATTTACAAACGGTTGTTGTTGACAGATTGAGTCTTAACCTAACAAATAACTTGGCATTTATTTTTTCCACTTAAGTTTCAAAATGTTCTTGGAGGTATCAACGCTAAACCTTTGAATCTTGCAGAGCAACTTCAAAATCTATATTAACCCTGCAGATTCTTATAACAGCCACTGGCACCTGTATCCCTTCCAACAACAGAAGTGCTATGCCTGTTGATTCTTTTTTAATAATTACACGAGGTAGATGAGCATCTAAACTCTATAGCTCATTATTATCATTTTCAGACATTTGGTCATAAGCTATACAGAACAATGGGCCAAAATGGGTTAAAAGAGCATTAGGATTGGGCTGTTCCTGTTATGCAAACATATGCAAACATATGCAAACTAGGGGATAGTGGTCTTTTTCAAATACATTTCCTCATCCTTCTGGACACTAATCCCTTCAGTGACTGAACGATAAAGCCTTAAACTGCCAAAATACAAATACAAACCAGAGCAGGCACACCCTATTATTTTTACAGCAACTGTTGCATTCCTCAGATTTCCACTTTTCCTTCTCCGGCCAACAGGAAATGATGAGTGAATTTAAGATTTAATCTATTAAACAGAAGAAAAAAAATCCCCCACTCTGGAGAACTAAGCCACTGCTAGAACACAGGGCAGAAAATGCAGAGCTGCATTACAAGGCAGACTTTCATTGAAATAATTATTTTATAAAACTTGCAATGTGGTACCGATACAAACTCTTTAATTAATATTGTTGTTGTGTTTTCTAGCGGTATACCACTGTCTCCTATTTCTTAGGACAACTGCAGAGTATCCTCATTTCAGAAGTATTGAATGATGAAGTTTACACTGAAGATCATCATATTGTTTATTTTCTTAAACTTAGTTTCTTTCAGTGTCACGTAATGATTGAGTGTTTGAAGCTGTGGATGACCTATGCAAACAAACAGAGGAACCTTCAGAAATAGCTGCCAGTGGGCCCTTGACCCTATCTTATAAGGTTGCTGGCTGACCCTGCATCATACGGCCAATGAACATTTATATCAGAAGGAGTATAAATCTTACTAGAGTAGTAGCAACTTCCGCATTTCTTTGTCTTTTTATTGATTTGATATTAAAGCTTTCACTCACCAGGCTAACCTCATGAGACACACTGTCAATCACACCAGGAATCGCATCTACACAGTCTTGATTAAAGCATAAGCTTGTGAATTTGTCATTACATTAATAGTACAGAGAGCAGATCTGAATTTGCAAAACACAGCAGGGTCGAAAATCAATACCAAGACAAAAATCTCTGAGGAAGATTAACCGACTGGTATTATTACAATAGATCTGGTCATCCAGAAAATGCTCCAAGAAAATGGGTCTTGATAAAATGTGCCAAGGTGTAAATTACGTGAAACGCTCCCAGAAACCAACGTTTAGCTTGTAAACAAACTTGGAGTGTATCTGCAATGCAAACACATTCACAAGAAAAAATATATATATATATATATATATATATATATATATATATATATATATATATATATATATATATATAGTCACTACCCAGCAGACCTCACTGGGGTCCAGTTGATAGGATCTTTTGTGATGCATTGTGCATAACCTTGCAATGTACAGTACAGTGCTGCCCCTCCTCCACTCTGAAGTCAGCAGATTAAACCGATATTCGCCAATGCTGTTGATCAGGGTCAGTCTGACAGGAGACAGGACTGCATGGTACTGGGGCTGCAGAAAAGAACTGTTCTCCTTGAAAGCAGTTTCCTTTAAATATCAGTAGGGGAGGGTGCAGTTTCTCTCAAGTTGACTAGTTTTACTGGAACTAAAAGAATTTAAGTTTATCAGCAACTTATTGCTCATACATATGTCAATAGCAGAAGGAAAATGCAAACATTGGAAGAGAAGTTTAAACGTCAAGGTGAATGCTGACTGTAAGTGCTGTTGTATTTTATGCCCAGCCCTGCATGTTTGTTAGAGTTGTGTCAGCCCTTCTCTTGTACTGTAACTGAAAGCGGTTTAGTAAAAACAGAGCCGGTTTATCTGTGCTCCAAAAATTCTAATTTCTCTGTATAAATACTGGTGCCCCTCTCTAAAATCTGTTATCCTGCCACTGTCTTCTTTGGCTTTAAACTAAAAAGCACAGACAATGGGTCTGTCATCATGCATAATCTTTCAGGACAGGACATACTGTTCTGCTATTAAATAAATAAATAAATAAACATCTTGGTATATCCACAAAGCAACTTATTGCGTCAACTTTATTCCACTGTATTTACTGGGAATTGTTGGCTGGTTATTATAAAGCATGACAGTTTCTTCATGTAAAAGCACGGGTTGAGTTTTTACAAATAACCACCACTTTACAATGAGCTCCCCATGTTCAAACTCAGTTTTAAAACTGATGTCACCAACAAGGCGTCTTCTCCTAGTAAATGAATGGCACAGCAAGTCCATGTGACGCATTAGAAAGACAGGTTCGTCAGAATTCCAAAATAGGCTAGATGGCTCGTGAGGGGGCTGGAAACTCATTGCTGGGATCTTTAAACTTCCCCCAACTTGTTTCCAACCATATCACAAACACCTTTCCCTTTACAGATTCCTGCAGTGTATCTTGTACGATACAATGCTTCAGTCTTGTTGCCACGCGATCAATCATACTCTACCTTCACCTAGTGATGTGACCTAGAAGTGTGATGGTCTGTGAATAACTGAGCTTTCACCTCGATGTCTGAAGTCCATCAGACAATCAGTAATGCATTGGATAACAGGTCAATATGAAACATGACAGTCTTACGCCTGTTAACTATTCCGTGCAGCTGTCATGGAAACAAAAAGCCTGAGAGCCTCCAATGTGGTTTGTTGTATTAAGAAAGAACTTTGTCTTTTAATCAGCAGACATAAAAAAAGAAAAGCCATGAAAATCAAAGGAGTGTTCAAAAGGAATTTGAGATCCTCTGCCAAATTTCAAGAACTTTACCACACAGCTAGTCCTGTCCAATTCATGACTGGTAAGAGTATTGTTTCTGGGTATTGTGAGGCTGGCTACAGTAACTGCACTCCCAGACTATGAGCTGTCACACTGTACGGCAGAATGGCCTTTAGCTTGACCTTTGAATTACAAACAATTAATCTATTGAGTTGGTTTTCATTCAAAGTTTTGCTTTTTTTCCTCCTCCTGAATGCTATACTGATAGAAAATGCTATAGTATACCACAGTGGAAAAAAACATGTTCCAGGCTTGCACATATGAACAGTTTGTATATAAACATATGAATGTAAGCCCATTTAATACTGTACAATCCCTTACAGGTCTTAAGAGATAGCCATGTCATAATAATAAAATATATATGAACTACCCCTCATATAGTCTCAAGAAACGTTTCCTGTATGTAAAACAAGTTTGTAGAATGCCCTAATTCAACAACATTCTTCTGTCTGCTGTTAGCGAATGGCACTGAACTGTCCCTCCCCCCCTTTTTTTATCTGTTCAAGAAGATTATACAATCTAAATGAAAATTCTGATACAACTTTCATTGGAGAAGCATGGATAATGATGCTGGGAGCAGATATGTTCATCCTATATTAGCCAAAGTGACGTTTTTCACTATGCTCGACTCCATTCCTGTGCATTTCACCAAAGAACAGTTCTATCCTCAAACCTGTGCTTTGCAGTAAGAACGGATATTTTTCTTGGTGTGCATGCTGACAATGGCCGCACAGGTTTGCACATACAGGTAAGCAAAGCTTTTACAGGCATAGTTGGAGCGCATTGCGCTTTGTGGAACTTTAACCTCGTTTGGACCAACATGGGGGAGAGTTAAGGAAGCTTTTTAGTACCATAAACAAAAACAATGACCAAGGAAGGTGTGCAGTCCAAAAGTACTGAAGCTAATGAAGTGTAGAAAATTGTTTCCAAGTGTAGAAAAGGAGGAGCTTTTCTTATGACAAAACACGTTTATGGAAACACTGCATTACTGAATACTGCAGTGCCCTGATCTAAAGCTGAACACTCCGAGGGTCCATCACATTGCTCACCTCCAGGCTTGTGGCTAAAACACCTGCCATACTTGCTTTAATGTAGTCTATTCATACAGGGCTTCCGTGAACTCATGTTGCATTGTGTTGCAGATTAGATAGCCCAGTAACTGTCCAATGGCCAGGCACTGTATGCCACTATGAAGACTCTAGAGTGTTCTCTGCAGCACATATTGGGTTCCATAAATAATATACAGAACCACACAAAGCTATGTATACTGGGTTCTAATAAAGTTCAATAATTAGCAGCTAAAAACAATAACTGAAACGCATGCGTGTCTAACGTGGCAGGTTAATGTATGCCTGTTTGCTGGTTGTGTGCTTATGCTACTTGAATACCCCTCATACCGTCTATTCGGGGACTCACGGCTGCATTTACATAGTTTACGTTTAATTTTTATACAGTAGTCAACTAGTATGTGCAGACATTCTCTCCACGTGCAGGAGGTAAATGGAACTAATAGTGACAGCATATGCCTGAAATAATTTGCATTTTCACATGACAGCATTTGCTATCTGCTTCCCTATCCACTTATTTCACAACTGGCGTAGACACTCATTTGAATACAGTATAAAGTAAACTGAGCAAAATATAAACGTATAGCCTGTGTGTGTTTTGAATTGGACTGATCGAAATCGTATTTCCCCCGAGTAAAAAGAAATAAATATAACCGCACTGTGTAAAAAAAAAAAAAAAAAAAGTGTTTAATAATGTAAAGGTAAACCTTTTACTATAGATTTCAAAAACGTTCAGTATTTATGTACTTTACACTCTGTTTATACTTTATATTTTGTTGTGCGATCTTAAAATGTGTTTATAATCTGTTCCATAATATTTGTGTTTACTTCCAAAACAGCTTTGTTTTACAATGCAGCAACGAGTATAACTTGAACGTAAAATGATAAACAATTATATCAGTGGTGAAGAGGAATTAATCACTCAAGAGCATATGGCTGCATGCATGTGTGAATGCACTTACCACTTGTACGATTTTTAAGATGCCAAAGTTTGACTTCAGGTAGTCCGTGTCCCACCTCATCCCGCCCAGCCCATGTCTTTGAATAACTGGCTCGGTAGTCGGCTGATATGGACTACTAGCCCCCGAAATCATTGAAGTATTGGAGGCCTCGCCATCAAACCCTTCCCCATCCTCGTTATCCCGCATGGTTTCCTTGCCAAAAATGTTCAAACAACAGTTTTACAAATGATTAAACTTCGAAGCTGTTTTGGTTTTGAAACATACAACAGCCGCTGTTGTAAATCCCCCTCAGAACCGTGAAAACAAAGGTGTGCGGTATACTACTATAGGTCCTTGTTCACTGTGCACATCCAAAGCGTTTGAATCGTGGTGGAGTACGCTAATCCCTTGAGAAAAGTGTTTTTTTCTTCTTCTTCTTTGTATTATGAGTAAAGATCGTTTTTTTTGTTTGTTTGTTTATTCAAGCATCTCAATCTGCGTTATTGTAAAGAATGCGCAAAGTGTAACGAAACATAAACATATGCAATACTTGTAGATTCGATCAAATTCAACATATGCAGCAACATACAAACCCTTCCAGCGAGTTAAGCAGTGTAAAAATAAACAGCAGGCTCATATTTTTTTTTTACAATTCTTCTACTTGTGTTACCCAAAAACGAGTCCCATTGCCTCCCCTTCTGCCACTCTAAAAAACGACGGAAAATTCCGTTTTCCTTGTTGTTTTTCTGCTTTCCAGCACGCTGTTCCCCTGCAGTCCACAGCGCGACTCTCTTTCGTTCTCAAAGTGTGCAGATGCAAATTGTAATGTTGCTATTGCAAATGCGAGCTTGTCTATCTTCAAACTGCGATTTTTATTCTCCACGAAAAAAAATCCTCACACAATTTACAACCCACAAATCCAGAAATAACTTAAATAAATCCTATGATTACCAGAGAGTTTAGTGCGACGGTACCTTAAATAGCCTGTTGTTCTAGCATGTAGAACAAGATATTTACTAGGAGCATAGCGGGAGGAAAAGAGACTTCAACTCCACACGCCTCCTTCTCTCAGGCAGCCATTCCACATTACAGACCATATTCCCTCCCTGAGTCTGTGACGTAATACACAGGTGTGCACTTACGAGGAAACCTCCAATCTTCTTAGCCGTCCGAAATATATTTACTAAGAAATTAGTACATTTGTTACAAATGCATGCAAATAAAGTAACTTGTATTAATTGTGACTGTTTGGATTACACTTTACAAGGCCTTGAAATGGTGACACTGTATTTCATTAAAAAGGGACAAGGGTTAAGATCTTAGGGAAATTATATGACTTTGCTCTAAGGAATTGGTACAATTGATACCTTCTCTATAGTTTATGAACGGGATATTACAGTCACACGATATAATACATGTATCTAATTCGCTGGACGTTTTGAGATATGAGCAGGTGCAGTTTTAATTTAACAAAACAATACATTTAAAAAGTTATCACGGATCAATTTTTGTAATGTCCAAGTCGCCAACAACATTATTCTTCACAGAAAATAAATAAACCTGATATAAAGGCTTGTTGAAAATGCTTTTGGTGTGCAAGTATCATTGCGCTCTAAAAAATACATTTTAAAAAGATCCTTTGATAAAATAAGTTACAATATATATATATTTAAATCAAACCAAAACAAATAACGTTCAAGAGAATGTGACCTAAAACCAAGCTGCTCCCTACCCATCTTTCATAAAAATAACTATTGTTATTGAATTCTTTACTGAAAACAACTACAAAAACCAGTGGGAAGAGTCTCTTCCTACAGTGGAATGCCTAGTTATATTTTGCAAACATCTTTATCCACATTTTGTTTAACGGACCGTTAAGTATGCCACCAATTGCATCCAATACCTATTAACTTAACGATCATTACATTTTGAAATCGTAATTGTGAATCATCTACCTGTATTTTGGCATGTAAAAAATGTGCACCATCGCTGGCAAAAACTCACCTTGTACGAAGTCTACAAAAGGAAGTCACGATAGTGCCATCTAGTGAAAGCCAGGGAATATACATTTGTTGTAACACAAGAGAAAGACAACATTACACAGCAAGGTATGTAGTCCGGATTCATGTTTATTGAAGCCAGCACTTAAGACACGTGTTCTTATCTTTGCCGGCACTAGAAGCGAGATTCCACATGACTGCATCTGGTTAAAGCCATACAAATCAGACTTTTAATATGTTCAGGGTACACTTGCATTCCTAAATGCAATAGAAAAAAAAAACAAGCAAAGAAAAAAAAAATCCTGTATATAAAAAAAAGACTAAGCTAAGCTTTATTTTTTCTATCCTTTTTATTCTATAATCTTTTTTGTTTTGTTTTTTTACAAGCATGTATAATTTGTTAGGGTTATGGTGTACAAAGCAGTCACTTAACTTAGTTAAATTAAATACAATTCTATACAAAGTCTGTTCATAAAATATTTTGTACAATGCCAATTAAAAATAATAATCAAGTGCAAATTTGAATTCAAGCAGCATGAAAGTTGTTTTTATTTGATGTTTATGCCAAATACACAGCTTCCTTTATTATAGCCAGATCTTCATAACAGTAATCTTTCATTGGGAACGATTATGCTGTTCTTAAATAAAAAAAAAAATAAAAAAAAATAAACTGAATTTAAAATGTACAGGCATCTGCATTTACTTCAGGGCTAAGCAGAACTACTGTCTGCTATGCAATTACAACCCTGTAGATACAAATTACAACATCCTATATGAGCTTGGAAAGTTAAAGGCCTTAACATTTTTTTTGCACTTTGGTTTCTAATGCTTCCAAACACTGGTAACCAAACTGTGCTGTGTTCCAAAGCTAGTGAGACTTTGGTAATGCATGACCATGGACTGATATACAAAAATTAGACAGTTTTAACCACTGAATAACTAGGAGCATCCACTCAAGGGGGTTGCTGGGATGGCAGGACAATTAACATTTCTTAATCCCCTCCCCTTCAAACATAACCACAACATGTGATCCCTCGAACAGGATGAAGGAAAAAAAATATATATAAAACAGAACAAATATTTCTATGATTCCTTGGGACATGTGGAAAATGACCATATGCTTAACAAGACAGATTCCAGTTTTGGTTCGAATACAAATGGAGAGTCAATTTTAACTAAATAACCTGTTATACATATCCGATTAAATACATCGATTGGCAAATGCCAGGATATTCTTGATAAATATTACATGAAATAAATGTAAACAATTAATCCGGGGTAAAATTACAAGTGCTGGCTTGATAAATCAGGAGACTGCTCATTTAAAATGCAGGTAGGTACTCCTAGTTTTCTTGAGTATTGTATTTTGACTTAAAGCGACAGCCTTTACACATTAGGCTAAGTTATGCCCAGCATCAGCGGTATACATTACTGCTTACATTTGCAAAATAATAGATCCAGACTTTTTTTCTTTTAGTACAACAAATTCGTTCATGCAACAGAAAGCAGACTCTGCACAACTTGACTTGTGGTTTTCCCTTAAGAGCAAAATTATTACACAGAGAATTCAACACCAGTAGTGTTTACATATTAAATGCATGTGCCATTTCTGTAACCATAGAATCGGATTTGGAATGATGGCTACCCCAGATCTTGACCAGAGATATTTCTATTTGATGAAACGATGGGCCATTTCTACTCAGACGTCTTTGGTTCCAGGTTCCAATTTTCTTTTTTTTTTTTTTTTTAAGGAACTGTATTTCTTTTTATTGAAAAGCATTCAGCTGCTTTACCCGAGTCAAGAATCCAGACTGGGCGAGGGTAGATGTACAACACAGGGCAGTTTATGAAAGACCCCAAATCAAACATATACTAAAACTATTCTTGCATCTATTTAGATTATAAGGAGGATTTGCCTATAGTGATTTTTTTTTTCTTCGGATGCCACAGTTTTTTTTTTTGCAAACTACACACATATATACCCAAAGAGAGAATCGGTATAAAAACAGCTTGACACCTTCACAACATGGTTATTTTTGTAATCCTAAACATTCTGATATTTTACAGTGTCAGGAAAACTTATTACTTGGAATCCATAGCAAGAAAAATAGATTCAAGCAAGATGACATTTACAATCATCCAACCCAAGTGAGAAAGTGGGGAGGTTTATAAGGAGTGCCAAAAGCTGTATGGGGAACTTCCGTTTAACCAGTTTTAACTGACCTTCATATACCTGGACAAAAATGTATTCACCTCTGTTGATACTAATCTGTATCCAGAAGAATAAAAAGGGACAGGTTTTGCAAGTAGTGCAACAGACTGTCATTTAAAAATGGGAATGCCAGAACTAATGCCACACTACCATTACATTAAATTGTCAGATATAACTGATTTGTATGAAAAATACATCATTTAAATTACGACTAAAAGTTCAAATGATGTTTTACAAGGAAATAGAACCCACCAAATTGTCATGGGCCTAATATTCTGTTCTTTCCACTGTTACTGACCTAAATCTTATTAGGCCAAGCTATGTTTCAGGTAATTCTATTCCAGCTAACTGTTTTACCACTCAACCTAGAACGCTGGGTTAATACCCTAAAGAGCTGAAGACCCGGTTAGCCCACAGAACTAATCCTGCAGTCACTCCAACAGTCCTTTCACAAGTGAATGTCCTGACAGTAAAATGTTGCAGTGAGTATTTTATGGTTAACTTCACTACATTTAAAACAAGAGACACCATTGAAAAACCATTAAAATGGTATTGGCAAAAAAAGCCACTGGATTGGTATTTCATAACAAAAAATAAATAAAAGGAAAATAGATCCAGTAAAATAAAATAAAAATTGAAAAAAATGACCGTTTGTACTGCAGTGCACATTTGAGTCAATCACCTACTATGACACTTACAGTAAACTGTGCCAGGCACTTGTAGCTATAGCAGGTAATAGATTCCCTTCTGTCAACAGCAGACTGAATATCCTTTACACAATCTAAACGTTATAAACATTACAATGTATTTTGTTTCTTTAATATATTTCTCATGATTTGTGTTTTTTTTTTTTTTATTCAGAAGAAAATTAAAGTTTGTTAATGTTGTAAAATCTGAATTATATTTAGAGAAACTACTTCCCTGCTCTTTTAGTACAGCACAACCTCATATGCCATCAGTCAATCCGTTTGCCTAGTGCCACGAAGTTACTGGAGATTAATAGTGTAACTATTCAACTTTCTTTTCCTTTAAAACACTTTAAAGAAACACAAGCAAAATAAAAACGGTTGGATTTACACATAAATAAAAACTGTTCCATAATGTATCTATATTCTTTACATTATTACTAACTTTGTAGATATTTTAAATGTTAAATATTTTAGGCCAGTTTTTTTTACTTATTTATTTTTAAGTATTTTCTTCCACAAGGGCCATTGCGCCAACAAAACGACACCAGCTTTCTGGTCACAGGGAGGGTATAAACAGCTTTCAGAAGCTAAAACGGCATTCAGACACAAGGGATTTTGCTACCTTTCAGTAAGTGCACACGTTGTATTACCTGATACACCTTAAATGTAGGTGATGCCCTTTAAAAACTTTGCCCTAACCCGCTCCCATACTTTCCAAAAAAAAAATAAAAAATTGGCATCTGCCATATTAGACAAGATCCTTGTCTGTTTTGGACTTGTATACAGTTACAATTTGGTCGTATTTTTTTAATGGACAATGCGGGAGGTACACTCAGTCTTCATTCTCTGTTGGGGAAGTGTCGTTGGCCGATATGGAGTCTGGTTTGCGAGTCATTCTATCCAATTCCGCCTGAACGTCAGTCAAAACTGGCTTCTGCCCTTGAAAAAAAAGAAACAAGAAAAAGAACAAACAGTAATTTTATGTAGCTGCTGAGGATTAGCACAAAATAAAGCTTGCCATTTTCTTAGCACTGTCAGTTTCAAGCTCCAACTGTAGGCATAGGCAGTTCATTTGTGCAATTATATTTTCAGTAGAGTATGGTGGGTATCATTTTTTAAAAACTAATTTTAATACAGAAAGAGCAATGCAGGTCAAATACCCATATAGGGAGTATGAACAGTTTAAGCTATCGTTACTAAAACTATTTCACGGTCGTATGTGGGACACTAGAAAGGAATTCTGCAAGCATCTGTTTTTCAGTTCATAAAGTACAGAGAAATGTCAGATGCCTTTTTTGTGCATGTTAAAAATGTCAACTGCTAAAGTGAACACGGGTTAAGTTTCAATGAGGTTCCCAAGTCAAACAAAAGACTAAATAAATAAATTTAAAAAACAAAAGCAGACCAAATTAAACACACCCATTAAAAATACTAAAAACGAAAAGTGGGGTTGTGGTCAAATTTATTAAATAATTTACTGCACACACACACACAAAAACAACCCCACACGTCCAAAGTATCTTCCATTTAAAACTAAAACAGTAGTTTTATATCAGGAGTTAATCCAATAAATGTATGTGTTTAGGTATTTAAGTGTACTGTAATCCTTTAAATCAAGATATGGGCACAGCTGGGATTGTCTTTTCCTTTTTTTATTTTTTAACAGCAAGAAAATATATTTCACCAGCTGCTTTTGTCAGTTTTCACATCTTTCAAAGTCTGGGTTGGATCTCCACCCTCTGACTTCATCCAAAGATCTTTTTGGCAGAGTGGTAAACGCTACCAGTAAATCTGCAGACTAGTGCTCAGTCCAAAGGAAACAATGAGCAGCCATTAGTAATGTGGGAGCCAGTTCTACCCCATACCTGCTTTCTTGGCAGAGCTCTGCACTCCTCCAGCGCTGGGGCTCCCAGGAGAGCCTGTCTTTTTACTCAATAAGCTGTTGAAGAAGTTAGCCAGCACGCCCTCATTCGCTGCAGCACCTGCAAAACAACCAGCACTTTAAAGAAACACAAACAACAAAAAAAGACAAGGATGGCAGGTAACAAGTCAGCAATAAAGACAGACATGCCGATTCAATAAAAAGGTACATCAAAAAAAAAAAAACACACACACATGAACAAGGTCAGTCAATAGTAACATTAAGAAAAGACATTGAAGTGCCAGTAACACTGCCACCATGTGGACCTTAATTTAAAAACAAAAAAAATGTACCAGACACATTCTTACAGCTGTCCATCTCTGTCTTAACCTTACAAAACTCTTATGGGGATTATAAAAGCTGCAGACTTCCTTGGAATGTTTTGAAAACACAACTGTGAAGAGGTTTCATGCCACGAGTATCATCATTTTTTTTTTGTTTATTTGTTTTGAAACTTGATATTGCCATTTGTCCATTAATAGGCAAAGTGAACTAATGGTGAATACCTACCTTTCATATTCGGATCTGGTTTTTTCACGGCCGTCATTGGAGACACACTGGCTACGTTGGCAGGTCCAGAGCGGCTTGAGGGCCGAGGAGAGCCAGTTGGAGCTCTTGCTGGAGATTCCTTTGTGAATAGAAAACAAACATTTGTATTTGACTTCACAGATGGCATAGAAAAAAGACTAATGCTGCCAAGCATGCTTTTGTTGTTTGTATATGTGCAAAAGCCATTGATGCAATACCACCTGATGCTTAAAAATAAATACATAAAAAAATAAAATAATTACACCCATACATGCCCGGTCACCAAACTCTTTATGAGAGAAAGAGAACTCTTACCTTTAAAATTAATAATTTCAAAAGGAATACACAGAGATGCAGCACAACACATTTTTGGATGCATATTTGACAGCTGCAGTAGATAAAGCAATCGATGCACTCAAACACACAAAAACATATTTAGGCAGAAGCATGCAAGCAAATCTTAAAAGCACAGCAACAAAAATATGGTCACTGTTTGGAGGAAAGGTTCAAGTGATTTTCATTAGACATAAAAGATATTCCAATGTATGCTTGGAGTAACAGACAGATCCACTCCATGTTTATTATAAAGATCTAAAATACCGCCACCGAGACTGTGTACTGTAGTCTCAGTGCATTTCTGTCTAAAAATATGCCTGAGAGGATCCTATTTAGGATCTTTGGCTGTGGAACATGGAGAAGACTGCAAAAGACCTTTCAAAAAGGTGAAGAAATCTTTTAGAAATAAAACTGTTAAGTTGGAGAATTTATTTTAAAACCTTAGGTTAACACCAAGTCCAGCCTATGTGTGATGGAAGTGGATAATGATTCGACAAGAAGCTACAGTATAGTAATGGGTGGTCTGTGAATCATATGGAAAAAAATACTTATATTCCACCAAGCATTCTACCTGTATATGTTAATGCAATAATACACATCCAACCCTGAAATAGGATAATACGGTACTTACATTTGCTCTTGTTGGTGTGGCAGGCTGCTTAGCTAACAAGGACTATGGAAAAAGAAAGAAAAACAAAATTATCTATCCATTTCCAAGACAACCGAGCCAAGCTTCCATCATAAGCCCTGAAAAACAAGACACTGGCAATGGATTACAGTCAATCTTAAAATGGACCTTTCAAAAATGATAATATTTTAAAAAACATAAAAATAGTACTCTGCCAATTTAAGTTTTAAGTGCACCAGCCTGCCTACCAGCTCGGGGGGGGGGGGGTGTCACTCAATGACACACACACACACACACACACACAAGGATTACATGGCAACTTTCTTGTATTATACATGTGCAACTGGGGCGTAAACAACTATAGAATCCATTAAGTTGCAATTAGAATTCACCATTTAACGTTTGATCTGACAATCATGCATTTTTAGTCTCCCGCCTAGACTACTGCAACTCCCTCCTGGCTGGCCTCCCTGCGTCCGCCACCCGTCCGCTCCAGCTCATCCAGAACTCCGCTGCCCGCCTGGTGTTCTCTCTGCCTCGCTTCTCCCACGCAACTCCACTACTCCGCTCACTCCACTGGCTACCGATCACCGCTCGCATCCAGTTCAAGACTCTTATACTAGCCTACAGATGCCTTGACCAGACTGCACACAGCTACCTCCAGACCCTCATCTCTCCCTACACCCCCACTGACCTCTCCGCTCCGCCTGCACTAGAAGACTGGCTCTACCTCCTCTACGGCTCCCCTGCCTCGAGAGCCCGCTCCTTCTCCACCCTCGCTCCGCAGTGGTGGAATGACCTACCTACAGATGTCAGGACCGCCCAGTCCCTGACCACATTCAGCGCCTCCTTAAGACTCACCTCTTCAGACAGCACCTGTAGAACTCCTCTGTTTCTCCCCTGGGACACTTTCACCCTTCCTTAAATATGCTTTACTTACTCTTATCTGCCCCTATTTTACTGCATTTAATCCTGTACTTCAGAGTACTGTAATCTGCCAAGTGTTTAAACTGTAGTATTTGGTATTTAATCATATCTTGATGTAACTATCACTGTCACTTTTATCTGCTGTATTATTGAATTGTATTTTGTCACACTTGTACTTGCTTGAACTAGTCATTGTATTTATCTTGCTCTTATTGTATTATTACCTGTACTGTAACACTTGAAATATATTTGCTTACGATTGTAAGTCGCCCTGGATAAGGGCGTCTGCTAAGAAATAAATAATAATAATAATAATAATAATTCAGTCACATGCAACCAATTATTTACAGAGGTTGTCAAAAACATTTGCTTTACTCTGCCACACATACTTCTTTGGCATTCCCTACACCAATATCATTAAGCTTGGAAATACTGGAGTTTTATCCAGCCTGCCCCAAGTTAAACCTCTACTTTACCTGTTGCTTCATAAGGAAAACCTGCTCATCTTCTGCAGCAACTTCTTTATCATGCACCAGCTATGTGGAAACAAACAGTAAAAGGGGTGCAAGTTAGCATGCATGCATTTTTCATAGTTACAAATATGACAAATACTTGTTTACTTCTCACATACATTTACCTTTCTTACAGGAGGCTTTACAATAAAGTCTTCAAAAGCATCTTCAGGTTTCACCGTTGTGAAATTTTCATGCAAGATAGCTATTTTCTTCTCATTGTCCCATCCAGAAGGGCTACAGTAGATAAAACAAAATGCCTTAATTCAATTCATAAGACATGCAACATAAATGGAAAAATCTGTAATTTGCTGGAAGCTGTGCACTTGGCACAGCCGGGGTTCCAGTGCAGAGACTGATACTACTTACATGAAAACTGCATCTTTCTCTACCACCAAGGCAGGTGTGGTAAACTGGAAACCATACATTTTGTGAACAATGTATTTATAAAGGAGGTCTAGGTTCTTTTCTTCTTTAACTGAAGTGTAAATCAAGGCAGCTCCATCTGAGAGGTGATTTACTTAAGGAAAAAAAAAATGGTTTACATGAAATGAAGAAAGATCTAAAAAGGAAAAGAGATTTGCTGTATAATCCAAAGGCCATTTAGGGACTGTGAAAAGGATACACTGTAAGCAGAACCGTCGGATATGGGACTGGATGAAATCAAAGTGCTCCTCTCTGTAGTCATGCTCTTTTTCCAGCACGCTGACAGCGTCACACTGTAAAGGGGGATCAGATACACTTCATTAGTCTGGGTGACATTACAAACTCTGCAAAACAGATCCCTCAACTGGATCACGGGCAGCATATATAAAAGGCCCCTCCCAGTTTTAAATGGAAATGCACTTGCATTAGATTACCACAAGATGGCACAGTGTAAAACAGGAAAGACCTTATTTAACTCTACAATTAAGTAAAAAATAAAAAAAAAAAGCCTCAGAAATCTCATTAAGTTAGGTATGTTATAAATACTTTATTTTCTACATGTACTTATACATATACACATACAAATTAGCTTCAAAATGCTGTTGTGAAAAAATGCATGGCACGTGGTCGGTGGGAAAAATCCAAACACCACGGTGGTCCCTGCATTGAAAACAGTTGGGAACCACTGCTCTAGACAGATCCTGTGCTGTGCCAAGCGAAAGAGTACAAAGGAGGTGACACACATGAACCCTTACTCTGCAAAGCCTAAATGTTATTGTAAATTCTAAATGGTCATTCAGAATGCCTGGCCTTCTGTAGGCTTCAAATGCTTTCCTAATCATAAATTAACGGCCCTACACTACTGTAGATTGAAACAATTTCCAATAAAGGCCTCATTTATAAAAAAAACAAACAAAACAAAAAAAATATGTTGGACAAAATAACTACATTTTAATTCTTGACATAGAATAGAAACAAAGTCCCAGGTTGGTTGACAGACTCAAGACAAGAATTTCAGAATGGCATCTATGTGAAGTGCCCTAGGCCAGAAACAAAGACCAGTTACTGGAACATTTTAATAATTCACATTGCTTCCCACAACAGCACCTAATCATTCATTTCTATGTTGACCCATATCTAGGTCAACACTAACTGACCTAGAAAACTGCTTTCAAGATCAGTAGACTTCTTATGAACCTCAATAAGCTTTCAGTCAGCCACAGCTGTGCTCCATTAGCAATGCATGCCTACACTGTAAAGTTGTTTAGGGTAAAGGTTAGGAGGAATCCAAAAGAAACACAATATTGAAATCTGTAAAGACAAATGATAAAGAAATTTCCTAACCAAGTTTTTGTTCAGAAGCCATCTGTTGAACAATTTTATGGAATCACATGAACCATAAAAGAGACCCAAGATAAGATTTAGAACATTAGTACACCAGCCACTTTATTATAAAATAAAGGCATTATAATGAGTTTCATTCATGGACTTCTGAAATCTACCTCTTAGGCATAGGCGAAACTGACAACCCAAGTCTCAAGATGATCTGGCAACATAAAAGCAACAGAAGGAGGGCACTTAGCTAGGGCAACCCCTTTTCCACTTAAATTCTACCTTACCTTTCTTCATATGTAAATATATTTTTGTTTCTGTATCCGGGCTATGGAAGCTGCTAAATAACAGATTCCATGCATACAAATACAGAGTTAATTTTTGCCCTTTTCAAAAACCAGCAGTAATGCACAAAGTTTGCATTCTCCAGGAACCACAGGGCACAAAAACTTTAGTTTATATATATTTCTTGGACAGATGTTTCCCTTAACTTAAAATAAATTGCAATATTTAAACCACAAAGCATATTTTCTACAGTTATATCTTTTACAACGCATCTACAAAGGCTGTAAACCTACTGTTTAATAGAATAAACTGTTACAGATTGTGTAGTTGGTTGATTACAATTTAAAACTAAAAATACTAAATTAAAAAGGAGTCTTTTACATTCTACCGTTGTATTTTAAACTCCATTCAGTTTTCAATTACAGTGGTTTAACATGCATAAAGATAATGTAAATTAAACTTTTTGAAAAAAACACAAGTCAATGCAAGATCCTCAAAGAAAAGGACACACTTCAGATAAATATTTAGTAAAACACACTACTCTTCTTGTTACGGTCTTTTTTGTTTAAAACAGCAATAATCTTTACAGCCTACTGTATGAGCTCCTGTCTTTAGTAGACCTACTAAGTAATAGTACCAACATCACTACTAAGGAGGGTAGCAGCTCATACAACCCTTAGTCCCAAGATATTGATTAACCTCTAAATATTAATTCAACCTACCTTTGTGCAAACTACTAGCACTGGAATGCCCAGGTTGTGCGTGAGTACGTTCTCTCCGAGTGGCAAGACAACTTCCTCGTCTTCTGTCCCCGATACTGGGGTGCTCGTCTCTGTGGAGAGCCCTGCGACGCCTCCTTTGGCTCTACATACTCTTGGAAGTGCTTCACCACTGTAGGGACAACAAAGACAGATACCCTTAGACACCACAACTTTGAACATTGCCAACACAAGCACTGCCAGGCACTGCTATTAATTCTGGAACTCATACTGTTAATATTGTATTTATTAATAATGTATTGTTCGTAAAAAATCTCATTTGGTTTTGTAGCTGCAGTGATATGGGTTTCTACCATCATAAAAATTCCAAGCAGATAAAAGAATCAGGACCTGCACTATATTCCTGATGGCAGAACAAAAAGAAATCACTGCACAGGTAAATAAATTGTCCAATTACTTTACAACACTGGCAAGGAACCTCTGCATGTTACAAGAGCGGAAGAGTCATCCAGGTGTTAACTTCAGTAGGCTGCTGAAGGCAGTCAGATTGGATTACTGTTTTCATTTTTTCTTAATTTTTTATGACCAGACAGAGGAAACTGTGACAAGTTATATATATATATATATATATATATATATATATATATATATATATATATATATATATATATATATATATATATATATATATTTTAATTCCAGGATCAACTACAACCAAGAGCAAATACAAAATGTCCAAAAACAGTTTCAATAAAGAGTTAGCACCTCACCCCATCCTACATATTGTTTTCTGAGCGGGGACCTAAAATGTGTACTGTAAGCCCGATTACAAATGACATGCAGGAAATGTAAGCCCAATATCAAGGAACCAGGTGAAGCGTATTCAAGGCTTTACAAATCAAAGCCAAATCACACATTAGAAAAGGGAGGTGCCTGTTCGTATACCTGCACAGTCAAGATAATTATCACAATACTGCACCCTTGTACTGCAGGGATGGGTGCTCCAAACATTATTCACAAACATTTTCTTTTTCATCAGGTTCTCTTATAATGCATTTGAGACACTTATGTCAAGTTCTTATTGCGGACAGGCCTAAGTGATGACTTTCTAGCACCAAGCAAATCTCCTTCAATCTTAATAAACAGTTGCAATGCCAATGTAAATCGAAAGACTGAAAAGACGCATACCATTAAGATCTTAACTGTGCATGAGTATCACCAGGCACTGGAATCAGCCAATTTGACACACTGAAGTATAAATCGTGTTAAAATCACTAAACAAGCCAGCTGTTGGTTAACCCCACCCTGTAATCATAACTTTATAGATCAAACAAAAGTAATGTTGAAGTCTAAGGCTCCACCCTGTTCACAAGCTCTCATACTGAACTTGTCAGACAAAATGACAAAAAGGAGGAAAAACTCTAGCTCTAAAATTTTTATTTTAGATTGAGAATTGCGGTGGTGGTCATTGTTAAGGGCACCATCTCGACATTTCTGCCCCCTCCTACCTCCAGACTTATTTCTCCTTACACCTCCTGTCGTCCCCTCCGCACCTCTGCCACCGGAAGATTTGGTCAGACACAAATCTTGCCGAAACTCATCAAAACTCACAAAATAGTAAAACACATTCAATCTTTTCTCACGTGACTGTTTAATGCCGACATTAGGAGAACTGTGCAGAATTGCGTAAACTGCATTCATCTACTGTAGGCATTCATGAATTGTATTCATTGAATTAGCGAAGTGCTTCCCAGTGCTTTCTATATTCTATATATATATATATATATATATATATATATATATATATATATATATTATATATATATATATTTTTTTTTTTTAAATGAGAACTAAAAAAAACACACTCTTGAATCATGGGAATACTACAGTAATTACATGGAAAATTGCTGTTCCAATACTGTATAAAATGGTTATTGCTCTCTTGCTACACAGGCCTATTAATTCAAAGGCCAGCCAAAAAAAAAATACACAGTACAACAATCAGAAATCTGGCACAAGCTTTCAAAGCAATATATTTGCACATCACGTTTACTGTTTTATCCCTGAAAGCCAGTAGTTTCTAAGTGTCAGTGGAGAAAATTATTTTAAGCCCAAAGCATAAATCATTTTGGTACAATGAAGCTAAAACTCACTGTGCGTCAGTTAGTCTGTGATTGTTTTGCTAAAAGGTAAGGAGTACTGTACTGTCACAGATGGTTCTGGCACGTCCCTTTTGTGTTATAAGTCATTAGATCCTTTTGCATGGAAGGCCTTGGATGCAAGGATGTGCAGTTCTTTGATTAACCCAGATTCAGTTAAAATGTGTTTGCACACCGATGATGGGAATGAGAATGTAGAGATGGGAGCCCAGCTAACAAGATTTAAGTTTTTGCTGGTATTAGGCTTTTAAAGACTGTCACCCACACATGTGAGCAGAAACTGACTCACTAAGAGCAGAAACTGACCCAAGACTGTCACAGCTACTGGAAGCGGGACGATCTTTGGGATACAAATTGAACATTTGTGACTAATGTGTTTTAAAGAATACAACACCAGTAGAAAACAAGGGGTAGCTGTTGTGTGCAGTCTATGAAAGCACCTGCTGGAAGGAGTCAAACTTGGCAGGCTCTTATCAGAAGACCTTCTTAGCACATTCCAGTATGAGAAAATACAGCAAATTTCTTTTGTTACTTTACTTTCATTATTTTCAGATAACAGAAGGTAGGAGTATTAGAAAATGCTTATGGTAGTGTCTCATATTAAGCAACAGCAAAAATTGGCCAAAAGGCTAGAATGTCAACACCTGCTTCAACTGCATTTTGTATGAAAAGAAAAAATATTACCATTTCTAGTAGAAACTGCTATACTGAAGTAACTGAATTAGAAATACATGTTATAAAATCATTTAAAGTTAAAACTGTTATACAAATAACATTATTATTGTTGAACATATTACAGTTAAAAATGAAAGTTCAGTACTAACTGACACTCAGAATATTGTAATAATTGTACTGTGTTTTAAAGAATATAAATAATATTGCAGCAAATTATGAACAGGTTACAATGATTTGAACTAAGAAAACTGAACTGAAGTGTTAATGTTAGGAAAAAGAAAATCTTCTCTATGTGCCTTTGTTATTAGTGCACATACTCTTGGAAACAGGTCAGACTTAAATAGGGTTTTCCCCCCACCTTTAAAGTAATTAAGACTATTGCACATGGAAACCTGTAACCTGGAAAGAAGCAGGCATCTGGAGGAACTAAACACACAGGCTAGGTATTGAAAATTAACAAAAAGAAAAAAAGTAACCCTTTCTAGACAGAACAAATGTTTAAAACTAAAAAAGCTATGTTATACTTATTTGATTTTATTGCAACTAAGCACAGAGGTTTTAAAGTATTTTGATCTAATAAGAAACAGAATATTTAAAACTAACAAGTGTTTGCTTGTTTAAGGCTCTACTGTAATACAAAGATTGTAAAAGCAGGAGCGAGCATTTAATTGAATCAATTTAAGAATTAGTTAAGTTTCTTTCTCCAACTCAACAAATCTTTTAGACATTACAATATCCATTAAAATTAAAGAATATAAATGTTTAGTTTATATTTACTGCAATAAGACAGGAACTGTTAGGTTGGAATATTAGACAATAAAATGTAAACTGTATAACTTTTGTACACAATAAAACTACAGAAAAATAGCCTCGCCCTTATCTGCTTGCAAGCAGAGCAGTGCTAGATATGGAAGGTTCTTTTTGGCAGTCAAAGCGAGATTTACTTGTCGTCCACAGTTTTGAATCCAAGGCCTTTCTATAATAAGAAAACCTGTCAGTCGTAGCGAGCATTTCATAAATTAAAGGAGGTATCTCCAGTATCAGTTTTTATCAAATAAGTAGCGACTTTCATTGGGATGATGTTTAAGAGCCAAAAAAGACTTGCGGCGAATTTGGAGAAGTGCTTACAGTGGAGTTTCATATATATATTAATCAAAACAATAGTCTTGGCAAGTAAACAGGGTATCTGAAACCTGCTTGTGCAGGCAACTTTTAGAAACAGTGAGAGGTCAGGCATAGTCCAAGCATGGTAGAAGTTAATATAAGGCTATTATATTTAACATGTTTATTATAGCTTAAATTTAAATGAAAATAACTGAACTGACTACTGTATGCTTATTCAAAGGCTTGTGATAAACCCCTACAGTCTTTGTCCCATACTTTAACATACCTGTATATGAAAGTGAACTAATCTGAAAAGTTGATGAGATATGCTGCTCAGGAGGGAATATATTGTAGACCCAGGTTAATATAAATCACACAGAAAGATGATGTTATATGTAAAACCTCTCTTTTACTACACATATAAATTTGTATTATAGCAAGGATCCTGTAAACTTTGATTCACCTGACTATGAGCTATGAAATCATGTTTCAATATTTTTTTGGCAAGAAGTTATATCCAATCAGATTTAAAAAGGAGTTGCCCGGATCCTTCTAGAATACATAATTAACTCAAAGATATGAACTGTCAAGGCCGAGTGATGATCATATTTAAATCGGGGCTCCTGATGTATTATATGGGAGAGAAAATCTTATTTAAGTCCAGAGCAAGACCCCTTTCAATACCACTGAACTTGATCTTGCAAGCGGACGTGGTCCATCCTCTGAGGGTCTCTGAAAAACTGATTGCTGTTTGGTCATATTTAGAAGTCTCTGCCTTTTGAAGACAGTTCTTATTTTTCATATATCCTACACTACACTTCCATATACTGGAAGGTAAGCATATATATGACTTTAATATATCTTTTATATTGGATGCATTGCTATAAAAGGTATAGAAATGATTTATTAGTTTTAAAAGAGTGATATATTGGATGCTCTAGAATTTAGCAGTGGGTGTTTTTAGCTTTTTGCATGACTAGCCTAAGGGCTAAGCATATGATAACTATATATGTATTACAGTATTGAAGTATTAATGCTGTAATACCTGTAAAGGCACTGGAGACACCCAGATTGCCTGGCAGCTGGGATTCAAAGTAGTCTGTTAAACTACTGAGTCCATTATTAAGCATTTAATAAATCGAAAGGGTACTAATAATACTCTGATTAAAACTAAAACTTCAAATTAAATGAGTTTGTGTGATTTTCTTGATGATTGTTTAAAAGTCATCTGGATACGTTGCAAGCCCAGTGCACGAACGATCCACTTACAGGAGTCTGAAACATCTTTATGTCCTCCTAAATGTCTCCCCTGAGTTTAAGAGTTTGCTTAGAGTATATATAAATAAAGACTACATGCGATTCTTGACAGTCCTCTCACTCTGAAGTGTTGCGAGGGAAGCATAACTGTACTGACATGTGCCACTTGGTTTCACACCAGGATCTGTTCAAGACCACTGGTTTGTGTGCCTGTGGTTTACACTTTTTGCTGCTAATGCAACAGCCATCATTCACATTCATAGAAGTCAGCTGCAGCACACATGTTCAAAGTCTGTAATGACCTATTTATTTTTTAAACCCAGGAAACAGTTGCTCCATTGTTATCTGTGGCTTGACTTTTGATGTCTAAACTTGGAAATACAAAAAACACAGGTTTTAAGAACATTTAAGAAAAGGCAGTGTGGTCCTGTGGTTACAGTCCAGGCTTGTAACCTGAAGGTCACCGGTTCAAATCCCACCTCTGCCACTGACTGACTCACTGTGTGACCCTGAGCAAGTCACTTAACCCTTTGCGGTCCATTTATTCAGCACCTGTCAGGTGCATCAGGTCCAATTTATTTTCACACGTGCTGTTTATTTTACACGCACTGTTTAAAAGTAATTTTATTCAAAGTAAAACAGGTTTAAAAGGCACTGCATATCAACAGGACACTCAGTACTGCATCTCCAGCCCCGCCCCACCCCTTGTTCGCTGTATTTATCACATACCTCTTCATAGTCGTGCATACTGATAAATCTTCTCCCGATCTCTCGTTTTATCACCAAACTCCTCAATAATGCGATCCAAGTCATTATTTTATTACGATAACATCTCAAAAAGCTTGGCAAACGTCTGTGATATTCTTTGAGCGCTGGATGCGGAGGCAGCTACCTTGTTTGTTTAAGGGTCCGACATCGGACTGGAAAGGAAAAATTGTAATGTCGGACCTGGTCCGACATCGGACACCAAAGGGTTAACTTCCTTGTGCTCCATCGTGTGGATGAGATGTTAAATCAATGTCCTATTGTCAGGAACTCTGCATATAATGCACAGTTCACAGCCTACATCTGTAAAGCGTTTTGTGATAGTGGTCCACTATGAAAGGCGCTATATAAAAATAAATATATTATTATCATTATTAGTTCCTTCCTAGCTCACAATTTGTCCCAACTAAGAAAACAATTTATTAGGACAGAATCTTTTTTTTTTTAATGATCCCAAAGTTTTAGATACAACTACAGTGCTTCAACTAATACTGTTCCATGTTTGTAACTCCTTCTGTTTTGAACTTCACAATATGAAACAACCTTAACGCGCATTTATTATTATTATTTTAAAATCTCAAAACGACAAATCGAAGAACATTTTCTTGTTTTATTACAAAAAACACCACATCATGAAATAGAACACCAAGGCCTTCCTGGAGCATGTAGCAGAAATACACATGCATTTGCCGGGGTTAACAAAATAGGAGAGCCTTTAAGCTAATCATTAAATCTTTGGCTGTGTACACCATGATAAAAAGCTCCCTTTTCATAACAGTTGCAATGGCGGTTCCCAGAAGCAGCATGGTCATAAGGAAAGGTGTTTTTTTTTTTTCTCTATGGCTGTGAGTTCCGACTGTGTAAAGGCTTACCCAGTTAACCAGAGTTCCTTTTGCAAACAAAGCCATTATGTTCATTAACACTTAAATCAGTAGCATGTAATTCAACAGAAGACTGAATTAATCCAAGACTGGTGGCTTATCTCATTGCCTGAACATGCAGCGAGGTAATAATCTCAGGTCTCAAGTAAAGTGAGAACTGGCAGAACTGTATACTGTGCTACTTACAGAAGGTTTGGTGCCCCAGAGGATGAGCTGATACTGTTAATTTAGATGCCTAGCTTGCATCGGTTTTCTGCGAGCGATCACCTGGTACAGGATAAATCCTCAGCCAAGTTTCAAACTCTGTCCCCGTTTGACTGCAGGCTCTGCCTAACTTACATCTTTATTGCATCTCAGGAAGTGGAATATAAAACAAATCATATGTGCTTTAAATGTAGGTGCTCAAACTACAATAAATATAATTTGTATATTATAGTGTCCTTCACATGATAGGTCAAAGCACAAGTACTGTAGCACAAAATTCAAAGAAAATGTTGAGCAAAACCGAAACCAAAAAAAAAAAAAACCAAAAGCAAAGTACTGTCAGATTTTTTTAGGCACAGGCTGAGATGAGACTTGTCAAGACTAGTTAGATTAACTTATTATTCAGATTAGTTCAGAGCAGATTTATGAGGAGTCTGATTGCTGGCACCTGATCAACATCGCGAGGGGAATACATTTCCATAATTTAATACATTGTAGCTTGTCATATAGCGTACTTCAACTTTCAGTTCCTCTTGTTTTATTAAGGATGTTTGCTTTGGCTCAACTGTCAAACAGCCAAAGTAATAGAATATGTGGTTCTTGCATTACCACACCCGTTAGTTATGTCAGCAAACCTTAATGTCACCTTTGGCTTTCACTGAACTACATTAGAAACATTTCCTTTTAACTGGTCATTCACATTGGTTAATGCAATCCTTAGAAGTCCTAAATGCATTTTAGTAGATCTGAAAAGGCTACATCAAACTCCAAAAAAAATTAATCAACTTTGAAAACCAATTCAATTTGCTGGTTATTCACACCAGTGGATGTAACTAATGTTTGCAAAAAAAAATTGAAGCAGACACCCCAAATAGCTTCAATACAAAGGAAATAAACTTGGCTATATGGTGCTGAAACAGTTCTAACCGACAGATCCTTCTTGACACTGAAAAAAGACTTCTAGTAAAAACATTTATCATTTAATTTGTTTTTTTATAATATTTCTAAATCTGAGGCTTGTTTACTACACTGTAATTCCACAATCTTACCACAAGTGCATCCAAACAATAAAACACACTAAATAGATATTAAATAAAAACCAAAAGCCTATTATTGCCTTTATTTTAACACATGCATGTTCATGATAAAATGAATTATCTTCCCTCAAAATACTTGGCCTCCCCAATAACTCATTTTAACAGATTAATCATTGAAAAAAATGTAGCCTGCCCAGGCAAAAGATATGTAAATGAGGAGCATAAACGCATGATTTAAAAGAGTACAATCATCCCTTGAAAAAAGAACCTAGTTTTAGCAGAACTTTTAATTCTTCACTGTAGCTACAGTGGTCATACAGTTCTATGCATAAGCAGCACAACCATCACTTGAATCAATGCTATAAAATAAGCTGGAGTCAATAGCAATTATCCAATTGTCTACCCCAGTCCTTTACCAATCCAAGTTAGAAAACACAGCATCTGATCAAGCGCCATTTCTTAAGGCGTTAAAACTAAAGTTCAAACACACGGTCATAAGCGGCTGTACAGAAGTTTTGTGATAAAGAAACATTTGAATTCTTAGTCGCAAGAAGGTAATGTATTTCATAATAAAATCAAGTGGATAATTTAGGATGTAGACAAAGTTACTATTAGACCTTACTGGACATGATATACTATCACTCTAGCTGCTGTCTATACTCACATTCCTGCTCTAGCCGCCTCATCTCCTCTGGCAGGATCTTGAGTTTGTCAATGTGTTCACGCAGGACACTGGCCCACTTCTGTATCGACTCCATGATGGTCCACGGCCGCGACATGTCTGCCACGAAAACCGCCAGGGTGTCCGTCAGTGACTCAGCAGAGGCGGCAAACTTTAGAAGTCCTTTGTGATACAGGTCACCGTCCAGGATCCACACGTTACACCGGGTCTGATCTGTACAGAGTAGAGCAGCGATTAATGCCAGTACAAAGAAATAAAATGAGGACACAAGGTTTACAAATTTAAGATCAAATACATTTTGAAGAACTTAAAGCAGTACTTCCCTAATGTATTTTATTCACCATTAAGCTTCCCCTGTATGGGGAGGCGGGCGTATTCCATGCAAAATTAGTATTTGTGCACCATTATTATTATTATTATTATTATTATTATTAATTTCTTAGCAGATGCCCTTACCCAGGGCGACTTACAGTCGTAAACAAAAAATACATTTCAAGAATCACAGTACAAGTATTAATACAATTAAGAGCAACATAAAATACAATGAGTTCAGTTCTAGCAAGTACAAATATGACAAAATACAATTCAATATTGGAGCAGATAAGTGTCAGTGATAGTTACATTAGGATACGATTAAATGCAAAATACTACAGAACTAAACCTGAGCCTATAAAACTTTGATGCTCTACAGTTTGTTAACCTCGCACATTAAACCAAAAACGCAAATGTAAGACTTCCTCAAAACAAAAATAGAATATATATGCTTTGCACGGCTCTTAGCCCAAATAATCTGAAATACATTTGACTGAAAATCTGTTTGGTTTGTTTTCACTCCTCAATAAGCCCTCAATGGCATTATCTAATTTAGGAACAAATTACTGTATGCAAGCCAATTCAAATTAAAGACAGATGAATGTATCAGTCTGCATAATAAATGACACCCAAAACAAAGCTTTGCATGCCACATAAAAAAAGGATAAAATAGTTCAAACAATCCAGGTCCATTAAAACAATAGTGCAATATGTTTAATATCCCTTTATGGCACAGAAAGATAAGACATAAGCGGGATTTTGATAGCATTAACATTTTAAAGTGCTATAACAATTAATATAGAACTAGTCATGTGTGGCTCTTGCTGCACCCATCCCTAGACCAACATTACTTGTTGAGAATAAAACAGCAGTACTAGGTCTGCAGGTCAAGTGTCCTGGGAAGATTTCAATGCACCATTTCCTGCCTGTGATGCGCTTGGGCCTGGTTTAGTAATTTTTTTTTTTTTTTTGTATATATTCAAGAACAGAAATCAATTCAAGCCAAAGCAGTCATTAATAGGTGTGTGTGTGTTTGACAGCCTTTGAAACCTTTGATTGCATCTGTTGCACTGCTCGTGTAACACTGTCTTATGAGTGGTCTGATTTGGGGAATGTCTGATGGAATCAGGTAACAAAGCCCCAGATTGCCACCATTTGATCCAAACAGACCACTATCTCTCACTAATCGTCTTCCTCACAAGTACAAACTGTCTGTGGCATTTTAGCCGACTTTAGCAATCCCAATAGAAAAAAAAGCAAACAAAAAAAAACTTCTACAAAACTTATTTTATTTTGTATTAAACACTCACATTTCAAACCATGTTAGACAAAACCTCAGCTTTCCTAGACCAGTTTGATACAATACTCTTCACTAAAGGCTTCACTAAAAGTGGAGGGGAAAAAAGCAGCCTGAAGGTCTTTACTCTGAAGAACCATTAAGATTTCATGGGGTACAAGTCATGAAAGAACATCTGTGTCTCAACACAATGACAACCCATGCTGTTGATACCTCCCACATGCTAATTGCTTTCAGAAATGCTGACTTAGTTGAATAAATTGTACTCTTTCATTGATTAACATTTAATGTAATGGAATTTAACTTTATTGATCCAATTGATTAAAAAGACAGTTGTATTATGGCAAACCCAGGTTGGTGTGGCAGTTAAAGAGCCAGAGTCCTGCCACTTGGTTTATATATTTTTAATGTGGTTAATTGTTTTTTGTTACCAGGTCTACCATTTATCAGACTAAAGCCTATGACTCAGGTAACAGTAAGCATGACGGCTACATTATATAACTAAAACTGCTGTATAAGGCAGTTCATTTACCAAATAACTACAAATAAAAGCATTATAACTCCAGTAACTTACCATCTCTGTCTTCGTCATGGATAATCAAGTACAAAAACTCAAGTCCCCTCCCGTTTTTGTTGTGTTCAGCTCCTTGGAGTTTTGCCATAATTGTTGTTTTTCCTGAGCCATCTTCTCCTGCAAAATGCATTACATAAAAAACTCAAAATCAGACAAAAGACTGCTTGGTGGAGGGCAGGGACTGAAGTACATAAATGGAGCTTTAAGGGGGATGCATACCTGACTGATCACAGCAAGTCACATAATATAATTAAAACAATCAGTAAACAAAACAAAACAAAAAAGCCACATACACCTAAATAAAAACTGATGAATCAGTATGACCAGAAAGCTTTTTAAATAGCTTACAACTCTTCATGTTCATAACACCAAGTGGCCATTATGGTGCAAATTTCCTGCATAGGATTAAATAGGACATCCTTTCAGTCACCCTAGAGCATGTCCTTATTCTGCAGAAATGCAAGTCTACTAAAGAAATCTCTGTATCTAACGTTTCTGTATATTGCACAGCACATACTATGACAACACACACTCATTTTGGAGCTTACCAAGTGTAGTTGTATCAATCTGTAGCTTAAACGTTAGCCTTCACATTTCAGTGATCTTTTACTGAGTCACAATTTGTAGTTGAATTTGTCGCACACAACAAGTTGCACTGATACAAAAGTTAACGGTGGCTTCCATTGAGACAACACAGCAATGGGTGCCTTGGGTGCGACAGTATATAACGTTACTTAATTAGAAAAATAGTATTGAAAATCAAATCAACTGCTTATTAAATCTCAACTCAAGATACAAAATGTCGTTTTCTGTGACTGTGGGGCCATTTAAAGTACACTTTACATAACGCAATAAGTATACTTCTCATACTGATTTAACACACCCGTGCAAAACTAAACATGTCACTTACCAAAAACCAAGATGTTTTTTCCTGACGGTAGCTTGGACAAGGAGCGGGTGGATACTTCGCTCAGAATGGAAGACCTATAGAAACACCACCAACACATTAATTATGTATCAATATTGATCCTCGTTTCACGCAACCTCATACGTCTTATAAGAATTGACCTGTTTCTCTCAATCCTGCAAGATCATCGACTCTAGAGAAATAAAACAAAGTTTGCATGTCATAATAAATCCCGTTTCCACAAAGTTATATTCAAATGCCACTAACCCTGGCAAGCAAGTCTAGCCATTATGAACAGACTCAAATGCCAGAGGGCTTGGCTGCACCTCTACTGTCAAAACAATAACAAAAAAAAATCAAAAATCCCAAGACAAGGGCATCATTAGAAAACAGTTTTTTGAGGCAGTAAACACATGCGTCTGTTTTTATTTATTGTTTAGTTTAAAAAATAATAATTTAATTATTTTAACGTTTGTTCTTCAAAACGTCCCTGCTTCGTTGGCAGGAACCTACGCCGAACGTAGCATCAGAAACAAAACCAAAGCCATTTACATCGCATAAACTAAATCATGAATGATTTGTATTGTTTTTATTTAAAGAGCAAAATGATTAAATCGGTTGTGATAAAATACTCTTGGTATTTCAATAACAAATAATACACCAAACCACTGCCTTACTGATTTGAACATCAGCGGCCGGTGTTTTCAACACACTGCACCAGGGAATGTCAAAGCAAATAGACACCAATAGCTTAAAAAAGTAACGTCTCAGAATATATATTTTTAAAAAATTTGGAAGGGCTATTCAGACTTGCCATAGGTTCTGTCCCTCTTCATCTTCAATTGTGTTTTCAAGGGTGTCGGGCGCCCCGGCAGCGCCCAAGAGCTTCTTCTCCTGCACGGGAGCCATCTTGTTATTCAGCCACAAAGAGAGACATCACCTGGGCGCCTCAGGACCCCGGAACAGTATAGCTCAACGCTTCAAGTTGAACCCTCCCTGCATTGAAATGTCGTGTTTTGTAGTAAACAGAAAGGTGCTGCTGACTTAAAGTCATCCCATTGTTAAAATGAACAGTTTAACGTGTGGCTACTCTAATCAGGCAGTGTGATAGCCAGCTCTAGTGACTCACGAACATCCCCTTTCTCTGTGCATGATGTCATCTTCCTGAGGAGCCACCCTGGATGTAGCCACATGGAGCAACTCTTAATTTGGTGGAAGCGCTGAGGACATCTAGTGGAAAATAGGTATATATATATATATATATATATATATATATATATATATATATATATATATATATATATATATATATATATATATATATTGTGCTGACAGTATTGCAACTGGACATGTAATTGAATTCATAGTTATGAATGCATAATAAATTTCATCCCATCTTAAGTTGTTTTGGACAGCAACATTGATTGACATCAAAAACAAAATCACATGATTACATTGTTAGAAATAGGAAGATACGTTTATTGGACGGCTGCCCGCGTCTCAAATGTTACTATCCTTGGATAAAAGAGGCTGTTAACTGCATTTTCATACGGGATTGTTCCCAAAATGAACTGCTCATTATGACTAATCACTACCCGTTTTTCCGTTTGAATGCTACATTTGTCTGGCTGGCTACTGGCCGCAATATATCCAGCAGCCACACCCTATCCATCAGAACAGAGGACTCGAAAAAGGAAATTCAGCACAATCGCTGCCTTCTGCAGAAAAGCGTTTGCTGAGCGTTTTGTATACAATGTCGACATCTACCGATGCTATTTATTACTCATTTAAAAGCATGCCTTTGAATTCGTCAGTTTGTGGCACGTGGACGGGCCATTGTTTAATTTTTTGCTCCATTCTGAAGTTGCAGCCCTGCTTAAAAATATATAAGGGCTTCTATACCTAAGTAGTTTCAAAATAGTTTTGCAATACTAAAGGTTTGAGATAATACAAGTTTAAAGAATAATAATAAAATGTGTCATCCAGGAGGTTGCAACTTTGTAGTCATATGACACCTTAGTAACTATCCTTCAGCACACTAAAGAACTCAGGGCATTAAATGGAATAGTTCAATTATTTTAGTCCATCCTGCACCTGTGATCAGCGTGGTCTGTGGAATACTGCATCAATTACACAAGGTGAAGGTTATATATTTGGGTGAGGAGAGAATGTGATTACCCTTCAAGACCTTCATACTCAATAGACTGTCCATGCAAGAATGCAGGCTGCAACAAGTGTAAGGGCCACCATAGCTAACCGACCTGTCATCATATTAATATTAGGTTATGTTTTAACAGACTGTTAAATACTATCTGAATGGCTTGTATGCAAACACATACCAAGTACTTAACCATGTTGTTGCTGTTATTGCTTAAATCTGCCATTTAAATTGGATAGAATATAACTGGGACATTCTAACCACAGGAGGGGGATGCTTTAACTAATTTTATTGTAATGTTGTTTTTATTGGCTTACTAAACTTACTTACAATGCTAAGCAATGTAAATTAAATAATTTGGTGACATGATAGGGCTTCAGATTTCAGTTGCTTGTACCCAAGACCCAGGCTTCGGTTTTTACCTTTAAAAAACTTTAAAAACGGGTTCCGATTAAAAATGAACTACCTGGAACACCTAATTCAATATTGACAGCAAGTATAACGTATAACCTTTCTTTAGTGTAATATTAGGGGCAAATCATTTAATGTCAATCCCAAACCTTCTGCATAATAACTGTACAAGTTTGACCTCTGAGCTGAAAAAGCAAGGACCAGTTTTGCACATCTGTCCCTGCATATTCACAACTGGGTTGACTGGGACAGGTGGTAAAGCATATTGTGTCTATGGGTCTGCAAAGCAGCTTTTAAATGCTACCCAGAAGAAAGAAAGAAAAACATTGCAGTGGTAAATTTTAAACTACACTGAATCCAGCCAAGGTCGATAGTAATCACCAAAATTAATGACTTTTGGTTGTTGGGGGTTGGGAAATTTAAAATGTGCAATATAACACGGTCTGGACTGTGTCACAGACAGTCTCCCGGAAAAGCCAAACAAAACAGCCCAAAAAATGATCAGGGGAATCAAAACCACACTTTTAGGCAATTACAATTAGCCAAGTGCGGATTACCTCAATGACAATGCAACACACCTGTACCACATGCTGCTGTCTGGATCCAGAGACATGAGCAGCAGAAGTGTCTTTTGTTCTGAGCCCAGGAGGGTCTTACATTTGGCCGTGGGTTGTCACGGCTGCAGACTTAAGGTGGAAAATCAAGAATCCCTTGAGCCCTTAAAGTGACAAAACCCTGACTCGGGTACATGTCCCTGAAACCTAAGCTTCCTTATCTCATAGTACCTTACTGAATTGACTCATTATTTGTTGAAACATGCAGGGGGTGCAGTAACTGCACCATATTTCATATGGCTCAGGAGACACCACACCATTATTTACCCCTCTATGTGGCTACATTCAGTTCCAGGTGCAGTGCTTCTGTGTCTGCTGCTTTCCAGTGCTAAATCTTTGTGGTCCAAGGCTCAAGCAGGTCATCTCTCTTGCCCTTGCTTAGCCCATAAAGCAAGTCGCTGTCTGAGCTCTAGGATTTCAAGTTTGCATTACCTGTGGTTTGACTGCCGTGAACTGGACCTGAGGAAAACTGGCATTGCAATCTCATGGTAGTCAAGTACTGCAGGGATCTCTCCTTCATTCAAACATTTATGTGGATCTTGAAAAGTAAAAGGACCACATGTTGTTCTAAATGTTACATTGTTCATGAAATGCTTAGTGGGGCCATGCATTGGTAAATCTGTTTCTCATACACACTGGCAGTTGTATGTCCCTTCACGCATAATGTGATGCTCAATAATTAACCTGCTTTGACAAAAAGAAAAAAGTAAACTGTTCAGATTAGCATGTCCCATGTAGTTAGACTGTACTGTAATTTAAAACAAACTCTGTATAAACATCCTGTATAAATGTGTTTGAATACCTTGATGTTTTTAAATTACACATACATCATAGACATCATGTTGAGTTCTGTGCTAAAGTTTTGACTACCCTGTTGTGAGTTATGAATGCAGTGTGTTTGTTTGTGCATGTCTGTGTTTTTATGACGGAGAGAAATCAAAAGAAAGGAGGCTCTGTGTCTCATGCTGTGTTTCAGATTGAGCAATACATCAGTTACTTGTTTATTGTCGACAGCTGACAGGTGTCCATATTAAGAGGAATGTACTGTACGACTTCAGTCAAATTGCAGTACTATCAATGTTCGAATTGTGCAAATTACACTGTGGAATAAAGAAAAAAGTATTGAAATAAAAGCATTTTAATTCCAAAAGTGCATAAAACAGGTGCTTATTGACGTTCTAGAATTTATAAGGATTCTGTATTCACTGCACAACAGAGACAACAGATTTAACTTTCCATCATTTTTTTTTAAAGAGTGGAATTAAGTTACTCAGTCACCAGGTGTCACTATTACCTAATTAAAAACCCAATTGATATACAGTATAATACATAACTACTTTAAAGGAAAAGTAATGTTCCCCTTAATATGTCATTTTCAGCTCTCAGTTGAAGGGGGTACAGGGGTTTGGGGAAACTGCAAGTTTCTGTAAGGATTGGCAAATGCCCCAATACACCCTTCTAAGTGCTCCCACAGTGGTCTTAAGAGAGACCAATTTATGTGTAGCATGTAGTATTGGTAATTGACAAAGCAATTCATTTTTTAAAACTGTATTTCAATGTATTAATGTTTAATGACTTACAGGGATTAGGATGCAATATCCCTCCAAGGCTAAAGTTGTCCCTATGGTATTTTCAGTATTATTATATTTATCATGTTTCCCAGAGATATAGAAATAATATTGTAGCGAACCTCAGTTCCCGCAGGTAGGCGTATCACACAGGGTGAGACAGACAGAGGGCGGGTGCGAACCTGGGACCTCTCGCACTAAAGCATAGCGCCGATACCGCTGTACAAAAGAGCCGGCTCCTTTGCAAGGAGCATATATCTGGCTTATGTCTCCGTGCGAGAGGTCCTGGGTTCGCGCCCACCATCCACCTGTGTGTGGATTGCCTCGCCCTGTGTGATGCGCCTGCCTGCGGGAACTGAGGTTCGCTACATTGGTGTTAGCAGTGGGATTACACCACCGACCAGCCCTGCTGCTGACTCCCCCCATGCACACTACACTCTTCTCTGCCAGCCTCAAGTCTGCCCCGGGCTTGCTCACCAGGCTACACTCCGACGAGTGCATGCTGGGGTACCTGCGTCCACTTCTGACACCAATGTAGCGATCTCGGTTAACGCAGGCAGGCACATCACACAGGGTGAGGCAATCCACACACAGGCGGAGGGCGGGCGACCGTACACTAAAACATAGCGCGGATACCCCTGTACAAAAGAGACAAAACCATGTATAAATAAATCATTAACAACCCTTTATTTTACAAAACAAGTTTAAGCATTTATACTTCATGATGACGTGTATGTATGTATATATATATATATATATATATATATATATATATATATATATATATATATATATATATATATATGTAGAGTAGTGTGTTTAATAAAACACACCTGTTTTTCATATTGCTACAGGCGTAGGTCACCACCGTTCGTTAACAAATTATGCAAAAGACTTGAGATTGAAAAAAATCATCCACTTTGAAGTAAAAGTAAAACAGTTGCTATGGCGATTGCTTAAGAAAAAAAATCTTTTGGAAGTAAGAGGTTAATTCTTCTACAGCAGAATAAAGCCAATTTAATCTAGAGGAGTAGGCACCGGGAGAGGGGGAGAGAGAGCTAGGGAGAGATTTTGATAGCGACAGATGCACTATAGGAAACGGTAAGCAAAAGGGAGGGGAAGCTTTACAAAAAACCGCACGGTCCCAGATTGTACCTAAGGGAGTGAGTGAATGGACTGTGTGCAGCTGTCAGTCGGCTCGCTACTCGCTCTCAGTCTGTGCTCGGATTTGTTGTGGAGTGGATCAAGTCTCTTTTTCTCCGCACCTCGTCTGGGCTTTATATCCACCAAAACAAAAAAGCAGGTGTGTATATAATTTAAAACTATATATAGCATATATATATTAAATGAGATACTTTCAGGGAGAGCATATCTTTTAGAATATGTTATGATATTTTGCTTGCTATTTTAGCTGAAAGAAAGAGCTGTATTTGGGGTTGGCTGGATCCTCCTTTGTTCTCACCATGTGCACTTTGTTAAGGGCCGGTCACATTTCTTTGATCAGTATAGGACGGGTAACAGCAACGCACAGTATTTATTTTACCTGCTCGTTTGCTATGATGTATTTAATAACTTATTTTTAGTTGTTCTTTAATTTTCAAATTGGTTGAAACTTTTTTTTGAAGAAAATCTACATATTTGCAAGGTTTCGGATTTTAATGATTTATTTTTGCTGTGTGAGAAAGTGCCCTGCCTTTACAAAAATGCTGCGACTACCCGTTTTGACTTGTTTTATGGTATGTGGCCGTAAGGAAAATGTTTGTAGTACAATAATCTAAATTGATTTGGGTTCATAACATACACAAATGTTTAATTAATTAGGCAAGTTAAAACATAGTTAAGCAGTTCCAACACACTGGTTGTTAAAAAGGGAGTTTGAAATAGACAGCTGTGAACAATATTGATGTTAATGCTTTGCAATAAGCGAGAGTAATCATTTAATTATGAACCCAAGGCATTTGAGATGCACAGCATCTTGCGTCAAAATTCCGAATGATGTTTTCTTAGTAAATCGTGGTACTCTTTAGAATGCATCTGCTGGTCCTCTTCTTTGTGATCCTCAACAAAAGGAATGTTTCTTTTGGGTGTAATAAATGTGGTGGTACGGTGCACCAGACGGAGAGAATGAATCACTGTTGTAGTTACGCTCAGAGCATTTGAGTGTTTCTCACTTTTTTCTGAACTTATATTTTTTTCCAACATTACTATCGCATGGGGAACTGATCACCTTGTCAAAGCCCTGTCAGTAACGTTGGGCACTTGTTAGGAAATATAACGAGAATCACTGTGGGGGTGGGGTGTTTTAATACCGCAATCTTTCCCCGTTTGCTTGCGGTTTTACCAAGAGGGTAGCCACAGACGGATAGGCTCTTCTTGCACGTCCCATTTAAATAACAAGCAGAGTTTTATTTAAACCTGGACCCAAAAGAGGACGTCCATTAGCCAAATATTAAAGACCATTCGGGGGCTGTAATGGTCGGTGTCTGTTTTAGTGATCGTGTTTCAACGATTACAATGTGACAGAACTTGCAGATCCAAAATCTATTACGCGCAAATAATTGTATTACTTTCACGTGTATTCCATAAGTGTTATTTAAACTTGCGCAGACTGGCGTATTGATTTAATTTAATGTAATTATTTCGAGACTAATCTTAATTGGAATTAATTTGTGTCGTACGACTGAATAAGAAATATTGACAACGGCGCACATAGACACCGTTTCTTCAAAAGATGGAAGATAATTGCTTTGCAGTCATTTAAAACAGATCGGCGTTTTCTGTGAAATGCAAGAGATGAGCACACAGCACAGCAGCGGCAGTGCGCACAGTACAAAGGACAGCTCCCATTACAGAAGGCACACAGCTTGCTGCTGCTGCAGTCTTTTATTGCGAAAATATTTTCTAATCTGCGAGACTATTTTGTTTTACATTTGATTAATACAGAAAATACACATTTTTATTTGAATTTTGAAATAAATAAATTAAAAGGATTTTGAAAAGACAAAAAAAAACTCCAATAAAGGGGACTCAAACCTAATGCACATCACCCAATATCCCCACCCCCAGCCGAAGTCCATAAAAAGCCGTGCATTCACTTGCTGCACGTATACCTTGTACAGCCGGCGGAAGGGTAGTTGTTTTTGTCCAACAATGCAATGTATATTGAATACGTATCCTATCATAATACTCCAGGTGGCACCTAGTATGACCAGTTTTGGCTGGTTCCACCCCATATTAGTCATGTTTGTTTAGTTTTTTTTGTTAAAGTTTATGGCCTATTGGTATTCGTAATATAAAACGTTTTATGCTTTAAAAAATTACCAGATACCAAAAACCTACGTTTGGAATTGTTGTGCGCCAAGTTTTGTTATTGGTGACCCAGTATCTTTGTCTAGATAAAACGCTTTTTTATCTCAACATTCAAAATTTGAGTTGAGCCCATTTTGCATTAGGTCATTCAACAGCTGAGTTTTACAATTAACAGCAGACTTTATTCCTCAGAACCTAACAATTCGTTAAGACCAGATTTCAGTTGTTTTTCATGCTGCATGAATCTGCATTTTTACAGTTCCAATGCACTCGTTCTCTCAGGCTGTACAAGTGTGATGACAGTGCAGTGAAGGAAAGTAGAGCAGAATTTATTCTGAGAAAGCGTCAGACAGTAACTTTGTTATTCCTCTGTCTCCTGAGTACAGATGTGTCCACCATAGCAAAGGTATTGTTTGACTAGGCTCTGCTCTCCCACTGTATTGCTTATCTTTGCTACAGATCAGCTCACACCTTTGGTTATACAAATTGAATAAGTCCTCCTATATGAGGTCATAATAATGATATGATTAGTTAAACTGGAATGGTTCTGAACAAGTTCCAATGATAAATTGGTATATAATAATATTGTATAAGATTCACTTAAGTGTAAAACAGACTGTAAAGGCTATATACAGTAATCGTGCAAGAAATAATTCTTATTATTTTTCTTAACTAATACCTACAGATAACACCATGGGAGGCAAGCTGAGCAGGAAGAAGAAGGACTATAATGTCAGTGACCCAAAAAACAGCGAGGAAAGCCAAGAAGAGACACAAAATGATGAGGCACCAGAGTCCCAGAATGAAGACAAAGCCAGTGATCCAGGTAGTGCTTCTGCAGAGCCTGCAATGGAGCAGACCGTACAAGCTGATGGCACACCGCCTTCTAAGGGCATTTTAACAGAGAAAGTAGAGGAGAAATCTGACAAACCTATAAGTCAAGAAGCTAAAGCAACTCCAGAACAAAAAGCAGTCGAGGAAAGCAAGCCACCTAGCAGTGACCAAAAGCCCAGTGAACCAAAGCCCAGTGAACCTACAGCAGAAAAAGAGCCAATTGTAAACAAGAACTCTAAGGAAAATACTTCAGGGGAAAAGCCAAATGAGTCACCCAGCCAAGAGGCAGAAACAGCTCCAGAGACCCCAGCTGCCCCAGTTACAACTGAAACAAAGAAGTTGGTTAAAGAGTCAGAAAAGCCTGTGGTTGAACAGACTGAGGTAAAAGAAATACCCCCCATCTCCCTGACTCCAGCTAAAGTGATGCCTGAAAGCAACTCCACCAGCAGCTCGGAGCAAACCAAAGAGGTAACAACTGCAATCCCCAGCTCAAAGGTTGAACGCTGTGTTACTGAACCTGCTAATAAGACCTCAACAGAAGCAAAGGCAAGATGCTCTTCACCAGCTGCTGCCAAACCAGAAGAGTGCAGTCCAGCATTGAAAATGGGGCAGGTGCCAGTCCCTGTCAAAGAAGTGGAACCAGAGCCTGCTCCAGAGAAAGCAGTGGAGCCAAAGCATGCTCCAGTGAAAGCTGAGGCGCCTGCACCTACCCCAGTGAAAGCTGAGGCGCCTGCACCTACCCCGGTGAAAGCTGAGGCGCCTGCACCTGCCCCGGTGAAAGCTGAGGCGCCTGCACCTGCCCCGGTGAAAGCTGAGGCGCCTGCACCTGCCCGGTGAAAGCTGAGGCGCCTGCACCTGCCCGGTGAAAGCTGAGGCGCCTGCACCTGCCCGGTGAAAGCTGAGGCGCCTGCACCTGCCCCGGTGAAAGCTGAGGCGCCTGCACCTGCCCCGGTGAAAGCTGAGGCGCCTGCACCTGCCCCGGTGAAAGCTGAGGCGCCTGCACCTGCCCCGGTGAAAGCTGAGGCGCCTGCACCTGCCCCGGTGAAAGCTGAGCTCCCTGCACCCAAGCAAATGAAAGCTGAGCTCCCTGCACCCAAGCAAATGAAAGCTGAGGTCCCTGCACCCAAGTTAGTGAAAGCTGAGGTGCCTGCACCTACCCCGGTGAAAGCTGAGGTGCCTGCACCTACCCCGGTGAAAGCTGAGGTGCCTGCACCTACCCCGGTGAAAGCTGAGGCGCCTGCACCTACCCCGGTGAAAGCTGAGGTCCCTGAGCCCAAACCAATGAAAGCAGAGGTTCCTGCTCCTACCCCAGTGAAAGCTGAGGTTCCTGCACCCAAACCAGTGGAAGTTGAGGTGCCTGTGCATGCCCCAGTGAAAGCCGAGGATCCTGCACCTACCCCAGTGGAAGCTGAGGTGCCTGTGTCTGCCCCAGTGAAAGCTGAGCATCCTGCACCTACCCCAGTGAAAGCTGAGGATCCTGAACCCAAACCAGTGAAAGTTGAGAAGCCCGCACCTACCCCAGTGAAAGATGAGGTTCTTGCACCCAAACCAGTGGAAGCTAAGGTGCCTGTGCCTGCCCCAGTGAAAGCTGAGGTGCTTGCGCCCAAACCAGTGAAAGCTGAGGAGCCTGCACCTGCCCCAGTGAAAGCTGAGGTGCCTGCACCTACTCCAGTAAAGGTTGAGAATCCTGCACCTACCCCAGTGAAAGCTGAGCTCCCTGCACCCAAGCCAATGAAAGCTGAGGTCCCTGCACCCAAGCCAGTGAAAGCTGAGGTGCCTGCACCTACCCCAGTGAATGCTGAGGTACCTGCACCTATCCTGGTAAAGGTTGAGAATCCTGCAATTATCCCAGTGAAAGATGAGGTTCATGCACCCAAACCAGTTAAAGTTGAGGTGCCTGTGCCTGCCCCAGTGGAAGTTGAGTTGCCTGTGCCCAAACCGGTGAAAGCCGAGGTGCCTGCACCTATCCCAGTGAAAACTGAGATTCCTGCACCTACCCCAGTGAAAGTTGAGAAGCCTGCACCTGCCCTAGTCAAGGAACCTGAGGCAAAACCTGAAGATATTGCTGTAGAAGAAAGCATTAAGAAACCAAAGGAGGAACAGACTTCTGTCTCCAATCAGGAAAGTGTCCCTCTAGCCTTTCCTCCTCCACCACCATCAGAGGCAGTACCTTCAGATGAAATCCTAAAGCAGCAGCCAGAAAGTACTGAAAACAAAGAAAGCTCTGGTGAAAAAGCAAAGAGCACGTCTAACAAAGACCAAGAACTATCCACTGAATCCCCTAACAGTACTGCTCATACCAGTGTTGAATCCCAGGCAGAAGAAACTTTGAACTCCCAAACCACTGCGAGTGAAAAAGACAAACGTTTAACCCAAGGCGAGGAAAATAACAAAGAGGTGATTGCTCATTCAGAGCCAGAAACAGATACAACAGTGCCCACAGATGTCACGGCTTTAACAAGCGAAAACACTCAACAAATGCTGAAAATCGAGACTGTACCAAAAATTATTATTTCTGAATCTCATTCAACTAATGAATTCTCAGAAGATGAAACAGAAATGTGTCCCAGTGAGACTGAGAAGAGTGTTAAGCCTACAGATGGAGTTTCTGAAAACAATGAAAATGAATCTGGTAAACCCTCCCCGAAACCAGAGGATGCCATCAAAAAGGAAAGCGCTGGTCCAAATGATACTCCTGCAAAGGGGCAATCTGGGTATATTGCTCCCAAATCAAAGCCTGAGGAACGTGTAAACAGTAAGAACGAAGAACAATCCGCCAAAGACCAAAACGGTTGCGGATTAAAAAATAATTTAAACCTGATGGAAGAAATGCAAGCCCCCGAAGATATTGATGAAGTACCTGAAGCCTTAAGTGCAGCCATGGGAAGTCAGGTTGTTGAATTAGTTTAAGGTAAAATAACATACAAATTAATAATGTCACATTAGGAAATGTTAAAGATTGATTAGAAAGATGTGCTTCCTGAGCTTTAAACTGAAATGTCTATAATCCTTTTAGCTTCAGCAAAGGAAGTGTTTGTTTCATTGTTTACCAAAAAATAAATTAATTCAACAGACAGCATCTGGGAGAGAGGAAGCTTTGTATCCTGCCTTTTTGTTTGAAATGGTATATAATGTTCATGGTGAGAGAGAGGACGAAATGTTTTCAGAGAATGAGACAAACACAAAGTTAATCCTGGAACGATGATGTATGAATGGGGGAGACTTTTTTTTTTTTGTGAAGCAAAATGTCTGCCTAATAATATTAATAATATTGATTTATCTGGTAATGTATTTAAATAGTATCAAAACAATGTAATTTAGACTTTCACATAACCTTCGAAGTTAACACAGTTAAAAGGAAAAACTAAAGTGTGTGTGTTTTTTTTTTTAACATTAGCATTGTGTAACTTGGGGGGCGGGCTGGTGAAAAAAATAAAGATTGTTATACGTAAAAATGTTTCTGTGGTCATTTATACAAGTGTTAATAGATTTGCTTTTCTCTAAAAAGAAACATTTAGACTTCAACAGTATTGCTATGCACCAGGTAACAAATTGAAATTTGGACTCATTTTAATTTTATTTTCAGTTGTTTGACTAGTTCAAAAGGAGTGGGGCTAACCAAAGTTTTTTTTTTTTTTTTTATTTTCTTACCTCTTATTTAGCTAGCAATTGTATCACAGCCCCCCTCCCTCCCTCCCCCTTCTTTTTGTCTTCAATTTGGAATATGCAGCTACTTAAGAGAAACGCTGTAGATGAAACGCTGCTTGTTCCTCATCCCTAATCACTTCATGTGTGGTAATTCAAACTGACTACAATGGTCCAGCTGCAATCACACCGTCTGACCTTCAGCAAAGGTACCAAGATGTAGCAGTTTATTAATTACAAAAATAAATAAAAATAACAAAATATAGAACCAAAATAGTTTTGGTACAATAAATTAAGATAATAAGGGTACATTGATGTTAAAGTAAAGCTTGTTAGCACTCATTTAAGATATTGGACAGGCAGCTGTGTGGTAATATGCTGCAGAACCTGGCCTCACCTATGTTGCTGTAAAGGAGTTGTCATTGAGCAGATTCATGGTTTGAAAAGAACATTGTGGCCATATATATAAAAAAAGAACTGGGCAAATTACATATTTCAATATTAGCTCATCTGTGTTTGAAAGTGAGATGACATTTGAAAACCATTAAACACGGCAACTAACACGCTTCCTGAATATTTCCAATTACATTACAACCAAGATAGTTTTATGGCTAAATTCATCAACCTTTTACAGAGGGCTATTACAAATCAGGCTATTTACAAAACTAAAAGGAGCAGACCTTTCACGGTGAACAATTTGAGTATCTTGCTTTAAGAATTTTATACATCACATATCAATAAATCATTTAGAATTGTATTAGATCTTTAAATTATTACTTAGAGGCTTAATTGACACGTGACCATTTTAAGCTGTTTATTTTTTTTATAGTTTACATATTTTTACAGGGAATGAAAAACTTCTGTATCTGTGGCTAAATTATACATTGCAAAGTTCCATTGAGGCATCAATACTTCTGTGATATAAAAAAATCAACAGCAGGGTAGAACAGTATTTAAATGAACATTGGAATCAAGAATAGATTTACATTAACAAGTGGGTTATTCTAGTAAGTACAGTATTGTGAGTTGTCACAAACTATATACAAAGGATAGAACTCTGCCTTGGCTGGTTTGTCAGGCTTTGAGCTCTCTGCAAACAAAAAGGTTAACAAAATGTCAACTCAGTGTTGTAGCATATGTAGTAAACATTGATACCCTTGACATCTAACTATAAAATGCTTTATTTTTTAAAGAATTGTGAAGCACCTGCAAGTTTTTTGTACTTTTTTGCCAAGTCCACATTGGTCCTTCCCGTTTGAAAGGGGTAAGACCACAAGATTGAATTCCAGCAAGTGCCAAGTTCCTTCACTCCATCGAGCAGATACTCCACTTCCTCCCTGCTGAAGTTTTTCCTTTCTCTCCTCTTTGGTTTCTGGTTCTGAGTTTCCACGCCATAGGGTGAGTCTTCAGCATCCTGACAAGATGACAGCACACATCATAATATATTGCATCCCAAGAGCCAGACAAAATGTACAGCTTAATCTCAGTTGAGTCTTTCATTTGAGAATCTTTTTATAAAAAGAAGTGACTGTACACAGTACCTACTGCAGCATGCTGATGTAGAAAAATAATAAAGTTTCTCTTAAACCATAAACTTTATGGTCTGCACTACCTAATGAATGTATTAGATTTAGTCAATAATTCTCTTGTCTGGTCTAATGAAGCAAAGCAATTAACAATGCAACTTATTTACATTAAAGGAGAAAACATCTCTTTCTTCTGCCTCTTCTCTTTCTTGGTAATTATCAACCTTTGAGCGCTCCCTGTGGTCTGTCCTGCGACGTGCACCTAAAGAGAAAGACAATAATGACATATTTCGCTAATTCACAGTAGTAACATCTACAACTGCTCAGTCCACAAATACAGCTGCATACAGCAGCAGGCAAAAGAAACCTGGAAATAATAATGAACATCCTTTCATTTAATAAAACGGTTTGGTCTCTTTGCACAAATCTGTTTTGAATGGCTTTTTTGACTAATTTGATAAGGCTTCCCCTTATCAAATTAGTCAATTTAAAGCAGAAGTTATTTAAGTATGGCTATCAGACAGACAATTCCAAATGTGTACAGTGTGTATGATTACTTTTATATATATATAAGATAAATAATGTTTTGTCTTTCTAACATTGTTTTCCCGTCAAATACTAAGAATGTATAGAATCCAAAATAATACATGCAATCAGCATTCAGTCACCAGGGACAGGCAACTGTCGACCTTAATTATTACAGCATATGCTTAATGTAATTAATTATTTATTATACCCAATAAAACCTGTAATGGAATATTATTTATAAGTATACTATACAAGCACTGTATGCTACTTTTCAACACAATATATCCCAGAAGTGACCACCATTGTATCAGTGCAACAGAGCTGCATACATGTAACATTGTGTGCTTTGTTGCTCCCCAGTTCATGGTTCCATGATTGTGTGTATGTAAGAATAAGGCTCCATAAAAAAAGGTAAACCCTGAGAATATATAACTCCTTTGTTGTTTTGATTCAACACACAGCAGATTTAAGTGTTTTTTCTTGCTATCTCCCATTTTAGATCAGCTTGATAATCAAATGACACTAAGCATTTTGTTGTGGTAATACTGTGTATTTTTATCTGTCAGCTGTATTTTCATACTACCATCTCTGCCCATATTGCAAGCACTTGAAGTCTATTAGTGCAAATGCCAGTAAGATCTATATTGATTTCTGGGTTAGTTTAATGGGCATGCAATGGATTTGCCTTTCATCTCCAGAATGCTTTTTGTTTAAAAATATTATACTTCAAACCAGGCATCCACCAGGCACACTGACTGAACTTTTTTTTTTAACCCACTGGTGTGGGATGCTCCTATTGAAGCTCCAGGGTTTCAGTATGGAGTCTTCTTTGAGAAGAACAGGCTTTTGTTATATAAACAAAACCATTTAAATTTAAATTGACAAACCCTTTTGTCAGGGTCCCAGCAATTTTAGGGTCTTTTTTGGACATGCAATGGAGGGAGAAGTAATCAGAAACCAAATAGTTAATTAAGTCACTGACTGGCAAATCTATTTAGATACCAGTGAAAAACAAAAAACAAAACAAGTTCCTTCCTTTTGTTTCGTAACACATTCCAAGGAGCCATATGGAAATGGTAGTAAACTAAATATAAAAGAGTCATTTTTAAAGATGTAAGCCTAGAGGACTAAAACTTTAGTTTTGTTTTTGCTTTTTCACTTCAGGTTTATAGTGTAATTAAATTCTTAGCACTTTAGAACCTGGTCAGGGGTTTAATTGGTTACATTTAATAATAAATGATATGGTTGGAAAAAAAGACCAAGGAGGATCAATGTTGCCTTAATAAGGAAATCCTAGGAAATGTAATCAATAAATTGATTATTTCGAAGAAAGTATTTGTTTATGCAAAATGTGTCGATTTATTTGTCAAAGCATGGCTTATTTCAGCTCTGTGGAAAAATAACATGTTTACATTTTCTAAACCTAAATGCATCTTTTAAAAATTATTCTTTTTAAAAATTATGCTACAAAAAATATATTCCAATGGATTGTGTTTTTCTTCAAACAGCACCCATTTAATTTTCACCCAGTACCACAGCTGGGGCAGAGTGACCACCTGCTCCCTTTGCAATCCCACTATAATTTGAGAGGCACACTTATCTAAAATGCAGCCCCCCACCCCCACATTAAGTGAATGATTATCTACCCTCCGATGAGCATTACATCATCTTCTCTGCACTCTTGCACTGCACACAAAAAAAGTAATTTGCATTTACAGACAGGATCTTTCGATGGAAAAACAAAACCCTCTAATTTTCAAAGAGCTGAAAAGCAATTGCTTCAACACAAATTATTTCATTTGTAAAATGAAAAGGCATAGTCTTATTAATGCCAGATGCCAAGAATAGTAAATATGTTTATTATGTTTTTGTTTTTTGTTTTTTTTTGCAGCAGGAGCAGCAGCAGCAGCATGAGAGACAAGTGTACATCTCCAACATTCTTATGAATATAAAACACCTGATGGGTTTAAAAATGAAATGTACCAAATATGGACTGATTTTTTTATTATTCCCACAGATGGGAGCAGAGCTGTTTTTGTTACATTTTACATAAGGAGAGACCAATGTCAAATCTTGGCTTCACCCATGTTAGTTTAGATATTCATTCATAATTACTTATCCCCTCCTAATCTTAATTATGTGTGCCCTTACTGAGATTTAGGTAAGTCGAGACAAATGTGTACTTTTAAGTGGTTTTTCTGTCTTACTTTTCAGTGGTTGTTCTGTCTTCTTTATGGATGATTTAAAGATTACACCCTCAACATGAAGCATGGTATTCTTCTTTAATTAACCACATAACCTTTTTTTTTGTAAGTCACTCAGTGGCTGGAGACAGGATTAGTTCTTAGTACCAAAGCTTGGCAAAACATACAAATGAAACATTATTGCAAGTCATCTTCACCAAAAATCAAAAACTCTTTATTGCATGAGGCAATAAAGACTTGTAGACGTCAGCATCTACATCTAAATCTATTCCTAAACATGTGACCCAGTCCACAACAATACATCAATAAATAAAAATTACATTAAAACACTGAAATGTTTCTTTCCAGATCTGCAGATAAAATAGGATTCAGTAGTTCAGGACAAACCCCACGGCACAATGATTTGATAAACAAACTTTATTGATGAGGTATGCAAAGCAAATGAACATAGAACAAACAATTTGGCATAACACCTACGAGATGGGGGCGGGTGGTGGGTTGCGAAAGAACAAATGCGAAAGGAAGGGTGAGTAAACATGTTATTTATGATAGCGGTAATTATTCAATTCGGATTCATTAGATGATATGATTCAATTAGATGAGGTGATAAATGTGTGGGGGTTTGTCCATCCTCCCGAACCCAAGCTGTAAACTTAATTTTTAACAATGTTATATTTAGGATTCTTTATACTTAACCACTTGACTTGTGAGTTGCTGCTGTGGGTTTCAAAGGCAATGAAATGCCATTCTGTGATATGCCAGGTACCTCCAATGTGCTGATCTGAGGTTTCTTTCTTGGAGTCAAAATAAATCCTGAAAAAGCACATACAAATTACAAAAGTATCCATAGCAAAAGGATCTCAATATAAAATGTATATTTTACATAATCTGCATTTCCACTCACTCTCAGCTCTTTGGTATGAATCGTATGTGCGGCTGGTGGAATTCTTGAACGATGATCCTTTTCGTACTGGTGTCAGCAGAATATCTGAAATATACATACATATAAATAAGGTTAAGTAGTGTAATACTGCAAGTAAAGCTTTTTTTCATTAATGGCTTATCTGTGTTCAGGGAGCACTCAACAGCAAAATGGCCTCATATATTTTTGCCCCTCAATTTTCACACAAGGGCCCGTCGTCTTCCCCCCCCTCCCAGTAGATTTACACTGTATTATTATTATAATATTTCTTAGCAGACAGGCGCCTTACAATTGTTACAAGATATCACATTATTTTTTACATACAATTACATTATATTTACACATCATTTTTTACATACAATTACCCATTTATACAGTTGGGTTTTTGCTGGAGCAATCTAGGTAAAGTACCTTGCTCAAGGGTACAGCAGCAATGTCCCCCCACCTGGGATTCAACCCACGACCCTCCGGTCAAGAGTCCAGAGCCCTAACCACTACTCCGCACTGCTGCCCATGTAATCACAATTTACTAAATATACCCCCTTTCAAGTTTACATTGAAACACTGTTAACAGGCCCTAACAGTGGATGTTGTATATTCTACTAATATACAGGTATAATGTATTCTTGAAATAAATTTAAAAAAAAGATATTTACTACATGCGTTTGTTTTATTTTCAGGAATCGAACAATGTCTGCCAAAATAATTCCCCAGGGGTTTACTATATATATATATATATATATATATATATATATATATATATATATATATATATATATATATATATATTTTTAACTGCTCCAACACGCTGACGGATCTAATTTCAGTCTGCTGCACTGCTTAATATTTATGGCACTGTACGGAAACAAAGGAAATTGCAAAGCCCTGATAGGCTTATGCCCCATGCAGTGCCAGCCAGCTCAGCATCAGAGACAGTAAAGTGATTTGCAGAGCTTCAATGGTGATGTCTACTGCAGTTTTATGGTTTTACACTTGTTTACGTTATATATATATACAGTATATATATATATATATATATATATATATACCCTTCCCCACTTCCTATACATGATGTCAACTTGCATTTTATGTTGCAAATTATGGACCCGTTTTTAAGCAAAAGTCCAAAGTTTGCCCCAATTTTGTCAGATACGATGAAGCTATTAAAAAATTACTAAGCAGCTTCATTTTTAAAAAATTTTTTTATGTTAAAATGGTTTATTCAGATAAAATGTGAGCAAATCTTCCACACTCTTCATGTGATTTGCGATTGTCTCAAATACTCCAGTTCCCCACTGGATATTACGCTAAAGCAGACGACCTTCAAATACAATGCTACTTCTAGACGGGACCAACACCAGCATGAACAATCATTTCACAAAATTCTCCAAGTATGCTTAAAAGGGACTGCAACATACTGAAGCAATGACAGCTCACATGCCAGTCTCAGAAACCAGGGCCAGTAGCAGGACAAACACTGCCAAACCACCATAACACAGGGGTGAAAATTCTAAATTCTAAAAATACCTAAATTCTTACTTTTGTTGAAAGCCAGGCTGTTTCTCTTATTATTTAGGGACTTCTTAACTTCCATTTTATATCTGTCCTCGGTTTTCAGGAGTACCGTGTGCCTGTCACATTTGTAAGGGCAAGAACGGAGGATATGGCTGAAATTCCTACTGTTCACAGGGGACACTCTTGTCACACAGCCTGATAAAGAGCAATGAGAATTAGCTGCCTCTCCTTCATCTGTGTAAGTCAAGATACCTATTAATAATTATGCCTCACTAATGAATACAAATGGGCTGGACAAATTCACTTTACAGATTTCTTAAATTACTACCATCTGATTACTTATGTAAGAAATATCAGCGAGTCCTAAAACCCAGGACTGGGTACTGGGAAAGTCAACACATAGGGGATACAATAGTTAAATGACAACTTGCAGCATAATGAGATCAGTGTACCATTCCAAACCATAACATATTATTTAATCGTCTTCAATGGGCATCCAGGCCTGGCAGGCAATAGGATTTATTATCCTCAGCCTGATGCCTTGGGATTTAGGTCCAAGCAGTCTGCCAGTAGGATGAAAACATCAACGTATGCTGGTTTAGACGTTAAGTACTGTTATTTTGGCATTTTTACAAAACAGAGATCAGACCTTGTGCACTTCCTTTGACTAAATAAAGGGGTTTGTGTGCCAATGATGTTGCACAAAACACTGAAAGAAAGAGGGTAACTGCTTATGCCTATTGACTGGAAGATAGGGATAACTCTTTTGTAGAAGAGAAATCTATCATTTAAGTCTTAGCATCCATATACAATGGACTTTCCCTTCATTTAATTAAATTACCTGAACATCTAAAAGCCTTTTGTTTAACTGATGAAGCAGGCGTGTTCAGAATGTTGTTGATTTCATGATCAAGGATCTCGGAACACACTGCCATGTCATCTGTAAGACAGCAAGAGTCAGTTTCAGTATTACTGATCACAAGGGGGGTGGAATATTTAAACTGGTAAAAAAATGAGGACAAAATAAAGTTTAACTCTTAACTTAAAATTTTAACACGCTATATGATTATATATGAGACAGAATTCATTCCTGGGAAATACCTCTAATGGTGCTACAGTTGTTACACTGGTATAAGTGGCATATAATGAAGACACTTTTCTTTGTAGTTTTCCCTAATTCTACCATTTGGTATTTTGTACTTTTTATATTAACAGCCTATGTCACTGCATTATTTACAAGTACAAGAAAAATAATGGGTTGCTGAAAAAAAATAAAAATAAAAGATGATTGTGGATTTTATTTTCATTTCAGGGTTGTGAAATAATACAATTGGGAACCAGTATAAATCATATACATATTTACTATACAATATATAGGGTTTAAGTACCTCTTTTAGATGCAGCTAAATTATCCTGTTTTTTCTTGTTCATGTTAACTGGGGCTGGACATTTGAAAACAAATGGCCTGAAAAGATAAGCAATACATCACATAGCAATGCTAATTATCATTTGGCAATAATTCTAAAGATAAGCCGACAACATTCTCACAGATATTGCATCAAGAGAAACCACACGGTTATAAGAAGTAAATGTGAAATGCCACCCTGCATTAGTTACTTAAAGAATAGCCTAGCTTAGGCTTAGCTAACCATGTGCTCCTATACTTCTAGGCTGTTCCTGAAGGCACATACACAGCCAAAACAAAACAAAAAAAATCACCCTGTGCTGCAGTATGATTCCAATTGAAATCCAATAAAGACTGTCAGGGTTTTGAGTCACATCATTGGCTAAATCATTTGGATCCTTAGGCAACCAAAGCAAAACAAATAGAACAGCATAACAATAATAATAAATTATTTATTACATATTGCACTTGAAGGGCTCAAGATTAAAGATACAGGAGACCACTTAATTCTTTATTCATTCAGATTTTGTCTTCAAATAATTGAAACAGCCTAAATGCTGTGGAACTGTCTTGTTTTAGAACCGCAATTGCCTTTTTACAATTCCTTACTTTAAATGCACTAATTCAGATGGATTACTTGCAAGCTTAATTGGGTTGCTTCCTCTGTTTTCTCTCCACCTGCTGCTGAGAAATATGTGAATGACAGCAGCGGCACTAATCTGCTTAGACAAGCTGATAGACTACAACATAGCTGCAAGATAACACTGCAATTTTAAATTTCCTCAATTAGGACCATGCCTTTTTACATACAACACAGGCAAATGAAATAATTGTTTCTGTTCAAGTGCATGTACAGCAAACCAAACTGGACTTGCATAACTAACCTGATAACATTATATTAAATATGGATTAATCATGCAGCAATGCCTTGTTACTGATGGAATATTTGCACATGGCCAGCAATAACAACGAGTGTAGTCATTCGAAAGGTTACAGGTGTTGCTGCTTTATTATTTCATTTATGCAAACACTTTGGATATTAAAGTTGTGTCTATCTTCTATCTGTGCAGCTTAGAACTACACGTTTAGCAAAAGTTTGGTCATATAAGGAGGCTGTGTGGTCCAGTGGTTAAAGAAACAGGCTTGTAACCAGGAGGTCCCTGGTTCAAATCCCACCTCAGCCACTGACTCATTGTGTGACCCTGAGCAAGTCACTTAACCTCCTTGTGCTCTGTCTTTCGGGTGAGATGTAGTTGTAAGTGACTCTGCAGCTGATGCATAGTTCACACACCCTAGTCTCCTTAAGTCGCCTTGGATAAAGGCATCTGCTAAATAAACAAATAATAATATGATTCATACGTGCATTAAAAACATTCTTAAATAACTAACTTGTTCTTAATATATGCATCTGTTAATGCTAATTCATAAACAGGTGGCTCTGACTGTGGGAATTATTTAAACATCTGGTGAGGGGGCACTGGTTTACTTTCTTTATGCCACATGCTTTGTAGCCATGAAATTAATATTTGTGAAACATACTGTAGGTTTCAGTTGCTGCACAGAAGAAAAGCTTCTCTCGGCCGATTCTGTTGTGCACTGCGAGTGTCAAATTAACACAGTCGCTGCTGCGGTCAGGAAGGGAAAAAGGTGAAACAGTGCCAGATTCATCAACAAGAAAATTTACTTTGTGAGGTGCAGGGTGAAATGCACCCCTACGCTACGTCATGGATGTTTGAGGCTTTTAAATGAAACTACAAAGTCATGCATCCAGCTATTTTGAACCCAGTCGGTGCTAGGGAAATAATATTGCCGAAAATCTAGGGGGGCACATGCCTCCCCACACATTGCTACTCTGGGTTATAAACCTCAGCACAAATACAGTACCTTTCTGCTACTCTATCAGGGAGGCTCAATTCTCCATCATTCTCTCTCTTTCTCTTGGCTCTTTCCGAAGACAAGCTTGAAGTCCGGCCTGCTGCAGGCAGTGAACTGGAAGGGTTCATGCTACTCTTCGAGGTGGTATGCGTGGTACCCTGCTGACCTGCAGGCTCTCTAGGGCAGGCAGCTCCAACACATGGCTCATCTGAGGCTATTTCTTCTTCCTGTTCTTCTTGCCGTGTCCAGGTCCTTTCATTCACTCCTCCGGTGTGTGCTATTTTTGCTTGCTGCTGCTGCACAGGTACTGCATGTTGTTTAATAGTGCCTTGCAGTTCATTGTTAACACTGAATATTTGCCTCCTTGCTCTGTCCTGAATATACAATATCAAAAAATATAATTATTTGAGTTCAGTGATTTTGTTATGATTACTGGTATTATTTATATTAAAGCAATAAGAACCCATGAAGTGGGCCCTACCCTTTGGTAAGTCAAGAGCACTAAAAACAAACAGCCTTTTTTAACAAAAGCTAACTATTCACTGGAATGTATAATATTGTTTTTTTTCTTAGGTTTGAGTTGTTGTCCGACAGCAGATGTGATTAAAACTGTGAAAACTTGTGAAAAAGTTAAAGCCAAGATTTTGGTCACTAGAATCACCTGACCACAACATGGCCGTCATACTAAGTCAAAGGTTAAAGGCCCGGGGCTCCCGAGTGGTGCATCTGGTAAAGGTGATACACTACTTCTATAATTCTGCAACTACCGTATATTCCCGATATTGCATCCTGTTTCCACTGTCCGCCCGTATTCATATTAGTGCCCAGTTTTACTGGCCAAAGGTTAATAAGCACCTACTCTCTCTCCCAAAAAACATCTTTTTAACACAGTCATTCAAACTAAACAGGTGCTTTTGAATGTCATCTGCAAACTTTGTTGTGAAGTTCATTGTAAAGCATACAGCTCAACCTTTAATGAATGTACAAAAGCTGAGTCAGCATCAAAGTAGGCTTTATCATGACATTTGGGTGTAGTCATGATCATGTTACTTCAGGAATTTAGGCTAAAGAAAAATAATTACAGATACATTTTTGGAACACAGATTAACTTTTGGAATACAGATTAACTTCATATTGGGCAATGGTCGAGCAGCTTCACAACACACACACACACACACACACACACACACACAATGACGCAAAGAGTAAGAAAAGTTTAATCACAAAACAATTTAAAACAAATACCAAACGAATGTTCCGCAAATACCTATTGGTGCTGCATCGATGATTCCACAGTGGCCAATTAGCACCTACTCTCAAATAGAGGCTCTTATTCAGATAACCGCCCAGCTAATGAGAAGATTGAAAAAATAAGCACGGCTAATATCGAGCTTATACCGTAGATTATTATTATTATTATTATTATTATTATTATTATTATTATTATTATTAATGCTAGCACGTTTTAAAAACTGTTCTGTCTCAAATGTCTCCTTACCACAAGGACATTGTTTCTGGTTCTGTCTGCCTGTTCATCAGTCTCTCTCCTGCTTCCCAGAATGGTCCCTTTGTCTTCCAATATAGCTTGATTTGGGGTGTGTTCTGCATTCTCTATCCTTTGTCTGTCATCCTGAAAGAGCAGGTCTCTCTTAGCTCCCCCTCCTTTTACCTTCCTGACAGGTGGCTCTTCAGAGGACTCTCCACAAGAACTTTTAGAGAAGTCCTTCCTTATCCCTTCCATCAACTGGGTCAGTCTTTTGTTTACAACGGAATTGGCCCTGCCGTGGGCATCTGCTTGAAAACTCTCTCTTGTATTATTTGGTTCTTCTTCAACACTTGTGTACATTTCCTGTCCAAAACAAAAGGAAAGTGCAACTTTGTACTAGTATAATATATCAGTTATCTTCATTTTATATATCTTTATTTTAAGTTTAAAGCACCCGTGGCCTACAGCTTGTAAAGAAGTCCATCTGGTGCACTGGAGTGTAATCATTAACCTGTCCCCCAACAATACTCTGCCCCCAGTGCATGTAAGAAATACCACATGTGTTATATGTGGTATTGTTTACTTCCAAAACTGATACATATTCAAATATAATGAATATCTATAGGACCAATGCAGAAGTGTGTTTTTGTAGAGCAAGTTTGAGCTGGAAATGTTTCTTAGATATTTGTGTTGCTGTTACACCATGATTTCCACTTTTGGATTACCATTTATTCACAATCTGCAAAATGTTTAACAGTTTGGTTTCATTAACATGTGATAGTCTCTAACATCTTACCTCAGTATGCTGCTTCTCTATCAAATCAATTTTCTTCAGCATTTCTTTTGCTGACCTCCTGTAGCTTTCCAAATTAGTGTGGGATGTGGCTTGCATTGTGGGTGTATTTCTCTTATCCCTTGAATGGTCACTCAGACCAAGCGACAGTTTTTCGGCTTCAAGATAAAAATAAATGCAAACACATTTACTTTGTTGCTTATGGAAGATTTGATGCAATATTTAACTGTATTACAACAGTACAGTTTATTGCAAGCATGGCAGAGAGAAGCTTAATAACTGACAATAACATGCACATCCATCACGGCAAATATTTCAAATGACATGTTCATGGTGTTTGAACATTCCCTTTGTATGATGTTTACAATAATTGTAGTTGTTCTAAGTTATGTTGCTCAAAAGCGCCAATCAAATGAGTTGTATTAATTTGTCCCTTTGGGCCTCAGATTTAAAGTAATTAAAGAATGTTGTTGTTTTTTTTTTTTTTCTGGTGTTGGCTTCTTTTTAACAACAGTCAAGTAAAGTTTCAGCATAACAGGACTCACCTGCAGAAATGAATGTAACTGATAGCTAGTCAAAAACAGCTACAGTATAGGGAAAAAAAACTAAACAATAAAATTCAATATTGAGAGCAACAGAACCTGGAAACATTACAAGTCGAGGAAAATAATAGAAACAGTTTATTGAAGCAACCTTTTAATAAAAATTACCAGAGCATACCACAGTGCCCTGGTATGCATTTAAAATGATCTAGATTCTAGACACTATACTGCAGTATCGCTTGTTTAACTAGCTACATGTGTTAATCACACACTACTAACATTCTGTCGCATTTTCTCACGACACCTCATGCCCATGCTTATTTTATTTAAAGATGATTCATTATCAATTACGACTTGTTTTTAAAATAACAACTTTCAGATTATGCTTACTGATTTGTTTGCAGCTTTGTAGCACAAAAGTGACAGCTTTGTTTAATTCTTCATCTGGAGACTGTGAGAGAAACTGAATCATCTGTGGAAGACCACCATTCTCTAGTAATTGAAACTGGTGTGCCTCTTAAAAAAATAATTGACAATTGAATATTGGGACAATTCCAGAACAAAGCAATGCACATTTAGAAACGGCAAATTAGAAATCTACAGGGAAATGAAAATGATTGTTAGCCACAGTTTAATGTCCTTAAGAAATGACTGAATTCAGGTGTCAGTATAACACATTTACTTAACCCGGCAGCTCTTCACAAATGCTTGATGTTTTTTTTTTTTAAACCAACGAACCATGAAGCAGGCAGTTATAACATTGTTTATTTTTTAACAAGCCAGTTGTATTCATTTAATAGAAAGATTGGTAATTAAACACAACCAAAAACATGATCACACCACTCAGCACATAACATAATAGCTCACTGAGAGAAAACTGGATTTAGTAGTGATGTCAAAAACATATATTAGGTGTTTAGAGCTTAAAAGTTATTAATTTACTTAATGTTTTTAGTATACTTTAACTATAGCCCATATAGGGCATAATTATCTACTAATCAGTTGTTCACTTGCTCTGATTAATCAATTAATAGAGCACGTCAAGATTAAAAGCACTACTATACCAATTTAGATTGCAAATTAACTACATTTGCTTTCTAATCTAAACAGCTTTTTTTTACTAGTTGGAGAAAGTCTACAAACCCAGTCATTCCAGCAGATAGTAAAACAAATATAAAATGTAAACTAGTTAGAAAATGTGTGTTTAAAGTTGAAAGGGCATAAAAAAGCAAATAAAAAAGCAATAATCCTCTAAATTGTGTTAGATTTATTGTCCAGTCTCTACACACTAGATATTGGGTAGGATTAAACTAATCAGGATTAGTCTAGGAATTTTCCGACCTTGAGTTCACTGTAGTTAATTTAATTTGCACCCCATATACAGCAGAGGTTAAAGAACCACAGTGAAACCCACCACAGGCCTCTGTGCAATGTCCTATAGTGAGTATGATGCATAACCTGCCACCCGAGTCCAGCCAACTGCATGACAACAGTGTCAAAAGCTTTGGAACAATATGATATTTTGAGAGACCAGCTGCGAGGGGAACTGTGAAAAAAGAAATGGAAACAAAGATTGTTTTTTTTTTCTTTTGGCTTTGGCTTGTAGTAGCTGTGGTCTAAAATACAATTGCATGTTCTGTTTTAAAACATTTAACATTTACATATCTTTCTGTAACATTTTCTTTCACTGTGTCAAACCTACCTTTATACAATTGGTATTATTTTTTCACAATCAGGTTTATGACGACCTACTTTTGTATGTCTGGCCTCGACCTAATTTTCATTGTATTGACACCTGCAATGTGGTATTTATATTGTGTATGCATGTTAATGACATAGCTTATTTGTTTTATAGTTATGTTTGCCAAACTCACCATTATCAGCAATGCAGGCACACAGGGTCTTTGTCACCACCACTGCAAGCTCACCAGACAAGGGGTTTCTGCTGGACTCATCGACCAGTGTAACAAAAACCTGAGCCAGGGTATCCAAACCACAGACTGTAGCAAAGCAGTCCTGAGAATAGGCTGCAGTGGTGGGCAGGGAAGGGAGAGGGGTAAAGAAGAGATGGATTTTTAAAAAAAATAGAAAATGGATTCCATTCTACTGTACTTTCCTTCCTGTTTTCTAAAAAGATATTACTGCCTTTTACAGATTTACTGTAGTGTTTCAGTATTAGGAACTGAGACTGATCCATAAAAACTGCATCTTTTGTCAAACATGCTCTGTCCTGGGAGATAAACGATCAGTGTTGAGTAGATAACACACAGCTGAAGTATTTTTTGGTAAGGCCTGACAATTGAACAGAGAATGAAAAAAAAGCAAACACACAGACAAAGCTTAGTGGCTTAGTGCTTGAGATCATATGAACATAAAATACTGATTTCTGAACATGTATGATTCTTTAACTACAGACCATAAAAAGCATGAGAACTGGTTCTAGCACCTGTTGAACTTGCATAGGAACCATTCCAGGTTATTACTGCAAGTGCAGATATAGACATGCATTGTCCGCCATACTGCTGCATACTTACAATTATTTGCAACTGTCAGTCCGACAAATGAACAAATAGGCTGTGTTATTTCTTTCCGAACACATTTCTGCAGCCACTCTTTTAAAAACGGAAAGGCAGCTGTGCATATCCGTTGATTCTCTTCTGTAAGGGATAAACACAATGAAGAATGATAGTAAGGTGAATTGTAAAGTACTAAAAAGGTGTCACACTTGGTAACTAACCCATTTTCAGCAGAATTTACATATGGAGCAACCCAGGTAGTCAAACCCGTAAATATGTGTGTTCAAAGTTGCTGTTCCTTAACTGGGAAATATGTACTTTTACAGCCAGCATATGCTTAAAATATGTCTCTGGAATGGTGGGAATAAAACAATAAAAGCTCAAATAAAAGAAGTCTAGCCTTAGACCACATTTTGGCCTATATTCAGATTTGAAAGTAACAACATCTGTAACTGAATGCTTGCTTTGCTTTCTTCAAATAATTCACAGTCACAGCCATATTTGTTTACCGAATACCTTAAATTTGTTTGTATTTGACCTTCAAAGAATAAAAAGAGAAGATATCCCTGTGGAAGGTTCCGGCATAAAATCACTATGTAGACAGCAGTGCGGTTCACTTCTCCCAGAGCTGTCAAATTGGATTTAAAATCTTAGGTCCTCCAGCCGGGACTGAGTACAGTAGTGCAAAGAAGCTAATAACAACAAGCTAACTCAGTAACATAGAAAGAATAAAAATAACCAAGGTAAGACATAGTACACATATAAACATATAAATCAGAACTAGATTAGATTCACAACTTTCTGCTCATGGATATTATAATAATTTAGATTTTAAGAATCTCAACGTACCATTTTGGGGGTTGTTGACACAAGCAGAAAGAGCACTTGACACAGATGACCAAAGCTGATAGCCCTGGGTAATATTTTCATTTGTGCCGTTCTCATCTGAGAATGGAAAATTGGTTCTAGAAAACAGCAGAAGGGACGCAAGTCAAAACATGTTTACAAACCACATTCATTTCATACTTACAGAGGGAGATCAAAGTTTAAAATGTAGATACAGTGCCTATACTGGTTAAATTAATACATTTGAAAAGTGCCAGACTTGCCAAACCATTATGTCATGCATCTTTAAAATGGAAAACGTCCCAGAAAACAGGCCAGTCTACTTGCAGGCAGAAGCTACTAGGAGAAAACAACAGCTGCAGAAGATTGTGACATCTGAAAGGAGCCTGTCACAGCAGTGAGTGAGCTGTATCAACCACAGCAGTGCACAAGGGGTTACCTTTTATTAGCATGTACAGAGTTTGTGAATGGGCAGCAGTGTGGAAAAACAGCCCTCATTGCTTCTTACTTCCCATTTGTAGCATTTCTCACCTGAGTAAGTCAAGGAGAATGTCAATGCAGCCTGTTGTTTTAACAAGGGATTGTCCATTTTCTGAAAGAAAAAACAAATGAATTAAAATCCATCTATAAAAAGGGAAAAAGTTAAAAGCACAAAATATATCCATCCTAAATAAACTCCCATGGAGGAATTTTCTTCATGGAAAAATTGGATCTTGCATCTTGGTGAGTTTCAAATGAATAAATATTACATACATAAATAAACAATGGAAAGATACTTACTGTTATTGGAGACCAGTACCAACACCACATACACTGCCACCCTTTTCAAATTCCGTGGCGAGTTCTGTGAAAGTGACATGCCTACTTCTGTAAACAATTCTGAATTGCACAATACCTGCTGGCAAAAGACTACACAAAAGAGGAAAGAATGTTTGCTCAAATGTTTGCCATTTCCATGTAATATTTTTTTATTTTCTACTCAAGATGTTTTTAAAGGAATTTGTTTCTAATTTGATCATATATTCATCTACATGTTTTTTTTTTTTTCTTGGACAAATAGTGCCACCACAGCATTTTGTCAAGACTGTGTGGGATTTCTTTTTGTATTTAAATATTTTATTCCATTTATGCTAGACACAAACAACTCATAAAATGTCACCCAGTATGCACATTTACAAATAATACAAAGCCTATAGATTAAAAAATACTACTATAATATGAATGCATACCACTACTCTCAGCTAACGCTCCTAACGTGAAGAGGGCTGTCTCCTTCACTTCAGAATGCTGATTGGACTGGGCGAGGTTATAAACAAACAGCAGGCCACCGATCTCCTGAAAGTAATCACTGATATCACCTGTGAGAGTGGAACTGAAGTCAATCGCTTGTTTCCAACTTTCCAGAATTTCAGTAAAGAGCCTATCCATTGCTAACCAAACTAATATTTCATACGTCATTTAAAAACAGTTTTAAGCACATTTGAACCTACTTGCACGAAAGTAAGAACAATAGTATATGGGGTTATATCATATATCGAAAAGAGAAATACAAAAATATAGAAAAAGCGTGAGTTGGTGGTTGCACAGGGTTCTCTAGGGCTGTGAGAAAAGCATGAAGTAGCAGCATAAGAGGTGCCACTATCATGGTAGGTCATAATATTTGGTTTTACTATTGAATACTAGTCCCATTCATAAAAGCACACCATCTGGTGTGGCATAGGCACAGTTGTTTTGAGTTTTCAAACTGTTTCTATGCTGCAAAGCCCTTGATGAAGGTTGTTGTGGCGTTGTTATCCCATCTGAGCAGCACCAACATTCCTCACATTCTCATAGAACAGGCTTACACAGGTTATACACTGTTCCAGCATCAGCCTTGTGACTGAATCTGCTGAAGTCTGAGCTCTCTTCTTTATACTGTATACCTGTCCTTAATCAAGTCCTTTATCAAGGTTTACTGCAGTATAACATAGCAAAGTTTAGTAAAGCACAGTTATTTATATAAAAGAATGGAAAGCATGGCAAAATTGCTAACTGCAAAATTAATGTGATCTACTAAGTAAAAACTGAAATCATTTTGTGCCTTTCGCCAACTAATGTGTAAAGTTTTGCCAACTTCTTTTGTATCAAAAAACTTCAACCACATCAAATTATACAATCTTCATCTTCAATGTTTGTTAGTTTCTTTTGGAATGACTAAATAGTATATACAAGCATGTGACAACCTAAAGGCTCTGCATTACTGACAATGGAGGGCACACCCTGTACTGTGTATGACTTTCTGATAAAACACCCATGTGACTTAATTAGTTTCTGTCACAAAATGAATGTTTGTGTATCTAAGCAATACATCAAAATTAGTTAATCAGTTAAAAAAACATGACAAACTTTTTTAGTTTAGAATACTTTGCGCTGCTGTGGAAGAAAAACTATGGACTGCAGCAATTGGCAGCAAAATTCTAGGTAATTGAGGACACTGAAGCCAACACCTATAAGTGTTGCTTTAACTGATGAATACTGACACTATCCTCTGAATGGATATTGTCCTTCAATTAGGGAAATAGGGCAGATTTTTGTTTCTACAGCAGAAGCACCACAATTTTAACTTTTTAGTTTTAGAAATACACTGCCCCAAATCAACAATGTGCAGAGCATGGACACTTATTTAAAAAAAAAAAGTTTTGACATGGAGAAGAGTGACATGGAGACAAGCTAACCGTTTTGCTGACAGATGGAACAGATGGTGACCAGGGCTTGTTTTTGGGATGCAGGGGAATCCATTTGATACTTAAGACATTCCAGAAGCAAATTCAAGTCAGTCTTCATTGCTGAAAATGAGAAATAATATTTCAAAAGAAAGATTTTGGTCCAAGTAGCTTTGGATAGAGACGACTTAGTTCGAGCATCCTTTTATTTTATTTTTAATAAAAGTAGACAGCTTTCACCAAACTTCAAAAGGTATGCTGGAAAGGTTTACTTATTAGTAGAACAATTAAGGGCCCTATTCCATTAACTTTTTGTCTGGGGAGAAGGATGAACTCACACAGATCCATCTTCATGATGTGTAATTAAATCAAAATAAAAAAAATTCAACATTGGGTCTGTTTATTGCATGTATTTTTACAAATGTTAAAAGCTTTTTCCCCAGATAAAAATTAAAGTTTTAAAAGCTTTAGTTCAACTGGACCCAAAGCAGAATTTTAACCACTAGTAAACACATATCATAAAATTCAATTTTAAATGTCTATCAAGTGATCCTAATTGAATCTTTTTAGAACTAGTGTATTCTAATTAAAGCCAAACAAGCTTACCAAAATGTTGCCTGTTGCTATCCTTGTCTGACAAATCCATTTTGTGTCAGTGAAATCCCACTCTATAAAAAAAAAAAACACTTTATACACCTAAAACAAGGTTTAAAAAAATGCAAGTTTTAAGAGATATTGATGTAGTACAGCCATTTACTGTTAGTCTTTTATTGTGTCTTAATCATTCCATGTTTAAACTTTAAAACAAATCAATTTTGAAAAACAACAAGGATAACATTGAGTAGAAATTACTGGAAGGCTTTGCCACGGTTCTTAAGTTACCAAGACAACCACCAATGTCTAATGTATTCCCTCCCCTATCATGTTACTGACCTGCAAGCTGTCATTATTTTCAAGCCTTACCCTTCTACACCATGCAGCATTCTTTACTCCAGGGAGGGATTGGAGGGGGGCTGTGTCAGCTGATTCCCTATCCTCTTGGCCTTTGTATAGCCAAGGGTTGTATAGCCAAGGCTAAAGCTATTGTCTACAGTATTAGCAATGGGCCTTTTCAACTCCCAGTTTGGTCAATTTTGGCTAATTGATATCTAAGCAACTCCTATCCAATCTTATTGTCCCTAATTCAATTTAACAGGTCTAATTTAGCCAATTGGCTGCAATAATTATTTTGATTGGCTCAAGGCTTGCAGGTTTTGATTTTCAATAAAATGATATTAAAACATATTCTTTTGGTTTGGTGAGCTTTTTAAAACAAATAAAACTAGAGAAACAGTTTGATCTTGAAGTAGACATGGTATAAACAGTATGCCTACTTCTACAAATTCATAGATAATGTATTACCATCTAACTCACAACACACTGCCATCCGCTAGAAGCAAGCGAGTGAGATCAGAAAGGTTTGGGCTTTCTCAGGTGGTTAAATTGCAAAACAGATACTTTGAAGTCGCCAACAGTTTTTAGATTTCATATTCAGAGACAAATATAGAGGCTGAGAAATGTGAAAGGTCAAGGTTTATTCAATGTCCCATATAAAAGGACCCCCTAACTGTTACAAATAATGTAATAAAACAGGGTCCAGCAGTAACTATACAATCAATATATAATGTTATAGGTTTTTCATGAAAAATGATTTCTTGAAATGGTAAATTGGCCATCTGAAACTGTTCTTTTATTTTTCAACATATCAACTTCATATGACTCTAGAACTAACTCTTAAAGTAGCTCCAAAAACGATTAGTTCTAAATCTCATTACTTATCAAGAAATGTCACGCCAGTACTATCCACTAGCGCTAACTTGACATGAAGCCAGTGTACAGTAAGCGGCTGCCCATAGCAGAAGAGCTGTTGGCATTTAAAGTGCTCTGGGTCCACAAGACCCGTGGACTCTGGTGCTTTTTTTCAATAGGCAGAACCTTGACTTAAGAGTTAACTTAAGAATCAGCTAATAATAATTTCCATGTGGAAATCAAAACAGTCATTCTGTACCGTGTCATTGAATAGGCATTAGGAACCAGATTCCCTTCGTGCCACTACTGTTGGTACACGAATCGGAGTCTCCGTCTTTGATAACCGAAGTCTCCGTCTCCGATAACCAGCACGTATTTTTAATGTTTGCAGAGTCAAGTCACACACATCACATTCCTGCACAACTGTACGATTCAGTCAGTCGTCCTTGTGATGCAATGAAGTGAACATCAGGAACTTCTATTACAAACTACAGTACTAAAGTTGAATAGGGCTACAATGTTTTTTAGTAAAAATGCTGATGAAGTAGCAAAATTGTGTTTTTTTTTTTTTAAACAGCCAAAAACCGCACTCACATGTAAGACTTAATATATACACAAAAGTATAAATAAGTGCTACATATTTATTTAAAAAAAAAACAGTAATGTTAGAAACTACGTATTTATTTATCTGTTTTGCTTGTTTTTTTTCTCACAATTTACAGTATCAGAACCTGTTTTATTTATTTATTTAATCCCTTGAGATCAAATGCGGTAGGTCCAGTAAAAAAAAACAACCATATATTCACAATGTCGTGTAAAATTAAATTGTCCAGAACTGTCAGCGGATACATTCTTTAAAAATAAATTGAAAAACAATTGGAATTGTACAGTTCTGAAATTGGTGACGAATAAAAAATAACTGTGTTTGTGTGATTCGTAATTTCATTGGATGCAGAGCTCCAGAAAAGACAGGGGGGCGGACGTGATATACTATACAGGTCATTGTGGTGGTTGAAGTTCTGCGCTGGTGAAGACCTCATAAGCGAAAGGAATAGAAAAAGAACATGCACGATTAAAAATAAATAAATAAACTAGACCACCAAAGACCGTATTTACCCGCTAGATGCCACATTTGCCTGGAAAACTGCCAGTCTGGCAACACTGACGGGGAGTACCCTACAAAAGTCGCATGCGAGACGGATGCATTAGCTATTACATGTTACCTCAAGCTCAATGAACAAATACAACGGCCATTTGTATCTTAGTTTAAGAAATCTATACTTTGTTGGCGATCCCGTACTTTTTGGATTTAGGGACTACCACTGCTGATCACACGTTGACATCCATAGGCCTACACCGTCTAGTTTTAGAACGTTTTAATATTTACTTGATTTTTTACCGGCAAACAAACGTAAACTTCAGATAATGCAGGGTAATTCGCCCTTTTATGTGACTTGTTTGTAAAGATTATGTTCCGTTGTGATATTGTGTTTCAATCAGTCACCTGACTTTGTTACTGTTTTTCACGTTGTAATGGGGATTCTAAATTATCCAAACACAGACACGCTCGATTTTTATAACATTTTAAATTACAGTTTTTTTTCGGTAATGCAATTGTAGATATTAATAATCTTTTTTTTTTAAGGTCTAAAATAAATAACTCACTTGACAAACACCAGAACGTCCGTTAAAGGCCACTTCCCGCCTGCTTCACTGCCTGCGAGACAGGTACTAATTAACGTCACGAGCCGGAAGTTCTCCAATGCAGTACTGCGATGCCAAATTATCATTTAGAGATATCTCGAAATGCATTTCAAGATATCTTAAATTGAATTGCAGATATCACAAACTAACTCGATTTCAAGATATCTCACACTCATTTTGAGATATCTCAAATTCAATTCGAAATAACTCACACTGACTTCCTGTCCTGTTTCAGAGATCTCAAATTGAATTTGAGATATCTCAAATTTACTTCCTGTCTAGTTTGAGATATCTCAAATTGACCTCCTGTGAAAATGAGTTGTTTTGAATGGACTTCTGGCCCATATCAAGATATCTCAAATTGAATATGAGATATTTCGAATTGAATTTGAGATATCTAATTTAAAACTCCATTTCTAGATATTTGTAATTGGAGCTTTAAATAGATATCTCAAATGCATTTCGAGATAATCTCAAATTAACCCCGATTTCAAGATATCAAATGCATTTCGAGATAATCTCAAATTAACCCCGATTTCAAGATATCTCAAATTCAATTTGAGATATCACGAATTGAATTTGAGATATCTCAAACTGACTTCCTGTCCAGTTTGCGATCTCTCAAATTGAATTTCAGACATCTCAAAATGACTTCCTGTCCAGTTTCAGACATCTCGAATTGAATTTGAGATATCTCGAATTGACTTCCTGTCTAGTTTGAGATATCTTGAAATGGGCAGGAAGTCCATTCAAAACATAGAGCATTTTCACAGGAAGTCAATTTAAAATATCTCAAATTAGACAGGAAGTCAATCTGAGATATCTCAAATTCAATTCGAGATATCTCAAACAGGACAGGACATATTATCTCCGCCCATTTAGCTTAGTGGTAGTGCGATATGAAAACAGCGATATGGAGTAATATTACTTTCTTTAGTGCGATGAAACCCATACATATTTATATTGCCGCACTTTCATTTGTTAACTTGAATGCTTGCTGTGCAGTCATTTTCAGAACATTTTCTAGTTTAAATAAAATGAAAATTAATAACATGCTGTTTTAATAGCATTACAGTGGGATTTGTATAATTATTTGTTTGCAAGATGTCGTTTCAATATTGTCAGAAAAATATCAGGAAAAAATATATTTGCTTTCTATTTTTATTATTAAATGGCGATAAGACATTGTATCATTGTAAGTACCTATTTCTGACATCTATTAGTTGATTGGTGCAAGTGTAGTGTTGCAAAGTTCTGTTACTGTATGTAAAGAAAGATTCGATAGTCAGCTTTTCATGACTATTTAAACAACCTCACACCAGTACTCACATCTCGAGAGCCCTGTGCCCCCCCAAGGTTTGGATATGCCTTTTCTGGCCTGCCAGAGAATGTAATTGAATACCCCCGGCAGTACTGAATTCATCTCAATACCTGTGTATATAGCCTACTTTTGTTATTAAGATTAATGACCTGTCTCTACTCATCGATAAAAAATAAATAAACTAATACATTTAAATATTACTTATAATATTGGTTATGGCAAACCAATTTTATCTAAGAAAACCTTTTGTTTTAAAATATATGTAAAATGATCAACATTTTGAAATATGATCATACTATATATTTTAAAACTATGTGGTGTGCTACACTTTTAATTGGGATTTTTTTTAATTTAGACCTGCACCAGATTTTAAGAGACTTGAGAAATCTGCTACTAACAAAACAAACTACAAATTAAATAATGCAAAGACAATATTTCTTACACATGGAAAGCTGCCAATAGAATAGAATAAATAATAATAATAAGTTGTCAACAATTCATATACGTTTTTAAAAAATGTATTATATTGGACATTGCCTGGGCATTTTAAGATTTCAGTCCCCCCAAACATGCTGTCACTTCAGGCTGCTTTTGTAAAAAAAAAAAATGCAGAGCAATGGAACAAGTCAAGTGGAGGCAACAACCAATGGGCAAAAGTTTTCAAGGACGGCCATCACTGGTCGTCGAGGACTGTATCCATACTGCTTTTGAGCTACGATTCAAACAGGTAACCTAAATAAGCATCTTGGTTTTATTGGTCAATTCTAACATCTCAGTTTGTCGTTGTCTATTTCTTTCATCAGTTGTACCAGGCAACCCAGTGCACCAAAGACTGTAAGATTGACACTGGTTCTGAATCACACAGAGGGCCTAAACATTTTGAGCTAGCTACACACAACAGATCTTGACGGAAGGTATCAACCTTCATTTCGGTTTATGTTTTCTTCCACAGCAGCAGTAAGGCCAACTGATATGGGAAAGAGCTATAGATCTGATATTTACAATATAGGCTTATGAGGTAACAAGAGCGCAAACTCATTTACAATCTCAAGAGGAGACAACACCTTTAATCAGTATGTTGGATTGTGGCCATTCTGCAAGTTTCAACATCACCGATTCATTGTTGCTTAATGCCTGAAAGGTCTTAAGAAACCTGTGAAAAGGATATTGCTTAATAATATATGGCATTGTTTATGTGTTCAGCAATTGAATGTCATAAATTGAACTTTTCAATATGCAAAATATATTTTCAGGATGGTAAATCACTCTGCAGTGTAAAAGGGAGTTAAGGTTGGTAATCTTGGGCACAGATCTGGGTACAGTTCCCCATACATTTTTAAAAATAGGTTTCGCTTATTTAAGAAGGTTTATATGACATAAGCCTATGGCGAAAAAAGAGGCGCGTTAGGTGTTTCCTTCAAATTATTACAAGTATTGCCATACCACCATTTCAAAAAAAAAAGGAAGATCCCTTTTTAATGTGTTATTCTTAACAAAGCTTGAAGATGTTTTTGCAGTCCAGTGGTTAAAGAGATGGGCTTGTAACCAAGAGATCCCCGGTTCAAATCCCACCTCAGCCACAGACTCATTGTGTGACCCTGAGCAAGTCACTTAACCTCCTTGTGCTCCGTCTTTCGGGTGAGACGTAATTGTAAGTGACTCTGCAGCTGATGCACAGTTCACACACCCTAGTCTCTGTAAGTCGCCTTGTATAAAGGCGTCTGCTAAATAAACTAATAATAATAATATTTGCTCATGTATTATACAGCATCAAAGTTCTTTTTCGGGCAAGTACAGATATATGAGATGTAACATAAACCATAGGCGAGGTTCTGTGCCCTGCAGCTTCGCCAAACCCATGTAAAGTCTGTACAGGTCACAAAAGGACAGTCAGTCACCCGGTTTTCCTGCCAGACTAGAAAAAGTTTTATGTGTTGTAGATAATAGCTTAAGACTTGTGTTCTATGCTTTCATAGGAAATTATGGAAGGTCAGGCAGGGTGCTATTACCTGTAACACAGGAATTGTGTCCGGATAAATGGTTTTTTTTACCAGGGTATCAAAAGAAAATAAAGCCTGGAAAACAAAATTCTCAACAGCACGATGAGTGACTTGTGAGAATATTTTTTTGCAAATGATAAATAAGAAGCATAATGCAGTATACTCCTAATGTGGACACAGAAACAAAGCCTTTTGTCCACATTAAGCAGCTGCCCACAATAAACAAAAGTGCTAGAAAAAAAGACGTTTTATGAAAAATAAATGATGTCATACACATACACAGTGTTCTGTCTTTTTATAATCTGTTATAAACACACACATTTTGCAATAATAATTCACGACAGGCTGGTTAGAACACAGAACTGTATATTTACAGACTAACCTAAAAACAAGTTTTTTTTTTTTTAATTGCTTACAGTGCACAACCCAAAAACTGCCGTAAAAACTTGTATGTACTAGAACTCAGAGAATAGTCCACATAAAGCAGCTACAGAACTATGTCAAATGTACAGGTTTTGGTCCTTCAACACATTATAGTACTGTACTGTACTTCTTATATGATTTGTGTCTTCAGACACGTCTAAACCTATCCCCTCGCTGATAAGTATTGCTTTCTTATCACATTTTAAATGGTTCTACTTCACCTGTGTGTTCCAATGGAAATTGCAGAAACTATGAGGTATTCAAATTCTGTTCCTGCCCCACCCCACAAATAAAAACAAATGCTTGCAAAACAGATCAGGAAATAGGTGGCACAGGGGTTAATGTGTTCTTGATGTGAGGAGGAAGGATTATAGTTCTATTAAATGGTGGAAATTAACTATAAACCTTGTGGTTCTAAACTAAGCACTTTACCAACCAAAAAACAATTGCACCCGTTAACCCAGGAAGAAAATCAGATTTATATCCTGAAACAGGGTGATATCAAAGATCTTCTACTGGACCCTGGTATACAAGGAAAGCGAATAACTTCAACTGGTTGCTTTACAGCAGGTTTTCAGTGTAATTGTTACAAATGGCAACATAGATAAGCAGAATGCAGCAGGACATAAAACTGTTCTAGATTATATTATAGCAATCTTCTTCCCAAGATTTGATTAAACTATTGTCAGGTGAAAGCTCTCTACTGCAAGATAAATTTGCCACTCAGTAATGGCTTTTACTTTCTCATAAATCAACAGGTCTAAAGAAAATATGAATCGTTTAATGTACTGTCACGACAGGATTACACAGCAAACAAAAAGGATTGCACATTATTTTTTATTTCATTGTACTAAGATTCGAAGTCCAGGAAATTATTGAAAAAGCTGAACAATATTACAAAGTAAAAATAAAACACACAGGCACAGAGCCACAAGGATAATTTATTGTTTCCTTTTTTTTATAGCAACACTAAACAGGTATGTTTTAATATCTTACAGGAGGTTAAACAATATGTACAGTGTTTTAGTGCAGCAGCTTCGTTATAACTGGAATGTGGCAGACGTCTGTGCCATTGCATTGTAAATAAAAGTGTTATTGAAGGGTACAAACTGATGTGTAATTATTTTGATGGCTTCCTGGGCAGCAGATCCTGTGAGAATAAAAAATTCCGATCATTAATCCACTATTTTAGGCATGCAAATCTACGCAGAAAAATGTAGATAAAAATGAAAAAATCCAAACAAAAGATTACCATGCCATGAGAACAGCATGCTGGTTTACACACAAGCTCCTTAAGAAAACTATGAACTAGCCCCTATACTGGGAAGCTGTATTAAAATATGTATGCATTAAATATAACCCTGCATTCTGTGCATTAGGAAAGTGATGAGAAAATACCAGCACTGGACCTCTATTTACTTTTGTGCCAAATCTCCTTAGATTGTTTGAGCTAGTTCTCTCCTTTCACCTAAATGTACTGTAACACCTTAAGCTCGGTTTACACCAATTTAATTCAAAACTGATATCTGGTGGCTGAAGGACTAAATAGCAGGCATGCACTTGCATATTTCACACTCAAGATGAAAAGCCGGCTTGTATTATTGATTTGAAATCAATTTACTGAATCCTTTATTCTAAAATGTCTGCCATTCCAGTCTGCCAAACCTTTGTTGCTCTGATGAGACTCTTACCTCCCACAAATGAAGCAACTGGGTGTGGTTCCACAGCACCATAACGACAGCTGCAATATAGGAAGAAAATAATCATTTATAGCACAGGACTGCCCCTGGAGAAAGAACAGGGTATTACAATAATACAGAAACACCCACCCTTCATAGAATACACTTGTATATGGGCTGTTTATTGTTGTTTATGTCACCTACAGACTCCCGTCACTAGTGGTAATCAGTAAAGACGTGTCACTGTGAAACACCTTGTATCTTGCTCCAACTGAAAATGTAATGGTAGGAGTTTAACATAGTTCCTTTTGCATATATATATATATATATATATATATATACAGTACTGTGCAAAAGTTTTAGGCAGGTGTGAAAAAATGCTGTAAAGTAAGAATGCTTTCAAAAATAGACATGTTAATACATTATATTCATCAATTAACTAAATGCAAAGTGAGTGAACAGAAGAAAAATCTAAATCAAATCCATATTTGGTGTGACCACCCTTTGCCTTCAAAACAGCATCAAGCATTCTTCTAGGTACACTTGCACAGTTTTTGAAGGAACTCGGCAGGTAGGTTTTTCTGCACCCCAGTTCCTGTGTTTTCGTGCATAGTTGAGTCGCTTGGCCTTGTTTCCACGTCGGAGGTATGGCTTTTTGGCCGCAAGTCTTCCATGAAGGCCACTTCTGACCAGACTTCTCTGGATAGTAGATGGGTGTACCAGGGTCCCACTGTTTTCTGCCAATTCGGAGCTGATGGCACTGCTGGACATCTTCCGATTGCGAAGGGAAGTAAGCATGATGTGTCTTTCATCTGCTGCAGTAAGTTTCCTTGGCCGACCACTGCGTCTACGGTCCTCAACGTTGCCCGTTTCTTTGTGCTTCTTCAAAAGAGCTTGGACAGCACATCTGGAAACCCCTGTCTGCCTTGAAATTTCTGCCTGGGAGAGACCTTGCTGATGCAGTATAACTACCTTGTTTCTTGTTCCTGTGCTCAGTCTTGCCATGGTGTATGACTTTTGACAGTAAACTGTCTTCAGCAACCTCACCTTGTTAGCTGAGTTTGGCTGTTCCTCACCAAGTTATATTCCTCCTACACAGCTGTTTCTCTTTCAGTTAATGATTGTGTTTCAACCTACATATTGAATTGATGATCATTAGCACCTGTTTGGTATAATTGTTTAATCATACACCTGACTATATGCCTACAAAATCCCTGACTTTGTGCAAGTGTACCTAGAAGAATTGATTTTGTTTTGAAGGCAAAGGGTGGTCACACCAAATATGGATTTGATTTAGATTTTTCTTCTGTTCACTCACTTTGCATTTAGTTAATTGATAAATATAATCTATTAACATGTCTATTTTTGAAAGCATTCTTACTTTACAGCATTTTTTCACACCTGCCTAAAACTTTTGCACAGTACTGTATATAAAATACAGTTTTTTTTGTTCCTAGGATAGCTTTACACACTAACTGATGTGTAGTGGGTGTTCCTAGCTTTAGCCCAGGAGGTTATTCCAACTTAGTAAATGAAAATACTGCAAAACCATGCATTTCAGGTTCCTTTGTAAAGGGAACTTACAATTCATGGATGTAATCGTGTTTTACATTTACAGCAAGGCCATTCTCTTGAAGGAAGCTGTTCACACAAGACTTGAGCTTTCCAATGTCTTCTTCAACTTGGTAGTTATAAACACCTTGAGAAATAAAATGTTATAAAAATGTAAATGCTGCATATTTTTGAGAAAAAGCAGTAGTTAATAAATACAGTAACAAAAAAAACAAACCTTATATATATATTTTTTTATTTTATTTTTTTCTGGTGAGCAAACAGAAATGTGCTTTCAAAACTGCACCAGTGAGACCTACTTAGCAAATGAAAGTGTGCAAAAGATGAGATGTATGGTATTATTTCATTATCTAAAGAACCTTTAAATAAAGGGTATTCAACTTTGTCATGCTAAAATATAGCTGGTCCCATTGCTCCAATATTGACTTTGCTTGGTAAGATCACATTCTTCTGATTAAGATTTCCTTTTGGCACAATAAAGTTTACCATCTGAAAATCTTTTGTACCTGGGTAGCGACCATGTTGCTGGTAAAACTTGTCCACAGCCCGCAACATTAAATACAACACCATCTCGCTGTCTGGATTGTCCATACAAGATGCTATACAAATTAAAAATAAAAAGGAAAATTAAAGTTACATTCAAAGTCACTTGCCTTGTGAGACAGCTTAATATATATTTTTTTAAAATGTAAAAATATTTTTATTTTTATGAAAATAAAAAAATAAAGAAATATTGCTTGCTTACAGATTTCATCTTTATTAATAGTTTCAGTGCTGTATTCTTCAGCCAGTGACCTGCAGCGCACGACTCGCAAAAAAGCTGAACTTTTACCTAAAGCACGAAAACAAAATGTACTTTGTTAATTTAATTGATAAATACTAATTCAGCATGAAATGCAAGTACATGAAATACATTCTGCTTTCAATTTTCTGGACAGAGACACTTACAGAACAATCGGATTTCTTGCTCAGAAACACTCTCTGGAAGCTTCAAACAAGAGAAAGAAAAAAAAAATAGAAAAAGGTTGTCAGTAATGTAGCTATCCTCCACCAATACAAACCCCACGGTAACAGATCACCCTGACCTACTGCAAAGGTCATAATACCCTCAACAGTGTGTGTTAAGCAATGTCTGTAGCAGGTTTATTTTGACACAATCTGAGGAATCAGTACTCAAGATATTTATAATATTTATATATAAAAGCAGTTACAGTGCAATAAAAAACAGTTTGCATTTCATGACATGTTTTAACTTTAATTTATATCTGTAATTCCTATGATTTGAATCTTTGAAGGTATTTTAAAACATAACCTACTGAATGAAATAATTCTGTACTCAAAGAATAACATGTATATACTTTTCATTTATTATTATTATTATTATTATTACTAAGACGACACAACAAACACTACTTACCCTTCCAACTGACTGCAGAAGGGCAGAAATGTGATTAGACACAGCTGTAGCATCCTCTTTTGCTTTCTCTCGGTATCTGTAAATCATAACACAATTTAAATCAGTCTAGAGTGCCAACCTACAGCACTCTACGCCAGACATTCAGAATGTGTATGGAGGAGTCACGGCTCACTTTCAAGACAGTCTGCGTGATACAAAGAATTCTAAACACTTAAAAGAGTTTTCCATACACATTCTGGAGCTTGATGAATTTATCAGAATCTGCGATCATGTCCGGGATGGTGCCTCTGACCGGCAGACTCCCTTGGCCTTCCTTCTCCACAAACTCCTTCAGAGCTCGAACAAGTAACCAAAACGAGGAGGTCTGGGCAAAAGCAAAGGAAGCAAAAGGAGATCATTTATCACGCACAGCGGTTTCAACTCTGAATAGTCCACGTTTCTGTTTTTGAGTTCTACATATGATTTGCTTATCAGTCTTGCGTTTGATATTATTGAGGTATTGAGGTTTAACAATTTATTTGCATATGATTTTAAGGTACTATATATGTATTGTAAGTCACCTTGGATAATGAATAAATAATAATAATAATGTTTTGAATGAACAAACCATTATGTGAACCCTGTTGTCCCCCTTTAAAAAAAAGATGTTGCATTTCAAGTAGTTTTAACCTGGTAAAATCTATCTATTTAAAATAAATAAATAAATAAATAATATGGTAAAAAAAAAGAAAAAAGTTAACAGCACTTTCTTGGCAGTTGGTCAAGCATTCGGGAGTTTGATCAATACTTTATGATCACCTGGGTTTTAATGTTTTTACTGTTCTCATCCTGCAAGAGTTCTTCAACTCCACTTGAAATCTAAAAAAGAAAAAAAATAAGGAAAAAAAATGTAAGCAATGCTGTGGATGACAGTGCTATGGGAACCAAATCCCAACACTTAATTCGCATAGCCCTTCTGATTCATTAAATACAAACAAGTGCTCTCCTACCTTTGTAGGGTTCAAGGCAGTGTTGACATTTTTTATGGCTTCATCAAAATTCTCTTCATCCTCTGGAACTCCGTTCTCATTTTTACGAATTCCTATTTTATTATGAAAAATAAAATAAAAATAATTACAAGATGCTTCATAAAATGTTTCTTTACAAACGCTGAACAAGTATTTACAGTAACTAAATAGTTTGTGTCCTATATTATATTACAGATGGGCATGTCCACAACCGGGACCTGTGAACTAGTCTGCTGTGTTGAGAGTTTTTTTTTTTTTCCACCCCCCCTAGTCTTCTTTAGAAAGAGTTAAGCTATGATTGCAAGTACTTAAGTCCCACCAATAAAAATGCACTTGATGGTTGATAGGCTGTGCTCGATACCTTGAGATATCAGTTCTATGCCTACTTTTACCAGGACAACTGCGATGGCATGAAAATCATTGACAAAAAGCTACTGTAAAAATGGCACTGAGAAATCTTACCTTGTCGAATAAGTTCTCGAAAAGCTTCTTTTTCTTTATAGCTCTTTGGCATCTGCTTATTGTGCTGCAATAGCAAACAGAACAAACATGACATTACTATTTAGACAAATGCAGTTTTATATATAATAATATCATCTACACCAGTTAGCTGGTTCTACTACTGCCTGAATTTAACATGCCTACCTTCTGCAATATCAACTCATAAAAGGTTTGTGGCAACAGCTTTCTCATTTTTAAATAAAACCCAAAATGTTTCCAAGCACTTCAGGGCTCAGTTTACCTCACTGCGCCATTTTTCCAGATACTTTGCCATCACGATGATCCAAGGCGTATGGCTATGATCCTGCAGGAAATTTCACATTTTAAAACAGAAAATTATATTCATATAGAAAAAGGAAAGAGTGTTTAGTAGATAGACTAAACATAATAAAGCATGTCTACTTGTAAAGGACTCATATATATTAGCATGTATTCTTAAAAAACAAACATTTACAAAATGGTTACCTGCAACTCAATTTGGTCTTGCATTTAGTCAGTGTTCAATTTTCATGAATGACTGAGCAAAGTTATTGTCACTTTTTATTATTGCAGCAAAACCTCTCATCTGAAAGTATCGGTTTCCAGTCACATCGAGTACAACAGACTTCAGTAAGAAAGGATGACATGATATACCACATTGTGAGAAGTTGCTAGCCTTAAAAATGCATATCGGATGAAGAGTCTCAGACATGGACAGTTATTCCACCTGCCCCTTGCCATTGCATGACCAAAACAAGAGAGAACCCAACCTGGAATTATACACTGTATAAAAAGCTAGTATGGATAGTGTCAGTGAGGGGCTTTTCAAACATACCCTTTTTTCCATATTTTCCAAGTCATAGGACTGAATGTGCTTTTGGAGTTCTGGAAATGGATGATCCAGCCTTAGATCCTCAAGTGCATTGTCCGGGTGGGATTCTACAACTGATTAAGGGTAAAGAAAAGAAAAGAAAAAAAAGACCAACAACAACTCATAACATTGTTTATGAAACTTGTAGACATTGTTAAGAAACTGAATTCAATTACTTTTAACTGCGAAAAAGTTTGTTTTAGGAAAATACAAATTCATGAGAGTACACGTGGTTCCATTTTTATTTTGCTTCATCTCAGATGATGCATTAATCGAATACAAATACAAAAAATACTCTAGTTTATTGCATTTTCCTAAAATTCCTTTCCCCAGCTACAACTTCATTGGACTGGGACCCAAGGTTACTAACCTGTGTGCTCTTTCACCACCAGTCTCATATACCCAATGAGCCCATATGTCCTGCAGACCAGAAGTGGCACTCCAGCACCCCACACAAAAGCAGCTAAACGTAATAATGTACTGCAGATGCAAATAAGAAAGAAGTTACCTCAAAAGCTATTGCAATTATGCAATTATTCAGTTTGACAATTAACAGAATCCCCATTGTCACAGCCCCCACCACCAATTTTGACATTTCACCGTTATCCCAGTAGCTTTTTTGACAGAAATCCAATTTAAGGCTTTAGGGTTTTGATAAGAGTGAATTAATATTAAAAGTAAGAAGACAGAGAATAAATAGAATGATTTTGCATACCTTTCAGGTAAGTGAACTGCAATCACTAAGCTAAACCTATGGAAAAAGTCAGGGTCGTTGTCCAAGAGCTGCTCCGGACTCTATAAGCAATCAAACATGACAAAAGTTATGCCTAGAGCTGAACCGAGAAGCTGCAATGACATTTAATATGAGCGTTATATCAAATATTCTTCAGCACTATGTCTTACTTCAAACCTGGCCTGCAGGGGTATGCTGGGTATGTATTTACATTTTATCTAAGTTTAAAATCACAGGTTTGAACCTTTTTCAAATACTAACCTCCTCCACAAAATTTCCAGACACATCGCTGTTGAGCTCTTGCAATAGTTCTGTGGCAGCCTGAGCCCGATTCTACAGGGAAAATTAAAAGAAATTGATTTTTAAACTGCTGCATGCAGTACAATGTTTGAAATATTGATGAAGGTGATGTATAATTTACCAGGGCTTACCCTGCCAATGCTGCTCTTAGTAAGAAAGAAGCTGCAGACAAAAATTGACAAAAAACAAGTCAGTGAGTGATTAGTTATGCATCTATACCCTTATCTCCAGTTCACTGTACACTGCAAAATGTGTTATACAGGCACCCATATGTAGTCCAACAAGAGCATGCAAGGATATACCTTTAACAAAAACCTTTACATTAAGGTTACTTAGACAAGTAGTAAGGTCCTACCCAGGGAGTGGACATTCTCCTTCCGTTAGCCTTCTCTTATTTGTTCATAGATTCAGTGACATTTTGCTTGTGGGAAGGGGGTTTGGTGCCCTTACTGGTTTTGTAGGGTGATGTTCCCAAAGGAAAGAATTTGGCTGGATCATACAGTAACATTTATTTATTGATGTGAATAAGAATCTGGCTATATGTCACTGTTTCATTGTATAGTAAGTCATTTAATAAGTTTTGCAAAACTCTATAAATAGTTAGTATTTCTGTCCCTGCAGCAGAAGTGTTGATCAGACCCAATGTATGCATTTTCCAACGCTTCCTGGACATTGTCACCCTGTAATCCATTGCAAGGGAAAGATTTGCAATGCAAAAAAAACAGACCAACAGCACAAAGGGTGGTTTCCAGCTATAAATTACTAAGGAAAGCGTACTTATTTCCAACATCCTCTCCTCTGACTTTATGATCATCCACAATGGTGAACGCTCCAATACCTAAGAAGTGAAAAAAAAACACACTACTGTTAAAACGTGCAGTACCTTCACATTTATCAAATACCTCATCATCAGCTGTCATTGAACTATTTCTAGATAATAAAAATCTTTATTTAGTGAAACACAGACATAAATGATCCAGCACTTTACAAAATATAAGGTACGTGGCATGTACATTACCTACCGCTGAAGCAGGTATGAGAGCAAATGACTGCACATTGCAAACCACTAAGCTTGTAGACATGTACCTGTTATGCTACATTATTTTTTGTACAGTCCTATACTGCACTTTCAAAAGGGGACAAATGTAGTTGTATTTCCTGGAAGAAACCCATACAATGGTTTTGAATACCGGTATGTGATGTATGTACGAGTCCAGATGTTGACCTTTCAACTACTGGTTTGTTGTGTACTGCAGAATCCATTTACCTGGAAGTACCAGATTCTTCAGTATTTCTGTCCCTGTTGCAGAAGCGTTGATCAGACAAACGTGGGCATTTTCCAGCGCATCCTGGCCATGATCACCCCACAATCTTCATCATGCAGAGGAAAATAATAACACCAAGTAATCAACACCGCAGAGGGTGGTTTGCTATACATTAATATTAACTGCACATATAGCTGCTGGACTTCTTTTATGCAATAAATTATTTAAATAAAGCCCCGGATTTATTAAAACTGGATACAGTTCACACATAATTTATTAGACATGTACAACCAATAACCACTGTAATGTCTTTCTGCATTACTGTATTTCATTTTACCGCGGAAAAATAAAAAATCACAAACATAAAAAACACATTTCACTACGGTATCAACATTTTGAAATATAATTATTGTTTATCTTTTGGTTAAAAAGCACCAAGGGCCTGTCGGTAGAAATGGACAACAACAACATTTACACTGCTGGTATACATAACAACACTGCAAAAAACGAATCTCAAAAAGTCATGCAGCGGTTTAAAACCCGATTTGTTGGTCTGTGCTGTATTTGTCGTGCTTTCGGTACCTGAGCTGTCTGTCGTATTTCTGTTCTTTAGTTGCTTTTCCTTTGTCGACGCTTGCCATGTCTACGCTACCCGATTTAAACTCATTCCTCTTCCTCTTCCTCTTGCACAAGGCTCGAGCAGATTCGGGAAACATCTGCTGCCCCTTGGTGGAAAGTATATGTGCAACCATGTAAATCGATTGCACTTTCGCTAATAAGAATATAAATCTTGCCTGCAGAGGGCGTAAAAAAATGACACAAGTCATGAGGAAGGATAGAGAATTGTCTCTCCTAATTAACGTTTTATTGACATTACAAAGTTTTATATCCAAAATTCAAGTTCTTACTCACCCTTCCTATATTTACTTATTTCAAAAATATTATTGTAATTTAAACTCTCTACAAATGAGTAAAACTACATGCGCTAAAATAAAACATTTTCAAGAATAATTGTGTTTAACATAATTCGACTGATGTAAAAATGATTATGTAAAGATATTATTTACTTCCATGGGCTTTAACTCCGAGCACAATTATTGTAATAACTGTAATATGTTGTTTCTACATTGTATTGCTTACCACTACTGTACTGAAGCTAAACGTTTAAATAAATCATCTTTCACCTTTTATCTAATGTACTGCTTGTTAAACCTGCATCACAATCCAGAACAATACCCTTTGCTATTTATATTTTATTTCCATGAGAATATTACCGTCCCACCACTAAGAGACCGTGGGAAAATCACACACAAGTAAAGGAAGGTGGTGATCTATCGATATAGTTTATTTCGCAGTGTCTATCAAGAAGCTACAGTAATATGCATTAAATTACAGCTACCATTCAGCAAAAATGCAGACAATAATTTACAGCAGAGTTAAACAGAGACGAGGAGGAATGGAAGCATTACGTTTTAGAACTCCATAATGAAATGAGTGTATATAAATTGCTATATATATAAAATCCTTTGGTGTGGTTCTTTATAGGGAGTTCTCATGAATACGGTATACAGAACGTCACTTCCAGCACATAACCTATCCGATAAGCGCACTACTGATTTGCATAAATAAAGTGGTCTGGGCGGATTGAGAAGTACATATTTCAGTATGTGAGCTCAAGATGATATAGGTTTTCTAAGCAGAATTGCATAATTTGGGGGGTAAACGGGGTACAGAGCTATATATTTCGCAATTGAATCACAGAACACTGTTGTTGTTTGAAGGTTTACCTGTATATAAAGTCAGCACTGATCTATCACCTGCTCCAGACAATGATCCCCATGGGAGAGGCACCTTGAATGCTGTTTTTTTCAGGCTTCATTGTAGTTTATTTGATAATGTGTCATTATCGTACGCTATTATTATTATTATTATTATTATTATTATTATTATTATTATTATTATTATTATTATTATTAATGTTAATTTATGTGTTAACTATATCTTTTAAGTATATGCTGTGCTTAATATAGAAAGCTAGTGTTATTAGGGCAAAAAATCTACCATACCCCATGCAATAATAGCTCGATCCCCTTCCCCTTCCCCTTCCCCTTCCCCCTTCCCCCTTCCCCGAGCCCTCGATTTTAACTGTTGGCCCACTGGCATGCTCTTAAAATAACATTATTTATTGTTCCCACGTAGTATGTTCCTGTTTTCTAACCAAATGGAAGGTCTGTAGGAATTTTCCATTTCGAGATTACTATCACCTTGCTTAGCTCTTATCAATCGTGCGGCCTATTTTATAAACTGCTATGTATAGACTGCCTAGAGGCGTCTATAAATAGGTGTCCATGAACTACTTGTATCTTTCATAATCACGATTTTATAGTTATATCTTGATAACCATGAGAAAGAAATGTTTATGGTCTTTTTTTTATCAGTACGATAAAGAGAACGATTTAAAAAATGTTATGAGCACTCGATCAAATACAATTGCGAGGTTTTGTAGGCTATCGATGTGTGATACATTTTTAGATAAAAGCTGAACCTGGTAAATATGTAACAAGACGTTGGTGGCGTATTTATTGATTGATGGATATTTAAAGAACGGAATAAAACATACTGCACAGTATTGTACGTGCTTTCTAATTCAGAACAGATGAGCGATATGACGGCTTAACAGGTGTACCAAATAGTGTTGCAATAAATTGTATAACCGTATTGATTTTATATTTTTATTGTTTTACGTTCTTTGTTTTTGAAGATCAGAGAACAAAATTAGTGCATTCACTGTAGCGGAGCAAAATATTGTCTCCGTTTACCTTTTAATGTGTGTAATGATGTGCAGAGAATGCAAATATAGTTCTTACTGACACTTTTTTTTAGAAATATATTTATATTAAAAAAGATTGTGTACTATAATAGAACTAAAGTTAAGATATATGAAGGTAGAGATACTCAGCAACAGGTTCTTAAAATAATTAAACATGTATTGTATATGTTCAGAGTGCAGTTTTACTAATCACTGCAAACAATAAAAACAGTAATTGTGCGCAGATTTCTCTCTCCCGATAGAATTATACGTGAACGCTTGATGTTTCTGAACAGTATTTACATGTAATAAAATTAAAATGTGTTTTAAAAGAAAAAAAAAACAGTTTTATAAGGTTACTTTTAATCAAGGCTATATATATATATATATATATATATATATATATATATATATATATATATATATATATATATATATATATATCAATTACATTATTTCCTCATTACGCATTTCTAGTGATTGCTGTATGTTGTACACGAACCTTTGTACACGAACCTAAACGAGCAACATCCTTATTTTTATCATGCAAATTCTACAGGCAGCTCCATTCACCTTGCTTTTCATGAATAACTGTTGCTTTCCGCTTCAAAGGGGGCGGTGTTTAATGGATACTGTAGCACCCATTCGCCGACAGCAGTTTTTCCCACTTGTTTCAGAATTAGGCAGGGCAGTGCCTTAATATAAAAAGCCTTCATAAGAGAGAAACAGATAAGACACATCAACTGCATCGTATAACGGCGTCAGAAGCATTAGGTTCAGCTTATTTTATTCGAGCTACAAAGACACATTCAGAATGCCAGGAAACCATTGGGGATACGGAGACGAAAATGGTAAGGCAATTGCAGCAGTTGTTGCTTTTATGTGCAGAATAACTATATAGCTGGTGAGCATTTTTTTCAATGGGCTCATCCAGCTGATTTCCCGTACTGCTGGTTGACACGCGCTCATTAACACCAGCAACAGAGCACGACCCCACCGCGAGCTGCCAAAGGGAAAGGAATTCCAACAGTACCTCACACAGTTGCTATCTCGTTCGCTTTTCAGCCGAGAAAAAAAAATGATAACCAGAAATAAAAAAAAGAAAACTGCATGAAGTAGTGTGTGATAAATGAGAATGCAATGCCCATCCTCGGGGTGCGATGCTTGTATAAATGTAGCATCCTACCCCTCATGTGGGCATTATATTCTCATGTCACACACTACCTGGTGCAATATTCTCTATTTATTATACAGTTGGTTAATTTAAATAAATGTCTTTAAATTTCCACAAATATGCATTTTTATTGTTAATGCAATAACTTTGGAGTTACATCAAGCTTCTGTTGGTTCTCTTCTGGGCAGCAGTGCTAAAATTAAAACCAGATTAGCACAGTTACTGCTAAAGCTAGGGAGTAATTTTCTGTCACATCATATAAACAAAATGAGGTTGAAATATTTTTTAACTGCCTTTGTTTTGCTTTTTTTATTTAAAAGGAGGCACAAGAAGATCCATTACTTGTTTCTAATGAAAAGTAGCCAGTGGTCTAGCTGGGGTTCATAATGGGGCACACCAAGTTTTCAATCTGAGAAATTAAGTTTGGAGATCATGAAACTATTTTTAAGGTTCTCGTTTTTTCAAAGTACTGAACAATCATAGAGCGTAATCACATCAAAAAACTATTCCTAAAAAAAGATTCTGGTTTTCTGATTCATAACAAACATTCCCAAAAAAACACTTAAACGTTTTTTAAAAAATCTCTTTAAGGTCCCGATAAATGGCACAAGGATTATCCCATTGCCCAGGGAAGCCGTCAGTCTCCCATAGACATTGTCCCTTCCCAGGCTGTGTACGAGGCCAGCCTCTCTTCTCTGAACATCTCCTACAACTGTTGCACATCTATCAACATTTCCAACAATGGACACTCTGTTGTGGTGGAGTTTGCTGACGTTGACGACAAGACAGGTGAGCTTTCAACATCAAACTTGTGGGAGAGGATGCTAAGTGTATGTAGGTGTAATTCTCTAGGTTATGCCATCACTTTTGCCAGACCTGTATTAAAGTGTTATCTAACCACCTGAATTGGGTGTAAACATGGATCACAATTGATTCCAGCAGTCTCTCTATTCCACTGAGGCAACTTGAATTTAATAGTTTCCAAAAGATTTGGTTTAAATGCCATGTGGAATAAAATTAGCACGTCAATTCTACAATGTAAATATTTGTTTGTGGATCTAAAAACAACCAAACAGACAGTACAAAAACAGGGTAGCGTAAACATGGTGCTGGTGGCTGGATGTAGAGGAAGGAGAATTTGCCTAGTACATGACCCAAAGGGTAGTTTTCATGGCCTTGGTGGTTTAAATCTCTTTGTCAAAACCTGTGGCTTTGTGATGGTTCCGCTGCTTACCAAAACCAAATGAGCTATCCCAGAGTGGTGGTGTGTTGGGGCTGTGGGGGCAGGTCACACCTTTACAAGCAGACCATTTTGCTAGGTCCATCATCTGTCATGTGGACACAAGGGTCCTCACAAGCTATCTTAAATGACTAAAGCTATGTGTCTTCAAAGAATTAGTCTCCAACCCGCAACTGCCAAAGTGGTACAATATATCAGGGTGATGCCTGTGATGTTTATTGTGAAACTTAAATGTAAATACTTACATATATAAATACTGATAGTATAATATATATACAGTTGTAGTCAAAAGTTTACATATCCCATATGTTGGCTACAACAGTCTTCCTCAGGTGATAAATATTATTGTTATTTGAAACACAATCTCTATTTATACATCTCATTGTTAATCGTATTTAATCACAATAAATGCATTTATTAGATTAACTTAGGGCTTAAATCTTAGAAAAAGAGAGGACCCATATCATAATTATTGCATTATTAATTACTTCTAAACACGGTTCAAGAGAGATACCCATAACCTTACTGTCTTTTTCATTCTTAACCACTCAAGTGTCTTAAACAGTAAATTTGAAGCTTACAAGTAATGAATATTCAGACATTCTAATTGTATATTGATGAAATTCAGAAATACACAATAAATCCCTATTATGGTAACTGATAGTTACTTACAGACAACACATAGATACATCTCATACATACCCATATTCAAACATATTTGGAATCCACTTTTGATCTGATTACAATAAATTAGAACTCACGATTTGCCTAATAAATGACATTGTTATAATTATCATTAAATCTCATACATAAACCTTTTATAATCACTTTAATAAGAATACAGTTAAATAAATCTTACATGTAATAGGCTTCATATATCTTCATTGATGTATTTACCTCTTGGATGTCAATGGACTAAGATCCATATTTTCATTCAGACCATGCAGTTCCATTGTTTTCAATGTAGATATCCAATATGCTTCCTTTCTAACAATAGTTTAACCACATTTCCTCCTCTCTCCGGTACTACCACTCTTTCCAAGCCAATACATTTTAAACAAGAAACTGAGTCATGTTTCATCGTTTGGTAGTGTCTGGAAATTGCATAATCCAAATTATTGTTACGAATGGCTGCCTTATGTTCTGCTATTCTGATTTTTAAGTTTCGTTTTGTTTGTCCAATATATGCTAAGCCACATGGGCATTTCAACATATACTGTATATATAACATGAGTGCTATTGCAATTAATAAAACCTTGAATTGTACATTTTTTTTACCTGTATGTGGATGGTTACAATACTTCGTATTTTGAGTATTGGAACAATGTACACATTTACCACACTGGTAGTTTCCATGTATTGTTGTCGTTAGCCAATTGCTACTAGGTGATGATTTGTACATTAAGACAATTCCAGGATCAGAATAAACCTCTTCCTTGCCACAGATTCAAATCTCCCAGCTGCAATTAGCATAAGGAACCTAGCTTGCCTTTAATCCTTGACAGCAACATGTCAAACCAGTATGACAAGGGAGTATACTCAACCTGCAGTGCCTGCAGAGCAAAGTGGAGACTGTTAAGTGTTTTATTATTCCTTACTGCACTTTCAATTATTATTATTTAGGTCTCACATGTGCAGTGTTAAAAGTGACTTAAATAGGAAAAAAACAAACACCAAAAAACTGTGTTTCAGGCCTGGACATGTAATAAGTGGTCATTTATTTAAATCAAAAGCAAATTTAAGGGTGGTAGAATAATGGCATGCATATGGTCTAGTCTTCCCACAAGGTCCTCATTCTTGGCTCCTGGGAGGAGTGTGTATCCTTGTTAGAGTCTGAACCATACTGTAATCATTTAGTGAGGGAGCAAAGGTTACAAATTTCCCTGAGTGGTTAGGGGCGACCAATGAAGTTATTGAGACAAATGTCTTCGTTATACTTCATTGCAACACAAGTAAATGTGACATTCTTCTGCTGGGAAGTGTAGAAGTGAATGTATTAGTTTTAATTGTAAAGTGTTTTATGAAGCTAACCTGCAGGGGTTAGAGTTAGATAATTTGGGAGGTGGAGGTTGAACTGGATCGTTTTTGTGGTGTTTCCATTAATTCTCTGTGTTAACTTCTAATTAAATTTCTGCATAGTACACAGTGCCATCCAGTGGATGAAGATTGTTATTGCAAAACGTATCATCAGTGCAGAAGTCTCTAATGAAAGTCTTTGTGCTTGGGCAGTGATCCGAGATGGCCCCCTGGAAGTCCCCTACAGGTTGAAACAGTTCCACTTCCACTGGGGAGGGAAGAACAGCTTTGGGTCAGAGCACACCGTCAGTGGGAAGTCCTACGTCTCTGAGGTAGGAGCAGAATCTCGGATTGATCCACAGGAAGAAGCTCTGGGTCAGCAGAGAGGTTGCCAAACTAGTGCCAGGCTTAGGTCTATTTAAATACGCCCATATCCTTCCATGTGACATTAAACCACCCATTCAATTGCAACTTCTTTCTCCCAAACATTGTTCTTGTGTCGCATCTACTTGGACCTGAAAACATTGTTTACTAAAGTGGCAATATTTGGGAGAAAGAAGTCATTATTTTATAGGAGGTTGGAATAAGAGTGTCATGAATGACCTTCATGAATAGATTCCAAGTTTTCTGTCCAATCCCTACTTATTTTTATAGCCCCTGAGAATGTGTGTAAATGCAGGACACTTGTCTTTGTGAAAGATAGTGAGTTGAAAAGTGGAAAGCTGTGGAGCCGAACGCTGCATTTCCCTTTTCTCTGGTCTCTTGCAGCTTCATCTGGTTCACTGGAACGCTGCAAAGTACAAGACCATCCAGGAGGCTGCAGCGGCCCCCGATGGCTTGGCTGTCCTCGGCATCTTCATTGAGGTGAGAGAAAGGGGTTGGCGGCATTAGCATTTCCCTGTGGCTTTTGAAAATCAAGTTGACTACACTTTATTCGTTTCAGTACTATGTTCACTGCAATTGACCATTTGCTGTCAAACTAATTTGAAAAGTCTTCAAAGGTACTATGGCATAGAACCGTGCTTTTTATCATGCTGGTCTTTCTTAGTTGTTCCTGCTTTCTTTTCTGGAGAAACTCTTACTAGTTAAAACTCCACTTAAAACATGCAATGCCAGCTGCCTTTACTGAAACTGCAGAACAGGTGAATGATGGGGAATATTTTCTCTGCTACATAAAAGCAACAGTAAGATGTAGCTGACCTTTATTGAAGGTAATTCTTGGAGTTCCAAAGCAGCAATGTCTAGGATTTCAGTTTTTGGTATCTCAGAGCAACTGAAATCAAATCAATTTGGTATGTTCATGAGCTTGCGCTAGAAGAGTCTTTCAGCAGGCCAGTACCTTCATAATTAACATGAGTATTTTTCCAAATCTTCTTTAGATTGGGGATGAGCACCCAGGTTTGCACAAACTAACAGATGCCCTATACATGGTCAAGTTTAAGGTAAGTTTGCTCCTCTTGTTTAATGATTTCCAAAAATCTAAAAAAAAAATCCCTTGTCCAATTTGAGGTATGAACTTGAAAATAATAATGAACTCCTAACCATCCCTTAAACATCGGAATGAGGTTTCATGAACTGCAAACTTAATTAAATGGATTTAATTGTGCTTTAAAACAAACATTCCTTAAATATGGGGAACATAGTATAATATATATTCAGGGAATAGGTATTTGTCCTTCTTTTTGCACGTATGCTAATTATTATTATTTTTTTGGTTATTAGGAAACAAAGGCAGACTTTAAGGGCTTCAACCCCAAGTGTCTCCTCCCCAATAACCTGAGTTACTGGACGTACCCCGGCTCCCTCACCACGCCCCCCCTGCTCGAGAGTGTCACATGGATCGTCCTCAAGGAGCCAATCAGGGTTTCAGAGAAACAGGTGGGCACGTCCAAGCATGCAGACTCAGTCTCCCTACCCCTTTATCAAATAGTATATGACTAAACAAGTGGATATTGATACAGGCTGGCCAATGAGACTGTTGGTGTATAAATCCTGTTTTTTGTTTTTAATTCCTTAAGCTGTGCTGAGATGGTTCGACATGATGGTTCAGCACGATATCCATGCTTGTTGAGGGTATCGTCAGAACAAAACGTAAATAGTTATTTAAACCATAAACACTGCAAAGCTGCCACAATATACAAACAGTGAGTCGTTTATCAGTTGCTGAGGAACGTCTGAATATAGCTTCTGATTTAACACGCGGAGTCTCAATCTGGTGCTCACTTTTAGTGGTCAGTATAGTATAGCTAAAATACCAGCCAATTTACCCCCAACTGGCTAATTTAATAATAAAAGGATCTTAAATGCTGCAGAGTCATTGATTTTACTTTGAAGGTCAATCCTTTATTTCTGAGTGCATGCACTTCTTAAAATATGTATGGGAGTGCATTAATGAATGAGAATTCAGCTGACTTCTTTAAACAGCGGTCTAATATTGTATGTTAAATCAGGCCTGAATCGTTTTATACACTTCATTAACAGCCTGTAGAGGTAAGCTGTTGTAAATGCTGATGGAGAGGGTTTTTCTTTGTGTGAGTATCCAGTCAGTTTTTCTACATTTCATGCTTACTTTCTGAAAGTAGGGAGACAACCTTTGCGTGGATGTTCCAGTTTGATAAATGTCGATAGGAAATGGTGTGCATTTCTCTCAGACAAATTGAGACCATTGAATGGTTTTGCAGTCGTGTTGCCTACAAAAAAAGTAATGTTCACTTTAAAGCATTCTTTTTGTCTTTGGACAGGGCCCAGGTGAATAAACACTCTGTGTTACAAAATACACTTTTTGCTAGTTGCGCAATTGCCTGCTATCTACAAGAAATCAATTTGCTGAGGAGGATTTATGGCAGCTGCAGTGTCTTAAAATAAAGTTGCTGTGGCGGATCACTAATCAAACTGTATGGGAATGTACCACTGAAATCTGAGTTGCTTTTTAAAACTTAAAAAGACTCATTTGAATTTTGTTTTTCTATTTATTAACTATTTTTAGTTCTGCCTAAAAAATAAAACATGGTATATCAAAACTACAATAGTTTCTACAGTAGGGATGTATTGGCTTAGAAGGAAGAAAGACACCCACAAATGCTTTTTTCCTATTCAATTTGATGCATATTATTTTTCTTTCTGCCCCTCAACAGATGGAGAAGTTCCGAAATCTTCTGTTCACAGGTGAAGAGGAGGATCGGCTCTGCATGGTAAATAACTTCCGCCCCCCACAGCCCCTCAAGGGCAGGAAAGTCCGAGCCTCCTTCAAGTAATAAAGCTCTTGGACAGTGACACAGGGACCCCACTGAGACACTGCTCACAGCCCCAGAACCAACAGCACTCTGCATTCTTATCTAATCCAGCCCCAAGCCTCCCATTGCAGCCCTGAGCCTCCTGTGTTTAGCTGCATTTCCAAGAAAAATGATTCCCTTGTACAGCAAAGGAGCCAGTGTGGTCAAGAAGAGAGATGTTTTGGGGGGGATGGGAGTGGGAAGTGGCTCCTAATTCTGGTCCTCGGACCAATACCTATCTAAATTCAGCCAGGTTGTTTTGTTTATTTTTCATCTGTATTGTATCGATGCACACTTTATAAACACAACACTGTTATGTGCAGATGTTACGCACTGAAACCTGAGCAGTGGCGCTGGGAACCATCACATTTATCTAATCTCCAAATCTGGGCTATTTTGTAATTTATTACAGGACATAATTCTCTTCCAAGATATGCAAAATCTGCTTCCCTCTAATCATTGCTTTGAATTTTATACCTTACACAATCCCTCCATTGCAGAACCTGATCACATGCTGTTCTATTTAGTTAATATATCAACAGGCTGATTTTTTTTATGAGCTTTTACTGCTAGTGCATAAGCACTGAATAACCTGTAAGACCAGTTGGCTTCCTTCATGTAATAATTTTCTTTGTTTCATTTGAATGGACACTGAGCATGTCATCAGTGGTTTTGCTTCCTTTCCTCACAATTAGATGACTTTGTTCAAGTTTGTCAAGCAGACATTCAGCGATTGCCTTCAGCAATGAAGGCATTATTTGAAATGTTAGTCTACATTTTAATTTCTTAAAATAATCAGTCGATTATAATAGCCTTAGTAGTTGTAGTCAATGATGCCTACATATACAGAACATTTTGTATCTGGATTTGACATACCACCAGCAATGAATTGACTTTGCATGCACCAGTACTCAGTTGGAATCATTAGTGGCTAAGATTACAGGAAAAAAGTTACAGTGATGGCGGCATGGGTCAAATTCTAGATCTAGGGAGAATTGCCACAAATGACAAAGGGAACATGCTGGAACTAATGGCCTGAAACCATGAATTATTTTCTGTTTCTACTGTCTTGTTGTGCTTGCATTTCACACAGTGGTTTTTAGAATGGTTGATGTTTGAAGGTCAAGAAGTTTAAACTGTATACCAGTCAAAATGTATTGTTTTTCAGGAAATGTTATGTATCAGTAGGTACTGCCATACTGCTAGTGTAAAGAACTAGCAATAATAATTCATTCTCTATGTGCAATGCAATGCGAGTATGTGTAATCTTCTATATACGTTAATGGTTTATAAGCAGCATGATGCAATTATAGCTAGAAGTGGGTCAAAGAATTCCCAGCTGTCACTGATCAACTTGTTCATTTATGCAAGTGTCTTAAGTGCAAGATTGGGTTTGACATAAAACTGTTTTATGGAAAGGTGTGAATGTATTTAACTATGAAATTGAATTGTTTTATTCTTGAAATCCAATTCTAATAAAGTTATTGAGTGAGTGAGAGCTTTGCCTATGCATTCCGTTTCATTTTATGTACAATCCTTAAAATTCATGTGTGGTTTATCAGCAGTGTAATTATGTGTGGATTTATACTATCTATATATATATATATATATATATATATATATATATATATATATATATATATATATATATATATCTATATATATATATCTACTGGTAAGATGATCCTCTAACAATTGTATTATTATATAATAAAAGTACAGCTACTTCTTTTATGAGTTGTGTTGATAATTGTTGTGCATTGCCCACCTCAGCTGTCATGCAAGACGTTGGAATACATTGATCTATCCAAAATGTAAAATGTTAATTCTACAAAGTGTCTAATGCTAGCAAACTACCACGATTAACAGACAGGTATATGTAACTGTAATGTCATCAATGTCAACCCTAATCTAACCACGGTTCTTGAAAGAGCATAGCCAAAATTGCAGGAATAAAGACAGCACTGAGATGTGCAGAGTTGCTGGTGAATGCTTTTAATTGGATCGTTTTAGTTTTATTTTTCACTCTTTGCTGCTAGTGATTAAAAATCAACAAGAGTGTATGTGGTGGGGGCATCATCCCCAACTAATCTCGGTTTCTTTCTACTTATTATATTATCCGATAGATTAGCAACCGGCTTTATTATAATTTAGCATGCAAACCACTCATTGAGTGATCTAGAAGGGGGGTACTGATGCAACATGGTTTGGGTTTCTATGTATACTCAGGTGTAAATATTTCACTTGGAATTAAACCTGACTAGATCTTGATTCGGGGGCTCTGTCACATCAAGGGTCTTTTGAAATCCTTATTCCAGATCATTGAATACAGAACCTGCAAGAGGTGATTAATCTCCTTAAAGGCTTGTTCCAGAAACAAGCTAACGAAGACGAAGAGGTGCCAGCGAAGCTGCATCTCTTGTCTTAATCATGTCCCATTTATGTCATGTGGGCTATTAATACCTGGTTCTAGATCATTTTAGTAGCACTCAGGACCAGAGTTGCTTCCTATTGAGGACAAACTTTTAGAGCATGTGAAGCAGGGGGATTGGTTTGGCCAAACACTGCCAAAAATGCTTTTCTTATTTAGAAAAGGTTTTCTCAAATGATATTAAAGCGACAACTTTATATTATTTGAGAAAATTATTTTAAATTAAAATGAACATTCAAAATAAATTGGCAGTATATTCTGACTCTCATTTACACTGTATTTGATTGGCTTCAGGGATCATTGAAAAGCTAAAATGAATCTCATACTAAACATTACTTCTCTGATTATAAGCAACATACACACTGATTACCTTTGTGTGTGTATTGTAGAATGTGAGTTATTCAGCAGATGGCAAGGCACAAAGGTATGTTTTATAGAATCATTTCCATACTATAGGTAAATTTGTGTTCTGCCTTATAATGAAAATACTAGGCTAGAGTAATGGCATTAGGGGACACTTGCCTTATAACCGGTTCCATGGTATAGAGGGACACCTTATAACGAGGGAGCCCTGTATGTTAAAAGCAGTATTAAAATGTGCATCTCTCAACCTCAACTGGGTAGCCAGGTGGTGCAGTTTATCCACTACTGTAGCTTTCCACCTGTGCCATAAAGACCAGCATTTGGATATTGAAATGAATTCCCCAAAACTGGTTGAAGTCCACGTGATCCAGCTTGCAAACTGCCTGTGTGCTATCCATGATCTGCCAATCCAGCACAAAAATACAGAAAACCCACAGCCTGAAAATAATCACCACATTCATAATGAGCCCAAATAAGATAAAAGGAAAGTGTACTGGGTAATCTCGCTTGAAGTGAAAGTGCTTTGGCTAAGGGCTCAGTTCCTCCTGGTACAGTTATGTTAAACACGTGAGTCTCTGAAGAAGAGAACTGCTCTCATCCATTTCAACAACTTAATCCTATTTCAGATTCCAATGAGCAGATTCAGTCTGTTGTGAACATGGAACACAGAATACAGTACAGAGGATTTTGATTGCAAAATGAAACTGCATTCCCTTTTGTGAGCGTGTGAAGTCCACTACACTACAATCATGAATACGAGTGAGTTATCTCAAGCTAATGGTATAATAATAGTGTCATTAACTTGTCTGGCATGAATGTCTGTTTTGATTGAATTGCATATCAGTCTTCATTCTAAAGTGGGGTTCATTATTTTATTTTTACATGTTGAAGACTGTTATATTTTTTTAAATGCAGGTTTTACTTTCTGAGTAATAACAATGGCTTGAGGATTTCATATATAACCCCCTGCTGCTGTAAATGTAAAGCAGCGAGGTTTTATGGCTCAATCAGTAGCATGGTGGAATGCAGGCTCCAATAAGGGAGGTAGCTTGTGTTCCTGCTTCTTACTTATAAATTAGAGATCAAATAGTCATGGAAGGAACTTAAAAACAGGTTCCAAGGGACTGATCACGTAAATTCCGTGCTAGTGTCGCCACCTTGTGGGGCAAATATGTAACAAATCGGATTATATCTCATCACACTGCACAACCAATTTTGATGTACTGTGATAGGCGCAGATACTGTAGCAGTTAGCGTGGGTTAATATTTTGATGCTAAAAATGTACTGTTCTGAAAAATCAATACAATTTGAACCTACAGTATATGCAGCCAACCAACTTATGTTTTGCTCAATATAAAGGATTTGGATACAGGTTTCCCATTATGCAGTGTTAGATGCAGCTCGTCGTGCTATATTTTTAGAATGTGTTTAATAATCCCACATAAAATCGTAGTGTGCTTTAGTATAGTTAGTGTTTAGTATTGTAAGGCAATAGAAGGCAATAGTCTTCTATAAATTAGTACTAATATCTGCATTATTCCAACGACAATAAAATATATAGTTATCAAATTACTTTGCTTTTTAATTACCTAGCACCATTTGTGATGGCTCAGCACCAACCGGAGAACGGTGCTGAGCCATCAATAATGGTGTTAGGTAATTAAAAAGCAAAGTGATTTGAAAATGATGTATTTTATTGTCGTAGGAATAATGCAAATTGTATGGATAAAATGAGCAGCCCGTGACACTCACTGCACGCCTCTTTCTCTTTCTGGACCAGACTCAACATTCCCACTCAAAGCTCTGGCATGGCAGTCATTTAATGAATAAGCACCTAGTGATTTGGGGAACATACGCACTACTCTGCATCGGGTTTTGCATACAGCCAAAGAAGACGGCCCGTGAGGAGTGGGGTGCAAAGTCTACACTCCTTTTCTAAACTGCAAGCTTTCACGGTCAGTGCTGACAGGTGTTTGTTGATGTCAGAGCAAAGCCTATTTGATGGCATTCCCGACCACCTTTATTCCAGAACGGTTGACGAGGGGCAAACATTTGCTAAGTGGAGATTGAGCGCAATGCAGCCTTGTCGATAACCATGTGAATAACAACCGCACTAAGAGGAGTGTTTACTTGCCAAATAACTTTGTTTAAAGCCAACGAACGTGGAGGTATTCAACAACAAAGCCCTCGTGATCAGTGTGGATGCATGAACTGTGGTATAGCGTACCATCTCTTGAATGAATACCCAGGCTGTTGTTACAGGTGGTGAGGGCAGGACTGTGTGGTCCTCATGCAGATTGGCCAGTCATATATCTTCTAGTTCTGGGGAGTTTCTTTTAGATTTTAGTGCTGTAGTTTCATGCCAGTTTCTAAGGTAACTGAATGTGCTTAGTGGCAAGCCAATTGCAGGTTTTCACCCATGACTTCAAAACTCTCAATCAGAATTAAAACTTAATTAAGACTAATTAGTACACTGAAGAAAGCACTATCCTAAATATTTGTCTACTTCTCTACTAGAATATGCTATATTTAGACATATTTAGTGTTTCTTATGTTGGTATTCAGTTAGTTCCCTGCAAAGCTACATATACATATTGTGGTGTTCAATTTAGAAATACTAAAAGTGACTTAAATTCAGTGACAGACATTATAATTATCTAAACTTGCCTGTGAAATACTAATTAAAGTGCAGTTACACCGTTATTGTCCCACTGTTCTTTACCTGACTAACCTATATTCTCTTAAAATAAATCCATACATTATTTGTTCTTATTATTGTATGGACTCTACATGATGTCTAGCTGTCTGCGAGCCAATACATGTAGGTTAAAATACATTTCTTTTGACATACTAGGTGATCAGAGCTCAGCAAGTTGTAAAAGTATTCACAGCAGGACAGTCTGACATTTAGAACCAGGAGATCCAGCACAACAAACACATTGACTATAGGGGGCGCCACCGTAACATTTTAGTTCCAGTTGAACGGCATCATACAGGCCTGTTTTGGACACGTCATGGATTAGTGGCATGACCTATTGCCACTCTTGTATCTGAGCCAGCCATATTACAGATGCTGTCTCATATGTTGATGCTAACAATACCTTGCTGATTACTTTTTTTTTTCTTGTGAAACTTCATTAGTAAATTATTAATCATGAAAATGTACCAGTTGGTGTGGGTACCTATTAACAGATAGGGCATTAAGTTTTGCTCAGTACAAACTGAAGGAATAAGAACACAGGTTACACTTGAATAAATAAAGCACAAAAACCCAACTGCCATTATAATTGTTAGTGTGCTGAGGGTTTGATTTAGTTGTTAAGTGTAACAATAAGGAATACAAACCCCGAACTCCACAACCACGAGTCATTTATTAATATTACAGCAGCATATTTAATTATATATTCTGTAATATAGCAGTGTGGAGTAGTGGTTAGGACTCTGGACCAGATGGGGGACACTGCTGCTGTACCCTTGAGCAAGGTACTTTACCTAGATTGCTCCAGTAAAAACCCAACTGTATAAATGGGTAATTGTATGTAAAAATAATGTGTAAAAAAATAATGTAATTGTATGTAAAAGTAATGTGTATTGTTTACATAATGTCCAACCATATTATGTGCATAATGTCCAACCATATTATGTGCATAATGTCCAACCATTTTCAATTTACCTTTGGACATCCTGACATGTAGCTAGATGAGTAATAGGATTTGGACCATTAGAATTGTGCTTGTGAAGCACTTTATTCCTCTACAGGGATAAACAGAGGTACTATAATTAATTTGTTTTGTCTTGTCAAGTTAAGCTGTCATTACCAAGGAAAACAAATGATCGGATGTACTAGTTAAACAGAGACTGAACCTGTGATGTTTGCAATGTGACATTGATGGCTCTGCTGGTATCCAATAACTGACTAGACTGCAGGACTGCATTACCGGTTCCCAGGCCATTTCTGCGGATAAAGTCTTTTCTGTAAGAACTGTGGAAAAAAGAGAAGATTGCACTTTTCAGCTTGAAAAAAGCATTTGGTAAAGTGAAAGTATTGAATAGCACAGGGAAGCACGGTAAAACGTAAAACACACGTTCAACCAAACAAATAAAGCAGCTAACCAGTTAGCACTTGGAACGAATTCTCGTTTATGAGACTATATGTCGAGATTTTGCTAAGGTAGGGTAATTAGGCAACATCAGAAATGTGTTGATTTTACAGAAAACTGAGGTCAACACGACTGTAAACCATGGCAAAGATGTGCTTTAAATGCTAAGTTAAGGTGACAGACGCATTAAGCCATCTTATAGAAGAGCATTATATCTTTTTTTTTTTAATCTACCTTTATCTTAATTATTGCATGTTCACTTACGCTATAATATTTTACTTTTGAACTTATCACGCCAGATCGGATGTCTGGTTTGCAATACTTTCTTGCAAAAGTTCTGTAAACACACGGTTACATTTGGTCCAAAGAAATGAATAACATTTTATATCTGACGCTCTGTTTGCAACCAATCGCAGAGAAAGGACCAACAGAGCGTTCTATATCACCCAATCAGGGTAGAGTCGGTGGGTGGTGCTTTTTGGTGTGTCTCAAATTGTGACAGAGAGGAAGTGGTTCAATAAAAAATAGTACGAGTCGCAGACGTGGATGTAAAAGCAGGTAATAGACGGACGTGGATGTAAAAGCAGGTAGGGAAGGTTTTAATTACATGAAATAAGAAAGAATAAGGGGTTAAAAAATCAGTTATGAACGTTTATGAAACTACAAAGGTTGTATTTAGATAACTCATTCTATATAACATATTATTCTACATGTTGGAACTTATAAAGTGTGCTACATTCTTTTAGACCGTGTACCATTCAGTGGTGTCAAATCAGATTAGCAATCGATCATTTAGCTGTCCGGATGTACGGTATTGGTACTAGCTGATCAAAAACTTAAATAATTGTGTTCTTCAATTCGTCCAAAAACAATGAACAATTAATATAAAAGCCTCTAAATCTCGTCATAGCTTTACTGTGCAAGCATTTTGCGGGGGAATAAAATAATTTAATGTATAAAAACGGGGTGCTAAACTAATTTATTTTTAATATTTGCTCATTTGTTCAATTTTTATGGAGAGTCTGCTATTGATTACATGGTGAAGGATTTGCATTGAATAGAAGTTCATCAGTAAAACATTTGCATTTGCTTAAGGGAGATTTGAGCAAAATACAATGCTTTCTACTTGTGCCTGAAGGGCTAGTAACCTTACAGCTGCCAGACCTAGGTTAATCATTCATATATATATATATATATATATATATATATATATATATATATATATATATAATCTTGAGGAGCCATTTTTTCTTTTTCTTTTAGGTCTGCTGATATAAAAGAAACCAAACTCTTGAAGAAATTCACTCTGCTGTCAGCACAGTCGACATTTCGAAGATGTCAAGCACTGTGTCGTGCTGGATTTTGCACCGTGTAAAGAATGAAGTTGTTTGCATGCGAGGCCAGCACAGACTGTACTCCAGGTGTCTCAGCCCAAACCACAGCAGTAGTAATGTGAAACGGAAGAGAATGAAGCTGCTGAGCTCTCCGTCGCAGACCGGTCTCAGCAGGACCGATAACAGCATCTTTAGCGTGCTAAAGTTATTCAGACACTCGTCCACAGAAGAGGAGCTTCAGTTCCAGCTCACTCCAGTGCAGATCAACAGGATTCTCCGAGCCAATGAGCAGTCGGTCAAGATCCCAGAATTTGACGGCAAGAACCTCAACCCGGTGCTCAAGTTCGAGAGCAACCAGCTTCCGGCCAACTCCCCAAACGAAGACCGCAGGAGCACAGCCACCTGCCTGCAGACCAAAGGAATGTTGTTTGGAGTGTTTGACGGGCATGCAGGGTATGCCTGCGCCCAAGCAGTGAGCGAGCGGCTCTTTTATTACATCTCTGTGGCCCTCATGTCTCAGAAGAATCTGGAGGAGATTGAATTCGCCATGGAGCACATGAAACCAGTGCTGCCCATCCTGCAGTGGTACAAGCCCACTAACGATTACATCTACAGGGAGTCTGCTTCTCTCTACTTGGACCACCTTCGGGTTTTCTGGCAGGAGCTGATAGACCATGACAATGCAGAGGGCATGAGCACGGGTGATTCCCTGGCTTATGCCTTCAAGAGACTGGACTCTGATATCTCCCTGGAAGCCCAGGTTCCCCTGGACAACGACATCATGAGGAACATGGCTATTCAGGTGGCGTTTGCTGGCTCCACAGCCTGCGTGGCCCATGTGGACAATATTGACTTACACGTGGCCAACTCGGGGGACTGTCGGGCGATCCTGGGGGTGCAGGAAGAGGACGGGAGTTGGTCTTCTTTGCCTCTCACACATGATCACAATGCACTCAACCCATCAGAGCTGGCACGAGTCAGATCGGAACACCCTAAATCAGAGGAAAACACAGTTGTAACCGGGGACAGATTACTGGGTCTCCTGATGCCTCTTCGGGCTTTCGGGGATGTATGCTTCAAATGGAGCAAGGAGCTTCAGCAGAGCATCTTAGAAAATGGTTTTGACTTGGAAACCCTTGACATCTACCACTACGCCCCACCTAACTACCTCACTCCGCCCTACTTGAATGTGGACCCAGAGCTGACCTACCACAAGCTCAGACCCCAGGATAAGTTCCTCATCCTGGCTACTGATGGTCTTTGGGACATGCTGAGCAATGATGAAGCAGTAAGACTGGTGGCAGAGCATTTAACCGGCATCCACTTAGAGGAGCCTGTGGCTGCCAGTGAGAGGCAGGTGAAGCTTGGGCAGATGCACAGCCTGTTGCTGAAGCGGAGAGCCAGGGCAATGCCCTCACGCGATCCTAACGTGGCCACACACCTGATCCGCCACTCCATCGGTACCAACGAGTACGGGGAGATTGAGCAAGTGCAGCTGGCTGCCATGATGAGCCTCCCTGAGGACCTGACCAGGATGTACCGGGATGACATCACCGTCACTGTGGTCTATTTCAACTCAGACCTAATCAAAGCACACTATAAGGAGAACAATTTACGTTTCCTGTAGCACACTGCAAAGATGTGTTCCTGAGTTGACTGTGGACTGCAATATAATACGTATTAACTGCCCCTATTAACAGGGATTTGAAAAAATGAAGACAAGTTTGAGTGTAAGTCAGGATGGGGAGAATTTATCCATTCAAAGATTATGACATTTATCAAAACAACAACAACAACAACAAAAACATCCCTGGTACCTTTTGTAAAATGGATCGTCCTATTAAGGTCACTTTCTCTTTAAATTTTGTTTAACATGACAGTAGTTTCTCTGGCTTTTGATTTTAGTAAATAGTCTCACTATGACACAGCCCCTGTAGGCCTACACCCATTATTGTTCTTGTTTTGATGTTTGTTTTTATTTTGGGTAATGTTTTGTTGATTTTCAGTCACGTTGTTTCCCAGGGAATATTTTGGGGTTGTCAGTGATTTATCACAGTCGCTGTCACCTTGCTAAAGGCAGTGTTATCTGTAAGTATACAGTGGCCAGCCCCTTTGCTCTTGTTGCTGTGCATACTCCAGTTCTGGCCTGTACGGTTTCCTCACTACATCCTGTATTCACTCTTTTTCATTTTTGTGCATCTAGATTGAGACCTTTTTAAAGTGCCACCGTTCTCAGCAGCTGTCTTTTTCCTTGCCCTTTTAAAAGTTGCTTCAGATCTACAGTTTCTGTCATTTTCTTCTGAGACGTTTGTCATTCTTTAAGATTAATTACTTACACTGGAACTTGATTAGACAAACCTTAAAGAGAAAAAGCTCTGTTCTTGCAACTTAGGTGCACAGTAAAATCTGCTGTTGGTTGAATTGCAATGCAATGGGAGTGTCATTTCGATTCTTGTTAAAGATATCTTGACTCTCCAGTCATTGATTCTTGGATACAGATGCTAGTAATAATCATTCTTTTAGAGGCCAAAAAAAACCCTGATTGTGCCAATCTTGCACTGATTTAACAGTTTGCAATGTGCAGCTCCTTCACAGAAGACACTGTATCTGTTAAAAGTTTCTTTGTATTGTAGCTTAAGAACTTTCCAGCTCTTTATGTTGTGTCCAGCATTTCAGCCATTTTGTTTGATTCTGTAAAATTGTTAATTGAGTATTATAATAAATATATGGTATTCACAATGTTGTGTGAATTGTGTATATATACTGTGTTTTATAAATGGTTTAAACTAATGCTCATGTTTGTTTTGTGTTCTCTTCAAATATCTGGCAAGACATAAGTAAACCTGTTTCAGTAATTTGCCGCTTGGCGGAGCTGTTGTCAAGGAAATGCTGTCAGTATAATAAAATAAATCTCAGCAGTGACACATTCTGTTATAGATCTGTAGGGTTATAGATACGTCATTTCAATACCACCCAATACAGAGTTATGTGTGAGATATCAGGTGGGATATCCGAATGTCAAATTCAAATAGTCTTTACTCCAAAGTGCAAATTGCATCGATTTTCGGCACCGGGAAATTCATATGTAGTAACAAATACGTCACACTTAAATTAACTACAGACAAATTGAGCAATAGTATACTGAATACAAAAGAAAGAACTACAAGTAAATGAAATAACAAAAACACAAAGCTTTGTGGGAAAACAAATACAAAAATGTCAAATGCTAAAGTGAATGTGCTCCATTGCTTATTTTTAAATGGACATTTTATGGTTTTGGGGTCGGCTGCTTGTAATATTTGTGTAACCTTTGGCAGCAGCGTCCTATGGAGGCACTGCTGTGAGTTATTTTACGGTTTTCCATTTTTGCAGACTGTTGTAACTGAAGAGCCGCATTGATTGTTTGTGTAGCTGGCAAGGTTTTTCCATTTTTGCGTCTGCTTGGATCAGCGGAACACTAAACCTAACTTCACCTGTGCCTAAAGCTTCGCTACTGCAGCCTGGTATTTCCATTGTTTTATTTTAGGGTCTCATGAAAAATAAATAAGCATGACGTATTTGTTTTCCAAGGGTTTGGCATCAGCAGCACTCAATAAATGCTGTGTGTGACCGTTTTTCATATTGTTTTGTTGAGTCAAACCTATCTCACTTCTTAGAGTTACATTAAACCTTATATTGGCTATCGATTTCTGCATCTGCGAAAAAGGGCTGCTTTAAATAGCATCTGGGAGCCTCTGAAAACACAGGACATTGGAGCATGTAGGTCGTTAATGACACCAAACCATCACGTCATGAATCCTGTAACATAAAATGCATTATGCATTATTAGGACGTTGCAAAAACAGGCAATGACATTTAATCAATTTTATTCAGTAGAAAAAAAAAAATAGAATTCATGTCTGAGTGAATTTTAAAATTACAACACAATTGTTGTCTTATTGGCACCATTCATTTCTGGTATAACAAAAAATAAAGCACCCAGACCAATTAGAACCGTAAGACAGTGCACTCAACAGCTTACGAGAACAGTCCCTACAGCTGTCGATTCTGTATGTTTGAGTGAGGATTCATTTTTCATTTTGAATATGGTCCCTCCAGTCCAGGACTATGTTCCTATCATGTGATTTAACTGACCCACATAAACCTTCAAACCGTCCTAAAGCAGATACATATTTAATTATACCTATTACATGTGGAATGGCCCTTCAGGTCCAGAATTGCTCTTCCATGATTCAGACACTAATCCCATAAATATACTTTTCCTTTTTTATTTATGCTGTGCTTTCTCTTTCAGAAGTGTATTCATGCATGCTCCACTTGGACATCGCTGTGCACAGTACTGAAAAGATTCAAAGCATGGCAACGTTTGCTTAAAGGTACTGCTAATGCATTTCCCAGTCTTTAATAATGTAGCAGTACCAGAAGCAGACTTATTATAATTGTTAGAAATATAATAATATTGTCTGGCTAGCTGAATAAAAACAACTACATGAATACTGAAATACGCTGTTTTTAATTATAGGAATACCAACACTGGGCTGCCATAATAAAAGTGCCCTGGGTTGGAATGTGATAGAATCGGTGGCTAAATGCCACAAAATGTAAGGTACTGTAGTACCATGAAGTACCATTCCTTAGCACACTGTCTTGAGGGTATCAGAGTAGGTTATGGTGACGTTGGCATGGGAAGTCCTGCTCTTAGTAAGACAAAGGCGTATTTTCAGAGATGCTTTTGCAAATTTGGTAACACTTAGCATTCACTTTTTTTTTTTTTTAACATGAGATTAGACCACATGCTGTAGATATAGTTCTCAGTGATCTACTTTTTCACTGTGCCTTATTGGCTGAGCTATTGAAGGCAATATCTTGGAGCCACTTGTTCAATTTAGCTGCATATTACCTTGGACATTTGTTGCTGTTTTTGGTGTTTTTTTTTAAATGCAAATAGTGATAGTGTTTGGCAATTTGCTGTATCAGAATAATGAAGAAATTGAATTGAACATCTTTATACAGCACACAGCAGTTCTTTCAAGACAACTTCACATTGATCAATGTTTAAACTGTATTTAAGAAAACAGCAAACAAATGAAAAAAGTAAAAAGTACACTTACATTCTGAATACAGTAATTACGTGCCCTTTCTCTTGAAAAACATAAACAGCGTAGATTACTTCATATTTTTCTTGCTTTTCTCAATGCACGCTGTTTCAGTCTTGTTACCTGAGTCACGCCTGTTGCCATGGTTGCAGTTTGGGTGAAGATGGCAACTGTTGCATATGTCACACATGATTTGCAATACAATAGGTTATCTATGAATCAGCTTTATCTTTGAATGAGCCTACCAAGGTCTTCGTTTTCACTGAGAGAATAACACATCCACACTCGAGAAAGTTCAGTGTCAGTCACTACCGAGATCGTTTTATCCGGGTAGATTTTGTAAAAGTGATCGTTCTATAGGGCTAATTTCCAAAAATCAGTTCTTGCTACTTGGATCGTTAAAAAAGGGGGTTTGTATCAGAAGGGTTTGTTATAGTAAAAACATATATATATATATATATATATATATATATATATATATATATATATATATATATATATATATATATATATAAACGAGAGATGAAAAGAATACAAACCCTTTCAATATGAAGTTGAAGAATACATTGGTAGTTACTAGACTGAATCACTTCCATATTAAACAGGTCCAAATATAATACAGTGAATCACTTACATATCAGAATTGTGTGTGTAACTCATAGAGCTGCTGCATAACTTTTCAATTCTAAAATTCCAATTGACTTGATCAGTGTGATACCAGTTGCCATGGTGCGCTGTATCCTTGGTTACAAACAAATATCAAAATACTTTGAGAGCTCCAAGAACGTTATTCCACGAACGGGTGGGTTTCTTACGGCCCTCATCATGAGTGAAATAAACACAGCACTCCAAATATGTTCATGGAGTATTCTGTTTATATAACAAGTACAATTTATGGAAAGAAAGCCTGTTTAAACCTAAATTAAACAACTGAATTCGGGCGAATCACTTCCCTTCGATGAAGCGCACCGCCTCTGCAGCTGCTTTGAAAGCTATGTGTCATTCTGTCATTGGATTTGATAGATTCCAAATTGATATCTTGTAAATAAATAAATAAATAAATAAATAAGAAAGTTATTCTGTTGCATTGAATATGAAAAACACTTGCTGTAAAGTAAAAGGAATCCAGTTACTACCTGCCGCAGTCAGAGCTTATAAATGACATCATGCTCTATTAATGTAGAAAAGTCAGTTGCTTTTAAATAAGAAGCACAAATCGGTGGGCTGTCACCACACACAAAAACAGAAGTGATATATTCACAGACATACAAATTCTAAAACCCCATCCATGTTGTCTGTATGAAGTGTCTTCGTCATGAAACTGTTTCTGTTTCAGTAAAAGTGAGAAATTAACATTCATGGTCATGTCTCTGTTCCAGAAAAGAGAGCTGGCACTTTCAGATGTGTATCAACACATTTGGTCTGGTTCAAATGAGTTTTTAAAGACAGTGAAAGTAAATGGGTCCACTGCAGTAACCTTGCATGGGAGATTAATCCACCTTTTAGCTCACTGGTCATTACTCTCCTTCCTTTTGATACAGTAGCCTCTTTTTTCTGACTTGCTCTATATTCTATGGCTCTCAGCCTACCACAGTATTTTCTTCTATATATCTAATTATATGGCCATGTTTCTCATGACAATTCCCATACAATAATAAATTAAGCCTTTCCGGAGACGAGTAAGTTGAGCAGTTCGTCAGCCATGCCTGTTGTTCCTTATGTGACCGCTCATCTATCTCAAAAATTATGGGAAGGTGTGAGGGGATGGGTGAATAGGGTTGCAAAAATAGCTTTTGATTCTGAGCATAGGCGATTGTTTCCTTGCATAGGAACTAATCCCATTGTGTTTATGTAGAATAATGCAGGCCCTTTGGGAATCCCCTGCCTAACTAATGGGAGTCATGTGACCGGCCTCTAGGCTAAACTTACATTAGCTCAGCTAGCTGACTGACTGCACAGGTGGCATTTACAGTAACATGAGTTATTAGTTACCAAAGTAAACTGATCAAGGTGTCTGCTAAATAAACTAATAATAATAAACAACGGAGTTGTCTACTTGTGTCTGCCAATGCAGCGATGACCAAGTGTTTAATAAAAAATAAAAAAAAAGCCCAGTGGAGTCTAGCTAGTTTTTAATAGCCCATCAGTCAGTGCTACTTAACTGGATGAAACAAGGTCATTAGTTTAAACAGACAGCCTAGGAAACCTAGCTTAAGAAACCCTTAGTAAAAACCAACCCCAGAGCATTTTCAGCAATGGCAACACAATGGGTATGGAAGAAATATTGCAGTGATACTGATGCAATAGCATGCTGGTAATGATGTGGCACCATGATACTGGCTTACATTACCAGTGTGTTGAGACATACCATATTTCAGTATTACTGCTGCTGTACCATTCTACTGTAGCAATGGCTTATTCCATTGTAGCTGTGATACAATTACCCCTCATATAGAACAAATGCATTATCACTGTACAAAGAGAGATTTCAAGGATGCCGTCTGTCCCTATGAAAGTGCTGTTTTTAACGTTATTTTAAAGATGGGAATTTTTTTTTTAGCATGATATGTTATATAATAATAAAAGTTATAGGCTTCTGCCACAGGACCCTGCAGTGTGACTGATAATCAGTCTGTTTATCTTCCAGATCACTTGCTAGAACTGTTTAATGTTTCCATTAAGAACTACACTCAGTGGCAGATGGCTAGATCTAAAGTTAAACATGAACTTCAGGAATTGAGATAAAATATTTTCCGTCGCTTTTCATATAAAATGTCAGGCTCAGCTGCAACGCGTCTCGTGCTATCTCTGAACCATGGCCATCAACACGTTGAAGGGAGCTAAATTCAGCAGGGTGTCACCCATGTGGTCGGGGGCCATCAAAAGTTTCCAGGTCTACAGGTCAAAAATAGTAAGCACTCTCTTTTAATAATCAAAGATCGTCTATAAAAAGAAGCCATTGACCTATGGTTGCGGCCACGTCACACTGTCGTGTGGGATTTATTTCTGTACCCGTGTTGACAGCATCACTTAACTCCTCACCAGTCACTGCTCCACAGGTCATGCCCGTATGTCTATCTGATGTATGAATGCAGGGTATTCGGAACATATTGGCACACGGTTTAATCATTACTGTGTAGGGCACTGAGGAGATGGTATTAATAAATATTGCCACTTAAGCATTCTATTTTAAACCAAAGTGTTTATAATTAGCACAGCTTACAAGGTGAGTTTTATAATTTAGTATTCTAATTTTCTATGCATACTCTATCCTCCATCAGGGACAAGTGAATACCATTATAACAACTGGTGGTAAATTGTTGCCCACTGAGACTCTTGCTTAAATATCTTCAATAGATAATCGTACCCACTAGCGCAATGGTGCTACACATAATATTTGTTTTCTACTACAATGCTGCAATTCTGCAATAGTGACTGCAAAGATCGGTTACAAATTGAATGAGAACCCACGCTTGGTTTTGTTTTACAATGGGGGGTGGGCGTTTATTTAAAGAGAGAACTGGGATTTAAATCATTGGTGTAACTGCATGTTGCTTGCCCAGCCCGAAACAGTGCTGCACTCATTAGGGAGTTGTTATTATTATTATTATTATTATTATTATTATTATTATTATTATTATTATTATTGTGTCTAATTTGTGTTGCAGATATAGTAATCCAGAATCATTGTGCAGGTATAAAAAGGACAATTGGTCTGACCCCAACAAACCCATAAGCAGGTTGCACAGTTGAAACAAGGTATTTTTCCTCCCTTAAAGTACAGGGTGATTAGAAAGTAAGTTTACCACTTCAATGCATCTCTGGACGAACATCCGCTCAGGTTTCTCAGCTGTTCTTTTTAGAAAGGCTTTTGGCGCTGTAACCCTTATCCAAGTTTCCAGAGAATGTGTTTGATAAGGGGCTGTGTGAGTACTTATTCTGCAGCTCCGCTAGTGTGAGAATACAGCGACAGCCAGTGCCAGACTATAGAAAGAGCAACACCTCTAAATGTATAACAGTGATGACACCAGGTCACAGAGTTAATTAAAACATTTGTAAACGCATGTCCTGCAGCTATTATAGGAAATTCCTGCACCCCGGCTGGTAAAAACATGCAGTAGGGCCCCTTTATCAGCACCTGTCTACACGCCCTGGTGAAGGGCATGTTCTTCAGGTATACCCTGGTTCCCTTAATTACTCTGGAAGACCAAACGAGTGCTGCACTTTACTTAAGCATCATGTGGATCAAGTGCTGATGATAGTGAATACCGGTGGCCTGACCTGATATTAAATACAGGTCCCAATAAAGTGTCCAGGCATTATATGTGGCTCAGTAATCCAAAACATGTTTCTTATCAGAGCTGTACATTGAAAATCAGTTCCTTCCTCTGGCACTGTAGTACAACAATCTAGCTAAAATACACTACTGTCTGATACAGCCTGTCTATATCTTGGTATGCATATGTTATATGTGACTGCTCTTGCAGGATTGTACACCTTTGCAAACCTTCTAGCAATTTAGCATGACTGTCTGTAATGCATAGTTTCTTTCTTGGTGGGTGATGTATATAACCTGACCAGCGTTTACAATAACTGCCAACTTAAAATGAAAGATCAGCCCAAAATGTTGGGGCTGGATATAGACTCTCTGTGCTCAATGCACTGTAATGCTGTAGAGGCGAGAGGTGAAATGAAAATAGAGCCTGTATATTGCTAGAGACACAGGCTCCGTTTTCCAGTTGTGGGTGTTTATATAAGGTTTGAAACTGGTAATGTCTATGGAAAAAGCCATTGAGATATTTTATAAACTGCATATTTATCATGTGTTGAGTGTTTTTATTAGAGTTATGTTAATGCTGTATATTTGGAGTCCATACAGGCTACTGCAATAAAGAAGAAAAAAATGAAAGAAGAAAAAGAAAACAGTACACCAGTAAAAGCAAGTACTGGTCAAATGTTAAAGCTTTAATTGGTTAATCCTATCCACACATGCTGTGCATGTAGTGTATGTTGGACTTTGCAGCTGCTGTTATTTCACAGGCCAGATCAGAAGGCACAGGGGATGGCTCCAGGGGATGGTTCCAGGTGTAAGCACAGGGCATGGCTCCAGGGGAAGGCACAGGGCATGGCTCCAGGAGAAGGCACAGGGGATGGCTCCAGGGGGTGGCACAGGGGAGGGCTCCAGGGCTGTGGATGATGTGTGCTGTCTCTGATGTAACTGATGTGGTTCTCTACTAGCATCTGTGAGATGTGTAGGTTTGATACAAAGGTCTCTGATGAGTAAAAATGAGGGGAGGTGAGGTGTTTACTGAGGGCCTGTCTGAGCAAAGCAAAAAAAAATACTACAGTATATTAAAACTGGAGGAGTTTGAAATGAGCTGTTATCATAGGGTCACATTATCAATAAAGGGTACCCCTAGGAATTCTATTTTGTTATAGCTTTAATCTGTTGGCTGGTCTTTGGAATATATATTCCACTGATCAACATTTAGAATTATATCTATAATTCCATCTATTGATTTCACTGTTCAGCTCCATACACCATTTAGCCTTAACAATAAGTTAAAATATACTGCATTATAACAATGACATTTTTTGTTTTAAAATAATGAACAGATTCATTTACTTTAGGTCTGAAAATGTCATTTTGAAAACAGCGATAAAATATTTGATTAAAATAACAGAATAATACAATTGAAATAAAACAAAAAATGTTAAATGATAAAGTCCTACTTTAATTACACAAAACCCCCTTGCAATTGCCCCCAGTCCTCCGACTCTTCATTAGGATCTCTCAACGAGCTCTAGATATCAACCGAAGGCTGACAGAGATGCCAGTATTTAATTCACTGTGATTTATTGGTTTAAGGAGAGAAAAACGCATCTCGCTCTCAACACACTTATTTTTTTTATAGTCTTTCCTATACATGCTGAGCTGTTCATTTTGTTCTAGGAAAAAAATAACCCCACAAATAACCTCAGTGATGGAGACATAGTGCTTTCCATGGCTCTTCACTCATCCCACTCTCTAAGTCTGATGCAACTCACATTAAACGCACAAAAACAACTTGACCCTGTCCTCCAAAGAGTTAATTTGGTCCCTGGAATCCAATAAGCAGTGTTCAGTTATGCCCTATTGTTGGAATTATGAGTTTGCCCTTTCTACATTTATCTCCCTTAATGGCACAATAACCGAGGTAAAAAAAAAACCTGATTTAGTTGCGTCTTTAGCATTAACATGACAACAGTCTTACCAGTACCTTATCTTCTTGCTGTAGTGGTTTTATTTTTACATTGACAATTACACTTTTAACAATGGTTATGTTTAGCCATGTTGGATGATGCAAAATGGTAACCAGCTGCATAATTACAGCTTAGCTTCGCAGTCCTCTCTCAAACTGCATGAAATTACATCTCCCATAACAATCAGGGACGGGGTCAATTCCTGTTTTTCAATTCCAATTCCATTTGTAATACCTTTTCAAAATAAATTCCCAATGCCAATTCCAATTCCTTCAAATGAATTTATTAGAATTTAGATTTTAGAGCCATAATAATTGTTGTGATTGTTCAACTGCTTTCATTTGCAGCCAATTTAATTGACTAACAAACAGCGACTTCAATTTAAGTCATTTGTTGGCACTGTGAGAAGCTTGTTTTAACAGAATACAATAGTCTCCGCGTATAGGAACACCTCAGAAGAGAACACTTTGGCTAAGGGACCTTGTGGTGAAACAGAGATTTCCCATTGTAAATGTTCCGCTTAAAGGAAAATTAACTTTGCTTAAAAGAACACCTTTTTGCTGACCGATTCAAAACTGATACAGTATTGTAACCTGATAAATTATCATCATCAAACTCAAATTCAAATGGTTTATCCAATCTTTTTAAAACTGACTTGTCATCATAGAGTAATAAAAGCTGCTGCTGCATTTTTTTAACGTGTGCAGGACGGTGCTGTGTTAGTAATCTCTAAAGCCAGAGACTACTGTACTGCAAAAAAGAAAATACCAGGAATTGACCCCAACCATGATAACAATAAAAGAAAACATATTATTTTATAGCATAGTTCTAAATCAAAAAGGCAGCATTCTGATCTATACTGTTGTATTGTGTTACGATACCTTTCTAAAATTGTTCCAATGCAACAAAATTGTGCAGTTATACCTTGTAGCAACGCCTCTTCTGTGGTTTAATTATTTTACCAGGTTATTGATGAACACTTGGCAGGTACTGGTGACTGTATTTGGTCATGGGAGCTATTTAGGGGAAATCAATGTTAATGATCAACAAAACAAAGCCAACTGCACACACCAAAGCCTTCTCCTTTGTCCATACAAGTGTGATGATCTTAACCCAGATCCCACTGTCAGTCCGCTGGATTGTGCTGCCCTGACCTCCTACGGTTCTCCATCTCTAAAAAATATTATTTAGATCACAGACGCTAATCTGGTTATTCAAGCGTTCCTCTGAAACTCAAAGCACAGTAGCTACTCAAATGTAAACAGACCTAATTTTGTTTGAAGAACTAGGTATTATAATCAAAGGACATAAACAGCTCTGCATCTTAATGTAATAAGCAAAAGTGTCTGTTATTAACATCTGCCTGCAGCTATTAGCATAAAGGCTAACGGGACCATACAAATAAAACAAACAAATTGTAAAATTTAACATCGGGGACAATACACCTATGACGTGAGAAACGCAGAGAGAGAAAGGGGTTGCATTTCAACATCCCTTTCAAAGGAGAGACAAGAGAATGTAAGACAGCTTTTTTTCCAGTAGGAGGCGCCATTAACAGTTGTGTGGGATCTGTCAGCCTGTGTCAGTGTCTCTTCACCACCCCACTTTCAAAGAGATCATATGACAGTGCCTAACTGCTCTGTGTCTCATTGCTGCATGACAAACTGTGAACTGTACTGAAGGTAACTGTGCTGTGACTGCACTCAGTAGGTGTGTACATGACATTTTCCTGAGTGACTTTAAACTTAATTAAGTGTAACGGTGAAATTAAGCATTTGCTATGCATTATGTAAAGCCACCAGTACACATTTGAGTGTTTGTGATTATTAAGGGTATCAATGATGAACCAAAGAAATCTTAAAGAAATGATCAGGGTTGAGCAGCCTATTTGGACATGGATATTGGAGCATCATTTCCATTGATGTTTGCCATGCAGGCTGTTCCAAAGACAGTTCTGAATGATATAGCTTGTTCACTACCTGAATTCAGTGTTTGGGTTATTGTATGAATAATGGATTTCCAATGTCAGCCGTTCTCCTTCCTTGATGTGGATCGATTGCTTATCTTCTGGGACATGTGAACAATGTCCCGGTCGCAGAGGTAGTGTTGCACACAGACCCTACAATCAAGCCCCTTTTAAACTCAGTATGTGCTTCTGCTCTTCTTACAGACATCTTACTGAGAACCAGCTACTCCAGGTTACGTGCGTTTTGTTTTCCTCTTATGGTTTGGTTTCCTCCTTTATTTCCTAATAGGTATTTGCAGTTAAAGTGCTTTGTTGAGTTTTGTTTGTGAGAGTGCAAAATGTAGTACAGTGATCAATGAGTTAAAATGGAATGAACATGGTTAAAGTCTTCGGGTGTTCCAGTAATAGAAGCCAGGCCTCCCAATTACTGGCTTCTTCTGTGTGGCAATAGGGAGGGTTTTGTACACCTTGGTTTTCTAATATTAATACCAAACTAAACAACAAGGCACATAGTTAAACAGGGCTGTTATTTAATCCAGACAGCAGGTTTGGGAACACATCTCAGCTAGTCACATGACACATCACTGTCACATACTGGAAGCTGCGTGGAGCATTTCTGGGCACTACAACAGCATGCTCCTGGAGTCGTGACCCCCTGCTACTTGATGACAGCTCTGATTGAAAAGGGCCTCATCCTCATGGTGTGCCTACTTTATTTCAGTAGTGTTTCTAATAAAGTGTCCACTCCCTATGCAACCCTCTTCTTCCCCACTGTACTGCGTATGGTTCATGTTGGTTGGTTTTATCATGGACAGGGCTTTTTACTTATCTCATCGTATTCAGTTCTATTAAACTGCTTCCCTTAAGAGTGTTCGGCCATGTGACTGCAGGGACAGTCGACTTGGGTCCTCAAAGGATATGTAGCTTCATATGTTATTTTAATGTTGGTTCTTTTTCACCTTCCTGTGAGACTGTACTGTACACTAGAGATGTATAGATGCAGGAGGAGCCACCCTAAGTTCAAGTCTGAAATGATTTTTCTGGAATCAGGAAGCACAGGGGCTTCTGCAAATGGCCTTATTATGGGTTCAAAAAAGCAGGAATTATCGAAATATTTTCTCTGCTGCCCTTTATGAAATGTATGATGCTCCATTTCCAAAAGGAAAAGCAATCCTAAATGACTTGCACTGTGGGCAGGGTGTGTCATTCAATGACACACACATTTACATGCATTTAATATTCCTATTAGTATTCCTCATACACACATCATAGCTAGAACATTAATATGCTCAGAAGAGCTCAATAATGACATTTACCCTTATGAAAAAAAGACTGGAATATAATGTCAAATGTATTACAACGGTGACACCCACTTTAAAATATATTTTAAATATACATTGCAAAATATATATCAGATTGAAATTTGTATTTTGCAGAATTTAACATTTCATTTACATTGTTGGATATTATTAATATACGTTTTTATAGCTATACCTGTTATCTGATATAGATGTGTATACTGTAATAGGAAAAGCAACACGATGCAGAATGTAGATATTGTACCCTGAATAAAAATACAAACTGTATTTGTAGCTCTAGCATTACCTTATTTCAAATTGCAAGCTATAACATGCTGTTCCTAAACACCGATTAATAAAATGGGAACATGTATGTGCTCTACCCTCTTACCTTCAGCTATATTTTAGGTTGAAAAGATGTCTGTTGCTTAGCAAAATAAATATGAAGTAAGGCATAAGCGTTTCTTAAACAGTCTGTTTATACACTCACAAAGCTGCATGGATTCTTTTTTAATATTCATTCCCCAAATTACCTAATTGCAAAAATGGCTTTCAGAAAGCAGTGAGGAATACAGATTTGTTCATTTTTAATGGTCTTTAAAAAATAAAAAAAAACTGAAAATGACATGAGAAATGACATGCAGGAAATGGGGTAAAAGTTTGGACCCAAGATCAAATCATCAATAGCCTAAAATGCAGATCAACCACATGGCATTTCATCTTGTAACATTAATGTATTACAAAACAAGCAAAACAAGAAAGTGCAGTTAAATGAAGTACCGTGGCTGAGTTTTGTTAGTCACCGTGCAAAACCTAGCACAATGGTACAATAGTTACGAGATAAAGCATGGTCAGAGAGCACATATCCTTTTCTGCACCCTGTTATTTTGGTAATATTATCACTGTAGTGAAATTGTACTATTCATTTTTCCGACATAGTTTATGAACCCCAGGCTCTGATGCATGTCTCAGCTTGTACTCTTCACTTTGCAGCACTACCATTACTGGAAGCTGCGTTGAGCAAAGTGTATTTCTGGGCACTATGACTGCATGCTCCTGGAGTCGTGACCCCTGCTACTTGATGACAGGTCAGGTTGAAATGGCCTGTTCCTCAATCAGCTCTGACTAAACTTAAACGCAGGGAATTCTGAGCAGGTTCTACCAGTCATTGCAGAAGTGTGGTTTACAGCAGTAGAAACCTAGCCATTGTAGCACTGTGATACTGTATGGTAAATGCATGGCAGATCACAAGCAATCATAATACAACTTAAATAATCCAATCCACATTTTAAAAAATCCAGTTCTATTTTATCACCTGTGCCCCTTTTCTTTTTTTGGTTCTTTGCTTGCACTGTATTTTGTTGTTCAATTTGAAATATGCAGATATTTCAAAGCCGTCACTATAGATAAAGCATTGCTGCTGCTTACTCAAACCTATTCCTTACATGTGCTGGAGTTCAGTCTCAATGGTCTCACTGTAATCAGACCATGTAACCAATACAAGAGGTGCCAGCATGGAGCAGATTATCTATAGCGTTGTAGTGTAAAAAAAACAAGTGAAGATCCAAAAGATTCTCAGCACACTAAAAGGGGCCCAGTACAAATGTTAAAGGGTACTTAAGGACCTTGTGTTACATGTTCCCATGTGTTGCTACAACTGTTTACGTAAGGTGTGTGTTGTTTTATTTTATTATTGTTTTTTTTACATTTTGACCATATTTTTTAAACTTTTAAATTGCATTCCCTGCCTCAAGATGGCTTCCCATGTACCCGCATGGACCGCTCAGAACTACATTTCCCATCATCCTCCTGCTCACAGGTAAATCCATCTCACATGTGAGCAGGAGGATGATGGGAAATGCAGTTCTGAGAAGTCCATGCGGGTACATGGAAAGCCATCTTGGCATTTGATTCAGACAAATATAGAACAACCAGAGAGGGGCCTTCCAGTGACTAAGCACGGGAGCCAATTTACCGCCTCAGATCACCATGTAACATTCAGCAATCCCACAAAGACAAGGCTGGGCATCACCGCCAGGAACCTATGCCAGGAACCCATGCCAGGAACAATGGAATGAAACTGATCTCCAGTCTGTGATGAATCACATTCTCAGAAAGCCTGTTGACCCATACTATATTAATTACAGTAAACACTTGTAAACAAAAATACCCCCTTGTTTATAAATGTTTCTCAGTCCGGTGTACAAAAAAATAAATACAACACAGTCAAATTCAAACCCTTCGCATTTCATTCAGTTTTAGAATATTTACTTTCTTACCTGTTTAATATCCTGTTATGCATGTCATGTATAATTCTCTATAGCAGTTTCTGCTTAGACCGCTATTTACCAGGCTTAACAACTAACGATCAGTTGATCTAAACCATAACAGTCATATGTAACGCCACCATATAAATATTAAAAACTAGGACCACACCTGTCATTTTACATGCTGTTAATAACAAAGTTAAGCTGTAGAGACTCACTCACACTGTTGACTTTGTCAAAGCCCCTTCTTTTATTTTTTAAAAACTTATTTTTGTTAAAAACAACCACTGTTTGGATCAATTGAATAGACCTCTATGTAAAATCTTTTAACAACCAAAGGAGCTGCTACTGAAAAGGCCTGTTTATACAATTTTATAACAGATACAATTTTATAACAGCGCACGTTCAGCGTGCAAATTTATGTTGCCAGAAAATGGCAAGCATGATGTAAGGAGACCACCAAGACAGTCGTACATGCAGCAAAACCTGTGAAATTGGAATATATACATACTGTTGCAATCACTTACCCAAATTTTTGTTTTGCCAAGCTTTTAATATGCAATGTGCTGCATAGACATTAATGGGTTCCCCTAAGATCAGGTGGCATTATAACAAGACGATGTGTTCAAATTAGAAGTGTGCTGGTCACCAGCCAGTAGTTTTACAGGAAGAGGGCAGGTGTCTCCTCTACCATCAGTACATTTATAGCTTTTCTGCTGGAACACACACAAACAAGACAGAGAAGCCCTTGAATTTACTGTCACCCACAACCCAGTATAAGCTTTACAGCTTCTGTGCATCTTTTTTTACTGTCGGAGCAGTAACAGTTGATCAGTAAGGATACCAACTGATCCCTTGTACATGTTCCATCAAAGTTTGAATATTAGTAACAAAAGCAAATTAGTATTTTGTTATTGTGCAGGAATAGTAATATTTCAAGTGCCCTTCACAACAAAGTGTTATTCAGACAAAGAGTTGCCGTGTGCTCTGTTCAGAACAGTCACTCACTTTCAGGTACGCAGTCCCAAAGAGCATTGTTTTATTTTATTTTAATTTTCAATTATTATTTTTTTTTTACCATTGATGAATAAAAGGTATCGATTTATTTGAAAATGAAGCAAAGAACAAGCATATCAAAACATAAAACCCTAGTTGTTATACTAACACTCACAAATAATCTTTAACGGTCATATTGTTTCTGTTGTAAAGGGGTGAATGCAAATTAAATCAGTCCATAAATCATATATGCCTTGCAATGACAGATTCCATTTGCATGTGTAGTTGTTTTTTTTTAGCAAACGTGACGTCAAAAATTATATCTGGTACCAAATTAGGTTTGTGGTCCTTACTTTCAGGTAGTCTTGCACTTCCTGGGAATGAAAGTAGACATGCACAAGAGAGAACATTAGTTTAAACCCTTCTAAACTAAACATGTAGTGTTGAGGTAATAATTTTGTGTTCAAAGTGATTATGATTTACTTGTGCATTTGCATTCATTTGCAAGTTATTGGTTAAGCTGTATTCTTCACCTTCGGTGGGTTAAAAAAAAGCTATTGCCCTAGGGCTAAGATTTATTGAAGCTAGATCCTCAATGAATGATCACTGGTACTGTGCAAGCAGACTTTAGACCCAGGCATGGAATTCACTTGTCTTTATTATGCATTGCTTGTTTACCTGGGATCCATCCCTGATGACATCACTCATGGTCAACCGACTGAGAATGAGGGTAACGTGGCCAGAAAACAACGTACAGTAATAAAGGAAATGGGGACTGAACATTTACAGAACATGTTAATGAAATTGTATCTGCGAAAGAACTTGCAGTTACCACAGAGACTGTTTTGTGTGGGTAGTTGTTTGCTCAGAGAGGTGGCAGCTGTGTGTTTGTTGGTCTTCAGTAGTTTTGTAACGTTTATGATGTGATACAGCTATCTGAATTTGCTTTGCACCAGTGTAGGATGCTGTGTAAGATATCAGGTGATTTTCGCCCCACTCATGGTCGGAGTTCACTAGTGGGCTGGCACTCTAACCTCTCATGGTGTACAGATCAGCTTGTATAGGGCATTACCTGTTAAGATATGCTGTGTATATAGTAGACAATTATATTGCTTTCTCTATATATCATTTTTTATATATATCAAATAAAATAAATGCTCTGATAGTACATTCCATGACATAAAAAATGCATGTGATTTCACTATAGAACTGTGACATACACCAGCTGAGCACATGCAGCTGGCTCAATCACAGATGGTTCTACTGAGAAAAAGAAGGTATTTTATGAACTGTGATATGCTGCTATAAATCCACGCATGGCAAGGTCATCTGATGAAGACAGTAACTGTTTAAAATTTTAATGCCAGCTCTGTACTGCAGAAATCCATTATATTAATGGTGGGAATAATTTAAGCTGGCACTGAGTGGCTAAATCGTGTTCAATTTCACATAATGAAGGCTGCAAGATGCTTGGCCATGTTTTCAAAGATTAAACACATTTATAAATAGACGGTTGTGAATTCCGTTCAAGTGTGCAATAGATTTATGAGAACAAAGTGGTGAAGAGCAAAGCTCCTGCAGCATTGTCCCTAGGGTGTTATTTAAGGTCAATTGCTTCTATAACATCAACAGGGATTTTTGTCTCACAGGCAAATTGTAATGCAAGCCTATGGACTGACAGATTCCATTCAGTTATCTGGCTCTCCAGCTCCAGGTCTGTGTTGAGGTCTCAGTTTCTGTACATTTTGCTGCCGGGACACCCTTTACCATGAAAGCTGCCTGTCACAAGATAATTATTTAGGCTAAACAGGCTTCTACCCCAAAGCAGGATGAGGTTATAAATGTTACTCCTTATTCAAAGTGTTTAATTATCCAGCAAAATTATATCTAACAAAGTTGAATTGAACATCCAAGATAATTCTCTGATAATTTGATGTGTAAATAAATGAGGCACATGCTATTATCAAGTGTTTACTGACCAAATAAGGTGTTCTACTCTACAATTATTTAGTATACACTAAAAATAAAAAGGTGGCATAAATGATCCTTTTTATTCTTTGACGAGGAGTGAGAATTGAAACAAAGTTCCTAAAGCCAGGTCTGGCTCATTTCAGCTTGCTGACCTACTTAACCTAAGGAGTCAAATTAAGACAACAGAGGCTCAATATATACATTCAGACTGTTTGTCAGCAGTCCCTTGGCTCTGAATGGTACACATGGCTGTGTATCTCCACTGCATCGTGAAACATCTTCATTTTTAATGCCTGGTTTTAATAGCTTACTCACAATCCTACTTTCTGATCCTGAAGACTGAGGATCAATGTTTCCATCAGCAAAGCAAATTGCCTTTTTTTTACCCGCCAAACCCAAGCAATGGATGTTACCAAGCTACTTGGGAGTCAGCACCTGGGCTAGATGGTCATCTGACCAGTAGGGGTCAGTGAAGAGTGATGAGGGGAACAATGAGATGGACAATGCAGTGGTGCTTTTCCTAGGTGAGCCACAGGGAACCTGGTAATCTTGAAGGAACTTGTGTCAGACGCACTTTTATTATATATGGTGTTACAGATTGTGAAGTCGTGGATATCCTACCTGAGAAAACTTCTTGGTCCAACAAACTTTATGGGATCCATTCAATTGATCTTAATGGCAGTGGATAAAAATACAAAAGATGTTTAAAAACATATAGATAGATAGATGTTGTTTGGGGATGCAGATAAGACTCCCATTGGATATTGTAGCTTTTTAAACCATTCCAGGTTTTACAAGCCTAAGAAAGATTAAGTCTAAGTCGGGACGCCTGAGCTTCACACAAACCAGGCTCAGGTGCAGTACATCCAATTAAGTTCATAGTAAAATCTGGCATGGCTGAACCTGCTCTGGGAGTCCGATATCCCTCCCTGTTGATAAGCTGGCCTCCACAGTCCCCCTCCAGTGTGCTCTGGCAATATTACAATACCTGAGTGTAACTGGTTCTGCCTTGATACTTCATACTCTAATTACCGAATCAGCCCATCTGCTGACCTCCGCTCAGAAGCACACACAAAAGCTTTTCAGGCTTCAGTCTAAATGGCAAAATAACATTGAAAAATGAGCCGATCAAGGATTACAAAATGCTAGAAAACACTGGGTGAAATAACGAGCACAAACAAAACTCAAACAAATGAAACAAAAAACTGTGAACTGGGGACAGTAAAACTGGCTTTATTTAATCTACACCTGGCGGCATACATCTCTTTTTAGCAATGTGTTAGCCATCAGAAATCATTCATTTGTCACTAAGCTATTAATCTATTGGGAGCTGTCACAGACTGTCAAGTGCACTCTATTAATAATAATAATCACACTTTTGTTTTAAGGCAGTTGAATTTTTAAAATCAGATGTAAGAAAATACTGTATTAAATACATTAACATTTGATTGGACCACCCCCTATCCCCTTAAAAAGCTGAAGAGGACTCCAATTACTATCTTTTAGCAACTGTCTAACGAATAGCATGTATCTCATCATACCATATATATATATATATATATATATATATATATATATATATATATATATATATATATATATATATATTTAGCTCAAAGAGCCAGCTGCCCAACGTTTCGATATGTTGTACATATCTTTCTCAAGGGAGCCTCTTTTTAGTTTTTTTTTTTAGATTTTAGCTGTGGCTAAAGGCACTCATAAAATCAATGAACATTGACCTGTTGTATAGATAGGAGGCATGATGGTCTTCAGCTTGATATGCTGGTTATTTTAGCTGTGGTTAAAGGCACTCATTAGTTATATACCTTTGTGGATTTATCGTTTAGCAATTAAAGTATTGACACTGAGGACACCCTGACCATTCATCTAGCAGTGTCTTGCCTTCCATCTTCGTTGTGCCACAGGGCTCCTCAGGTGCTATAGGTGAGTACTGTAGGTTTCATGGCAGGCTGTAAAATGTAGGTGAATCCTCTTCTTTGCTGGGCGCTATGCAGAATTGTTCAAAGGGATTTTCTCTGGGTTGTCTGTGCTTTTAGCTTTCAATTTCGCCAAGCCTATCATCACAACAAGGCCTGTAAGAAACAACAAGAATTCACTTTAAAAAAAAAAATCATATGTAAAAATACTGTATTTAATTAGATCGAGAAACCAGGTTGAACTTTTTTCTCATTTTTATAAAATTAACATAAATAATAAAATAGCTTGGATAACTGAGGAATGAACTGAAAACACACGGATGGTGGGCATTTACATATTAATGATGCAAACTACTGTGGGGCAACATTGAACAGCAAATGCAGCACATTCTGTAGTATTTTAAAGAAAAATCAATTTTAAAAAAAACTAAATCATAAGCCAAGCTTTCTGTGTCAGGTAAAGTATTTTTTAGCATATGTAACACAAATCTTAATTTGGTCAGGTGACACTTTAGGGTGGAATTTGAATACTTACTGTAGATGAAAACCTACAAGGGGTTTTCAAATTTGGAAATTCACAAAGAAAAGTGGACCCATTGAAGTTAGAAAACAAAAAACAAGTAATTCCTAATTTATTTAGATTCCTGTTTATTTTAAAAGTGTGATAAATATGGTGATAAGGACACTGTAAATAGGATAAGGATACTGTAAATAGCTGTGAATTTTCTGCATAGTATTATAATTGTGGAACATATTTTAAATTCTCAATGTTCTGCTCATAAAACAAAACAAAAAACAAACATTTAATGCACATTATTAATGAACAATAACATGGATATACTATGTAAAACAACCTGACACAATACATACCTAACATTCCTAGGGTTCCAAATAAAAGGCCCAAAGCGGACAGAGGAGTTGGCTTTCCCATCATTTCCAAGACTTGAGTCCTGCAGTTCCCGCGTTCAGTGCACTGGCACACGGTCACTGTAATCCGGTTAAAGACAGAAAAATACATACATGAAATGCATTTTAAATTAATTCTAGTTAAATGCATTACAAAAGATTTTGAGATGTCCTTGGAGGCACACATGGAAGAAGGCCTAATCCATGAACCCTGTAGAACAGAGCACCGAACATAAGTATTCAGATTTCCATCAAAAATGGTCTTCAATTTCAAAAGTCTGAAATGTTATTGAAGGAAGCCTGATCTATAAGAAATAGCTTTTTGTTTTGTCAATTAAAACCCAGTTGTCGTCATTACCAAGTGAGCTACCAGACAAGTCAATTGATTTTTTTTTTTTGTTGCTGTTGCACCAATATCAGCTGACTGTCTTGTTTGCAAACACACGTTTATTGAGCGACTGTAATGGTTTCATCTGTCCTCATTGAAGACGCCCGACAAAGGACAATTACAGACCTCAGGGGTTCCAAATTACATCATTTTGTTTTCTTCCACTTATCTCTGAAACATTTGCTTTTATGATGTGGCACTTGAAGAGAACCGATTGAAAAGAAAAACACCCTGGAGAGCATTTCAAGTAGGGTTTGTCGAAACAAAACAAGACAAATGAAAGGGACCTGAAGCATACCCGCACAGAAAAACACTCCAGTGGACCTGAAGTGCCAGGCGACCTTACAGTATGCAAATACCAACTCTTTGAAATTACCAGTGCATGCAAATCCCGTATGCAGAAAGCAGATACAGGCCAACTGTGATAGGAGGGTTTGAAATAGTGGAGTTACACAGATTTCAAATGAACTGCATAGGCTTGCTCTCTGCAGTTCTGCTGCTGTTTTAGAGCTGTCTACAGGGTAAGGTTTGAGTTTTGGTAGTAGTTTATTGCGTAGGACAGTGAGGTTCTATATACAGAAGCCTGTTCAAAACCTGGTTGATCTACACAGTAAACACACACATTATTGTGACCTAGTAGCACAGAACTAGTAAAACAAATGCATTGAATTGGCTTCATGCATGTATAAAATCAGCATATTAGCTGAGATTCTGAGTCACCAGTTATGGTGCAGTTATTATTATAGTGACTTTAAAGTCGCACCAAATAACAAAGATTGTGATAAAAGGCAGGGATATCAATTACGAATCAAACATTGCAAAGCCTTACAACTATATACCATGCTAAAGCTCTAGGATTTACCTGGCAGGTTAAATTGTTTTTCCAGTCTGGGAGTCCCACTGTCTGTGATGATGATAGGCACCATATAGACTTGAGGCACCAAGTAACTGAGTCCCATGGAAAGATAAGCATGTGTACCTGTCAAAACAAGAAAGAGATCCTCAGTTCAAAATGAAGCTGTCCAATTCAAATACATATGCATTCACAACAGAAACCTTATTAACAAATATATGACCATGTAGAAAAAATATACTGGAGAGAATCTGAATAATGTGGCTAAAATCACTTTACCTTTAATTGCAAGATATATTTTGTAACTGGGATATGGATTTTGGTTGTGCATGATTTGTTTTCATTTATTGCTTTAATGAATGCACCCACAAGCCTGTTGTTCCGTCATACCCAGTTATAATTGCATATATCTCAGATTATTTAACTCTGTGCTTTGAAAAGATAGGCCCTATTCACAAAGCTTTAAAATATTTAAAGTTATATGACATAAATGCAGTTTGATAATCATGACACTGTTCTGTGCTGTTGTTAATTAAGCCAACAACAGTTTAATGAATATCAGGCTGTATTTTATTCATGAATAAAACATTTTAATAAGTAATGCGTTGAAGGTCATGTTGTGTATCTAATATGATGCAAAACAATAGGAAAGGGATCCCTGATATGGAATACAACAAGGATGTGTACAGAGGAACATACATGCGCCAATATACATCAGCAGTGAATTTATGTAATCTGTATTTGGGTTCCCATTCTTCAAAGAACTGATTATAAAATCTTGACTCCCTTACAAGAGCAAACATTGTCTGTCACTGGACTAGTTATCTGACCTGGTCCACCCTTATCATGTCCCTGCCTGCCACCTCAGACACAGCTCTCCTTCAGGGCTCATTTTACTTGGGTGGGGGTTGAAAGGGTAACAGTTCTGTATGAACAAGCCCATGTTAAACTTTTTATACTGAAAAGTAGGTTTCATAGTGTAGTGTACTGTAAATACCTATTCATAACTTGTTAAAGTCTTATCAACACAAAAGTGATCAAAATCTTTTTTTGTGAACACATTCTTGGGCACAGCAAGCGGATCTTTCTCAAGGTCTTGCTTATTTATTTATGGTAATGTGGAGTTTCATTCGCTTTGTTAAATATAGGAAGTGTGCTCTAGCTGCATGCACTGCTCTCCCTGCTCTGTGCTTGTTTCTCTGGGTTAAAGTTCAAGAGTATCAGGAATTTGTACACCTTAAATGCTCTACAGGAAAAGAAGTGAAAATGGTACTAAATCTAGTTTATTTTTTGCTTCTTTCACTCAAAATACACAAAGTCATGACAAAATGCTATACAAAGGAGCTGAACGACATCATAGCAGCTTCTATATAGGTGGACCATCTGTATCACAGACTGTAACTGCAGTCGAAAATGTTGCTGTCTGACATTAGAAGCCACGGATGATTGATGTGGGAAGATGATGACTGCAGGGTTGGAAAGTTTCTAAAAAGGCATCAATCAAAACCCAAACATTTAACGCATTTGGAAAACTGAGGGTGTGGGCTTTTCCAAATGAAGTGTCCTCACTTCCTTGTGACTGGATGAGGGTGCTAGGCATTGTAAGGGCTGGACAGGACTAATCAGGGTTATTTTCTACCCACATCAAATTAGGAATTAAAAGCTGTTTAAACAGGCTTGCGCACACATGCACCCTGATTCGGTGCAGGTCTGCTATTGCAGAAGAATGAACTGACATCAGAGATTGTGTCAGCTTCATGAAGGGCTTTGTTCATCTTGTGATCTTGTGGCTGCAGCTGTGAAACAAACTGTGAGAGGTCTTTCAGAGGAGCAATTAAAGTCAAGTCACACCGGTGAGGAGCCCGACCGCCAATCTCTTTTCCAGTCACAGCACAGTGTAAGGACCCTGGGTGACGTCATTCGAATAAAAAAAAAATGTAATTGCACTCAGCTTCTGAAGGCTGCTTCCCGTTCATTCCAAACTTGCTGGAAAGATCACGAACGAAAAGAAAGCCTCAAGGGAATTCAATCTGATGTCAGCATGTTTGATGCCATCCGCTCAACACATTTAGTATAATTACAGTGGCAGGAAAGGGCTATTACTGTTATTTCCGCTTCTTTAGCTGATTCTTTTGTATCAGAAAGTTAAACGGCTGTCACTGACATAAAAGTCAATGGTCTTTAAATGCACTTCAAGAAAATCCCCTTCTGCCTGACTGATTTCACGGTCACTACTAGAAACCATATTGCTATGAATTAAGATCTACAGATGGCCTATTTTAAATGAAATTATAGTACCGGTACAGCTTCAAACATTGTGGCACAATAGATACATGTCATTTAAAAGTGGCTCAACTGCTATGTGTTTCTGACTGTGTAAATACGTAACACTGATACCAATGTAAGCTATCTGAATGTGTTTGACTTTGCGCTGTCTGTATCCCTGGAGGGGGCTAGACGATGAGATAACTCTAGTAGCAGAGACAGGTAAGTGGTATTGTTCCCTCTCATACCGTTGATGGGTCTGAGCCTCCAGTTGCGGCGCACAGTGGGGTCGTTGTTGAATGAAAATTGCAGAGCCCCACTCTGCTCCCGCACATCCCCGTCCGTTGCTCCGATGATAATGGACTGGTTCTCACGTTGCAGTGAGCACATGTACTCCTGGGAGTAATCCCCTACCAGGTGAGGGTAGTTGTCATTCACGTCTTTGATATTTATCGTCACAGCTGCTGTCACTGACATAGGAGTGCTGTTAGGGCTTACTGCCAGGAAAACAAAGAGTGAGAATAGACTTTAAATAAGGGCAAAAAGCACACAGAATAGTTAGAAACATCACTGAGGACACGGTTAGAAAGCATACAATTTTTGGGCTCCATCCTCTTTCTGCTAGTCTCAGAGTTGCACTTTCATGTCCAATTCCTGATTCTGAGTGTTAATCGAGGTATTTGTGATTTTAGACAGTGGATACTATTTATTTGATTAAAGAAACACCTGTTTCTTTAAATTTCCACCTGCACCTGAATAACAGACTATTTAGGATTTGAAATCTAGTGTTTTATACTACAGTTAATATAATAAACAGCATCAACTCCAATTCCAGGTGGTCCAGAATGGTTTAGTATCAAGGGCTTGACCAAACTGAATAGGCATATGAGTGTGACCTGAATACACCTCAAAAGTGAATGTTCAAGGCAGGGCGTTAGCCAAATGATTATACGCAAAGAGATGGATCAATAGTCATTTGATGTTTTCAGTGTGTTGGGGGGGAACGCATTGTAACAATCTGCAACAGTGCGTGTTTTGTTTCCCCACCATTAAAACATTTCAAAAAGTTGTTCACAAAGCCATTTCCTCCAAAGTGTACTCTGCACTCTGTTAATGTTACAAAACTAGAAAAAAAGAAGAATATATATCATAGTCAGGTGGTCATTTCAACTTTGAAACTTCATTGGGTGTTGTCTTTTTATGAGTGTGAGTCATGAGTCTGTGACCTCATGCTGGTGTAATAGACTGCTGGTGTGAGATTGCCATTGATTTCCCACTGAAGGTGAACTCCAATGATAATCAGCCCTCTGAAAGAGCAGAGCGTCTTAGTTATGCAGTGATTATGTTCAGCAGCACTCCTCTTTCGTCAATGTTGATGGATGTGGGGGTGGCACGACTATTGTGGCCAATATCACACTAAGTCACTGCTTGTTACAATGCTTGGGATGATGCCTTAAAGCCTGTTAGCTTGAAGTGCTGCAGATCCTGCCTTGCATTTGTTGTCAGGAATCTTGAAGTATGGCCTGCAGTAATGTTGAACTGTGACACTGTCAGTTCTCAGAGCCTTAGCAAGGTTAGGCCTAGTCAGTACTTGGATGGGAATTATCATATGTGTAGTGTCCAACTTCACCCCCCTCCCTCTTTACCTAAAACTAAAACCGTGCATTCATTTTGTTTTGACACGGTGGAGAAAATTGCTTCCTAGCCAGTCAGTTACCAACACCACTTGTACTTCAGAATAACTAGGGTTCCTAGTAGGTTTCTCATCTTTCAGTTGCTAAACTTCTGCTATATGAGCAGATAAAAAAAAAAAAGTATGCAGACATGTTGTATTTTTCATACAGCATATCATATTTCTTTGCATAGTAATAGAAGCCTTACCTCTCTCCTCTGCCACCACCACCATAGTGTAGGTACCCTCCATCACCTCTCTATCCAAAACTCGGGCAGTTTTGATCTCCCCAGTGTATTCATTAATGATGAACCATTCATTGGTGTCTCCTTTCAGAGAATACCTATAAAACACAAGGTAGGAGCTTTGGCAATGCACTTGTAATATCTTTGCCACCTACTCCTCTCATGGAATACACCAAAGGCAATCGCATTCGTCTCAGTGAATTATGGAGGTGCTCAAGCAGCATAGTGCAGTCCCCAGGGACCAGGTAACATAGCACTGCGGCTTACAACAGACTGGGGTATTCAGTCCCAGCCCCTCAGGGGGCTAACAATGCCTCATTGCATTTGGCACAAGTGTTTCTGATCTAACCATCTGAGCAGACTTTATAATAGCTGTGCTATTGGTTGTGGCATGCACCTTTCAAAGAATAACATTCAGATGTGAGCAGATGACTGTGTTGTTATTAAGCAAGCGTGTTACTAATCAGACTAATGCAGCGTCCTGTTAATCCTTGAGGGTTCATGCTTATATCACAGAGCAACAGCGCGGAAGTCATTTCGTAACTGTACATAATGTAGGCTATTATTTTTATTACTAGGTAACTACATTATACATCAGCTAATTCAATGCTATTTTAAGGAGATAAAAAAAAAAACATGCACTTTATATTGGTGGGACACTTTCTTTGTAGTTACCATAAAATGAAAGTAATGGAATGTGTGTCTGGTAAGGTGGTAGATAAATACCGTCTCTGGAGTTCTTTTCAATTCCATTATGAATAGTTGTCTCTAATCTTGCTCCCTTGCAGATTAATTGGGCTCCAATGACATTTTCTACAACACAGGACCCACTCATTCACAACATCGTCAATATGTACTGCAGTGGGTAATGAATATGACAACATAGGTCCCTCTGCTTGAATTTGTGCATTATAGAGACACAGAAAATTAGATAAAATGGCTCCACTGCACAGTTAAACACAGCTCACTGCTAATGAAGGTACTATATAGTTCCTAGTCTGGTGTCATAAATTATGTTAAATGAGATATGGGAGTCGAGGCAGTCTCAGCTGCCCTGTTTAGAGACATCATTGTCATTTTATTACAGCAGTGCATGGGACTCCTGTGACTGAAAGGCAAAGGACAAGTGCAGATGTGGAGTTAGACACATAGGAAGCACGACACAGTGCATAAACAGATTTCTAAGTGGCTGAAGGGGAGGGTTTAGAGAAAGAGGCAAGGTTCTCTGTACACTGAGGTGGTAGAGAAAAGTGCAGAAAGATGGGTCAATTTGCCAGTTCCTTCCTTCAGTACATTAAGAAGTCAATAAACACTGGCTTGTAGTACTTGCTTAAATCATTTGAATCGGTTCCCTGAAAATAATAATAACAAAAAACGAGAAAGAAGTTAAACAAAATGAGCAGCCTGACAGAAGAGAATACCTGAGGGCAATTCCGCGAGGGGTGTCGGGGTCCGAGCCCTGCACAGTGAGCACCACGGTCCCCGCCTGCACCCCTCCTCCACGCCGCCACATAGACTTCCTGGGACAACACCGCGCCTCGTTCACATTCACCACCTGAACCAGGACGGTAGCCGTGGAGTCCGAGCCGTAACCACCAGCAACCAGCGCCCCCACGTTCTGAGCACTGAGCACCAGAGAATACTCCTGCACACTCTCGAAGTCCAGCTCCTGACAAAAACACAGTGCAACACACACACACGGGTCACACTTTTACAAGAGGGGCTTGGTAATGATGAATATGAAATAGGGTTCAGAGATCAAGAACCAATCATGTACAGAACCATCATCTGGAAAGTCTCCTGCATCAACCTTCCACACCAGCTTCTATACAAATGAATGTGTTTTTTTAAAGACCATTAAAGGAATGATTTCTGGAGCGTACTGGTCGGACTGGAAATACATATACCGGGTCAGTCAAAACTGGCTGCTAGGTAAATTGGATGTTCTCTATCAGTAGTAATAGTGCTGTATGCGAAATTTAAAAAAAAAACCCAGTAGATTGTATTTTTGCGTGATTGATTGTTTACTGCCAGTCAGTGTTATGCTTTTGTTTCAGTCCATTACGTTAATACTGCAATACAGTATAAGCTGGGATAAAGAGAGTGCAGGTCACCACTATGGATCAGGGTAGATCAAATAACCAAACATGACAGCTGATTTTATCCCTTGTGTCCTCGTCAGACCTAGACCCATTTGGAGAGACAGACTGAGGATTTAACAGCAGGCCTAGGCTTCTGAAATCCTCTATGGCACCAGACAACTCCTTAACCCTTTAGTTGCCAGAGATTTTTAATCCCCAGTGCCAGAGCCCACATGGGAAATTGAAAGGAATTTCACAGGTGAATTGTTTAAAAGTGTATTCACATTTTCTGACTCATTAGTGCTCACTTTAGCAACCGTGACCGAGTGACAAAAGAAATGTGCCGGATCACCACTTTACCTGCACCAAGCTATTGAAGACACATGACAAGAGCTCCTCCTTTGCCACCTTTCAAATGAAAATCCCAAATAAAATACTGCAAAATGACAAACAACTTTAAAAGGGACTAGAATTGTAGGATGCTGCCATTTGATTCTAGTTTTGTAAAATAAACAAGTGTTTTTAGGCTTTTAAAGTAAACACCCCAAAGTCCTCCCAGTCAAATACAATGCAATCCACTAGGAGACTGTTAATGACGTAGCCTGCAGCAGCAACAACAGAGACTCAAAGAATTCAAGAAGCTCTGAGAAGACTGTTGCAGGGGCACAGTGGTGCATATGAGTGCATATGAGTCACCAGGATGTTTTTGAAACAGAAAATGATGTGCATATAACAAGAATAATAATACATTAGTTAACTGCAATATGTCCCACTCATACCATGCTTTTTATTTCTGAACAGAATTGTGTAGTAGATACTGGAAGCTTACACATTATTTGTTGCTTGGTTGCTTGGTTCTAAACCAAACCTTCCACTCTTCATGGAACAAATCAGCACTGAGCCTCAATTACCAATGGTCCTGGTGCGTCCTGTTTATCAGTCTCAGGGTATCATTCTCCACATCTGTTACATCTGATTGTTAGCAGGCAGTCCCTGACCTGTTTTTCTTTCTGTCCCTGACGATAAGGCTTCCAGAAAAATTACCAGTACAGAATGTCCTGTCTCCGGTACTATTTGAGACAATCAGATAAAAGCATTATCAAAATCCCATTGTGTAATCCTTCCTCCCACCCCAGTGAAATGGAATCATTTTAGCACACTTGCTGTCTGCTGCAGCAAACCCAGCTTTTCAGAAAAAGAGCTCGCCAAGGATAGTTCATGTATTAAAAGATGAAAGGTTTTCTGCACAAACACCACATCGTCTGCCTACCATTAACAATACTCATTTTGGAACCTAATTACTTCACCTGTTGTAGTTCAAACCCACTATAATGGTCTACAGCTATGGACAAAAGTTTTGCATCACCTAGAATTTTAGGATTGAGAAAATTGAAAAAAAACTATATTATACTATATACTATATAACACAATTTGATTTTTTATTTAACATCATGTAATCAAAGAAACTGCAAAATTACATTGCAAAAGTCTACCTGGAAGCCATAATAGTAGTACAGTATTTCATGTTAGATTTCGAAATGTCACATTTTTCAATTATCAATTCAATTCAATTGTCACATTTTTCAAACTTACTTCAATTAAGTAAGTATATGGAAAACTACAAAGCGGTATGTAATTCAATTTGTTAACGTAACATTTCAGCAGGTTTCATTGGACTTTATGAAGCAAAATGTGTTAATTCTATAGGGTGATGCAAAACTTTTGGCCATAACTGTAGCTGCAATCAGACCGGATCCTATTCTAAAGAGCCACACAGGGGACAGGTGTAAAATAATAAAGTCCACTGTATTGTTGATCTGACTCATCATAAATTGAGAGGTAAAGAGAAGAAAGTCAAGTCAAGACAGCTGTTTTGACCAATACCTTCATCTGTGTTATGCATGTCAAGGTGTCAGTGCTATGCGTTGTAAAGCAGCATTACAAGGGTCAGTTCATGTGCTGTCTCTTGTCTGTATCTTATGTCTATTGTTAAGGGACTGTATCTTATGCCTGTATCTTATGTCTGTTGTTAAGGGAAGTTCAATTAGTTGCTTGACAAAAGGCAGATTCATTAGTTCAGCATGTGCTTTAGCAGATTTACCAATACAATTTTGAATCAAAGCCCCCTGCTAATATAATTGGTTGACTGGCTTAAGGATCACAGGCCAATTAATAACTTTTTATTAATTTGGAGCACTTCATATTGGCGGCCTGTTCACTTGGTTTTATTAACAAAAAAATAATAATAATAATAAAAAAAACATTATACAAATGCCCTCTGGTTATGTGATACATAATGTGCTCCATTCCAGAGCAATGTAGAATTTGCTTCCTTGATGCTGGGAATGTTATATTAAAAGGCTAAATACTTTAACAAATCATATGCAGAAATATCTGTTCATCCATAGTCTCAAACACTCAATTAAAATTCCAAGGAAACACTTCAAGTCAAACAAAGTCAAGTAGACAAACTGTACTGTACGCTGAAGGCACTAGTCGAAATGTTACTTTTACCTAGTAATATGAGAAATAAATATTATTTTGTATTGCATGTGTATGTAGTTTTTATTTATTGATTCATAAAATAGCTGAAATAAAAAAAGCAAGGAAGGTGAATCCTTCTCCAGCTGAACCCCTCATCAGGATTCTGTGGCCAAGGCTTGCAGATGACTCACCCTGCCTGTCACCTCAGTGAAAACGTCTCCAGAGTAGCTTTTAACTCCCCCCTTAGCTTTCAAACCACATGTCACAAGAATGCTTCCATACCTGAATACAGAGCCCCACTCCAGACAGGACAATGAGGCATCTCAACATGCGACTGCACACTGCTGGTGACATCCTTACATCAGGGAGTCAGCATCAGTCTGCATCTCTGCTACAGACTGGTGGGTGGACTCAGCGCAGGGAGGTGAACTGAGTGCACTAAATTACCAGAATGTCACTGGGAGCAATTTTGTTGCTTTGACCCTGAGTTCCCTTTTGATGCTCCTGTTCTGTTTTTATTTAAATCTTTTTTATTTCACTCTCAAAGATTGAGAATTATTGTTCATATTATTATTATGTTCCTTGCTTTGACTATGAGTTCAGAAGTTCTAATTGCTTGCTGTAGATATCTGTGACGTAGGCTAGATAAGCTGAAGTGTCTTATATTGGTAGACAATCGATAGCACCATGGAGAGCACTGCTGTGTATTCTGTTATAAACGTTTACCGTAGTAAAAGTTTAAATTAAGCATAGTGTAATAAAGCATAGTAAAGCATATTAAAACATGTTTAATCATGGTAAACTATGGTAAATCCATAGTATAACCATTAAAAAAGCATGCAAAAACTGCACAATTACTGAAGTAAACTTTAATAAGGGCTGCCAGTAAAACAAAAGGAAAATGTATACAAAGTGTCAGATCCCTAGATTCTGTAAAGGCTGACCTACTAAGTACATGAATCTATGACAGGCAACTCAAAAGCAACTCCTGAATGCACCACGATGCAGACTTAGCTAAAAACGTTCCCTCCTTGTTCCATGCTCATAGGTAACTCCTATGCAGCCAACCCTGGAAGAAACATCTTGACAAGAAAAAAAAAGCTGTTGTCATTCATCACTGTCCATGGCACTCATTCACTTTCCACAGGGGAGGACATGTTAATTCATGTGAAGTGCAGCCAAGTAATTAGTCCAAGTATAGCGACTGCCAGCAGCAGCACTGTGGAGATCAGCAGCTGGAAAAGCCTCGTGCAGACAGGGATTCTATTCGATCCACTTTCTTCATTTGGTATTTATTTATTCACAAGAACCTTTTCAGATTTGCATTGAAATAATGTCTTGCAAATGTAATACTATATATTATTTAAGGCTTTTAAGCATCTATAGGAGGCTATGTAAGGTTGGTAAAAATTGGTGCAAAGGCAGTTATCGTGTTTACCTTGTAGACGGGTGGATGGACGGACAGACGGACAATCGCCACAGTTTTTGAACAAGGACTCGAAAAAGGGTCACCATGGATAGCTACTGCAGTATGGCACTAAAGTCTAAAGTTTAAATTGTTATTAAAGATGATATGTTGATTCAGTAAAAGTACATTATATTGCAATGTTACAGCGCACAGCAACATCAGGTCAGCTGCACTTTAACCATGCAGCTGTTTTGTCTGGAATATTGTTGATAAGTCCCCCCTCCCATACTGTACCTTCTTGAGGATTACGCTGGCTGCATTATTCTCTCTGTCTGCCTGCAATTCAAAGATTTCTCCCTCGTTTCCTGACTCAATCTTGAACTCCACAAGCCAACTGTCTGTTCCAGGCTTATCTTCATCTGAAGCTGCGATCTTTGTTACCAGAAAACCCGTCTCTGTGTCTTCAGGCACCTTAAATGGTCCATACTGCAGCGAAAAACACAACGTGTTAGAAATGTTACCTGATACATTCACTGAGTCCTGGATCCCCAAGAAACTACTGTCTGTGAGACAGAATAAAGATGTCTGTACATTTTGTAAATACAGAGCTATTCCTATCATCTACTCTTGCAGTGCTCTTAATTATCTTTGCAGTGATTTGTCACAATTTCAATACACTTTAATTGAAGTTATAGCCCAGTTGCTTTTTCATGATACGGTTAATCCTGGATTATTCAGCCAACTGTATATAGCAAACGGTCAGTCGGTAAATGTGCTCTAAATCTCACTGGTACAAGAGGTTTCTGAAGTGTTGAAAAGTTAACTTCTGAACAGTTGAACTTGTGAAGTGCCTTTAACAGAGACATTCAAACTTTCTTGAAATGTAAATTTAATCCCCAAAATACACATACACTCCCCAAAGCCCCTGTTTCTGATAAACAAGAGAAATGTTATCAAATTCATCCCTTTAAAACTCTTTCCTAATTCCTAATTCATGGTTCTGGTTAAGTTAACAAGAGTGGATCCATTACTAGCCATAGCATCACATTCACACTTTAATAACACTAACAAAAAGACATTTACAAGAGAAAAAAAGCTATTCAGGAGAACTAGAAATGTGTTTTGCACATACTAGCAAACACATGACAATTTTTTTTTAAGCGTTACTGAAAGACTCAATACAACTAATTGGTGGTCAGTCACCAAAATCACAGCTTTGATGGCTTCAATTTTGCGAAAGTACCATATTAAATAAAACATATTAAATAAGAAGATATTACCTTTCTTTGTGAAAACACAGGAGGCCTGTCATTCACATCCACTATGTCCAGGATAACCGTACAGGTGCTGCTGTGTCCTAGGAAAGAGGTTATTAAAAAAAGGGTTGTTCAGTCAATTATTTTTGACAAGATTCTCACTCAACGCATTTGCTGTTTGTTGTCTAAATAGTTTGTATTTAAAATAAGACTATCCAAATTCAATTGCTTCGCAGAGAGCACTGATTATTTGCTGTTGCCAGTAGTTACTGCTTACAAAATGTTAAGATCAGAGCACTGAAAAAACAAAAACAAAAATAAAACAAGTGGTACTTATGAACAATACAAAACATTCTCTTGGTTTTCTATGAACAGCACCCTATACTCTGGGCACAAAAAAAGGAGAATTATACCACATCCATGCTAACTTTCACCCCATAAACGTAGCAGTGTGATATCTCACCCCTGGTCAGCTTACCTCCTTTCTGCCCGGCCAGATCCTCTGCTATCACTTCCAGAGTGTAGTGAGCTGCAGCACCATGCAGACTGGCTGCCTGCACTGTAATGGCTCCCAATTCCCTGTCCATTCTAAATAAAGACTCTTTGCTTTCTGGTTTCTGACTGGCAATTCGGTAAACAATCTTTGAGTTATCCGTGGCGGGAGCATCTGCATCAGTGGCCTGGACTCGAAGAATTTCTGTCTCTAATAAAAAATTTAAAAGACACACTGTAACCCTAATATACAACTCTCATAAAACAGGAAGGTTAGGAAAACTAAAGAGCTAAGTGCTACTACACCAGATTTTATATTTATATTTCTATATAGACCTGGATTTGGTCAAAGAAGCATTGGGCAAACCACTGGCTTATTAGGCCAAGAAGCTACATGATTAGAAGTAGGCAGTGAATGCATAAGGCATATCAGTACAAATTAACACGAGAAACGTTTATAATTTTGACATGGGCGATATGACGCACTCAGCAGAATTATACAGTATTTGTAGTTGCCAGCCACTCACCCAGGAGGTTACAATTATTATTATTTTTTGTATTTATTTCTTAGCAGACACCCTTTTTTTTTACATACAATTACATTATTTTTTACACATTATTTTTACATACAATTATCCATTTATACAGTTGGGTTTTTACTGGGGAATAAGACCTTTATACTGCTGACTGACTCTGCCAAATAGATTACTAATCCCGTTGATCTTAAACCATTCTGACAGGACTCTCCACCGAGGAACAAGGGTGACCCTCCATTCAGACGGGCCGGTAAATGTATGCCCTAAATGAAGCGCTTGAGTCACAAATCAAGTCTCACCTTGCACGGCCAGCTCATTCACGTCTGCCTGGTACAGCTGCTGGGAGAAGATGGGCGCGTTGTCATTGTCGTCTCCTACAGTGACTGCCAGTGTGAGGGAGTCGGCGTACGCGGTGCCATCAGGGCTTTCTGCAAATACCTCGATCTGAAACTAACAGGGGGACAACAGGGTCACTGCCAGGCTCCTGCCAAACTATACGAGGGATTTTTCTGTATGGTCGCTTGCAATACAACCTTTAACACCACAGGATTCCTTCAGATATTCACCACACTGACACCCCTCCATCCTTCATCATCATGACAATGTTAATGTTAATTATTTTTTAAATTAAGCCTCATATAGGGGGGTAAAGAGTTTTATTATATTATATGTGACAGAGTAATAGGAAGCTTTGTGTAGATAAATAAAGAATTGAGTAGGTAAATACATTCTGAGTTATATGGCGGCACACTGTTTACAAATTCTATACAATCTCAGTTACAAACGTCTGAACTCTTCTTTTGACATGCTTCAATTTTGCTGCAGTGTTATTACACATGACCACTGAAACCCTCCTTTCAACCAGGACCTTAAATGAAGACTTTACAATATTCTAGCAAATTTAAAAGACAACACTACCACATTCATGATTTTCAGAATTTGAAGTGCATTTATGTTTATGTGACTGCAATAAAATCCTTCCCGTGCGGCCCTGACTTACCTCAGCCTGAGCTTCTCTATCCAGAGGCCGGGTCACTGAGATGACACCCTCGCTGCTGATGATAAAAAGACCCCTAGAGAATGCTCCCTTCAGCCTGTAAACAGCTGGCCCTCCGCTCCACTGAGCCTGTCAGTGTGGAAAAAAACGAAGCTGGTCAAACATTAAACAGAGCAAATAACTCACATTGCCATGGGCAAGGGTAAGGTCTCTTTTCAGGCCAAACCATAAAAAAATAAATAGGTACAGTGCTGCCTTGATGTTTCCCAGTGTGATGTCACCCTTTTTGGTAAATTCACGCTTATGCTGAGTAATTTGTACTATACTGTATAAGGGTCCTCACAAATTCACTGTTTTATTTATAAGATAAACAGGGAGCATGGTACTATAGGAACACTGTCCCTGCAATTTGAGATCACTCTTACCCTATAGTCCAACTACAACATGCTAATGATGTTTGTACCATTTACTTTAGACTGCAATATTAAAGTAAGTGTCATTTAAAAGTAGAAAGAAAATATTAAACAGGTGTCATTACAAAAATGCCTTATCTTTACAGCTCACTGGGGAATAGGGGCCATTGTGCCTTTTGTTTTGCAAGGCAGGTTACAAAGCAATAAAGCACTGAAACAATTGTAACGGTATTCAACTCATGAGAATTAGCAACAATAACGATTATGTTTTACTTTTAACACAAACTGTGTCTTTTAACTTTATCCTTTAGCAAACACTTTCCTGTAAAATAATGTATTTACAGAATATGCATGTACACAGTGACTTTATTTTGACACAGCACGCAGTACATAGGTTAACTACCTCTCTTGTAGAGCCATGTTTACTGCATTAAATCTGCAAGGTGACCCTATTAACTATTAAGGTTGAATACCATATTCACGTGATCAAATACATTACCATCTGCACAGCAACTAGTTTAAGCAGCTTTTTATTTTTTTATTTTTTTATTCAGCAATTCAGACATGTTGCGATTGCCAGGCAAACCTTTCTTCATTTCTGGATAGGAAACTGTTAAGAGAGACAGCAAGAAAAAGGATCCCCTGGCTTGTTTATTTTATTCAACAGCTAAGGAAAGCCCAAGTAGCACCGGTTATTATGCATGCAAGTGCAATATAAGAAACCAACTGTGATGCGATGGTTGCAAAAGGAAGCCCCCACCGCCACAAAAAAAAAGAGTAATGATAAGATCTATTTCACAGAGTGTAAGCGTATCCATGGAGATTATTGGGAAACTTGTTTGGTTTGAAGCTGATTTCTGTGGACCGCTGCCAGGAGGCTGTGAAACAGTGCCTAAGAAGGAGAACTCCCTGGGCAAGGAGTTACATACAGCACATGTGCTTCGTATCAAGAGCTTGCTGAACAGGGCGATCTCTTTCCAAACTTAAACTAACTGTATATACAACCCAACTGCAACAGGATTACTTCGCTGACACTGTTGTAGACTTTCTGGACGTTGAAAGAATTTACATTACATGTGTTTTCGTTACTCCAGTTTCTTGTGCTCTAATGCTTTCAGCTGAGTCATCTATTATTATAACACTATACAAAACAGCACGTTGAGCAAACTGCATATTTCAGCTAATTACACTTGGAAAGTGTTTGTGTGGGATACAAAAGAAAATGATTAACAGTGCAGTGTTACCGATCAATTATGGGTTTTTTTGTATTGGATGAAAACTGTTTTTACATGATGTACTAAATTGATGACTGAAATGCACCTATTGTAAAACTGTGCTGGACGTACCATTCCAAATCCCCCTGTAACATTTAAACTGCAGTTCAACTGCAGCTGTATTGCACTGTGCTTCCATGCAGTGGCACTGCTATTGAACAGAAACAGTTTCTCATATTGTATTGTTCAAAATGCAATATAAATGTAGTTTAAGGGGAAGAAGAAAATATGACATAATTACAGGAAGTGAGATTCACAGTGGAAAGTAGGGTGCATTATAACTTAAACCTGATCGATCACTAAACCTGAAGCCAAAATACAGTATCATACTGTGGCTGTGCCAGTGGTTTCACTAAACCTGATAAAGAGAGGAGTGACTTGGACCTTATTATCTGCTATAGCCCTGAACATCTGTTTCACTTAAAAACTTTAAAGGCTCTACAGTTACCAGCTCTGAATACTGTAACGAGTAATGGTAAAGTTGCATATTAATTACAGATAATTGCTGTTGTTTGCTACTGGGAAGACAATGTAGACTGAGGTAAAGTAACAATGCCTATTTGCTTGTAGCTATATGTGGAGGTATAATAGTATAACAAATAGTGTTTCAGTCTTTTGCTTCTGGTGGCATTAGAAAAGGTGTTTATGTCCTGACTCACAAGGATGAGAACAGAGTGACGTGCATGGCTGTACAAATCTGTGGACAGCATGAGTCTCTCATATAATGAGGTGCTGGGAATGGAACGATCTTCTGCCTACATACACGTTAAAGACTGTTTCTGGGAAATGTTAAAAATGAACTGGTATATAGTGTACCAATTTAAACCAATAAGACAGCAAAGTACTCCCAGTAAAAAAAAATTAAAAGATGAAGGTTTTTTTTATGCATGATGGTTGTTTAAATATAATTAAATGTGTTTTTTAATATGATTTACAATTTACCATACAGCTAATTTTATATTATATTTGATACACTTTAAATATAAGCATTTATAAAAAGAGAAAAATAAATGTTTATATATATATAAGGGCAGCTGGATCTTTGAGCTAATATATAAATATATATATGTATATATATTTTTTTTTACAGTGAAATCTCTATTATACAAACTAATTGGGACCAGGGTGAGGTTTGCAAATGTTATTAATTAACAGCTTTAATTTTGACCTTTTCATTTAACTGAATCAGAGCATGTGAGCGATTGATTAACCACACCAAATCAATTAAATGGAAAACAAACCCTGTACCTTTAAATGTACTGTATACTGTAAAGTACTGTAAGTATGAGATAGAGGGCTGTTTTGCACATGTATCTATATATATAATGTACCACGTGGTCATCTCAGATAACAGAGGTGTTAGTAAAATCAAAGTTCTGATACTCTAGCTTTAACCGTACCATGATTACACTCAGGGAAAACCAAGTAAGATGTGGAGTGGTCGATGGAGGAGGGGGTTATTAGCTGCCAGTGGAAAATTTTACTGGGATTTGTCTGCATTTATCTGCACGCTTGTCTGAAACAAGCCAGCTTTCCATTTTCCACTACAGTTAAAAGCCTTTCAGCTGTTAGTCAGCTCTCAACTATGACCAGTCTAGCTTTGTCCCAGACGTTACTGCAATGGGTCCCCTCACGACACTGTCGCTGCCAGCAGCAATGATTCAAACCCTACTTCAATTAAAGCACCTCAGTAAGCCCCTCATCTATACCGACTCTGTGGAACCCTACAGGTCAGAACTGCTGCTAGAACGGTCAAGGCATGAAGCTTTGCTGTTTAATTGTGGTTTGTTTTTTGTCATCATGTTTCATTTATATTTTAAAGTTGAAACACAAACACACACAAAACCCTTTGAATAGTCCTTAGAAAAAAAGCTACGGCTTCAAAACTGTGATTCTTTGCAGCCCTGTTGCTTCCCCAAATACCCAGGACCCTATTTTAGTAAATGTATTTTGGAAGAGAACAATATTACCAAGGGTGACAACAACTGTGGTTCTGCATATACACCCCAATGTACAGCTGGTACTTTTAACAAGTGTGGTTAGAGGTTATCACTGTTGTTTTTGCTGCTGTTTGGTTTCCATGAAGGAAAGAATACTTGAACTGGGTTAAACAGTTCCAATTAGATTTTTAGCTTTCCAGGGAAAGCCATTTAAATACACTGTATCTCATCAATCTTAACATGGTGTCATAAAAACAATATATGAAATATGTACTATATGAAAAATTGCCAACAGCAATCTAGAAAAAGTTTAATAAACAGTAAACTTTATTTAATGAATTCATCTAATAAGACTATAAGCAGTCTGGAACCGCAAAGTATAGTATAGCCTTGTAACCACACGAACAACGAAGCTACTGTGAAGTTAAACTGCAGTTTAATTTTATCCAAGATCAGGGAGTAAGATGTTCTAGAGAAGCTTATCTGCAGTGCAGCTACACACCACTTTGAAGTTCCTCAATGTTATGCAATTTGACTGCTGTTTCTCTCTGGTGCTGCCACAGCATATCAGAAGTGAATCAGTCAGATTGTGAGGCCCTCAGCCCATACTCTGCTTATACATCTTCAGTCCCAGTAAGAGCAGTGGAGATGTTCTCTCAAGCCCATGGGGGCTTGCACAACCTTTCACAAAGGGCTTCTCCTAAATAATAGGTCCTGTGGAGACCCGGGTCTCTGCTCAGCATCACTCAGTGTGCAGCCGTTCTGACACTGTTTATCCTCGCCGTGTGCCGTGGTATGAAAAATGAAGAGCTTAAAACGGCAGGAGTTGAAACGGTGACTGCAGCTCCTCAGCTCTCTTGTATAACAAGCTGCTCAGCTGAATCATTCCTTATTCCCTACAGCTTTCACAGACTCCTGACTTCTTCCACATGACAATGCCTTGTCTTCTTAGTAACGTGCCTTGGCTGTTTGTATGTCTAAGATAATAACCCGCAGCCAGCACCGTAAGCGTCGAAGTGGATGTATTGTTTGGAGAGCAACCTTAATGTTGCCCAGTTTACTTTTATTAAAAGCACACTGACCTGCATTCTACAGACGTTGCAGCGTTGAAGTTTACAACTCAAGAACGTTTGGTAATTTATACAGTAAGAGCCTGCCTCCATCTATCCCCTTGCTCCAGATAAGATCTGCTGTGTGTGTAGCATGCACACTTAAACTAGAAACATCCTTGAGTGGACCCTAATCTGAGACATTAATAACATAAAACAAAAACCACAATTATCGAGTAAGGAGTCAATATTGTAAGGCTTGGGTTCGATTTCAGAGGAAAAAGGGAATCACACCCAATCATAAGCTGATTGATTATGCTAAAACAACTGTTATCTTGCAAAACTGTCAGATTATAGTCATGTAAAGGCAATGTAAAGTTTCAGACAGGAACCTTTAAACACTCCTTTAAAAAACGATCATTTGATAGCAAAATCCCTGCAGGCATCACCAAAAGTCAAGCAGGTTGGACTCAGGTAAATCCCACATTCGTATCATCCTTCATTTAATAGCAGCTGCCGACAGAGAAATGACAATTGCAATTTGGAGGCTCCGAAAGGCAATGCCAAAACCATGCAAGTCAAAAATGCTGAGATACGTGCTTGTGTCAGCTGTTAATAATAAATCATCCATAGTCATCTATGATAAAGCCTTCATCCTGGTGCCAAAATGTTTCTCTACAGCAGTTTCTTATAGTTTTACCTCAAACTCAAGTAAAATCGTATTTGAAAAGCATGATAAATTGCTCAATTACCTTTCAAAATACAGAAATACAGCAAATGTAGCAAAGATGAATAATGTCTGACATGCTTTGGAAAAGGGCAGCATAGCAAAGCAGTACTTAAGCTACACACACACACACACACACACACACACACACACACACATACACACACACACACACACACACACACACACACACACACAGATACTGCTGAATATTATGTAGGCGGCGTGGATGTAGGTTGTTTCCCAGGCAGGTAGGCATCAAACCTGAGCATTTCTGGCATTCATACAAATACAGACAGCACTCTCTATTCTGAACTCTCCAGCTGTGTCGGCCTGAACTTCACACAAGCAGCTTCCAAAGACAAAACACCAAGACACAAAGACACCACGAAGATAACAAAGTCAAGCTTGCGGTCAATATTAGAATGACCTGTTCTGCTTTCAGAACTTCCCCAGGGTAAAGTAAAGTTATACAAGCAGCAGCTAACATCAGCATTTCTGAGTCAGGCTTCCCTCAGAGTAGGTCTGTCCACGTCTGTGTAGGGGGTGAGTGGGTGTAAGTGTGTGTGTGTGTGTGTCGTGTAGGTGTGTCTAGCACGCATCATTCAAGGCACTCTGTCAGGAAAGAACAGAACAGAATAGAAACACCTATACATTCTCTTAATGTGGGATTTTGCTGGGAGAGGCTTGTACAGTTACAGATCAGCTTCTTTTTCTGTCTTGACATTTTTTTAGTTTATATTCTGACTGTAATTTATTTTACCTTGATTTGTTAAATATACTCACTGACAATGATAACGTGACTCATTGTGTGTGACCCTGAGCAAGTCACTTAACCTCCTTGTGCTCCGCCTTGCGGGTGAGATGTAATTGTAAGTGACTCTGCAGCTGATGCATAGTTCACACACTCTAGTCTCTGTAAGTCGCCTTGGATAAAGGCGTCTGCTAAATAAACTAATAATAATAATTTATTTTGAAGTATACAAGAGGTGCGCTTAAGAAGAACACCTGAAAAATGGATGTAAAGCTTTCACTTTTAATGCTGCCCTAAGTGAGAGTGCGTCTATTCATATTTTTGGGAGCAGATGAAAGCATTCAGCTGTGACTGATACTATAAATGTTATATAACAAGCTAAAGGTCAGGGAAGCCCCCTGGTGTAAGCAGAGCATGCTGCACACCATGGAGGAATGCAGTTTTACATCATGTGGGGTGGGGAGGGTGGTTGTGACACCAGAGAGACACAGGAGGGGTGTCTTCTTATGTGGAACAGTTATAGAAACCTTTTGAGGTCACAAATGTGAGTCATACCAAGGGGAATATCCAATGAAGGAGAGAATGACTTAAAAAATGAAAAAAATACACCCTTCCCATGCCATTTAAACATTATCCTGTAGTTGTGTAGACCACAGGAATTGCTGTGTCGAGCTAAACCTTGATTCAAAACTGAAGTTAATCAACATGTAATCCAGTCACTGAACCAGAAAGGCAGATTTAAACTCCTTATGATGAATGATGCTATAGTGCGGCAGTGGCTACAGAAACACCATCATTTTGACTGGCGGTCCCAGTGGTTACTTCTTATGAATAACAAGCACGGTTGAACTTGTAGTGAAAGCCCATTGGACAAAGACAAATAACTGAAGACTGTTGTGAGACTGTAGATTAGCTAGCGTTTAAAATCTGCATTGCAGTGTTATAATTTGCAGTTACAGTACAGTTATAGTGTATTAGGGGTGTGCAGCTCCTTTAAGTTTTGAAAAATGTGCAATGAGGTTGATTGCTCTAGCAACATAACATTGTAAGTTTAACCTCAAATTTAGATCATTTAAACATTTTGCACAACATGAAAGGATTTTCAAGTCAGAGCGAACTGGGAAAAGGTGATTTTTTTTTTATTTTTTACTGTAGTTATTTGCCTTGATGTACTTTCAGCACAGTTACTTCTGTCTCCTTACCTGGGAGATCCACTGTGGGAAAGGGCCTCGCTGGTTCTCCTGCAGATTCACAGGCGCTAGTGGGATCCACGTGTTCTCCATGACTTTAATGGACACAATGCCCTCCGCTGTGTGTGCATAGGACTCCTCACCCATGTCCTTGACTGTCACCTTCAGGTTATACATGTTACACTTCTCTGGGTCGAGGAGACGCGCACCTAGAAAGCAGGAGAACATACTTTAAAGGGATTTTATAATATTAATATGAACTATCCCACTATCTGTGTTCTCTATCACTCACTGCTGTTGTTTCTGTTTAGATGAGTATTTACCAGGCACCCTTTTTACCAAGTGGCCAAATATTGCTGAGCCGTTGTTTAACTGAGCCTTCAATATGAGTTACGTATTCAAAGTGAGGGATGCCTCAACCCCAATCGGACCACCTCCAGGTGGTCAGATTGAGCTGTGCTTGCAGAGCTGTTAAGGGAAGATCTCATGATACTAGTACCATGCCTGACCATCGTCATAGTGCCATTGTCTGTCACCTTTTGAGGACACTTTGCTTGGTCTTTTATATTTACAGTCCCATGGTCTTCTGTCTTCAAACTAGGTTAGTCACTGACAGAACAGGGCTTTTAGGGATGTTGAGACACATTCTATTTCTATCGCTCTGAGTCATCATGTACTATAGGACACCATCTTTATGTTTGAAAGCTTGTTACAAGTTTAATGGTGTTGAATCTGTGACCCAGAATTAACTAACTAACTAATGAATGTAAGGAAACCTATTTGAAGTACAGCAGTTATATATTATGTAACAACTTGTCTCCAAAGTAGTAATTAGAATAAAGCAGAAGATAAATATGTTGACCTGCGGAAGAAACACACTGCATGTTTTTTGTTTTGTTTTTGTTGTTGGGCTTGTCTCAATTACGCACAGTTTTAGCCAAACCAAGCAAACTCTGAACTGTGTATTTTTTTTTAAATTCTGAATTCCCCTGATGGTGAAGTCATTTTTAACTCAATATTTTTACCCACTAGCAGTTTAAACAGATAAAAAGATTATGAATTACGAAATGTACCCGGAATAAATGCTATTCATATTGAAATTCCTTCTAATAAAAGACCCTTTTTTGTGTACATGGAATTCTTAATGATCTCTATAGTAGCGACAGTATAAGGAGTATTCTTTGACTGCACAATTTTCTGATTTCTGGTATCATGGGAGAATCACATAATCACACGGCTAACAGGAGACACAGTGACTGCTTGGTGCTAGAAACATATCCTAGTCTTAACTGTAAATTCCTACTGCATTCAGCATTCTATAAAGTATTATAATTATAATAATTATTATTATTGTCAAGTAATTTTCCTCTCAATGCCTCCACACTCAAAAGTCTTTTTTTATATTTTGTGGAAGGGACGACTATTTCCGCAGCATCACAGCTTGTCTGCGACTCTGTTAAAGATGCAATCAAAGCCGGTATACATGGTTAGTTGTTAACCAGGTTTAACTTGAAGACCCCAGAGATGTACCCTACTTAGCTCAATCCAAATGGTTGTCATGCTGATGCGCTGGGGAGGCAAAATAAGCTGATCCCTGAAGTCATCAACACCAGGCAGAAGGATATCTACATCATCAGATGGATGGAAACGCAAATGGATGGAGACGCAGATCGATCACATTAGTTTACTGTAAAGCTACGTCTTAGTTGGTGCTTATCTTGGCGAGAGCTGAGTTCAACTCAGCATGAAGTTTTAACATCTACTCTCATGTAATGGAAATCATAACATTAAGGAAGCAATCTGCAGATTTTCAACACTGAATGAGTTCACGGGGGTCACCCACTGGGGGACAATGACTCCTGGGTGTAATCTCTGAAATGGTTCAGTCAATCTGCAAAGGGGCAGAAAAGTTACACTAAAATAGCATTAGTTAAGCCCTGATTGGTTTTCTCCATGACTGTGCACTACTTTTACTGTAGCTTGCCAGCCAGCTTCTCTCGTATTAAACATTTCAACAGACTTGCTAGTGATAGCGCCACAAAAGCGGCTGACAAGGGCTTTCATCTGATACTCAAGTGTTGAATCACAGAAATCACAGAGAGACGCTTACCAAAAGTGATCCAAATGGAAATCTCTGGCTCACACTTTCCAAAACAAACGTAAAGGGGAATACTAAATGCTCTGTGTGGGTTTAAAAAGGTTTATTTAGAAGCTCCAAAAAATGAACTGACTTAGTGTTTTTCCGAGACATAATATATCTTAACAGCTTCAGAGTCATTTCCTTCTCAACTATGTGAAATCTGTAATATACAACGCCACACAGATACAATTTGTTTTTGTTTAGCCAGGATCTGTTGAATGCATTTCCACTGCACTAAACCACCACTGTTCTAAAAAATTACTCAAATCAAATCAAAAATGTAAAAAACAAAACCTGGTAAAAGTGACCGAATGAAACACCAGATACTGTCTGCTCAGTTACCTCACAATGTTTCAGCAGTGTGGATACTGCAGACTATCCACACTGTATTAATTGTCAGACTTGCCTTCTGCAGTGAGGGACACAGAGCCAGTCAGGGAGTGAATCTGGAACATGTTTCCGGATGGTTCTGCGGGGGTCTGACTGACCAGACTGTAGCGGAGGTCAGCATGTGGGGTGGCGGGGTCATCCAGGTCAGTGGCCTGCACCTGCATAAAGGGGGACCCTAACAGGAGCCAGAAAAAAAAGAACAAGGTGAAAAACTTTGGGGTACCCAAGCAAAATCCACACAATATAACCATGAACCTATCCCCAGCAACACTCTGCCCCCAGTGCATATAAGAAAAGCACATTTGGTCTACATGGTTTCTCTTACTGATGTATTTCTTACAGTCCTAGATTTGTTTTTACTACCTTGCTTGCTGCAGTAAGAACGTGATTCTAACACAGTAATCACAAATATAATGCAATTGATACCTAGAATAAAGCAATACAAATAAGGCTTTTGGTCATTTAACTTAATATTTATAAAACATTCTGGGATGGCGACATGAATGATGCTATACAAATGTAGGCTGTATTTTATTGTATTGTAAGCGGGAACTACTTTGCATTGATAGTCTGTGGTACAAAAGGAAAATTACAGTCAGGAGGCAGCTAATATTGAGCCTGTTGAGAAGCAGTTTGGAAACAGCAGTCATGTGACTATTTTGTCTAGTTTGCAGCATTATACCAGCTAATGAGGGAAAGTCAATAACTGCTGGTATATAAAACAAGAGGAAGGTAAACAGAAGCACATTATCCTCTTGTTGGGCTTTCCACTCAGCCAGGTGTTTCTCTCAGTCATGTGATTCACAGACTGCAGCCTGCTGTATTAGTTTTTTTGTTTTAATCTCTATTTGATCCTGGCAATATATATATTTATAGATTTTTTATACATATATTCAAATCCATTCAAATATTCCATGCCTTAAATAGCCAGTCTATATATAGAAGAAAAGAAATGTCCATGGCATTTAGCCAGATGAAATATTCCGCTACTCAGCATTATGACCATAATTCAGATTGACGGTAGAATGAAAGGATCATGGAGTACAGCTCTATTGGGCACTATTTACAAAATATAAAGACTGTTTTAAGTTTTAAGGCCTGTTTAAAAAAATTAAAAATCCATCTTAAAAAATGCTCAGGTTTGCAGGTCAGAAGTTTGCTAGAAGGTTATCAGTTGTAATCACCCTTAAAGGTTGCTACAGCTGTTTACATAAGGTGTGTGTATTGTTTTAATTTTTTTTTTTTTTACATTTTGACCACTTTTTTAAACTTAAATTGCATTCCCTGCCTCAAGATGGCTTCCCATGTACCTGCATGGACCTCTCAGAACTACATTTCCCATCATCCTCATGCTCACTGGTAAATCCATCTCAGTTACATATGTGAGCAGAAGGATGATGGGAAATGTAGTTCTGAGAGGTCCATGCGGGTACATGGGAAGCCAGGGAATGCAATTTAAAAGTTTTAAAAAATGGTCGAAATGTAAAAAAAATAAATAATAATAATTAAAAAAAATACACACACCTTACATAAACAGTTGGAGCAACACATGGTAACACAATAAAATTAAAAGGTCCCTATGTACCCTTTAAAGTGAATAAGGCCCATTATCAGGAATCCTAAATATCATAGGACCACTGCAGAGCACCATTTTTACAAACATAATAGACCACAAGAATTGTACAACAGCTGTCTTCGAATAAAGAAGCCAATAACACATTGTTTAGTCTCTATCATCCAATCAACAGCAGGTTCCTCTACCTCCTGTGCTTCACACATGAACCCGATGAGTTGTATAAATAAGCCCTGAGCTTTTCTGTGTCATCTCTGATACATTTGTGCGATATGCTGTAGAAGCCAACACTGTCGATTCAGACAATACTGTGAATACAAATCTATCTGAAGGTTAACAGCACGAAAACATGACTAAGTGTACCATTGCTACAGAATAAAAATTGTGTGTGTGTTTCTTTCTTTTCTTTTTTTTTTTTTTTAGACTTCACATACTTGTCTGGATATAAAAAGATTTTCCTTGACGTGATTATAGCTTATGAAACTCCAAGAGCAATACAGAGTTAGAAAAAAAAAATGAATAAAAAAAAATGATATTCGTCATGTGTGGCATTTTTAAATGTCGCACAGCACTTTTAAATAAAGCAATCAAAGCTGTCGATTCAGACAATACTGTGAATACAAATCTATCTGAAGGTTAACAGCACAAACACACGACCAAGTGTGCCATTGCTTCAGAATAAAATGTGTATGTGTGTGGGGTTTTTTTTATTTTTTATTTTTATTTTTTTGGACTTCACATACTTGTCTGGATATAAAAAGATTTTCCTTGACTTGATTATAGCTTATGAAACTCCAAGAGCAATACAGAGTTTAGAAAAAAAATGAATAAAAAAAAATGATATTTGTCACTTTTAAATGTCGCACAGCACATTTAAATAGCGTAGCATAAGCCCTACGGTATTGACTAAGAGAATATCTTAACAGCATTAAATTATTATTATTTATTTCTTAGCAGACGCCCTTATCTAGGGCGACTTACAATTGTTACAAGATATCACATTATTTTTACATACATTATTTTTTACACATTATTTTTACATGCAATTACCCATTTATACAGTTGTTGTTTTTTTTCTGGAGCAATCTAGGTAAAGTACCTTGCTCAAGGGTGAAGTAGCAGTGTCCCCCACCTGGGATTGAACCCACGACCCTCCGGTCAAGAGTCCAGAGCCCTAACCACTACTCCACACTGCTGCCGAAATACACACTATAGTTGCTGATGATGATGATCTAGGTCTCTGTTATGAAAGGTTTAATCGCCAAGATATGATCTACTTTTCAAATTTGGTGCTACAGAAAGAACATCCCCAAACATACATTTAAACGGAGATGGTATTCAGTATTAAACAAATGGCTTTAAAATCCCTCCATCCAGCACGGTTCCTTTGTAGTTTTCACGTGTACAGTTTAAAAAACATGTCGCAGCAATATAAAATATACATCTGGTATCTCTGAGCTCTGAGTTTGCATGCCTTACTTTCAGGTAAAAAAAGCATCTCAGTCATTAAGAGAAGAAACTGGTTGGTTAATAAGGAGTGAGGACAATTTCACTCTCCAGGTGAAATGACAAAGGAAGTACAGGAAAATACAAGTTTGCTATACGAGTCTAAAAGAACAGCTCTGTTCAGTTTGTATCTCAGAGGAAAGTCATACATCACTCACCTGATTTTGTCCCCAGACCAGAGTAGACAATTCCTGACATGGATTCCTTTGTAAACTGTGGAAAGTTGTCATTTTTATCTTTCACCTGGATGTAAATAGTGATGGGGTCAATGACTGGCTGCCCTTTGTCAGTCACGCTCACCTGAGATAAAACAGACAGTATTGAAACTTTTTTTATTTTGTTCTAGAGAAAGAAAAATAACTAGTATAATAGTATAATAACTAGAAGGGGGTGTTTTTGGGAACTTGAGTTATAATGAAAGGGAAAAGGCATCTCTGATAAAATGGTTGGTAAAAAGACGTAGCGGAACAATTATTGCTGAGAAAATCATACAATATGTTCCAAATGTGAAGACGTTTTTTCTAACCACGTGTGCTGTACCATTGATGTGGACAGTTCGTTTTAACTATGCAACACTAGTAATGAAACCTGACTGAGAGAATCATGGAATACATCTAAATACAAAATATAAAGACAAGAACTGAAAATGTGTATTGCCCCAACACAGTAACAGCTATATTAGGACACCAACACATTTAAAATGCTGTGTTTATATAACTCTGAATATACAAAGTCACCTCTACTGCCAGAAAACAAGCAATTCATCTTGTTTATATCTTGTATGAAAATACATATTTTCAATCTAGATAAAAGTAGTTAAATTGATTTTTTTTTTTTAAAGGGGGGTTTCATAAGGTTTAGAACATTCCACAAGCTCTCAGACTGTGTTTAATATTACCACCCCTGCATGTCTGCAATTGAGGTTAAAGCACAGTGCAGATCATTTGAATTCAAGACAAATTAAGGATGCTGATTAGTAAGCCTTATATAAGTTAAAAGTTACAGCTCAAAAGTCACTGCTGCAATATGATTTCCAAGAAAGTCAATCGTTCAGCATGTTATCATGCAACACATTTCCTGGACCAAAATGCTTTTTATTTTTTTATTGCTTAAGTGGCAATACATTAATGTTACTGTTTTTCCATCGATTGCATTACAAGACAGACCAAAGGTTGGAAGCAATTAAAATGCAAATAGTAGCAGTTTACATGACATTTGGCTAAAAATACATTTTTCCAAAGCTTTTTTGAAATATCGTTTGGGATCTTTTGATGCAACAGACCTGCAGCGTGTAGGAGGGGTGCTTCTCTCTGTCGAAGGGTGCTGTAGCATACAGAAATCCTGAATCCACCCCGAAAACCCCCTCGTCGTCTCCAGTCAGAGTGAAATGGTACGACCCTACTGCCTGCTTGGGCAGCTGAAAGAAAAAACAAACCATGTACTCAAATTCAGACAATTAATAAACTCACCTATTTGTGTAACTTTCAATATTTTAAAAAAATAACTTTATTACACAATAACCTATAAGGTAAACACAAACATAAAGAGAAAGTGCTTCAATATCTTAAAAGTTGAACAACTGTAGCCAGGATATAAAATGAATGCCCACTCTAAGGTGCCCTGAAACTAATTTATAGAGCCATTTTTTTGAGAAAGACTGGCTTCCTCTGTGTGTGATTTCACTAAGAATTAACCAGCATGCTCTGTGTGATACCAGTCAGTCATTCCACTGTAACTGGCACTGAAGAAAGCATCTGTGTGTTTGGCCCTGGTGGTGCTGCTCGGTCTAACACAATCCAAACTAGCATTCAGCGAGTTACCAGCAGATGTATGTTCCCTTTAGCAGTGCCGGAGTGGTGACAAAGATTGTCATAGAATCTGTCTGTAACTGTACAGTTAAATGTAGTTTGCTAGGAAGCTTGCATCTCAAAGTCAAGCTTAATTATTAGTTTCCTCTAACTTTACATTTGTGTTTGTTTGCACTAATTACACAATAATGATGTGGTACGTGTTAACTTTAGAACATTTTCTTTCTGGTAATTACCCTAAAAACAACCAAAATCAATTGAGCTTTCTGTTTTGACAACCACTGCTACCCCCAGTAGTCACAACAACAGCTGCAGTACCACAGTGCAGTTATATACAGTATATGTTGTGTAATAACCCTGTGCTGACTTCTTAAAGAACTGACCAACCTTCATTTAAAACTAGTGAAAAAAGTGAACAACCACTTGCATGTTTAGAAACTACGTCATTTAATGAAAACAAAGATGCGTCACACCGCAGTTTTACCTCAAACCTCAAATACATTACACCACATATAATACAAATGTAAAGAGCTGATCTTGAACTTCTCAAGCTGTGTTTTTGATCTACACTGTGCAATCTTGTTACTCATTTGTACATCCCATTCAACTGTGGCATGATTACAATTTCAAATTTAAATGCCGACAAAACGTTCTCCTGGTCAGCAGGCACTAACTGCTTGCTGTGCCGCAGGGTGTCTAGGCGTAGGAGTATCTCAAATAATAATCTCACTCGCTCTTTCAATAGCTCCATATTTCCATATCATTATAGAAGCACTAAAGAAAAATGTATATCATTTGCATGATACAGTAGTCAAAAGCAGAAAAAAACTATTTTTACAGATGGCTTAATATAACCGTAGCTTCAGTAGGAATAAGAATGTAAGCTGGCCTATACAGTAGCTTTCAGATTTTAAATCAGTGTTCAACAGAGACAAGGGTAAATTGGTAAACAAGGTTGGCATACTGATTCATAGTGTTTACAGTTACTTTAAAAAATGAAGCAAAACAAAAACAAAACTGTGGGGAAGGGGTCATAATTCATTATCTAGTACGTCTATTTTTACTTGTTCAGTTTAAAGCATGGAATGTACCGGTGCTTAGCCCTCCATCCTAGCACTAAAGGCAATGCTTGCTACACTCTAATGCTTTTGTTTTTTCTGCTTGTTATCCAACATAATCGGAGTCAGCTGAAAGGTGAATTGAATGTTTAATGGTAATTACGATGTGAGTCATAAGGTAGCATGGATATTAATAGGGGTCTGTGTTTTAGCACTGAGGTGTAAATATTAATATTAATATCATCGACTAACAACTTTATCCAAGCATTGTGTCATCAAATTAATATTTTGTCTAAATGATCATGACCTTGGTGCTGTACAGAAATGGTAAACAAAACAGATGTAGATTTCAAGTTTTAAGTTGAAAGATGGTGATTTGAAAGAAGGCGACTTATTTTTCGAAAGTTAAGAAATGTAAACAAAACTCCCAAGTTCAGGTACCTAGTTGTGGTAAGTTATTTTTATTTTCTGTCTAACAAAATGGAACATTGCTAACCTGAGTGGACCTGGGTTCTGGTGCTTCAGAGTTAGTATCCATTTTCTCTATCTCTTTCTCTGTCTACTGACTATTACTGAGCCTGCCTGGAGATCCTAATTGCATGCACTGAACTGAATTCCTCTTCCCATTTGAACAATGTGATAAGCTGACCTTTCAACTCTGCTAGCCCCACCTACATCTATCTCGAGACATATTGGAGTCAACAGAATTGAAAGGTCAAATTGGCACATGACTTGAATGGAATGAGGAAGTCACTTTGAAAGGTGCTCCTTCGTTTTTATGAGAACATTTCTGTTTTATTTTTCTATAACCAGAAGTCAGGGAAGGAGGGTGTAATCAGTACTGTGTCGATGCTTAGAGCATAGAGCTCATTAGCTTGATGTATTGTAATGGCTCTCAACTCCCCTTGAAAACCTTTTTTAAGATAGTAACCTTGGAGGCTGTTTGCATACCTCTGTTAGGAAAAATACTGTATGTACTGCTGATGTTTGCCAAGAAATACATCCTGGTTTAATGAGACATTTCAAAGTAAAACACTGGCTTTAGGGTTTTAGTCGCTGGTTGTGTACCACATTCTGTAATAGAAGGATAGAGGTTCAAATGTGAATGGAAATAACTACACCAGTGTATGTGTGTGTGAGAGAGAACGATCGATTTGGGTCAATTTAATGATACAATCAGGAAAATCAAACAATCATAAACCCTGACGTAACCCATTTGAAAGCATTTACTCCAGTCCCCTATTTGTCAAAAGGAGAAAAAACCCTGTTAATTTTACAAAACTAGAATCACACAAGATCTCAGTGTGCAACATTATATTTTTTCCTTTCTAGACCTAAAAAGTAAATACTAATAAAGAAAGAAAAAAATACCCCTAATGTTGAGTAGACACATTTCAGCAAATGATACATGCATAATAAAGGAACATGTAGCACACGCTTGCACCAAGCAATCCTTTGCTTTACCATCCTTGGTTATATTACAATTCTGCTTTTTACCAGGCTTTCAGCTGTGCTTTAGTACACTTTACATTGCTTTCACAGCAACCTGCGATAAGCACCCTTTGCTTTCTGGCGCTGACACAAGTGGTTTGTTACCAAATAAGCTTCTTATAGAGAGTGTAATGTGCATGCCCTGGCAATATTGATCTAATGAATCACTGCATGTAAACACAATATTTATGGCAGCCGACACTCTGTTTGTTCAAGACGGGACAATGTTTTTATTCACTTATCGTTTCTACACCTCAATTCACAGTTCATCAGCCAGCCTTTACAAAACATGGTGGTCTGCTTGAAGTTACTGCCCTATCCTACACTACCAGTCCTACTCTGAAGCAAGTACAAAGGGAAATTTACTGACAGAAATAGAACATGTAGGGGGACATGTATCAAGCGTTTGCGGCGGCATTATGGCCTGAGCACCAAGTTTACACCAGCCTTAAAATTGCCCCGTATGTATCATTACACTTTTTCCAAGTTAAGGCCATGTTAGCACCGCCAAAAGGAGCTCCACAGCTCATTAGCCATGCACTTTATGGTGTGTCAAGCCTTACTTCTATGCATGGGCAAATTGTAGGTGGGGCTCATTTGTAAATGAAGTCTGTGATATTAAAATTAGATTCATGAAGCGGCAGAACAGCTGCGCCAGAAATAAGTCCGATTTCAAATTGGTCTTATTTGGGTACAAAGAAAAAGTCAGAAAGCAGCTGATAGGAAAGAGCATTATAGTAGCAGGCATAACGTATTTCTTATGATGGAGAGTGCAGGCTACTAACCTTCCTGAACAACCCAGGAACAGAGGGAGAATGCTGAGAAGAAGGGAGAGTATTTAGGGTCTGCATTATCCTTGATCTCCCTTAGGATTCAATTATAGCTCGATACCAGTTATTTCATTATGTACAATTGTTTGTATTCATTAAGTTATCCTTTTCATTATGTATATTTGGTTGCATCCGTCGTATAATAATAATGTAATATAAAGTCGACACAGTCAACACAGGTCATCTCTGCCTCTCCAGATGAGCTACCCAGGCTTTTGTGGGTTTTAACCTGTGCATTTTATTTAAAACACAGGTTAGCCCATTTTGAACTGTCATTTCTGCCTCTCCAAGTGACCTACCTATTGTTCAATTGAGGTAGCCCATTTGGAGGGGAGGCGCTATTTTTCAGATTAGTCTGTTAATTTGTGCTACCGGTAGCCCATTTTGAGCACCGGCGAGGCGCATTTAAGCATTTAAATGTGGCAGCCTATGCTGTGCCTCATTAATTTTGGCCCAGTTAATACATTCGGGGTGGGGTGAAATTTGTGCCGTGGCAGAGCGCTACTTTACACCCCACCAATTTAGCGCTGCGTCGGTCGATCTTGATACATGTCCCCCTTAAAGTGGTAAAAAAAAATAACAAGAAGTTATTGTTCTGAACGCTTTATTTCGGACAATATTTTTCTCTCTGAAAACTTGCCTTTACACTTACATCAATGTCAGACTTTTTTTAATGTATTTAACACCAGGAGAAATGCATTTATTATGACAGTTCTTTCTATGTTCTAGAAAGCAGTTTATAGACAAAAGCTTATGCTAACATTAAACAAAAGATAATGGTAGTGGAGGAGAACAGCTTTTTGGCCGCTAACCCTTGTTCTTTTTGTTTTACTATTTCAGGCACCACAGCTCTCTGAGCAGACCTGGTGTCTTTTCACTTCTATAGGCCCCCACCTGCTGGACATGACATTCCATTAACATGCATATACGCCTACACCACCTGCTGGACACTAAACAAATGACATGTTTAATGCCTCAACAGCAGATTCACGATAAAGCCTCTTGTAGTTCAATGCATAAGAGAAGAAGAGTTGTGTTGAACGTACCTTTACGATATAAAAAGGGAAGTTTCCTCCATAGTTCTCTGGAACTTCTGACTTCAGCACCTCACAAGCCCCCACTGCCAATAAGAGCAGGAACTGTTGGGGAAAGGTAGACTTTGGGTTCGGGGAGTTACCATTTCCTTGTGTAACTCTTTGTTCTGGGATAGGCGTATGTTATCTTTGTTTATATAAAACTTGTTTGGATACCCACAGTGGCTCTGTTATAAAGGCCTCATTTTATCATTTGAGGAACATTAAACACATTCTGCTTACTACTCATAAGGCCCCCCATGGTACTGGGCCCTTATATTTACAGGAATCATTGGTACCTTATGCTCGAGTCGCGCCTTCAGATCAGTCAATACTGAAGTTTTGGCAGTTCCTAGAAGTCATCTAAAATCAGGAGGTGCAAGGGCCTTATTGACCAGGATAGTTCCCTTCAGTTTTTTATGGTAAAAAGCTGACCTGCTTGACCGCTCTTACCTCAAGGTTACTAATACACAATTACATTATACTTATTACAAAGGCAAACGACACTTACAGAAACTGCTGAGAGTGTGTTAAGTGTGTTTGTTGTTATAAAAGTTTTCTTCAAAGAGATAAAAGTGTGTTGATTGTTTTCAGTTCACTGACAAAAACATTTATTTTCCTTCACAGAAAACTTACACCAGAAACTGTAAACATATTCTATAGGCCGATTTACCAGTCGTGAAAAGAGTCCACAGATTTACGAATAGGAATTCAATAATAATAATAATAATAATAATAATAATAATAATAATAATAATAATAATAATAATAATAATAATAATAATAATAATAATAATAATAATATACTGATCCATTGTGATTCCATTTTCTTTGGTTGGATTTTTTTAAATAAAATCCCCAAAGCATAGACATGTCGACAAAAAAAGTTTGATTCTTAAATCTGTACTTTCCAGAATTTTAAAATAAATCCTATCATTCAGTGAACCATTTTAACTCTACTTAAATAATGTTGTGTAGTCAAAGTTTTTATGCTTAAGCTGCATAAGGGTGGCACCCACACCTCACCTGGTCCTAAGTGATGGTGGAGCAGAGTAAGTTCTAAGGCCATCCATCTTAGATAACTATATTCATAATTAAAATATTTCCTAATGCGCTTCATCTACATGTAATAGTCATGAAAATAAAGGTTACATGGAATGACTTGATTTGATTTGATAATCTACCATTGGGTAAATGTAAAGCACCATCATAAGACAGTCCAGTCTATATTTGAGACTGGGTAGATTGCAATTCTATGGAGAATGGATTCTTCCACGGTAAATATTAAAATATGTACCAACCTTGGCGTTTTACAAACCCTGGTTCTTTGACGGTTCAGACTCCTGTATTTGCAGTCACTGTTTAGAGGAATTGAATAGACTCTGGTTTCTTTGATTAGGACTTAGGCAGTAACAACTATAAGGGTTTCAGTGCTGCATACATTTGACCTAATTTGTATAATAACAAGGAGCTTGAATCTCCCTTAAGAGGCCCTAGTTTAAGAGAAGAGGACCATAATTAAGTCATTGCTACACTGATGTGAACAAATATGTAGTTTTGAGCTGAGCTTTTTCTAGACTGGTTCCAAGAATGAGACCAGCTTAAAGTAGGCCAGTTATTTAATCACTGAGGTCAAGGTTCTAAACCAGGGCAAAGGTTGCAAATTTCCAATATAAATCCCTTTCAACATTCCAGCATTGTTCAGATAAGAACAAGCCTCCACCCACAAATAAAAGAAAAACAATGAAGAAACGTTTAAAATTGAACAGTCAATCCCCAAGTACATGTACATCTGACACTATTGATGCATATACCTATCAACTTGTATCTTTCTTGAGGGTGGGGGGAATCACTTACATTTAGGTAAGCGAGCCCCTTTGCAGGTGATGTAGGACACATTCTTCAACAGGACCTGCAGTTAAAGAGAAACTATTAGTTATTTCTTCCTTAAGAAGATGAACTGTGTCATATTAATGATATACTCTGGTATACCGTAGTGAAAATACTAAATACACTGTAAAGTAATTTAAGGTATTTGGGCAGGTGTGATAAAGCATGGTATGGTGAAAGCATGTATGTTTTATATACCAGTCCATTGTATAGAGAAAGACACCTCAGTTCAGCTCTTATTTGTAAGAACTGAGATTAACCCAAAGCTGTACTTTAGTGGTGTGCAATTCGGAAAACTGATTTGACCTTTACCTGAAGAGAAACATTGACAGTCTCTTTAAAATGAAACAGTTCAATTTCTACACCTGGCCACCAGATATAGCTAATTAATTGCCTCTTGAAGGGACAGCGATAAAGCCATAATTTCTTCTTAACACATTATTATCCAAGTGTGTGGGGGGGGGGAGGGCATTGGGGTTAAAGCAGGAAGTTATGATATATCACAGCGGGGCATCTTTTAAAGTATTGTTTATACTCTAGACAGAACATATCTGATATAGAATCTGCCAAAAGCACAAGCCCCTATTGACTTTTTAAAATTGAAGCTTGATGGGTTGACACTGTGTGGCACACAGCCAGTTCCGTGCACACACGCTACTGTATCACCCCACCACACCAGGCTCATGCTACAACAATCTTTGACCTTTCCTTTGCTTTGCTGTAATGTGTAACCTGCGCTAACCGTGATGCACGCGGACGCATTGAAATTCTGTCTTTGAAATGTTATTTTTGCTTCGCTGACTGTTGTTCAAGGAAGCTGTACTTTCTCCCCGAGAAACTGGCTGGTCAAACTCAGAAAAGGCGATTTTAGACACAGTTTGCGAAGTGGAACACTGTGATTTGTCTTCATCTTTTCTAAAAATATGTACAGTCTTGGCAAGTGTCTCTTCAGGTTTTGCCAATTTCCTCTTTAGTTCACAAATGTATATATAAAAATAAACATACTATAAATCCAGTTGCGAAACATTTTCCATGAAATGTGTTTGAATGAGATTATCCCTATAAACAATATATATATATATATATATATATATATATATATATATATATATATATATATATATATATATATATATATATATATATGTGTGTGTGTATATACAACAGAACTGGCAGAAGGCACAGGTGTCATTGTTCATCAAATCAACAGTACAAAGGTCCCTCTTGAAATCAGTACTTAAATGATGTGTTGCAGTAAGAATACCTTTGTTAAGAAAGGGGAACAAGACTAAAAGCCTAAAATATGCACAAGAACACAGAAAGTGGACTATGGAACAATGGTCAAAGGTGCTTTGGACTGTTGATGGATGGACAACAACACCTGTGCCTTCTGCCAGTTCTGTTGTCAATTCAACGCTTGTCTTCTTTATATTCCTTAGGGATATTATCTTCAAGTATTGCTCATCCTTGTTAAACAGCTTTTTGGGTCTTCCAGTCCTGGGTTTGTCAATTACAGATGATGATTCTCTGTACTTGTTGATTATGCTTTGGATACCACACCTTGAAAATCAAGTGATGTGAGCTATTTCACTCAGTGTTTTTCCTTCTTTTTGCAAGTCAAGGTTGTTATAATAGTAGAAAACACTAGTGGAGGCTTTGAGTAAATTGCTGATGCTCATAATGCATCAGAGTAGAAAAATGCAACATGTCTAAGACTTTTGCACAGCAGTGTATATAGTTCATATATAGGTATTAACCAAAAGCATTCTCTACTTTATCGGTATATAACAGTCTAAATAATGATAAATATTACTGCATCACTAAGAACATTTTCGCTTTCAACCTTTACAACACCCATTATTATAAAATCCAGTACAGCACATACTCTACCATGCCAAAGTATAAAACATGCTACAAACCCTATTAATATGGTATAGAGGTAATACAGTCAGCAGTAGAGATGTAAGACAAATGAATGAGAATGAGCCTATAGTTAACCTGACATACACTAACATACACTGACATAAATTGGATTTAACTTTTTTCATTTCTTTTTTATATCTAGGTTATTTTTATGCCTGCTATTATAAACCTCTTGAATTGAATCAAGGATAGCGAACATCGCTTGCTATAAAAGTGAGTGGGCTCAAGGTCAGACTTACAGTGCAGAACTCTGTCACTTTGCAAGCATACCACAGCCTGCACCAATAATACAGCCTGTGTCACAACAACATTAACAACCAAACTGACCTGAACTTAGACAACTCCATTACTACATTTACAATTCAGTTTGTTTGCATTAACCTTCATTGTGGTTTATATGGTAAAAGCACAGCAAAGTGTAGTGAAGTGACTATAGTGAAAGCATGGTAAAGCAGTGGCAAGCATGTGTCACAGAGAGGTATGGTGAGGTATGGTCCATTCAGATTGTAGCCATGATAAAGGCATCTTTATCTGCAACATTACTGTGCAATTTTACAAAGGTAAACTTTTAAGGTCAGATTTTACTTCTATGACCTTTCAATGCATCATTGAGGCATGTTTACAAACACAAACACACACACACACACAGACACACACACACACACACACACACACAAACCCCTCTTGCCAACCAGCAATATCAAATTGGCTTGAAAGACATAAGCCTGCATTTTACCTCTGATTTCATAAGGGCTTTCTATTCCTATTCTTCCCAATTTTTAACTACGACATAAGACGCAAAAAGAAACATTTCGATGCGACTGGGTAGCATGTAAAAAATTTAATTACGAACTAAAGGATCATTTTATTGATACACAACCACCTTAAAACAAAGGAACCTCTTGTAAAGGCTTCTCAGACAGCAAGCCTTAATTTATGAGAATATAACCTTTTTAATGTGTAGTCGTTAATCAGACAATGGGCTCTTTTACGATTTGAATCACAGTCCCTTAAATTTTCCATTTAAACCTTATCCATGTCATTCCCCTGCCTTAAGCTTCAGCCATTATTACTGTGACCTTGAGAGAATCTGTGATACAAGTGAACGTTGGTGAGGGTGTGGTCTTTTGCACTTATCCAACTATTAAATAACGGTGGTAAAGGGAGAATAGAGATGGGTAATAGTGGGGTTTACAAGGTCACAGCAAGTGGTTTAGCTCCTGTCAAAAGATAGGAAAGGAAAGCATCTCATTTTATTAAACAATTTATTTTCTACTAATTTATGATTAAACATAATACATATTAAAAAAGAAAATCAGTACAGCAGATCTAGGAGTAAAACATATAGCCTATCACTGAAGTCAAAGTGAATAGTAATGGTGATCATTTGACATTGAAGAGGCAAGTCGTTCCTGTTGCTAATCACACTTCATTCCAGAATTAACAGTGCTTTATATTCATATTCAGGTACCAAATGTGAATATTATCCAAAAGCTGCCAACATAACCTTTTTCAATAACATGTGTGGTTGTCCATTTCTGCTGAATTGGTAATATCCAGAAGGTTTCATATCCAGAAGGTTTAGAAAACAACAATGGTACATTTCTAACTAAATATAGATCATATAATACAGCCCTTGCTCATTCATTTATTTTGCGCTTCAAACACAAACAGTATGTTCTTACCTGTTCTTTGGGTGTCTGTAGTTCTTCTGTGGGGTGGTAGAATAGTGAAACATAAGGCAGAACACTTTTCTGACTTGCAGGGTTAATTATTGACTTTGTAATTAAAATAGGCACTAATCGCCAACAGAGTCTGGAAGTTTAAAGTATGCTGAACATAATTAAGTTTAAAAGGACACAAAAGTTAAACAACAGGTGGTTTGGTTTTATAGAAGCCTATGGTAATAGTTCATGAATGCACAATAGAGGTTTTCATCAAATATTGATAGGAGTTTTGAAACGTTTAGAAGTGAATACTGGATTGCAATAATATTATTTTAATATTATTTTCTCTTGTATCTTTCATCATAAATCACACATAAGTCTTATCATGTTTAAGTCTGGGTTGAGATGTTCTCTCTCTCTCTCTCTCTCTCTCTCTCTCTCTCTCTCTCTCTCTCTCTCTCTCTCTCTCTCTCTCTCTCTGTTAGACGCATCAGAATTAGAAAAGGTTCCTACCTTTAAGTGTTTTGCGTTGTGTAGTATGGCTTGATCCAGTCACATTTTAATGTCCACGCAGTTGTGGAAACTGGTTGTTTTATACAACAGACTCTGTGATTTGTTTTGCCCTGTGATTACAAAACATGTATTCAAGGTTAGACTACTTGACTTTGTGTAAATGCTGCCACTTCAGTGTCAATGTGTTTAAATGACAAATATTTATGTTGAAAACTTACTCATGTTTATATTCTAAGACCGGACTGGGGGAGCCATTTCACTACATATTTAACAGCTATAATAAAATGATTAAGTACATAAATACAGGGTGGTCAGTGGTTTCATTTGTGAATTTAATAAGATGGTCCAAAGTTGTCTACATTTGCAGTTTACCATATCATCATGGTTTTTACATTACTCTATTATAATTATTTATTTCTTAGCAGGCACCCTTATCCAGGGTGACTTACAATTGTTACAAGATATCGTATTATAATTATTATTATTATCATTCATACAATTTCCCATTTATACAGTTGGGTTTTTACTGGAGCAACCTATGTAAAGTACCTTGCTCAAGGTACTTTACAGCAGTGTCCCCCACCTGGGATTGAACCAACAACCCTCCGGTCAAGAGTCCAGAGCCCTAACCACTACTCCACACTGCTGCCCTGTAATAATAGTCTGGGATTTAAACCTTGCTTTCTGTGCTTTACCATGCTTTCAATGTTTTAATAATGCTTTACTACATTGTCCTACCTTTTTCCATGGTATACTGCAGCAATCATTTCATAAGAGTGTGTAATAAGAAATACTCCATTCTGACTGGCCATTCTGTGTAGCATCCCAATGGATTATTAGATGCCCAATGATAGCTTGCTTTCAATATTTTGATAGCCACAACCTGCCAAGTGTCTAAACTTCAGTGTTCCACTGTAAGTTACCAATCTTTCTATCTTTATTTTTCTTTCTTTTTTTCTTACGTATGTTCCCAAGTGGCAACTAATGTTTCACAAGAAATAAAAGGGGATGATTCTTCATAGGCCATTCTATAGAGCAGGTTTTGGATTTCCCTCCAACTTCCCTAAAGGAGGTGGTAATCACTGAGGAACAGGCATAACCTTCCAGAATCCTGGATACCACGTGGGGCTTACACCCTATTGACACTGTTATGGCAGGTAATGTTTGTCAAACCACTGTATGAGATTCATAGATTTTTTTCTTAACAATGGATGCCCAGTAGAAGTAAATCTAGGTGAGTGTGTTCTGTATACTTCTGCCAGGATGAACAGCAGTGATAGCGTGAACTAGACCTGCTGTAATTGAGACAACTTCAAAGACTCAGATTGCAAGATCAAACTTTATTATAAAATATGTATGTAAACATGTAACCAACATTAAATTGAATAATATTAAATGGAAGTGCAAATCAACCTCATTAAAACAATATTAAATCCACAATAGCTATATTTAGTTATTGCTTTTTTTTTCTTATTTCCTATGTGGAGTTTTAACATCTAAAAAAAATAAGCAAAAGATCAACTTTCAGGTAGTAATAACCTGCCCCCCCCCCCTTCCTCCCAAGCCACCCCAATACCCTCAATACAAGTACGAACCTGCGCACTGAATTGCACTCTTAAAGGACTGGTTAATGATGAAATCGTCAACATAGTGCCTGTAAAAAAAACTCCTAATTTGTCCTTTTAGCAAGCATGTCAATGTGATACAACAGAGTTTGCTATCTGCTTCACAGCCACCCCATCTCTGGGTAACCATACATTGACTTTATAAAGGGCAATAAACATTTGATATTTCTTTAAACAAGGCACAGCCTTAGCAAACACGATCGTATGGACATGCCTTGCCGGTATGTACATCTATGTACAGAGTTAGGGTTCATAAGCTGTACTTTTAAGGCAGAGAGTAAAGAAAATGTTATGAAAATAAAATTCAGTAAGCTTCATGCAGAACACTGTTGAATTGCCCGTCAGTTTTTTTGTTTGTTTGTATTATTATTTCAGAATAATACAGCAACGTCAGTCCTCAAAACTCCAAGCCTGTATTGCACAGCATCCGGTCTTGTGCAGTTTGAGTAGGAACCTCAGAGCACAGAGAGGTCATGGCAGGATTTAGACTTCTGTTTGAAGGCCATTTTCTTGTTGTTTTTGGCCACTAGCCGGCCCAGGAAGCGTTTGGCCTTCTTGCCGATGCTCTCCCGTCGCTTGCTGTTGGCCATGCGCCGTGCGTTGTCCTCCTTGCTGTCTTTCCTCAGGCGGATCTGTCTCACGATACCCTCAAACAGGGCCTGCACGTTGTGGTGAAGAGACGCCGACGTCTCGATGAACTTGCAGTCGAACACCACCGCGCACGCCCTCCCCTCTGAAAAGAGAACACCAGCGATCAGTGACACGATCTTCACTCATTCATACCCTCTCATTCATTAATACCCACATCCTCCCCCAGGTGTTGCAGGCTTACTAATCACTGTTAGAACTTGGGAATGCTACAAATAGGATTATTAGGGCTGATATGTATTCTCCTTTAACATTGTGTTTACCATTACAATTGGATTAGGACATAGTGCCCCCAGTGGTCAAATGCTGTCACTGCAAAACTGCACTCTCCAGTTAGAGGTTCTTGTCTCTGTGCATTTCTTTAAACCCACAAGGAGCACACCTAAAGCAGTGGCCAGTTCAAGCAGTATCCTAATCCCAAGCAACATCACAAAGAGATGGTAGGAATGATCCTGGTATTGTGTGACTCAATATACTGCAGAATTGTGGCATACTAAAGTTTTTCAAAAAGTGTTGACTGGTGGATACAAACTTAAATAAGCCTTCTGAGACCCCCTCAGTAAGAGACGGAGAGAGACAGAAGAAGTAAGGGAGGAGGATTTGCATTCTTTCATTCACGGTATATTGGATAACATTTCTGCACTGGCGCCTCTGCATTTTAATATTTGTCCAGCTCCTGCACTTGTATACATAAGGCTCCCACACTTGTATATGTTATAGACTCATGTTAGCACTAAGCTGTCCTGCCTCTCTCCCTGTATGCAGAGGGCTGCTACAGTAGAAGCTGGCGAGGGCTGTAGCGCTCACCTTCCACGGAGACCTCTCGTGAGCGCACCAGGTCGCTCTTGTTTCCCACCAGGATGATGGGGATATCCTCGGACTGCCGGGCTCTCCGCAGCTGGATCCTCAGCTCCGAAGCCTTCTCGAAGCTGGCCTTATCTGTCACGGAATACACAATGATGTACGCGTCGCCCATCTTCATACACTGGTCCTGCAGCCAGCGGCTGTTATCCTGCAAAGAATGAAAAGGGAGTGATTAGGAAATGTGATCATTATTATACAGCATGATACTGTATTTCTCACATCCTCTCACACTTTGATTTCACAATCTTCTTGGGACCTTTTTCTTTAGTTTTCAATAGGTCAAGTACAGGTTTAAAAACGACTGTATAATATTAATTTAAATATGTTCTCTATAGCAGTAGTACTACTACCACTACTACTTCTACTAATACCAATAATAATGAAGGCCAGAATGTATAGAATGTATTTATAGTATTTATATAGTATATATAAAACAATAAAAACAGAATGTGTAATATGAGATTGGGCTGTTTTGGAAGTTGCTACCAACACTGTGTAGGTGTATATTGTATTTTATACTGTGTGAACCAACCAATAATCATTTGAGACAGTGTAGTGATTCAATTTTTATTAGAGGAATCTGGATATGTTTTATCGGATGGTGGTTGCAAACAGCATCAGCCAGTTTAAAATGACACAATTTATTGACAGAATCTTACCTGTTCCCATATATCGTACAAAACAATGGAAGCTTCCTCCTCATCAACAATGACTGATCTGTCGTATGTGTTTCCTGAAGGTAAAGAAAGATGGATAGGGATGCTGTCAGTGGAGGAACTTGAATTAGAATGAGCTAATGTATCAATTATAGAAGATCATTAAGCAGTCTGCATCTGGACAAGAGCTGATAACAACTGCAGAGAAGACAGCACCAGCCCTAATCTTAAAAGGGGCTCTGTTGCATGCAAGGTATCTCCATGTGTTTATTTTTCCATTCCTTATCTTTCCTGCTGTGCTATAAATAGCATTATCTAACCTGAGGGGATTGGGCTAAATATAAACTAAGCAGGTCTCTTATCACCTTGCTACCTTCCTAGGTTTAGATACAAACACATGAAATGTTTATTTAAGTACTGTATTAGTGTGTCACATCATGGTCTCAAAAAAGTTTATTTAGACAAACTGATAACATTTTGCAAATAGTCCAGTGCTTTATTAAAAGTACTCTATATTTGCTGACGTATGTATACCGGTGTATTCCATTATGCAACATGTTTACAAGTCAATTTCCAAACTTTTGGTCACTGACTTTTTTGTTGTTGTTATCTTACACAGTGGTGGGTTATAAGCTATTATTCCAAAAATAACGGGCAAAAGACTAGTGTCCACTAGACTGACTAGAGCATGGAGATTTAAAAACAAAGCCAGATTAAGGACTGTCTCTCACCTGCTTCTTCACAATCGTGGGTGTCTTCGATCCCACCGAATATCCGAGCCAGACTGGACTTGCCCACTGCCTGCTCGCCCAAAAGCACCACTTTGTAGACTTGTCCCTCTGTGTCACTGCCGGAGGAGATGACCGAATCTGACGAGTCGGAGACCCACCTGTCTCTGTGCTGCTCGCCGGGGCTGTATGAGGTACACCGGACCAGGTTGGGCAGCTCTCCCAGCTGCAGCGTGGGCATCGCGGACTTCAGTTCCCGTTCGTCTACCGGCATGCTTCTCCTGTGCAGATGCTGGTTCATTGGGAACGGCATGCTGCTCCGCCTCTTGTCCAGGTTCCGCAGCCTGTCACCTTTATTCAGAGTCATCCTTTTTCTGGTACTATAAAAAATGAAGAATATAAAAAAAAGTACATTTTAGCATGCGTGTCCCTTGCACATCCTTATTCCAGATTTAATTCAACTGAAATGAAAGTCTATGAGGGACATGATAACGATACCATTATGTAATTCGAATCATTATATCTGCATATCTCTTTTAAAAAAAACTATTTATAATATTATTTACACAAACCGATACTTAATAGTGTACTAACCCCATGTAAACGGTCCCCTTACACGCGTTTACTGTTAAACGTGTTACTGTAATATATATTTACACCACTGTTTCCAAAATACTGCATTATACAGAAGTTATTTGCAGTAAGCGATACATCTGAATGACTGTTTTAGCTCAATAATACACAAGTTATTGAACGTGCATGCACAACAGTTTCATAAATGCACTACGTCGGTCGGTCTATAACAAAATATCAATCTATAATAATACAACTTTTTAAAACAGTTCATTTGAATCAAAACTGCCTAGAAAATACAGCAAAAGCAGACGAAATTCCCGATGAAAAACCTACATTTCAGAAATAAATCCTTGGATTTTCTTTCTAGGAGGTATCCTTTTTTGTGTCCCTTTCAATAAAGAAATCGATGCTGTAGGTCCCGTTCTATGTATTCTGTGCAGAGAGCAGAGCTGTGCTGTCATCGGCTGTCGGTTTCAGTTTAGTCTAAGCGTTGCGCTGAGCCCCTATTTATCTTTCAGTCAGCAGCGTGACGTCAGCTCCAGGCAGGGTTTTTCCTGGGAGAATCATATCTGTCTTAATAACAAGCGCGTTGGGACTGAATCAGCGTAGATAGAATTTCACTGTCTTTCTCAATGAGATGCGCTTCAAAAATAGAGCTCGACCGAAGTGGAGGTAGTCTCATTTCCCACACATCTCCTACTGGACCCACATCCTGGTTCGCTCATTGACTGAACGCTCATTGACTAAGTAATGATGCGCTCTCATGGTTCATTCAACCGCGTGTTCTACAAAAGCAGAACCCACTTGAGCAGTCATGGCTCAGAATGACATATTGAGTAAAACCCGCAACAATCCTGAATTTAAATCGTGAATGTAGTGATTATATGGCATTGATTCGTTTAACCCTTTATTATTATTTTTAATTATTATTTATTTCTTAGCAGACGCCCTTATCCAGGGCGACTTACAATTGTTACAAGATATCACATTATATTTACATACAATTACATTATTTTTTTTCTTTTTTTAAGTGTTGTATTCATATATTTATAAGCCCCACTTGTATATGGAGTTTATATCACTTGTATTTAAAAATCTGTCAAACCTCAACTACACAAGAAGTTTTTTTTTTTGTTTTTTTTTTAAATCGTGACCCTCTTTTATGAAATTATTACTGTACAATTGCCGTGGTCAGGGCCGGATTATTATAGACATTAGACGACAACTTTCTGACATTAAACGGGTTAAGTTCTGGTACGCATACGACATTCTGACGATATACCACTTCTTTACACTAGACCGGTACTGTTCTGGAAAGGCTTTAAATTTAGGGCTGTCCCGGTGATGGGGAATACCAGACAGGAAACTACATGTCCGTATCTTGGATGCTTTTAACCGCTAAGCCTAAGGAAAATGTTGGCTCTGCATCAAAAAAGTATTTTAGCGTGCAAACCCATCAATGCTTCTCGCCTTTCCCAGCAAGAGTAACTGTTTTGAATACAGGCTAACCCCGAGAAAAATAAGCTAAACTACATGCAATTAAACCGGATGTCCAAATTATGCCGCTATTGTCAACTAGTATCTAAACCTGATTTTGATTCTGTTATCTGCGTGCGGTGGTTCAATATAAATGGGATAATATTACAGTTATTATCGCCTAATACAATTGCGATATAGTCTGCAGGAGATTTCCCCTACACATTTTTTAATGTTTTTTTTTTTTCTCTAAGTGAAATTCATATAATTTCTTTAAAAACTGGAGACTGAGAATTATTTGAGTGAAATATAATCCCAGTATTATGTATTCCAGATGTCGTATTTGGCGAGGATTGTTAATTCTGAATACTGGACAAAGCAATATTCCAATGTCCCTAGCCATTTTATTCCTGGCGGTGTCCTCTACCCAAGAATATCAAATGTGTTTGTTTAGCGTTCTCGCAAATTTACATCCACCCTGCTGTTGTTTCGTGCTCCATTTGATTGCTCTCACGCTGCAGGTAAGCCGCGGTTGGGTTTGATTTGACCTGTGTTATTTATTATTAGTAGTATTTATTTGATGAATCGTCAGGAATACTTGATGCATGTGCCTCAGGCAACCAGTTAACAACAAAAAAAAAACTGTTAAAGTCTATATCCGCAGACTGAGGCTATCGTGGGAGATGTACCTGCCGTTCTGACATATCTGCATAGTAGGAAAGACCATATAGACTTCCCAAGTGCAATGTATACAGACAATCAACAGTATCAACAGTCGTTGTGCAATGTCGCCATCTGTGGCTACAACTAACAACTACAGACAAGGCTTGTCAGCAGACTCCCATTAATTCGTATTAGATGGTAATCTAGCTCCAGTTTGTTTTTACAAGAATACACCGTATTCTATATTACACGAACTAGTTATTATTATTAACATTATTATTTTCTGTTATCAATAGAAACATTATAGATCATTGCAAATGCAATTACAAGCACACTAATTGTTTTTTTTTTCCAATATCCAATTTATCCCACATGAAGTCAAATGATCGGTTGGTCCAAAATGTGAATCAATTGCTGCATTGTTCTGCATCTGCGTGTGTTCTGCCCAGTCCCTACCTGTGTGGAGAAATGCAACTGGTCGTAGCTGCTACACCTTTTAACCAGCAGGCAGCTTAACGCAGGGGAACTTCACACGGCAGCGACACCAGGCGTTTGTAACCTGTTAATGGACTGGACAGTTTTGTAACAGAGAAGACAGAGCCGAGGACAGATGACCGTGAGTGTGATTTGTTATATTTAGTTCTGTTCAGAAGGTTTATTCTATCGGGCCTCCATGTGTGTTTGCCCTCCACTATACGGTATATTTAAACACAGTGGCTGTAAATTAGCCCAGAGCAAATAGTTGTGCTCCAGTACAGGTGCAGGTGTAGCGTGCACGAGGGAAGGCAGCAGCAGGGCTGGTAGGTGACGTAATCACACACAAAGACATAAGCCCGATATACGGTTCTTTTGTACAGGGTTATCGGCGCTATGCTTCAGTGCGAGAGGTCCCGGGTTCCTGCCCGCCCTTCGCCTGTGTGTGGATTGGCTCGCCCTGTGTGATGCGCCTTCCTGCGGGAACCAAGAGCGGTACACAGGTTATCACCAGCTTCGTTATTATTGCAACAAGGGCAGGCTACAAGATAACAGGTCAATACAAAGGGGCATGCTTATCAAACGGGTAACATTAAGAAGTAATGTCAATGTGTGTTCTTGATAACATTCAAAACTGGCTTCATAGCAGCAGTGTGGAGTAGTGGTTAGGGGACACTGCTGCTGTACCCGTGAGCAAGGTACTTTACCTAGATTGCTCCAGTAAAAACCCAACTGTATAAATGGGTAATTGTATGTAAAAATAAAAATGTGATATCTTGTAACAATTGTAAGTCGCCCTGGATAAGGGTGTCTGCTAAGAAATAAATAATAATAGTAACTGTACTGAAACCTTGCACAGTTGATTTCAGGATTGGAGCAAGCACACAAAAATGTATAAAAGAAGTTGATGATTTCCGTAGAACGGAAGGAGGCTGATTCTGCATGGGTTGTTGCATTTGCATAAGTTGAATGTAAAGTATTTTGAAAAGCTTTTCTATAAGTGATGTACTAGTGGGGTTTATGCTAAAAAGGGTGGGATGTATTGATAAGCTTACTGGATGTAGGGAGCTGGTGGTTCTAAAGGTAGCATACTTACCTGTTACTGGTTTAAAAGGTTCCAGGTTAACTATAGTTATACCTGCCAGTGCCCTCAATGTTTATTCATTCACTGGGCATATTTACCATGAAATGTGTGTCTGTCATTGGAAAGTAGTTTCGTATTTTCTGTTAACGGAAGCTCCGTCCTTCCGCACAGCCTGGCGGAAGGGAATGAGCATGCTCAGAAGCGGTGTTGGCACCTGGGGGCGGTGTGACCTTTACAGCTGCATTTTAATTTACTGGTACATTTTCTGGTTGCATTATTTCATGTTTACTTGTTTGCCTTGAGAGCACAAATGTAAAAATGGAAAACTTCCTGTACTTTCTACTGTATTACAAAAATGGAAATCTATATATGGTAACTACCTTCATGTTGCAGGCCTTCAATTTAGGACTTTTTAATTTTTATTTGATGTTCCCGTTCTTTTCCATTGGTGCCTTATGCACTTCTCCAAACTTTTATACAGTAATATAATTCTATCCTGTAGACCTTTGGACTTGCATATGGGGAAATCCAGATATATGTTTATTTTCAGTGCATAATCTTTTAAACCCCTTATGAGTGTGTGCACTGGTCTTATTTAGTAAAGCAACATTCCTGAGGGAAAACAGAATATAATTGGGAAATGAAAGAGAGATCAAATAGGCAAGTTGTTCCGTGTCAACATCTAGTTCAATTTTTGGTTTAAAATCATGATCTGACAACCAATCTTATCTCAGAAACAAAAGTCTCACAGGAGCAAAGCAAAGAAGAAATGGTATGGGCTAGTTTCTCTGTAATTCTAATGAAGTGACATTTTTCTCCCTTATTCAGCAATGAATCACTTAGAAGTGTTAACAGACTACACAGCCAAATCTCCAGGGGCCGTTGAAAACAAGAATTTAAAGAAAAGAAAGAAACAGACAGCAACTGTAAAGGTTACAGTTAGTTTAAACTTTATAAACTTCATTCCTTAAACTATAAAATCTTTAACAAGAGGTCTTTGTGTAAGACCGTAGAATTCCCTGCTCACACACATGTTGTCCTTCATGAATCCCAGGCCTGGCAGATCTTTTCCATTGTGCTCCACAAGTTTAAAGAGTGCTGATTTATACCCCTTCTTTGCAATGCCAGGCAACAGTGAAACCGCAGCGCTGCTTGACAGTCACCCAGACTTCAGCTACGGGCATGTCCTACGACTGCTATACTCCCTCCGGCCCGAGGTGCGCCTGCTCACTGGCATTGCCATAGCAACCTTCACCTTCAACAGCGTAACCCAGCAGCGGGCGATAGCAGAGTCCGAGGGAGTGCGCTGGCACAACTTTCAGCCCTTCCTGCGCTGTGCCTCCTCTCGTTTTCAGTGCAGGCTGGAGCACCTTTACATTTAAATGCCCATGACAATGCTGAGTCGATGAATATTCATGCTGTTATTGAGAAACGTTCACTAAGGACCCAAGAAGCAGCTTTTCTTAGATACACACCATTAGGATAATCCACACAAATTAAAGCAATGGCACTTCAGTTTTCAACAGGAATAGTAAATTGGTACTGGTAAACAGGATATACCCAACTGAAGCCTTCAAGTAGGGTATATAAAGTAGTTGACAATGTATTCATAACTCCGCCTCCCTTCTCTCCACCTCCCCTTTATCCCAAACCCCCTCATCCTCAGCCACTAATAAGACTTGTAGCAAACTGAAATCTGCAGTACTGTACTGAAATTTACTTTGCTCATATGTGGACACATTGAATATATTTTGTATTGTAGTTGTGCAGTTAAATGGTAGTAAATTAGCCCGCTAATTAATTCTAGACTGCTCTTATTTCTAAGTGATGTGACTATTTGAATATCAGAAGTAATATTTTAGCCAGCTGTGCTTGCACCTTGGATCTGAATTCAGTCCTGACACCTTTCATAGAACCAGTCCCATGAAAAAAAAAAAGATGGAATGTTTTTCATGTTGGGAGGTCATATGGAAATTACTGGTGTTTTGCATTTTATTCTGTGCAACTGAAATCAAATGCCAGCCACAGTTATTGATGTTGATTTGTTAAGAATAACGCTGCCTAGAAATAGTTTCCTATTTTTAGAAACTGCAGCGTTTTTTTCTTGCAATACATTGTTCAAAAAGGGAATACATTGGTAAGGTGTCCTGTTCCAGCCACTCAATCTCTGGTGAATTATTCATACAAAGAGACCATGGAATTGGCTTTGTTGTTATAAAATCGATAAGGGGGAATCTGTTGTTTCTAACAGAAATAGCAAGATATTATTTTGTTGATCAATAATAAGGATGCATTCTGAGGCTTTCAAGACCAGTCTGCTTAAAAGGGGTCAGTGAACCAGACCCAGGTCAAACTAGCCACACGCTGCATTAGCTCAAGTTCACACAACTTACTTTCTAAAAGGAAATACTGTTTCCAGACTAATGATAATTGTCAGGCTTCTTTGTTCAGCTATGTAATTCCTTCCATGTTTAAATCGATTGTAGCTAACAAAATAAGTTGTTAAATCTTACATGTTGTGCAGTTTTGAAAGAAATGTGTTGACGTGATTAAATTCTGATTTCATCGTTTCTGAAATACAGTTCAGCAGGTTGAGGGGCTGCTTCTTATATTTCAGTGCATGATGGCACAGCAGAAATTGAAGGATCCTTTTCCTCTTTTTTTAAGTGTGTGGTTCTGTCTCAAATTATCCCTGACAATCAACCTGCTTCAGCATGCGCCTTGGCGATTCAAACCATCATGGGCACCCTGGAACACTCTCAATCCAAACCCATCCTGGCGCTGGCAGCAGACTGTGTGGGGCGCCTGGCACACACACGAGCTGGTGCAGTAAACTGGGAACAGCATTGCTCAAAGAGAAAAATAATATCGAAATAATAACATCACAAAAAGGTAGAGGAATAGTAAAAATTAAAAAAAAAAACCTAGGTAATCGCAATTTGACGCTATTTACTCTTTAATATTGATTTTCGGTCATTTAACAATAGGACGACATCACGTGATCTCTTCTGATCTAAATGGGTTACACCCGTTAAAAAGAGAGAAGTCTCTTTGCCTTCTCCAAATGAGTTTCAGAAAAGAATTCCAAACTATAGAAAAGACAGCGCTCCACTTGGATCAATTGGATTCCTTAAATCAGGTACCTTTTGCTTTGGGCAATGATAAAGGGAAGCCTTTTCTTGTTGCATATTTAGTACCGTTTCTAAGACAATACTGCCACCTGCTGAACATTAGTGTGAAGTGCTCTAATCCTGCAAGAAAAGCTTCATTACCAGAGTATTGCTTATTACTAACATGAAAATGTTTGATCTAATTTCATACATTTAAATTATTATTATTATTATTATTATTATTATTATTATTATTATTACAAAATGTGCTTTTTCAAGCAAGAGATACCAGTTATCTCAGCTCATGTATTCTTGTTTCGAATCCCTTTATCCCCATATCATTTTCTGTTTCAATCATCACATCCTGGTGACTTTTTGTTTGAGAGTCCTCGTGTGGCTTTAGAACCAGAGATGTAATTGGCTGAATGCAATCAGCAAGCATATGATTGGAACAGCGACCTTTGATGTGTGTGTGTGTGTGTGCAGGTGCATTACCTGTATAATCCAGGAGGGGGTGCTGGGAAGGTTGTTCTTATAACATGTTGTGAGGCATAGTTGATGCACTACCTGGCCAAACCAAATCAGCATCCAATTGACAGACCAGGTGCATGCTGGAAAATTTAAAGGTTTTATTAACTGCAGCACAATTTGTTTCTGAGTTGGCCCAGTAGTTAATGTTTTGTTTTTTTATTTTATTTTAAATTTGATATGGAAATCTTTTCATAACAGGCATATACAGAACATTTGTTTTTGGCTATGCAAAGGAAAAGATCATCATACCACATACTGTAAATGCTCTGTAAATTAAATATTTGATCCAAAAAGAGTTTAGCAGAGGATGGCTTCAATCCATCGACCTCTGGGTTATGGGCCCAGCAAACTCTTCAACCTGCTATTGCTACTCATTGGATTACAAACAGCTTCAGTGATGTCCTATACTTTAAATGAAGGTCACTTACAAGCCTATACTGCCCTGCCAGCTAGCAGAAGTCCATTTTACTTTGGGAAAGATTTAGCTCCTGTTTCTTCAAAAATAAAAACTAAAATGATACAACTTTTGAAATGACTATCAGTATGTTTATTTAGAAGTGCCTGTATACAGTTTAGTTGCTTCTTACCTCGACCATTACCAGTTTGTTTTACCTGTTACATAAAAAATGATTTGCCATCAGTTCCTTGACAAAAAAATGAAACAACAATTAAATGATCTGTGGTCACATTTGTCAGGACAGAACACTTTATAAAGGTCAGATCTATCAAAAGGTCAGGGTGTCTTTAAAAGTGGTGGGCGCATTCAGATGTATTCAACATAAGATAACTCTGACACAGCTCTGTCTTTTGTTATACTATGAGGTGGCATAATAGCAATACTCTTAATATTTTTATGAAAAAAGCAACCTTCACGACTCGCCCAGGGCAGACCAAATATTTTTCCAAATTAATTTCCCCACCAGGTATGTCAATGCAGTTTAATAGCACATTGTTTCAAAACCATTAATCATAATAAAAACACAAATAAGTATGTATAGTTGGATCCATCAATGTTGTATCAGACATACTTCTCAAAAGCATTGTGTAAAAAGTAAGAACAAAGATAACTGTCAACAAAAAAGGTCTTGCTCAGTAAGAAACGTTTTTTGTACAAGAGGACCACAAGTAGAGGCAAGATGTCTAACAGTGCTATTGATGGTGATATTTTCTACCCATTTCTCTTTGTTCAATGACTCAGGACATGGGACAGCCTTTCCACACTCAGATGAGCTGTAGCGCAGGACAGGCATCGTTGAGAGCAGCTTGGATGGACTCTCCCGATCCTCCACAGACACACAGCACCTGGAAGACATGACATCTCTCTGAGACAACTCGTCACAGCAGAGGAGTAACAATGCTCTCCAGAACACCAGACCATTCAGCTACAGGAAATGGAAAGATACCCCCATTGCACAGCATTTTGAGCTTGCCCTTTCACTGCAAGCTTTACTAGACAGCCCTAGTGACACACCGCAATGCTGCTTCCACACTCCATGAACAGAGCCTTCACATCTCTCCAAAGCCAAATAAGAAAGCTATTTCAAAACTTCTTATATTATGACATTTTTAATAAAGAATAATGTGTCTGTATATATTATTAAACAATAATATATTCTCTTGAGAAATACATTATTGTTTGATAATACTTTCTTAAAATTGACAAACATCTATTTTTCCCAAACCTTGTTTCTCCCACTAAATGTAAATGACTGTAGAGGTTAATGACAGCAAGAGTTTCTCATTCTCCTGCTCTTGTAAAAATGTTTCTTTGACTTCTGTTATTGGTATGAACCTTTCAGAGTTCATGGCATTCCATTCCACGTGTTTACTTCAAGTGTATTATTGTTCTATTCTTATACCATGGCAACACAGAACAGATGAATGTAACGGATACAGAAATCGAGGACCCTCTTCACAAAACTCATGCATCCTGTAAAGCTTGCTTGGTATTCATATACCCTTTCACAGCTGTATTTAACATTAACTTTCATAAACCCTTTCACAGCTGTATTTAACATAACCTTTCATAAACCCTTTCACAGCTGTATTTAATACTATCTTACCTCAGAGAGAATGTTAACAAATGAAGTGTGATTGAAAGCAGTACCCAGTGATAGAGATTTAAACAGTTTTATTTACCTCCTACAGTTAACCTAATAAAGAACCATCTTTACAATGTACTTATTTGTTCCCTTACAATAAAAAGGATAAAACATTAGTTAATATAAATACTTAATTCAAACTTTTTGACATTTTTGTTTTTAAATCACAATGCATGCACAAGAGTTTGTAGCGGATATATGAAATGTATCCGGTGTTTTAGCTTTGCTTTGTTTACTTCTGGTTTGAAACTGATTTAGCTTGCACTGCGTTCGCGTTGGACAATTTGCTTTAGGGTCTGGTAAAGTTGAATCTGGTTAAGTTCTGGAAGACAAACACTGGTTCACAACTTCCAGCAGGTGGGAGTTCTCCAAAGCTGCCGCCACTCTTTCTTTGTCCCCCAGCTGTTTGTTAACTGAAAGAAAAGGAATCACTGCATTAAATCGCGTATTTCATTTTTACAATAAACGTTTACTGTGCAAAACACAAGCAGGGCAGGCACTGACTTAAATTGGTTAGCAAATACTTGGGGAAACCAAAGAAAAACCATATATTGCAGGCTAACCATGTCGAGAAATGTGAGGCTCATATTTATCTATTGGGATTCCCCCATCCTCTAGCAAAAGTCCAAAAAAAATAAAAAATACTTACCTGCTTGTTCAGAGGCATGGGCACCAGGAGTAATGTGCACATCAATCTATATAAAAGTCATAAACAAATTACTAGCGATAACAATAATGAAAAAAAATATTATTAACCATGCCACTGAATCTCTCTGTATATGCATTCAACATGTTAAATCAGCTGATAAACTTGTAATCAAGTTGTGTATATGTTGTATACATTATTCTCAACCAGTGGACTTTTAGAAATGCACGGATAATATTATGGGGTACACCTTCACTTGTGAGACTGCTTATTCAATAAAATATTAGGCATATATGTAAAGGGGACAATTATTTGTTCAGGATACTTATTTGGAAAGAGGTCTGATATTATTTGTTTATTTTTAAAAACACACCCACCTTGAACCTCTCAGGTAAAGATCGAAGCAGCTTTACTTTAATAGACAACCCAATCAGGGTGGCCATGCTGCAGTGAGGGATTGTGGGAGTGAACTCCACTGACACTGTGCTGTCATTATCACTCACCTAGAGAAAGAAAGACAAACACATTTTTATTATTATTTTATCTTTTCTATCTACTTGGTTGCACTGAGAGAATATTTCTACTAGGTTCTAGGTTGCATTGTCAACTGTCTTCATATTCAACTCTATAAAATCAAACAGCATGCTGGTAGTGCTAGTTCAGGTCCATTTCAAATTTTCTTTGGTGTAAATTTCATCAATTGTTTTCTATCCTCTTAAAGTAATCTACTTGATGTAAACCTGGTCTGGGATTTTATAAATGTGACGGGGTATCTTGCAAGAGGTTAATGAATAACACCCACAATCCTTATCTGATCACCAGCAGTTTCTGGAATTTTCAGCTGGCGTTACCGGGTAATTCTCACCATTGTGAATTAGCCAGCGCACCTCTAAATATGCTGGCAGGCGTGTTCACTGAAAACAAGACAACCCTAACTCTTAATTTAAACCATCAGACTGCATAGTTATAAGATATAACATTCATTTAGATTCACATTGTAGAAGTCTTTGCTCAAGATTATCACCCCTACAGATGTGATATTCTTTCGACAGCACAAAAAGTCAAGGCCAAGACTATGATTAGCAACTTGGATACGTCTAACTATGGGAGGATTGATGCGTCTCGGAGGTTGACGGTTAGTTTTGCATATATATTGTAATTTGCAAGGACATGAGCTAAGACAAATAACATTATTCACAAAGCAAGTCGTACATCTTGTTTTTTTTAGTAACGGAGCTCATGAAGGTGTCGGTTTTAATGGCGTTTTCGCAAGCCGCACAGTTGCAAGGCAGAAACATCATCCAGTCTTGCCTGGTTTGTATTGACAGTTGCACAAGTATCAGCATGAACCAAAACGTCTCATCTGATGTATAAATAAAAATAACGATGTTTTTACATTGAAGGCTTTTTGGACTGAGATTTGGCCTGGGCTAATGTTTACCCTCTCTGGACTGAATACTGGGGTGAGAATTATTAGGCTGAAATGAGGATAAAAGCCTTTAACACCTGCCAGAGCAAAAGTTTAAACTGCAAAAACAGTACTGACATTTCAGTAGTATTGCGGTGTACTCCACAGCTAGTTCAGAACACGTTTAAACGTTACAAAGGAAACAGAAAAACACTTACCCGAACTCGCACTTGTTCAACAACGTTTAATTCTTCCAGTGACAGTGGATGTTCTGGATCGTTAATCGTCCTGATCAAATGTAACAAGTCAAGGAGAAAGAGTTTTGCAACAGAGCCTCTGAATTATATCGATAACTAACATTTCACTGTAAATTAGTAACACACACACACATATACATACATATATATATATATATATATATATATATATATATATATATATATATATATATATATATATATATATATATATATATATATAAATAACTTGTGCACTCTTGAAAGCTCTACATAACTGTGGAGAACGAGATTCTGCTGCATGTACATCTGCACAGCATCGCAACAAACAAAAGGATATCGAAAATCTCTCTGTCGTCTATCGGGTCAGCAAACTCCTCATCCTCCTCTTCTGTGGTGAGTTGTCTCTCCCCGGATCGCTGGAAGATCAACGGGTTCGCATTTTCTAATCGCGTCCCTCCTTCCATCTATTAAAATGCTGTAAACTTAAACGTGTAGAATAAAAACAATCTCAGCGTGGAAGTTGTGGCTCTGGAAACATTCCTCTCCTACTTCCGGGGAGGTATCCTGAGCGGCTCGCCTTCTTTACTACAGAAAGCCAAAAGGCACAAAACGCACAACACTGTCTGCATATTGGTGAGTGTTGCGCATTCCATCTGTAACAAATGATAAGCGACACCTACAGTACATGTATATTTACTCATTTTGTTCGAATATTTTCACAAACCTACCCGAGCTCCTTATCTATTCATGTTTTTGATTTTCATTGCCCATTCCCCCTTGTCTTCCTTATCCATTAATTGATTTAGTGTAAAGTCGAACCCAATCTTCCAGATGTTTTTAAATATACCGGTACCTCTTTTCTGTTCATAAAATGAAAAGTTGATGTATTATGCTGATTACAATTACATTAAAACTGTGATGCAAAACTCTTGGCCATAGCTGTACACCTTCTGAGTACGACACTGATCACATTTCAATCAGTCAGTTATTTAGTGATACCTTAAAGACCTTGAGGACTGGATGTGTGCACCCCTGCTGCAGGCTATAAGCATGAATTTAGGAAACTTGCTGTCCTGGAGAGGGTATTGTGTGCAGTGTGAAAGCAGCAGCAGTGTTTAAGACCACATAGCTTTCAGCAATAGATCCCTAATGGTTCCCGAATGAGGAGGAGACGACAACATCCGTTCCAGTAACAATGAGGTATCTCAGCACTTGTACACAGACAGTGGAAATACAGCACATATCTCAAAGCCATCCACTGTGATCCGCTATGCATTATGCAGCAAATGACCACAAGAGTGAGCTCCACGAACAAAAATTATGTTTCCTTTTTTTTTGATGGGAATGTACAATAGATAGAGGGAACTGTTGTATTGCTCTGTACAGCTCGAAAGCGAGAAAGCTACCTGCATTTTTACTTAATAGTAATGACAATGCAGGATCAATAAACACCAAACCACCTGTAAGTCAAACATTTAGTTTTCTGCAGGAATCGTTTCAGAAATCTTTTGATAATAACCTGCCAGAGCAGTTCTAAATGGCGCAGTCAAGCTAAGACCCATACTCTCTCCCCCTACCCGCCCCCACCTGTCCTTACCTGTATGCTTCCTGCCTGCCTGCCTGTGTCGTTGTGTACTTATTTGTTTGGAAGTTATATAGACATTTAATCCTCTGTAGACTTGTTTTTCATGACAACATTCAGCTGTTGTTCGAATTAATAAAGTACATTATTTGGCTGGCAGCTTTTAAATTTTTTATAACTTAAATTTATATTTAAAAAATAGAACAAATACATTTATAATACTTATTTTTAATTTCTTGGCCCTTTTTAGTTTTGTGCACTACATTATTTCAATGTGGCAACTGTCGACGTGACGCATTCGGAAATTATGGGGTCTTAAAAACAGTCATTGTTTTGATTAAAATCCTTTAAATAATCAATACATAGAAATTATACTTATTTGTTCTGCCTGCAGGAAAAAGCATAAGCTTGTTATATAACTTTTATAGTATCAGTCACAGCTGAATGCTTTCATCTGCTCCCAAAAATATGAATAGACGCACTCTCACTTAGGGCAGCATTAAAAGTGAAAGCTTTACATCCATTTTTCAGGTGTTCTTCTTAAGCGCACCTCTTGTATACTTCAAAATAAATTATTATTATTAGTTTATTTAGCAGACGCCTTTATCCAAGGCGACTTACAGAGACTAGGGTGTGTGAACTATGCATCAGCTGCAGAGTCACTTACAATTACGACTCACTCAAAAGACGGAGCACAAGGAGGTTAAGTGACTTGCTCAGGATCACACTATGAGTCAGTAGCTGAGGTGGGATTTGAACCGGGGACCTCCTGGTTACAAGCTCTTTTCTTTAACCACTGGACCACACAGCCTCCTACATGAGAACCCTCAGCCTAATGCAAAGAAGTTGTGTGTTTTAGAAAAACTCCAATGTGACCTTGATTTGGGAGATCTGTTACTTTCTGTGGAGATACCAAGAGCAGGCAAGTCTGTTAATTGAGGATCATGAAAGACTGGTAACAGCTGTTCCGGTCCCAAGACACTGTATACATTAAAAACAAAAGTGGTTCCTCTTAAAATCAGTGCAATCCAATAGAATTTAATGTCCATTCTCCAAACTACACATTTACCAAGGTAAACTTTTACAAGGACGGCATATGAAAATGTACAAATATATATATTGTTGTATGGAAAATGTACAAATATATATATTGTTGTACGGAAAACAACTGATACTATTGTGTAATTATGTGTTTTTTAAAAGCCTTTTTCTCCTGTTCTCAATCTCTGTTCTTGTAATTTCAGTTTCAAGTCGCCGCCTGCGCTTAACGATGTTGCTGTAACTTCATTTTCATAAACAGAAGTCTGAGTCCACACAGATCCATTACAGACCTGAGAAATGCCTTTTGAAAAGTGCTGTGCCAGTTGGGAAAGCAGTTTTCATCAATTAATGACGGGCTTTATGAGAAGAAGAGGGCATTTCCCACCACTGTCCTTGATTTCAGCCTGGCCTGGGCCTTGTGTTCAATAAGTCAGTATATCCTTAAAGGAGTCATGTCCAACAGGACTTTAAGAACAGGACTTGTAACCAACTCTACAAAAGAAAAACATAGGAATATGCAAATCCCATTTTTTTTATTCATGAAATAACCATGATTATATTTTTTTGGCCACTACAATTTTAAATGGATGCTATTCACAGTTTGACACAAGCAAAGTCTTTGTTAAGAACAAGGATTGAAACAGCTACTTTCTCACAGTTCTGCATGCCATTAGGGTTCATCAGCTCGACTTATCTGAATCATACACCGCAACAAAAACTGGACTTTATTCTCTTGTATAATAATAGCATTGTTACTATGGCTAGTCATGCATCTGTCTAAAGAAACCTATTTAGATTGCTTACAAATAGCTGTTTTACATATTAAAAATATATTAAAAAGTTGTCTGTCCCTTCAATAATATACTATTGATACATTGCAATATAGAACTATTGCCAGTAAAACAGATTTGATTAAAATAGTTCTTGTATCCAAGTACGAGTGTCTTAACCACTATATAACTGTCTCAGGCCTGTTTACCCAGTTCCCTAATTCACAGGGCTTTTTTTTCTGTAACAGTAGTAACACATCATTGACAAATGTCTTTTTCTGACACACTTGTAAAAACATGTTTGTCTCCTCCACTACGAAGTTTATTTTGCTTTACCTACATTTTATGACGAGTGTTTAAAGTTGTGGCTACAATGCGATTGGAATTCAGATAGTGTCTGAGCCATGGCACCAATGGAACTGCCAGTGACTGGCCACAAGCAGACATCTTTTCCAGTATCACAGCTCAGGGTTGTTCGTGGGTAGGGAATAGTGCTGCCTTACTGGCAGGACAGGTGACTGGGCATTAACATGAATCCCGTTGTGGGTAGATTGATTAGCAGTGTAGGTCAGAAGTCTGTTAGCGTTGCATGGATGACATGAAAAAAGTGTTTCTGTACGTCAGTCTGACTGGAATTCTTTTTCTTTTTATGGAAGAATGGAAATTGAGGTGACGATTGCCGGTGATAGTTCGGGGGCGATGACAGGAATTATCGCAATACAGCTTCATAGCAAGTCCAAACGCATTCAGCGCTGTTGGAGAATGCCAGATTCCTGTGAATAAATATTCAACAAAAAAAAAGGCAGTGACACACATTGAGGAGGCCATGTGTGTTTCGCTTTTAGGTTTGAAGAAGGTTAGAATCAGTAAAAACTTGCTGAATTAACTTGCTGAATTTGGACACAATACAATGTTAGAAATATGTCTTCAATGAACTTAATGCATTATTAACCTTCATTAAGAGGAAAGAGTGGAAGATGCACACACCCCTTGTGTGTGTGATAGTGCTTGAATTCTGCCTGAGAATGTACATACTGCTTAGCTAAAACTATTCAGAAGAAGGTGCTGGAGTATTACTGTACATACAATTTACCAAAGCACTGGCTAACTTGTTTGTTTGTTGCTTACGTTAAATAAAGAAGTTGACATTGCCACAACATTGAATGCAAAAATCATCCGCCCTTTGCCATAACACATACTATAAGGGAGTTTCTGTGCTGTTGTTTCTTGATTGTGCTTTTCAATATCATGAGAAAGGGAGGCAAATATTTTGGTCTTTCCACTGGAATCTTTTTCTTAAAGAGACAGAACAATCTGTGTAAGCATTTGCAGTACATCTCAACAGTCCTTAACATTTTTGTTTTGGAAATACATTTCCTAGAAATAAAGGCCACACGATAAAGGCCAGCTGGCCAAGACCTCTTTCTAATCCCTATTTTCTGTCACTATATTACAGGCCAAGTTAAACTGTACTATATTTTAACAAATATATTAAACATATTGAGTCATACTGTATTTTAGCTAGTACCCAGAGGTTTTTAAAAATCTACATACGTAACAAAGAATTCATTCTCATGACGACCTTTCATTACAAATCAAAAAGCGTGAAGCATACAGTGCTTTTATCCAGAACAAGATTAAAATGGGACTGTGCAACAGCTTATTTATAAGCAGTCACCTCTCCCCCCCCCGCAAATGGCTGTAAATTCAATCACTTTTTTGTATGAACATCAAACAAGCACATGATTTTGCAACTGATTTGATGTGGGTTCTCTACAATATATGTCATCCCCAGCAATTACAGATTTGCCTAACTGGTCTCAAACTCTCAAGTTTCTTCCTCAGGCACGGCTTGCAAGCCAGTGTTGGAATCACAGCTGCTGTATTGTTACTGTTGATGTCAGAGCTGTGGTAGCAGAATTTGAACCTTGAATATTGCAGCCAAGCGGGGAGACTTCCTTACAAAACACGGATAAGGGCCTCTACAGAGTATTCGCTTGTGGAATTTATACTGATTCATTTATTAGCACGCTCATGGCAGAAATGCTGTAAATCATTGCAAGCTGCCTGATTAGTAGGTGGGATTTAATGAGGGAAGTGTTGTTAGTAATAAATTCATCCAATGTATACGCAACTAGAAATTTGAATACCTGCCATCATCATAATGTATTCCACCATAGTTATCTGCACCATGCTTGTGTAGGGTTTACCGCACTTTGCTATGTTTACATATGCCATACCAGTGACACCTATTTGAAATGATTATATCAGTCTTTTGACAATGCAGACTACTTCCCTTTCCCTCACAGTAGCTTTGAAGAACAGACTCCCTTTTTTTGCCAAAGGAGGGTTCTATTCAATTCTAGTACTGCCGTTACAAGCATTCTAAAGGAGAAGTTAAAGATTTTCTGAAAGCTTCACAAAAGCACTACGGCTGTTCCCATTAAAAGAAAAAGCTACCAATTAAATGGAGTACCTACAGCTCATTATGAAACTCTAGTCTAGTGATACCATATTCAACTTAACCAGCGAGTCATTTCCGTGAACGTAAAACTAACATACCTAGAGGCATGATCTGTGAAGCTTTATTTTTGGGGTGGGGAAACATTCTGTGACAATTACTCACTACTGTAAGTCATAGTTACCATTAGGACCTATTGTCCACATTAACCCAGGGCACCCAGATATTAGATTTGCCTAAAACTTCTTATAACAATCCCTCCCTGGTACATTATTGACAACAGGCCATACATACCTCAATACAGACTCAATCAACGTCAACACATTTACAAACTGATTACGAGACTTGTTATCAAAATGTCTGGCACACATACAGTTCAATATTAAAGTTCTGGTTTATTGAACAATGGAATTGGAATTTTGCAAGGTCGCTCGGTTTTTCAATTGCTGTTATCACTCCAAGGTTGGAGAAGGTTCAGAAGCACAGACTGTAAAATGAAGAGGCCAGGCATGCTGAGAAAGAAGGGCATTTACAGTAAATGTCCATATTTCCCTTCTTGAATCTCGAATCTTGAAATGTTCTCCTGTTTAGAATCTAAACAGTCACACCAATCAACCCCTATGTGTGAAGGAACCGCTTTTTAAACACTTCACGTATCTGTTTGCAGCAAAATAATAATTTTACAGATTGATGTCACGTGCACTGTGCTCGTTAAAATAAGAGCACTGACTGCAATTTTGAGAGAGAAGCGTGTTCGCCGGAGGTTAGGTAGTTTTTGGTCAGTGAAATGTGTTCCAACATTCAGTACAGTTGTATCTGTATATTGATATTTAATAGGGCTATATATGTATGGTTAAATGTATGTAGGCTTAAAAGTTCGTTTATTCAGAACGGTAAACAGTAGGCAACACGTGGACATCGAATATGTCGCTCTGACTAAAGCAGTCGGGTTCCTCGATAGAACGTTTAGTTTAACATTTGAAATATCGTCCAACGACTGAAAACCTAACAATACTGCTGTAGACTGAAAACTGCAGTATATAAGGTATCATTTTTTTGCTTCTTCAAGTGATCAATATACTGTATTTCCACAACCACTGTTTTCCAGTAAGTGTCCTGCAATTTCTAAATGAAACTTTCCTGTGCTCTTTCCAATCAACCAAACCACGTTATTTGTCCCAATAATGTCTTCACCCCTTTCACAACTAATTCTTCAAACGATATCATACAATATGGTCTATCAGATGTAACCCATACAATACTATATAATAGCATCCTCAAAGAATAATATGATAGCTTTTGGCAATATGAAGGACACAGTATATTCATATTATTAAGTTTTTCTGCTAGGTCAATGGCGAATCTAACCCCAGCCCACTTAGCTGATTCCAGTGAACTTCAAATTGCAACCATGCACTTAAAACAAGTGATAATAATGATACTAAACACAAATCCCCAGCCCATTTCACATAGAACCTCCCCACACAACAGCTCAGTTTTAATTATTAATGTTTCTAAAGGCAATGTGTATTTCATTAACATGTGGCCTGTAGTATTGTACAGTATATGATAATAGTAAAAATAGTAAGTAAAATTTTGGTCACACTCCAGCTAGACCACCTGCTGTATAGGTTTGTTTTTAGTAGGATGCTAGAAAATTAGTATTCCACCCTAAACTTACTGTGTTGTTTGGAAAGGCCGGTATAATTAAAGGGAAGTGTTTGCCACTCCTGAACTCTAGTTTCTTCTTGCCTGAGGGAAAGGAAGCATTTGGTTCCACAATTAACTTCTTTATCTGTGACTATTAAAAACAAAGGCTGATGTGTGCCGAAATAAGAATTTAACTTGCACGCACCATAACCCTGTAATGAATGTCCTCAGTCAGTGTGTTCTCCTAAGTCCTAAGTGCAAAAAAATAAAAAATACTTGAACAAATATGCATTTAAAGTAAATGTATTATACAGAAATAGAGGGGATGGTTGGGAATTATTGGTAATTGTTTTTTTTTATTTTTTTTACCTTACTGTTTATGCTGAAAATCACTGATCTAGATTGTGATCAATATATTTTGGTGCAATAGACCCAGTACAACTATTACATGTCTATTCCTTTGCATTTGAAAATGTAAACGTTTGGTTTTTGCTTTATAGAAGCCTCTTTCGAAGTCGATATAGTGGGTGTAGTGTCTGTATAAACACCTTTGGTACTGAATGCATCTGTTATGCGCAAAAAAGGTTGCAGGATCCGTCACACTGACTAAGTTGTATCTGTCTACCACCATCCATCAGGCTTCAGCTATGCCACCTGATTCGCATATTGACCGGGTCACCCCAAGACCCACAACTTCCCAATCTGAAAACATGTTTTATGCAGTAGTTTGGTAAATAGAAACATGATAATGTTGGTTATATATTTCAAGACCAGAGCGAACAAGTCCAAGATAAACTACAAAAAATATTTATTTGTTTTGTGTTAGAGAAAAAAAAAAGAAACCCACACACATTACAGCCCTGGCGCATGTTATGCACTAATCACATTAGGGTCTCATGATCTGCAGCCTGTATAGATACAGCACTTAAAGCCACTGTGTCTAACCAGAAAATGTTGCCTTTCAATCACTGCCACTATAAATACATCAGAAGAATGTATGGTTTATTTTTAAAGAAACATTACTAATTTATTTATTTATTTTTTTTAAATTCAAAACCATAATAAGCACATTGTTAAGAAGTGTTATCAAACTTACTGTTTCAGGTTCAACCGTGCAGTTTTTAGCGGGCAGTGCAAAAACAATTAGATTGTTATTTGTTATTAAAGTAGCTTTTAGCCACAGCAGGTGAATTTGAGTGGAAGTGATACTTAAGAAATAATGATGTGCTTGGCTGTTCTTGATGAGTGGAACATATTCTTGTCAGCAAATCAATGAACTGTTGTCTCTCCACTGAGCAGACTCATATAAACGTAGACAGTATGAAAATACTGTACACGGTGCATCGGTAATGTCTGGCACCACTGTGAGGAAGTGAAACTAACACTAAAGGTGATGTAATTGTTTCTCGCAGTAGTTTCATAACATGTACATACCGTAAACTGTGTCAGGTTCACATAGCTGCTAACATGTTTTGCAATAACTCCCACACAGGATGTTTATTGTACACACCTAAAACATCGTGCTGTCAGCAGGATGATTTGCATTTTATAACTTCGGTAAACAAGGAGACTAACTGTTTTGACATATATCAGCCTCTGTCAGGTACAAGAAAAGATATTGTTAACAGAACACTTAACAATTTGAGTAGACCAACTGGAACAGCAAGAATAATTACGTGAGAGTTGACAAACCATATTTTACAGTTTATATCTATCATTTAAAAAATATGCTTCTTCACCTACAAAGAAAGATTTCTACACTCACAGCATGTAAATAATTATAATGGCCAATTAAATAAAGTTTTGTTACCGTCATTAAGGCTTTTAAAATATACCCAGCTTTGTTGGAGAACTGAGTCAGGTTTTAAAAATTCTTTTTGAGGTCTATTTATTATTTTGCACCTCTAAATTACACCGTTTGTGCCTCTTTCTGTACCAGAATTTAAAATGCACTCCAAGAGAAATAAATGACATTAAATTAGTATCATAGGGAAACCCAGAGCTGTCTATTCTCATGCAAAACCTGACCCTCGGAGACAGTCCGTTTTTGAGCTTTACAGATTTTATAGGTTATTATGAAGTTTTATCAAACTAGTTTTTATCTCAGACATCCATACAGCTCTTACCATTTACATTAATGTGGCTCGATTTGTGAAGGGAAACAAAGAGCCAGGATCAATAAAATATCAAAATCATTAAAAATGTACAAAGCAAAGGCAGATTATAAAAAAATATATTATTATTATTTTCTTAGCAGACGCCCTTATCCACGGCGACTTACAATTGTTACAAGATATCACATTATTTTTACATACAATTACCCATTTATACAGTTGGGTTTTTTTACTGGAGCAAGCTAGGTAAAGTACCTTGCTCAAGGGTACAGCAGCAGTTTCCCCCAGCAGGGATTGAACCCACGACCCCACGATCCCACGACCCTCCGGTCAAGAGTTCAGAGCCCTAACCACTACTACTCCACTCTATGTAAAATATATGTATATTTTGAAAGCTAAACTAGTCCCAATGGTAATGCCTTCCTTTAATTTAATTTAATTCATTCCACAAAGCCAAATGTGATTTCAGGCTCAGATATGCTGAAAGCATAACATTAAACTAGACTGCCACCCATCCTATAGAAGAAGGCACCTCTGTCTATTCTAATTAAATATTGTGGTGTGTTAAAGGAGTGTCAATATTTTGGTGGAAATGGCAATTACTCTGCGTCCCTAATCCGTGTCATTTTAACCTTTTATAGCAAGGTTCAATGTGAGGTTGTTATGATCAGAGCAAAGCTGACCAAGACCGGTACTGGAGACATTTTAGGCTTTTATCTTATGCAAACTGTTCACTGCATTATTTATATTATAACAACTTATTAGGAGTGCATGAAATCAATGGGCATGAGGAGTAAAATTAATTCCCACAGGCCCTAGTATTGCAATCCATGACTAAGCGCTTGTATTATACTGTAAATTCTCATAAAGAATACTATGTTGACCAACAAAACTGATCAGCTATAGCAATTTAAGTATCCTGATTATAAAAATATGTTTGCATGGATTAGATCAATTACTGTACCCCAACATGTCATGCATGGCTGAATAGCGCTTCAATAATATCAATTATATTTATGAACACTTGGCTTAAGTGCAGACTAATGTTATTAAATACATTCCCCCAAAAACTGACAAAGTTTTTTCTATGTACTATATTACTAAACTTGTTTAACCTTTAACATATTGGAACTCGTTGTAATCAGAAAGCCATTGCAAGATTTAGATTGCGCTTCTTTTTATGATACACTACAACATTGGAAAAGAACATGTCCGTATTAATGGGTAAATGTTTATGCAAAAAACAATAACAGTTGGTAAATTTGAAAACTCTAAAGTTAACATTTCTGCTTATTGAATTCCCTTGCCAGTAGTTATGATGTAAAAGGGAATGCAATCCTACACAAACAAAATGCATTGCAAAGTAACTGGCTTTTATAATTTATTAGGTTTTTGTAAGTGGCGCTTTCATGAAGGCCAACCCATTTCCTGTTATGATACCTTTCAGATAGATGTTAGCTGCAAGATAAATACTTACTGATTCACCTTTACACTACATAGGCACATGGAAAACACCTCTTAGCTACTGTTATCAAGGAACCAGGGTTGGACCTCGCTTGTTTAAAGAATAGCTAATTCTATCTGGCCTCAAGCTCTGTTATATACCCTGGTGTACACAAGTGTCATCTGCCAGCCCATGTAAAAAGGACTTTATATAATATCAAACCAGTTCTCCCTTAAATAATAATAATTAAAAAAATCTTTCTCTAAAATGTTGCCTTTTGTTTTTCTTGTCCCGCACACTGATGCAATCTTCTGTGTTGTAGGTATTGCTTCACAGTTGGCTCACAGGATACGAGTCACAGGATCCAAACAAAAGAGAATGTAAAATGCATTCTTAGTCCTTATACCCTTTATTACATTGTAAGCTAGACCAATGTAACCTGCTCTTGTAAACACACAGCCTCATTATTCTCCTTAACCAAATCCCAGGCAGAAATCACAGCAGTGTGGAGTAGTGGTTAGGGCTCTGAACTCTTGGCCGGAAGGTCGTGGGTTCAATCCCAGGTGGGGGACGCTGCTGCTGTACCCTTGAGCAAGGTACTTTACCTAGATTGCTCCAGTCAAAATCCAACTGTATAAATGGGTAATTGTATGTAAAAATAATGTGATATCTTGTAACAATTGTAAGTCACCCTGGATAAGGGCATCTGCTAAGAAATAAATAATAATAATAAAATCAGTGGTGTATGTGCAATAGTTTGAAGCTATTCAAGTGCTGCCATTACATGCATGTGCTATATGCTGTCTTTGAGGGTAGCCTTTAGTTCAATTAATTGAAGTAGAGTATTTAAGACTTTAGAAATCAGTGACTGTCAATGACAAGGCTTTTTTAAAGTGCTTGGAACATGCATGGCTGTTGCACCTGGCTTTAACTGATATCACTTAATGACTTCCCAGGTGTCAGCTAAAACAATTCATCTTTGGCTAGAAGGTGTGAATGGGAACTTAGAGAACAATAGCATGCAGTTTTAGATGCCTTTTTCCAAATTCACTATGCACTTTAAAAACAAACCTTGCTTTTCATGTACTGTATTTGTAATACTTCTTAAATTCCACATTCCGTTATCAGTTTGACGAAGAGAAGAATGTAAAGTTATTACTGTGTTATAGCTTTCCCATGAAACCTGCATAAATACAGTGGGGCAGGGGCAATTTTCAATCCAGTCGTGATTTATTTTGTTTCAGAATAATTGTGTATAGTACACACTAGAGTAAAGATATTTAAAAATAGTCTTTAACTTACAAAATGTTAACTCTAAGCATGTACAGCTTCCTTTGGAAGAGTTAGCCTTTAATACTTGTTTCATGCCTGAATCGTGTGGACTCTAGGATCTTGAGGGCATAAGAAAAGGCAACTGAATAGTATTATTATGTGAATACGCGTTGAGGCAGTTTAGAAAGCACACAGTTACTCTGTATGTATATGCACAGTGTCCTTACTAAGCTGAGTGGAGTCACTCCAGATCTTACTTCTTATCAGAGTTTCAGGTAAAACAAATATATATATATATATATATATATATATATATATATATATATATATATATATATATATATATATATATATATATATATATTGCTTGTTTGCATTCAGAAATAATTTATGTCAACATGTTTTCATCTATTTTAGCAGTAGGATGTTCCTTTTGTCTTCTATTATTATTGATATTGTACTTGTTTTGTAATAAGTATAAAACATCAATGACATTGTATTATGATAACGTTGCTTATGGGGTATTATGGGGTAGCAGTAATATTATTATTGTTGCCTGTCTGTGGAGACACATGATTGTATTCTACTATCCTTTAGAATCTGAGACTGATGCCTGGAGCATGTTGCGTTCCAGTAGCTTGGAATGGTGAGGTTTACACCTTGAGTGGCAGGGTGGTTTGGAGCTATGCTTAGGGAGTATATGTATTTACACCTCATCTCATCTTTGTGTAGGGTGATTGGGGGATGTTTTTTTTGGGAGGGGGGTGGAGTAAACAGTTTGAAACAACAGGGAGTGGCAGGAAAGTTGGCTAGGTGTGTAAGTAGAGAAAAAAAACTAGCAGCAAGAAGGACTAATTAAAATCACAGTATTTGGGTCTTCATATTGAATTTGAAATCTGGGGCATTAAAGCACTTGAGTGCCTGTATAAAATATTGCTTCGAATCAGAATACTACTATTGCTTTTTGGCACCTGAGCTGTAGGAAATCCAGGCAAAACTTGTTGTGAAAATCAGGTTCCAAGGGTTTTTGTTGCACTCTTAGTGCAAGAATAATGTTGTGTCTTCTAAGCATGGGGTGGCTTAACACTAGCTTCAAGTCCACCTGTTTAAAAACTCCCACAGTGTATATTGCACCTGATAGACTACATGTTCCAAACTAATTTCATGTACTGCTGTATGCCAGTCTTTAATATGACATTTGGCTGTTCCTAAAACATACATATATTTACAGAAACATGCAACATTGTCTTTAGGTTTCTGGAGCTTCCTGTACATCTACTGTGTAATACTATCTCAAGAGACCCACAAACCCTATGTCATAATACCAAGAATAAAAAAAATACATATATATTACACCAGTGTTTCATTATTTAGACTCCATTGCTGGTATTCCTAAGTGAAATAACCAAATCACTGTTTTCCACTAGAAATATAAACACCTCACGAGTTTGTAAATGGGCCCCATTGAATGAAATGTTTTTTTCCTTTTATCATCTATAATTTACACTGGCCACTCGAACAGAGCCTTGTATTTTTCCTCAAAACAGTTTGCGGCACTGGCAGATGTAATTTAAGCTTTTCAACAAAGATTGCCCTGTAGATAAGTGTACCCCTGCCTTGCACTCAAGGGACTACCTTTGGAAAGGCCAACAAAGGAGCCAGCAAAAAATGGTGGCAGTTTTGTGATTCATTTATATAATTACTTTTTTAGTATTTATCGTCAGCTTGGCATGTTGTCAATGTGATTACACAGGTGAAAGGACTCATACCAGGTTTTCAAATATATGGTTGATTATCATCATGATGTCTCTTTTTGTGTTGATAATCACTTATCAGAAATGGATTTTTCACCCTGACATAAAGTTAAGGCAGGAAAGGTGAATTAAGGTAAATGTGTAATATAAAAAATAATGGATAAGGAAACTAAACAACTTAGATAGTGAAGCTAAACAGTGGGTTCAAACGATTTACTAAAGCATTCCTTTTCCAGGAAAGGAAAGGAATGAAGATAACTTATACTTATATGTGTTTTATGCTTATACTTATATGTGTTTTCTTTTGTCGTCATTAGGGGAATTCCTAATTTTGAAATTGTATAGCATTTGGACCCAGGAGGTAACTCAATCTATCGGTTCGACAGGGGCGAAAGGACATGACCATAATTGAAAAGCAGAGCTGTTAAAAGAACCAAAGGGCGTGGTCACCTGGACACGTCATTATCTTCCCGAAACTACCTGTAGAAGGATTTTAAGTCTTCAGTTCGGCAGACGCAATTTAAACAAGGACTGATTTTTTTTAAATATATATATCTCAAGAAAAAAAATAACAAAAGGATTTATTTTAAAACCGAAACGGTTTTTATTTTTACTACAATTTGTAAATCGATGGGGAGTAATAGGAGTTTTGGAGTAATACTTCTCCTAGTCCAGGTTAGTGTTTTTTTTTTTTTTCTTAATTAATTGTAATGTTTGTCTGTTTCCGTGAAAAAAAATACATAAGAAATATTTTTATTTGATATACGTTTGTCTTTGTTTAATACCTGGATTTTTGTATACAATAAATGTGTTATTGAAGCACACAATGAAACTACGGATTTAAACACTTAACATTTGATACACACGACCCTGCTTTTTCTATTGTATATTGTATTTGTATAAACTAGTATGGTGGTATTATTTAGGTTTTTCCTCTCTACACATTTGTTGTTCCATTGAGAGTTTCCTGTGTATTCTGTTCGTTTTGCTGCAGGAAAGTGGTCTATTTTAAGCATTACGTCGCATTTTAAAATTAAACAGGGTTAGGTCAGTAGGGCTGCTGATTTTCCACGATCGCGGAATTAGACATTGTGAACGGAATTGGCATTTTGGGAATGGTATTCTGCTTTGCAACTGCACCTTTAAAAAAAATAAAAAAAAAACCCTGCGCAAACAGTCTTTTACCGCTGTTATTCTCCTATAAAAAATAACGGATTGCTTTGAAAACTACACCACCCAGAAGCCCAGCGATGACGCGTGTATAAAACTTTTTTGTATGTTTATGAGAAAACAGGTGGTTTTTTGGGCGTTATGCTGATAGACTGTGTGTGTCTGTTGCTGCTGTATGAGTCGACTTGTTTTATAAAAAAAAAAAAAAAAATCTGTTTTGTGAGTTCTGTTCTGTGGAATAATTTTGGAGTTGCATACAGAAAAGTACCTGGGGGGAAAAACGATCGTCAAACACCTGATTAAAAAATCATAATTGAATTTATGTATTAATTAATTTAGTTATCACAAATCTGTTACTCTGTTACCCGCTCAACACAAGGAAACGACACGGTGGTTGAGGTGAAAACTTTAGTTTTATAACTTATTTCTAATTTATCATTAACTCTTAAGCAATACATACTCAGTGATTTTTAGTTTTTTTTTTTTTTTAGTTTAGTTAGTTTAGTTTTTTTGTTGCTATAACATGGCTCTCTCTCTAGCCCGTAAGAACGGAAAATTGTAGATGAGTGGACCAATACTTATTTATTTTACCAACTGTACCGAACGCAAAGCCAATGTGTTTGTTGTGCAATTAATGTGTGTCAGTAGTTAAGGAATACAATATGAAAAGGCATTTTGAAACCAAACAAGGAGCTTTTGGAAATATGTATCCAGTGGGCACATAGAAGCTCAAAAGTAGAAGCGTCGATCTCTTAAGTTATACTATTAATATGTGGCTTTCATTTTTTAAATGTTTGTAATGATACTCGCACTGTTCTATTGTTAAAGTACTATTCACATGGTAAAATGTGTAAGTCTTGTTCAATATATGAACATTAAGTTATGTAATATTTATTATTGCTTAAAAATGTGCAGAGTAAAATACTCTGGCCCGCCTACTCCTAACTTTTTTTCCAATCTGGCCCCCTAAATTTAAAAAAAAAAAAAAAAAAAACCTATTTGAAGAGCCCTGCTCTAACTAAGGCAACTCTATCTGTCCAGGGTATACGAGAAACACATGCAAGCAGTTTTACAGCAAGTACAGCATAAACCAGTCTGCGTTGTTGCAGATGGGAGAGGTGTCCTGAACATTGTATTTAATTTGTAATTTTATGAAAATTGGATATTTTTGTAATAACGCCCCTCGTTTTTGACAAGTCTGTATATTGTAATGCCAGCAATAAGCTGTTTTTTCAGGTTGACTGACCTACAGTTACTAGTGGACTGCTTTAAGAAATATTTTTCCTGAAAACTACAGTATCTCAATGACTTAAATTTAAAAAATAAATAAAATAATCCAATAGATTTTTAATGTAAAATGTTACTTATGTTCAAATTACGTTGTTAATTCTTAATAAACGGGGAAAAAAACGGAATTTGCCGTTCACAGAATGGAAAATCAGGAGCCCTAGGTCAGGGATGGGTCTAATTCCTGAACAACACCTAGGCAAATACAGTCTATACTGTATGTTTGTGCAAGCAAATTAGTTGAGCGTTTAACGATATGATTGAAACGCTTTATGCAACTCCTAAAATATTCATGCATACAATCTAAAATAAATGCTTTGCGATAAAATTCATACGCAGTAACGGGAGATTAATTTTCTAAACGTACAGCTATGGCCAAAATGTTTTGCATTGCCCTATAGAATGTACTAATTTTGCTTAATAAAATTGAATGAAACCTGCGGAATAAGGTTAAGTTAACATATTGAATCAAGTAAAGCGTTGTAGTTTTGCATATACTTTACGAAAAACGGACTAAATGTGACCTTTCGAAATCTAACTTGAGGTGCTGTACTGCTGTTATGGCTTCCGATAGACTCGTGCGATGTCATTGTGTAGTTTATTTGATTTACATTGTTAAATAAAATATCGAAGTTATGTTCATGGGTTGTTGTTGTTTTTCTCAATCCTAAAGTAATTGGTGATGCAAAACTTCTGGCTACTACTTTAGTCTCAAAACATATCTGAATATCCCGACTATAGCCAAGTTGTTTGTTTTACTGATAAATGTCTTTTTTTTTTTAAAATGTTAGATTTGGATTGGAGGATTTTGTGAAGAAACTGCACGATGTAAGCCTGGATTCAGTTCAGACCATTTTGTCTTCAAAGTCAACAGGGGAGAGCTAGAGAGAGGCAGAGTGCTTGGTAAAGGTAAGATGATTCAGGGTTTTGAGATCCATTAGATTTTAAATGAACAGACTTTCCATTAAAACCAGAAAGCCAAGATTGTGATTGCTATTGTGTTAATTTTGACTTGGACTACTACTGTATAGACGGGAGGAATGTTTGTTTGGGGGTGCATTTTGTTTTGCCTTTTGTAATTGTTGCCCTAGGCTGTCTGGGGCTACTTGCAAGTCATCTCTTGTAATCTCTTTTAAAATCAAGGTGTTTTTGCCTGAAATGCACACGGGCTATTTGGATGCTTAACTTTCATCTAAGTCTGTGGTGTAGGTAAAAGAACAAATGTCCTGAACAGGCCGAATTTTCAAAAGCAAAACTGGTTGTGCAATGCCACTTGGAGTACATACTAAATATTTAGCTTTATTGAGTGTGTTAAGAAAAATGACACATAGTAACACACCATGGTAAAGAAAGTCCTCTCCTGTCTGTCAGCCTTTCATTTTTTATATGTGTACAGTGGATATAGGTCATAACCAACTTTTTCATTTCGGGTGGTGTTAATGTTTTTACATTACAGCTGATGTGGATTGTCCTGACATGCTTCCTGCTTTTTATTTGTCAACAATTGATTAAAAGGGTGACATTCATTTTGAAAGTAACAGCAGTGGCCAATCTAGCTAGTATGCAGACTTCAATTTTGACACTCTGTTTGATAGAATCCTTCAACCTGTTTGCTGACAAGGCAACCCTCCCAGTTCTCAGCATGCAGTAATAGTTGTCTTGAATGTTCAGCTGGTGTTTTGATTAGGTGTAAATGGTGTTTTACACTTGCCACACCTTCAGTGTAGGAGTAAAGGTACTCTCACAGCAGGAGCAGATTTACCCAGTGAAAAGCAGTGTTGTGTGGGTTTTTTAAAATTATTTTTAAATGCTGCTTGGGCATTGATGTCACCTATGTTTATAATGTGATTTTTGGCAGAATGTGACATCTGATTTAAACATCAAAGATGCAGCCCATCCACCCACCCCAAAAGAATAAAGAAAAAACTTTGAGAAGTGACTCAGACATTGCATAATTTTTAAATAGTAATCTCCAGTAGGGACTAGAAATCTGACGCACTGTTATCATTGATGGGCGTGCCAGAACAAGAGGCTTTTCCCATCCCTGGTGTGTTTTTTTTTTTTTTTTTTAAGGCGATTGCAGAATTTTTTTTGAAATGATTTCTTGTTTACACCAAGTTGATATGCAGGGAATTTTAAAAACTGCTAGATTAAATCTCCTGGGGTTGATTTTAATGTTTGTAGTAGGACATGACCTTGCAAACTTGTTAATGATAATGCACATTTGACATTTTTCAGGCTTAAAAAAAAAAAAAAAAATCATTTTACATTTTGGCTTTCCTATTGTAGCGATGGTTGCCTGTTTGTGTGTTGAACGTGCTGTGGTATCAAATTTACTGCCCACTTAAATCTTCTGTGACTACCTGTCTCCCCACAACAGCACAGTAAATCACTTCTGGGGATCTTGGAGAGTTAACGGTCTGTGTTAACATTTTTGGAAGATTTGTTTGCAGGTGGTAATTTGTCCTTGAGCCTTTTAACTGGGTTGTCATTTGTTATACATTTCAATCTCTATATAGTTTCTTTTCTAAACTTGACTTTACATTCAAACTGCTATTCACATTCTTGCTTGGTAAGACTGCAGTAGTAAGGAGCTTGGTAAATGAGAAGTACATTGCAGGTTTTTTGCTTGGAATGATATTTTATTGTAATGGGAAGGCAGAACAAAAGTAATCTTCATTCTTATTCCATAATGGCTTTTATAAAAGATGTATTCTTATCTTGAATAAAAGGTTTATTTTTATATTGAATAAACGTTTAAAGACTTGTGTTGTATTTGTGTCTTTGTCTAAAACCAAAGTTGTAATTTGCCTTCAGCACTTATGCCATTTCAAATTTGTTACAGAAATTAAGGCTGTGAGTGACTTGCACAAAGGCCATTATTTATACATTTGAAATCTTTACTATTGGCACTCATAACCAGTCCCTCATTTTACAAATGACTAATGGAGACAAAGCTTTTAGCTGGGAACATAGACACATTATCTGCACAAAATGTATTAAGCTTGTCTCCCAGGTCTTGTGTGTGTCTTATTCAGAAAAAAACATGTCTTGGAACATGAAATAACTAAGTTCTGATTTGTGATAAAATCTTGTGCCTGTTGCTCAACTCTAAACCAACTAGAAAGCCACATGTATTCTATTGCTTTTAGAATGGTTCACTTGTATTTTAATGAATTTGTGGCAGTTGCATGAAATGTAGCCCTGCCCACTTTTGCTAATACACCATTGACTTCCTAGAAACCATTTTATGCAAGGGTTGGGTAAAGCAAACCTGGGAACTTTTTTCTAGTTGTCTGAGATCTTTTACACTTTACCACTTTGCTGTCCCACACCAAAAATTAATTGATGCCTTTTATGAAATGAGTTTTAAGCTACCCCAAGGCATTTTCAAATTTAAAGGTTTATAGTTAAAGCTCAGTAACTACAAATATTCTCAGGGCTTTATTAACAACAATGTTTGTTAATTTATAAAAGTAATTGTAAGAAACTTTGGTTGCTGTTCCTTTTTGAAAATATTTCCCTTTTTCTAGTGAATTTTGATGACTGTACTGGACGCAAGGTAGTCCTTTACAACTCGGATGATTCCCAGTTTGATGTGAATGCTGATGGAACCATCAAACTGAAGAGAAGGGTGAAACTGCATGATGGGCACAAAAGCTTTGCTGTCCATGCCTGGGATACTAAAGGCAAGAGAACCAGCACCAGAGTCACAGTGGAAAATGAAAAGAGAAGACGCCACTCCCACCTCAGAGACCATCATGGAAAGGTAAGGGAACTTGCTTACTGTGTGGGCCTGGTGACACAATCGTGTGATGAACAGATTTGTTTTTTTTAATGTTCTATTTGACCTAGTTTGCAAAGTCTTTTTTTTTTAATGTCCTCGAGTATAAATGATGCCTTTTAATTCATTAGCAATCACATGCTGTGTTCTAGATACAGTGAAGATCTATTGCATGCTTCTCATTTTTTTTTTTTTTTTTTTTTTTTTTTTTACTCTTTTTTTTAAAGCATAACTTGTCTACCAATGTTCAGAGCAGTAGCCAGCTCCAGGTCCTGACATTTCCACAATCTTCGATTGGCTTGAGGAGACAAAAGAGAGACTGGGTGATTCCACCTATCAGTGTTTCTGAAAATGAACGGGGCCCATTCCCCACATTTGTGGTTAAGGTATGTACTTGTTTTTTTAATTGTGAACATGCTGTTTTTATACAGTACAGGCCTATATATTTTTAAATGTATATTGGAAAACTATTGTCCCCGAGGGAGGATTAAGCTTTATCTGCGTTTAGATTTTTGGACGACAGTGCAGAGCTTTGCACTTGTATTTCTCAACAGCTTCTTCTAATTGGAGGATGACAAGCTGTATTGATTACAGCTTGTATTTTTATCATCTTTTTTTGTTTAGAATTTGTTGATGCTCATATGTACTACATTTCTCTTGGCTATTATGGAGTACTATGGGGCTATAAAAGTGTGTGTAAGCCTTTTGAATCCTTCACAAACCATGCATTACATTAAGAATAAACCTGCAAGTGACAGATATTATATATACATATATAATTAAATACACACAACCTATCTTCATTTTTTGTTTAACTACATTTTATGCTGCATACATGGCTTCTCCAAAATATTTATTTTCTTACTAGGTGGTGTGTTGTAGATACCCTGGGAGCTCAAACTTCTGAGAGCTTTCTATTACATGTTCATTTTTCTCTGTTTCAGATAAGGTCCAACAGAGACAAGGAAATTACAGTTTACTACCGCATAACAGGACCTGGAGCAAATGAACCCCCAGAAGGGCTTTTCAGAATTGAAAGGACTGGTGGTGAACTGTATGTGACCCAGCCCTTGGATCGGGAGTCTCAAGCTCAATATATTGTGAGTTTTCATTAATACTCGTCATCTGACCAGTCACGCAATCCATTGATTTCTGGTACTTTATTATTATTTTCTTTCTTTTTTTTTTTAACAGCTCATGGCACATTCTGTTGACATTAATGATCAACCAGTTGAGGATCCCATGGAGATCATAATTAGAGTTACTGATCAAAATGATAATAGACCAGCGTTCACGATGAACACCTTTCTTGGCAATGTAAGCGAGGGATCACCACAAGGTAAGTTTGTGTATAGAAAATAGTGTTGGTCACAGTACCACAATACAAACTTTTGAATCTCATATTTGGGTAGCAAGGTTATAAATTGAGATGCCCAGTACACAGTAAAGGATTTTGCAGTTTCCCTTGTTTTGGTACTTTTCAATGTGCAGTTACCAGGAATTCTACAGTTAACCTTTACAACCAATCTGATCGCTCCTTTGCTGTAGAATATGTCACCATATACTACAGTTTTCGATTTCTGTAGGGCATGAAATGGAACTAGTTTTAAGCTACGTAGCTCAGGACTTCACTTTTTGTTTTGTTTAATAAAGTAGTGCTATAACAGCTATCAAACTAGGTAAACATTCCAAATTCAAAAACTTTATTGGTTTGGAATGTTAAATTATTGCTTAATTAAACCTGTCAAGATTAAGTTTTTTTTTTTTAATCTTATAACTGACTTATTTCAGTACTGTCAAACTTCTGGCAGTGATTGGGGATTACTTAATAGTGCATTGATCTTTCTATGTTCATATTAAACCTGTGGATGTTACTGTAACAAGTGAATAACGTTTGGACAAACACAATGGCATGATTTCTTTTAATTTTTAGGAACTATAGTTATGAAGGTGACAGCTACAGATAAAGATGACCCCACGATGGACAATGGTATAATTGGGTATTCCATTCTAAACCAGGAACCCAAAGAACCCCACTCCCCCATGTTTTCCATTAACAAGGCAGGAACCATTAGTGTGGTTGCAGCTGGGCTGGATAGAGAGGTGAGTTCTAACTATACAAAATAAATGCATATATAATACTGGGTTTCTTTTTTGTTAATTAATATTAATACAGGATCAAAAGTAAATAAAATGAATAATCCTGAAATGTTAGTATGAAGGAAAGCAAGGCGAAGCAGTGTCAACATTGCACATGCTTGTGGGTCATGTTGCTTGGTTTCTGGCAATTTTAGCAAGGACTAAGCGAGTATGGAATTACAATTTGCAGATTAGAGATGTGTGAAACGGTATTCATCTTTTCTTTATATATATGTAGTAAATTTGGTGTTGACTGACATTTATAAAACTTCTTATGAAAGAAGTAGCAATTGATACATCCCTTTTCATTTTGTCTTTTCAGACAGTAGCTGAATATCAATTGATCATCCAGGCTGCAGATATGGATGGTAACGGTCTCTCAACCACTGCCACAGCTATCATTACTGTAACAGATCAGAATGACCAAGCTCCACAGTTTAAAACTGCACAGGTAAATTCATAATTTGCTTTATCATACTTTTGATCCAGTTACTTGGTGTAACCTTGTGCTTTTATAAAATCTGAAATTGTCCTAAAAGTTATGCCTGAAGAACTTAATTGAGGAAATTAAATAATGTAATGCAGTAGTCTCTGGCTAAGAATCCCCCTCAGGAAGCAAGCAAAGTGTTCTCTAAGGTGGAGTTAGCTGCCAGACACACTATGAATGAATGAATCAAACAGTCAATAAATATGTGTATCATTTGTCATGATGCACCTGCATCAACATATGAAACAAACTGAATTAGTAAAAGAAACGCAATAGGCATGTGTATGTTAATAAACTATAATAAAGTAACAGACAAACTAACGTTAATAAACTAACTGTCAAACTAAAGTAACACAGCACCCATCACAGTTTAAATGCAGCAGCAGCAACATACAAGACATGCACATTATTTAACAGAATGGTGAAGCAACTCCCCAGAACGGGAAACGCCAAAGTTCTTGGCGACTTGTGTCTTGAAAAAAACCTGAATGGTAGCTTGAACAATTTCCAACTTTGTAGCAAGAGAAACAGCGGCACATTTTGCCGTTTTGTTTACATGCCATTTTGTAGCAATGAGGTGCACTCGAGGAAATCGGAATACAAAAGGAGTCAATGATATGATGGCGGTTCTGGAAGGATTTAATAAACCAATCAGTGTGCCTCACGATGCCAAGTCGCTTGCTGAACTTAATTTAAGTTTGATGATGAGTTATCAAGTTACAAAACAGTACTGTATCTATTGTGAACGAATCGCTATCGGTGCCAAGAAGGTGTTCTTTTAAGCAAAGTTCCTGTTCTTTTTAGCCGGAGCATTTACAGTGGGGGAAAAATCACCACCACGGCTTCACCACCACGGTGTTCTCTTAGCCAAAGTGTCCTCTTAGGAGGTGTTCCTGTTTGCGAAGACTACTGTACCATTTAAAATGTTAACACTGTAGAAAATGCATCCTTGTATTCTGGGTATAACTGACTCAATGCATTGCAGTGGGTAAATGCACAGTACTGTACCACGGGGAGAATAGCGGTTCAATCTAAAGTAAATGGTAATATGTTCAATTGAAAATGTGTAACTCCAGTCTGTGGTATGTCTTGTAGAGAGAGAGAGGCATATATACACGTGTTTTTTTTCTTTTATTGTTACAGTAAATAATAGTTCAAGATTCCTTTTTAGGAAACTGTTTCAGTACCAGAAAATGAAGTGGGTGCATTGGTGACGAGATTAGCTGTGACAGATCAGGATGTGCCCCATACACCAGCCTGGAATGCCAAGTATACAATTGTCAAAGGGAATGATGGAAATGCTTTCAATATCACCACAGACCCCAGCAGCAATGAAGGAATTCTCAAAACCGCCAAGGTAGGGGAAAAAAATACCATGAGGAGGGAGAACTGCATTGAATGTTTTTAATCCTATTTATTCACATTAACTCTGTTCTGCTCTTAGTTTCTAGCAATCCAATCTGTATAAAAAAGCCTGCCTTTCGATTTTACATGTAATAAACTTGGAAAAGTTCCAGTTTTGATTGCAGTCACTTTGTAAGTTTTTTATGATTGTATTTTAAAATGTCTTTTGTTTTTTCTCCCTTTAAGGGCCTTGATTATGAGACAACAAGGCAATACACGCTGTTTGTGACAGTAAAAAATGAAGAGCCATTTACCAGTACTCTACCAACAGCCACAGCTACCATTACAGTTAATGTAGAAGATGTCAATGAGGCTCCCATTTTTAATCCACTGATAAAGAGAGTTGTAGTTGAAGAGAACATGCCTATTGGAAGTACTGTAGCAGTATACACTGCAACAGATCCAGACAAAGAGATGAAGCAGACTGTGACGTAAGTGTGTTTGTTGCAATTTACCAAAAGGGTCTTTTGTACTGTACTTGTACACATGACTAACTTTAGGACTAATAAAGAACTTTTTTTTTTTTTCACGGTGCAATTAAGCATCCCCTTAACCCATCTACTACTGTTAATATCTCATGAACCATATAAGCTGTCAACATTTATATTCAGTAATATGTAAACTCTGGGTAACATCTAACGGTACACTTTGGCCATATTTGGGTTCATGTGACCTTTTTAGTTTCTGGATGATAAAGGCCTAACGGTTTCATATCAGCTACATAGACCAAATTGCTTGTAGTTGGTATTATTTGTTTATACCCAACTTCCATTACAGGAGTGTCCAATGAACATTAACTGTTTCAGTGCCACATTCTTTTAGCATCAGTCCATATTGTTAATACAGACCTCACTTTCACATACCCATATCACTTCATGTTTTCATTTGATCTGATGTGACATGCCCTATAGATAATTTGATCCCCTGTAAATAAATAAACACAACAAACTCCCATTTCAACTTGAGTTCTAAATTGAAAATGTTGCCTTTTTTTAAATTCAGATATCGTATGGGGAATGATAAAGCAGGATGGCTGGAAATAAATAATAATACTGGAGTGATCAAAGTTAAGGAACTCATGGATAGAGAGTCTCCATTTGTTAAAAACAATACATACACTGCAATGTTTCTGGCATTGGACAATGGTAAGGCATAATATATAGCTATATCAATAATTATATTTTCTGTATCTGACCACGATTGGAAATTGTGAAACTTTTTTTTTTTTGTTTGTTTTTTTTCTCCTTCCCATAGCTAGCCCACCAGCCACGGGTACAGGAACTCTTGTGGTGGAATTGACAGATGTGAACGACAATGGTCCTGAAGTAGTTGAAAGAGAAATAAAAGTTTGTAACAAGGAAACAGTACCCCAAATACTGAATGTTATAGACAAAGACACTTCGGTCTATGCTGGTCCTTTTAATGTACAAGTCCTGGGGGACGAGGAGAAAAGCTGGACTGCCACCATGAATGATAAAGGCAAGTATTGTTTTGTTTGTGTGTATTTATTTTAATTGGCTTACTTCACTCAATTAGGAAATGTATTTGTAGGTTCATAAATTGGTTTTATTCACACACATTTACATTTACAAGTCATTTATAGTGAACTAACTTTTTTTTCTTTCTTTACTGTAGGAGAACACATTATTCTCACAATGGCCAAGGAGCTAAAGCAAAATGATTATCTTGTTATACTGAGAGTGTTTGATACTGACAAAAAATACCAAGATAGTAGGATTAAGGCAATGGTGTGTGATTGCCAAGGGGGAGATTTCTCCTGCATAGGTGTAATAAAAGACGCTAACTTGCCTGCAATTCTGGGGATTTTAGGAGCCATTCTTACACTGCTGAGTAAGTACTTTTATTTTTATTTAATACTGCTTGTTGTATCTTTGTAGTCTTTGGTATAGTGTTAATGTTACTGTACACAGTGCCCTATATCCCTTGGTATATATGAGGATGATCAGTGTGTGGAATGCATCAGTTGTGTGTAGTTTTAATATAAAGATAATCTAAATTGTGCATTAAACATGTAAATTTAATAGCAGAGTGTAACAATTACATAGGACACACGTCCCATATAGTTTTCTTTCTTTTAAACTTGATTTTTATATACTGGCATTGTAGCGGTTACATTTTATGTAATGAATATTACTGACCTATCTTGAATGTAATCTTTTGGGGGCTAATGGAAGATTAATGGTAATTTTATTTTTAGCGCTGGTAGTACAAGTTTGCTGTGTAGATTCCTGTTATCTACACTTCAATAATTCTGAACTAGGACCGGATACTTCTCCAGTCTTTCATATAGCTTGGCCTTTTAGTATAGGCTATAACAAGATATCATGTCATATAAGGTGGGACGTTGCATTCTTGTTTGTATTTCCCAATACAACCCCATAATGCTAGTTCATAAATGTTAGATGTTGCATCAGTAGTTATCCACTATTTGATGTGATGCATATTTTTTTTATATAAAAAACCAAAACCAAAAAAAACATAGGTAGGTAGTATAAAGAACCGACACTAGGATGGCAAAAATATTGCATGTTTTAAAAGCTTAGGCTGAAATTCGGGGGAGGGATTATTGAATGATTATTGCCCATTAGATCACTTCCTCGTATGCGATGTAAATCTCAGGTGAACTCACCTGGGCGTTGCCGTCGCAATCCCAGTTGTAATCGTACCTTCCACCTCCCCAACTTCCACCTTAATGCAGGCAGTCCCCTTGACGAGGGGGGAAAAGGGTGTGGCTTCATCACAGTCCGCACTGCTGACCTGGCATCGTCAGATCAGTTCCCCTTTCAGAGGGCAGTGGCTTTTTCTCCCCTTAGCAGGCTGGACCAGCTGCCAAATAGTCCATAAACTTACCATACCATACAAGCAGTCATCATCCTGACCATTGAAATCCACGTGTGTGTGTGTGTGTGTGTGTGTGTGTGTGTGTGTGTGTGTATTACAAGTAGCTCATTACTAGATAAGTGCATGGGGTAGCCTATGCTTAGTTTTGTATTGGTGCAGCTGTGCTTGTCACCCAGATTCATCAAGTTTCCTTTCTTTATCCACAGTCCTCTTCCTGATACTGTTGCTCCTACTCAGAAGAAGAAAGACCATTAAAAAGGAGCCTCTGCTTCCAGAGGATGATATCCGTGACAATGTCTTCTATTACGATGAAGAGGGGGGTGGAGAGGAAGATCAGGTTAGTGCTGCAACTCTAGACCATAACCCTAGATGCATGAGTTAGAATCTGTTATGGGTCACAAATAATATTCAGCTTTTCAATTGGCTTCAGTTAATGCTAGTCCACATCATGCCACCACTGCATGAGTGTGAACCTTGGCAAGCTGTCAAGTGGAGGCCAAGGATTGTCAGTCCTGAACAGTTTTTTGAAAATTAGCTTGAGCCTCCATCTCTTTTTCACATGAAGGAATGAACACATTTATTATAGTTTTATTAAATCCAGTTATCTTATCTAATCAGGAATATGACTTGAGCCAGCTGCACAGAGGTCTGGATGCTCGACCTGATGTCTCCCGAAATGATGTGGTGCCAACTACTATGGCTGTGCCACAGTACCAGTACCGTCCCCGGCCAGCTAACCCAGAGGATATCAGCAACTTCATCGATGATGTAAGGCATTTTGTGTGTGTGCAAACGTGGGAAGGAGGGGTTGTTTTTAATTGCTAAAACTTGAATCCCTCCTCTCCCAAATTTAGCATAAAAACAATTTTATATAATCCAAATGATGGTCTTTTATTTAAAAACCCTTTTAAAGAAATCCAATCTTGTGACTTCAGTCTATGTTTTGAACCCCTATTCTGACCTTGTGTTATATTTGTTTCTATTTAACCCACACAGAACCTGAAGGCTGCTGACAATGACCCCACTGCTCCTCCCTATGACTCTCTGCTGGTGTTTGATTATGAAGGTGGTGGCTCAGAGGCTGGTTCTGTCAGTTCACTGAACTCCTCCAGCTCTGGGGATGACCAGGACTATGACTGCCTTAATGAGTGGGGCCCCCGCTTCAAGAAACTTGCTGATATGTACGGTGGTGGAGAAGACTGAGACCTTGATACCAACTGTTACAGCAGTTTTAAAACTGAATATGTATATAACTTTGTCTGAAGCCTTCAGTTATGCACACAATGCCCACACTAATAATGACATATTGGTGTAGAATAAGTGAGTCAAAGAACAGCGTGAAAATACTTTGTGCTTGTGTTTGAAGTTCTCCTCCAGCAGTATTTGTTGATTTGAGTCCCATGATTTTAAGTGTCTTTGTGCAGGTGAAATGTGAGCTTGTAGCACTGCAGTGACACTGTAGATGGTCTTTATATTGGTTTGGCTTTTTATATGAAAAACTAGGCTGTATCCATATACTGAAATGTACATTATTAAACTGCACAATTGTCAATAATTACTACTTGGAACAGTAAACTTGCAGGATGTGAAATTTGAAAGTTCTGTCTAACATGCCAATATTTTTAAAGGTGTTAGAAAGTCTCTTGTTTTAATCACTGAAATAAATATATATCCTTTTTTGTTTGTTCCTTATCACACCATAAACCTGAGGGCTAAACTACTACAAAGACAGGGCTTGGTGAAATTAAAAATATTGTTAAGGTTATTAAGTGATTAGTTCTATTTATTATAAATGCTTACAGCTCATTTATCAGTCTTGTAAACCATTGTGCCACGGAAAGTACTTTTTAAGTCAAATTCAAACTAGTCCATTGTTTAGTCTTCAAGCATTTTATATGTGTGTGTGTTTTGTTTTTTTAAATGTGCCACATTTACATCTTTTTATCAAATGTTAAGTTGTCTGGTTGAGAGGACATAGTCAGGAATAAAATGTCTGACAATCATCCAACTAAGTTTATTAAATAAACCTAAAAAGTGTTTCCTTTAATGTTCTGTGTGTTTGTGTTCTGTTTTATTTTGGTGCATCTAAAATGAGTGGATTTAACACACCAGGTGTCTTTCTACTGATTTTCGTATTAGTCTTGGACCATTAGTAGGGTTTCATGTGCCCTCTAGTGGAGACATGAAACATTACTCTCCAAGAACAAATGAAAAATTCACTCCATCCTGTTGCAATAACATAAGCTGATGCTTTATATTGTAAAACCAGATGAAGGGCAGTGGTTTCCATTTTGAGTATTTGACATGTATATTTTAAGTACTGGTACCAAATGTAGCAATAGCCACTTCAGTATTTTTTCAAGGTATAAATAGCTATATCTCTTGACAACAGAACTGGCAGAAGGCACAGGTGTCGTTGTCCATCCATCAACAGTCCAAAGCACTTTTGATCATTGTTCCATAGTCCAATTTCTGTGTTCTTGTGCATGTTTGAGCTTTTTAGTCTTTTTTCCCCTTACTTAACAGAGGTATTCTTACTGCAACACATCATTTAAGTCCTGATTTCAAGAGTGATCTTCGTACTGTTGATTTGATGGACAACGACACCTGTGCCTTCTGCCAGTTCTGTTGTCAATTCAATTATTGTATTCTTTCTATTCCTTAAGGATATTATCTTCAAGTATTGCTCATCCTTGTTAGACAGCTTTTTAGGTCTTCTAATCCTGGGTTTGTCAATTACAGATGATGTTTCTCTGTACTTGTTGATTATGCTTCGATACCACACCTTGAAAATCGAGTGATGTGAGCTATTTCAATCAATGTTATCCTTCTTTATGCAAGTCAAGGTTGTTATAATAGTAGAAAACACTAGTGGAGACGTTGAGTAAATTGTTGATGCTCATAATGCATCAGAGTAGAAAAATGCAACATGTCCAAGACTTGCACACAGCAGTGTGTGTATATATATATATATATATATATATATATATATATATATATATATATATATATATATAATTTATTTTACAGTATCAACTTATCTTAACATCAGATTGATAAAGTGTTGATTATTTCCAGACTACCAGGGGTAATTTTGTTGTTTCCTTTTTAGTCCTTCTCCATCAAACTTTGTGTTTAGGCAAAACTCATGAAAGAGCTGATGGAATCAAGTGTTTCAATTTTTGGAGTGATACCCACAAGGAAAAAGGTAAGAATTATTTGTACACATTTCTAAAACACCACTCTGAGAGCTTGTTTACTAAATACCTTGGTATATCTGAATAGATGATAATTATCCATCCAAACAAATGCAAAAATTTCTGTGAAAAAGCTGTTTCACAAGTGCAGTGGTACCCCAAAATATGTGCATTTTCTAAGAATGTTAAAAGACAAGGGGTGTGACATTTATTGGTCATGTAACCCCAATCATGCCTCTTGCTCACTAAATATCTTGGCATTCCTGATTACCCTCTCTTCAAAACTAGGCAAATTAATAAGCAAGATGCCCCACAAACAGTACCCCAAATACTTTTCTGTGCAAAGTTCCAGAACTTCATATGCAACAATTCTATGAGGGTGTTTTTAAACTCAGTTTTGCTCATGCAGAAAAGAGATGTTGCCCAGCATTGTGAGGAAATCCTCTTTTTTTTACTGCTTTCAGGTTTTGTATTCAGATGGTAATGCAGACAGTCAGGGCTCCTTGTTTTGGTAACCCCAACCCCCGCTTCACGGCTGGGGAGGATTCTCAAAGAATACGCTCTTCTCCCATGTGGGGGTGACCGGGAAAGCTGTTTGCTTTCAAAGCTTTAAATGGGAGACATATGGAAAGAAACTGAGATTAAAAAAAGAAGTACTCAAGTCAGCCATTTTGTACAGGGCACAATATCACAGTTATCTGAGCCAGTTTTAATTTAAATTTGTTTTCCATAATCATGTCAAAGAACTGTGGCCCTTATAATAATTTGATATACAGTACTTCTATATAGGAAAATGGTATTATGTATTACAATTTCTTTTTTTCAAATGAAAGTGAGCCATTATTTTAATGATTCACCGACTGTATAAGTAACAGTTTTGGTGTGTTCTGTTTTTAATTACAGGTTGTAATGGGTGTCTATTGGTTTCCTACTAACATACACATATTACTTTTGTGAACCAGTATTTCTTTCTTTTTTTTCCTTTTAAAAACAGCCTTGTTGCTTTGTGATTCTAGAAGCCAACCATTCCTGGGCAATACTAACAGTAAAGCAAAAACTGTTTGAAAGAAAATAAGTTTTTCACCCTGAGTCATAAATAACGTCTTACTGCTGCAAGCAATAACTGGAGGCAAGCAAGCAGGTTTTAAAGACGAAGGCTTTCAGACATGTAAACAAACTGGACTGTCAACAACTTTCTATACATGGAAAATTAAGAAAAAAACATACGCCAAAAAATAATTTTATAGTGTAGGATTAAATATGATTGTGGGACACTGCAGCTTTAACATTTTACTGAATTTAAAAAAGAAAATGTTATTTGGACTATTTAATAGAAATTATTCCAATACATTTCGTCAGTTGGTACTGTACAATGTCTGTGGCAAATGCTATTGCGCATGTCTACCAGTTGGAACAAACATTCCCCACTGTGTAACTACTTCAATAACTTGGGATGCACCTGTTTTGTTGGGGTATGCCGATGGTAGTGCTACGACTCCTCCTCTTGCACTTGTCCTTCGATTACAATTGGTCCGGCTGGGGGTTCTTATGCTAATGTACTGTGACCCTCTCTGCACCTGACTCCCTCTACTAAAGAATGCAGACAGGCTCTGAGTATCAGCTACTTATTCATCTTCCCATCCTCTGTCCATTTACATTCTTGCGTTGCCTCAGGAGCAATAAAAACTATTAAAATGCCAAAATCTTTCCTGGTGAAGAAACACATGAGTTATAGGAAGCCAAACTATGGGCGACTGGAGTCACAGAAAAAAGGTAATTGCATATATATATATATATATATATATATATATATATATATATATATATATATATATATATATATATATATATACTTTTAAATGATTTAATAATTGTATCATTTTGTGAGCGTTGTTATTTATTGTTGAACTAGTTGCGTTTTCAAACAACAAGTTCTTGTTATTATTTCACTCATTCAAACTTATTTGAACATAATACTGTTTCAGTTCAGTGGTTTGCATAATTTGTGTTCTTGCGAACAAGCGTGAATACTTTCCTTGAAAAGGTTTTTTTTGGATTAAGGTTTAAGTACCACGGATATCGCATAAACTGCGGGAGTTTAGCAGGTGCAGAGTCTCTCTGACAAAAGAGAGGCTTATTGTTACTCTGTCCTTTTTTAGTTTTGAAGGGTCCTATTAAGGGGTTGAAGAGGCCAATCTAGTGCTTTTTGAGCATCTTTTTGCTCATATAATTCTGGGTGAAATGCGATTTTATTCTGAAACTGTCAAAGAGACGCGGTAGGCGCATGGGGAAAAATAACATGAAAAAAAAAACGTTTTTAGTGGTTGCAGCATATTTTCTGCGACTGCGAGGGACTGGCATTTTTAATTATCGCTAATTACCATAGTAGTTCAAGTGCAGTTCAAGGGACTCGGTATAACTTGTGTGTGTGTGTGTGTGTGTGTGTGTGTGTGTGTGTGTGTGTGTGTGTGTGTGTGTGTGTGTGTGTGTGTGTGTGTGTGTTGTGTTACAGTGACCCACCGGCTGTTTTAAAACGGGGTCTTTTATAAACAACAGCATGCTATTTAGACAACTTAAGGTTATTTTAATACGTTAGTTGACTATCCTCGGTACAAAAATACCCATGGTTGTGGCAAATAATTATAATATAACGGTTTGTTTTAAAAGAAATCGTTAGACCATACATGTGGGATATCAGGATTCTTCCAGGGCACCCTTCAATCTAAGATTTTTGAGTCGGGAATGTCTTAAAAATGTCACCATTAAAGAACTTTTGTTCCTACAGTTATTTATTATTTAAACTGTGCTTATGGGACCACAAGCATGAACATGTGTTCTCTTTCTTCACAGCGAGCTGCTTGAAAATGGCAGTGTAATAGTTCAATGCTATTTACAAGTAATGTATTTAATCCTTTTTATGTGGATTTTTTGACCCTTAAAATAAATGGTGGTATGGTTGGATAATAGCACCAAGTCAATTCAACTTTCTATATCTATTAAACCCTCAAATTATATGTATATAAAACATAGAACTGTGTGAAGTGTAAGTCTATTGTATTTCACTTTTTCTCTAAACTAAAAGTGTATGCTTGCTGTTTCAGAAGAAGTGGTATCATCTCCATATCCTTTTGAAGGCTCGATGATAGCTCACATTTCCCAACCCGAGTTCCCAACACCTGCCACCTGTGCTGATGCCCTGGAAGGGTGGGCCAGTAGACCCCTTGTCACCTCAGCTACCCCAGCCACAGGGTCAGGGGCAGGCAGTGTCATCAAAAGCATGCCAGTCAACACACACAGACAGCAGACAGACTCTTCCATGGCCAACCTGGCAGATGACCCACTGCTCACCTTTCAAACAACCACCTCTCCTCTCAGGGACTCCCTGAACAACCTGACCTCCTTAGATGTCTCCAGGAGCAGGATCGGTGGCATAGCCTTCGAGGAGGCAGGCTGCCTCCCAGCCCCTTTCCTCCTGGGGCCGGAGAGCTGGGGGCTGCTGCCATGTGTTCAGGAGAAATTTGAGTGCTTCGACTGCCACAAGGCCTACTATACCTTCTCGGGGCTGGCCAAGCACAGGCAGCTGCAGTGTGAGTGGCAGTGCCACAAGTATTTCAACTGCAAGTACTGCGACAAGGAATATGTGAGCCTGGGGGCACTGAAGATGCACATCCGCACCCACACGCTGCCCTGCGTCTGCAAGCTCTGCGGCAAGGCCTTCTCTCGGCCCTGGCTGCTGCAGGGGCACATCCGCACACACACAGGTATGAAGCCAGGCTCTGTCTGCTTTACTTTAAAACCCCTATCCCCTGTCTGAGCCCCACCCCTCAGCTGCCGGAACTATTTCAAAGTACAAAGTATAGCTCAGACAGCTCCTTAACTCTTTCAGCATGTATATACAGTTTGACGAAGTTTCAGTACCATATGTTAGGCTACAACAGAAAACCACCTGAATGAACACAATGGGTGCTAATGTATTAGAAAACAAGTTATATGGGGAATGTGGTTTGTTGTATGAACAGATTCAATATGTTGTTTAAAAAAAACAAACTACATCATAACAGACCGTCTCAACAGGCAATACAAACGAAGGTGAACCTGAGCAGTACGAATGCTAAATAAATGTATCTGTTTGAAAATAATACGCATAGTTAAAAAACAATCCAAAAAAAATCCTTCCAAACCGTCATGACAGTTTTTGAAGAAATATCCAAATAAATGAACAAATTAATAAATAAATATTTAATATTTTTAATATTTAATGATGATTATTAACTATATATTTTTTTCTGTGTTTGCAGGAGAGAAGCCCTTCTCCTGCCCACACTGCAGCCGGGCATTTGCGGACCGCTCGAACCTGCGGGCACACCTCCAGACACACTCCGACGTGAAGAAGTACCACTGTAAGAGGTGTGCCAAGACCTTCTCCAGGATGTCACTGCTGTCCAAACACGAGGAGGCCGGCTGCCCTCCCTTCTCTCTTGATACCCTGCCAGGACTCCCAGGAAGCGCCTGAACAAAAGTACTGGTGCAAACATATAGCCAGGGTGTGAGCAAACCAGTTTCCATTTTATATACTGGGGATTCAATCGTTTTTATTTTGTCTTTTTTTTTTAACGTTTGGTAAAACATTACAATAAGTCATGGTATAATTGGCCGAGTATGCTGGTGTGGAGTATCACAAAATGTGATTACTTTGGAATTCAGTAGGAAATAATCTTCAACTACATTACCTGTTTTTGAATTTCTGAAACCGACAAACCATATTCGAGACGTACGCTAAACAGAAACCCTGGCAGCAATTTCCTTTTAAAGGAATGGTACAAACCGATTTCACAGCATGAGGACAGCTGTGGGGCCTTTGGCCTGTTTTCTGACTGGCAGTATTACTTAAAAAAAATAATAGCACTGGTGCTAGAAGGAACGTTTTTGTATTACTATTCAGTGTTACTTGTTTTGATATTTTTGTTATAGCAGGGAAGTATAAAGAGGTAGTATTGCAATCCATCCATAAGTTAAACAGTACAATGAATACATTTACAACAAGTGACTCAGATCTTTTGCACTCGTCCTTTTGTATTGTGCTGTAGCCGAATGTCATTTTGTTCGACAGTTTTGCACGGCTGACAAATGAATGTGCAAACAGAAACTTGAATGTTTCTTCAGTTGACGCTGTTTGTACATTTAAAAAAAAAAAAAAAATTACCAAAGCAATGTTTGTTTACAACAATGTGACTTTTCAGTTCTGCCAGCCCTACCTACTCTGCATATATTTAAACAGAGAGAGTAGGGGGCCTGATAGAGTTGAAAGGTCACATTGTCACATGATTGGAATGGAACGAAAGTTGTTCAGTCCCAGCACTCAGGAATCTCCAGACAAGCTCCAAGCAGCGCAAAGCCAAGGCAGAATTACCCCGAACCACTCCGAATGATTGAAAACACCAATACAAAAAAAATGCAATTCCAATGACATTTAAACGTACATGTGTTTTCTGTGCAATATGAATATTTTTGAGACTGATCTACTTTTTTTTTTTTTTAACTACTGGGAGAATTTATGCATTGCATTTCTCTTATTAAAAATAAAGTCATTTTGACCAGTTTGTTTGAACAGACTTTGATTTCTAACCATGTAGCCAGGTCCCATTGGCTGAGCTGAAAATCCAGCCACAGCACTTCAATGAGGTGTACAAGCACACTTCAAACTGGTGCAATCAGTTGCTTAAAGCTGTATTAAAAACCAAGCAGAGGATTTGGTGGTTATTTAGAATAGGGCTCTTGGCATTCTGTTTATGAAACAGTTTCATCTACAATTTATCAGACTTTTCCTTCATTGTGTGGCATGCATGAAGATCACTGTCCCAGTTTTGCTCCACTGGCAAGTACTGGTTTATAATCCTTTAAAGCTAGAAATACACAATTCCATTGGACAGGTTATGGATACAACTTTTTGAAGTTTTCTGAATGCTGGGCACAGTGCATTCTGAGGACAAATGCAAGTTGTTGATCATGTTGAAGGTCATCACACCGTGAAGCCCAGCTGGCCCTAAAGCCTGTAGTCTCCAGACCCTAAAGCATATGACAAGAAAACAATGTAGAAAAAAGTGCCATTTGTTGCCAGTTCAATCTTTTTTAATTATTTTGTTTTTAGGTTTACTATTCTATAGATTTTCCAGTTTTTGTTGAACTAACATACATTTTGGTTTGCTGTTGATATAGCCTGTGTGTGCTTCGACAAAGTTGTAAATGCCTGTGTTGCTGTGAGGGGGATGCCATATATTCTGCAAAGTTGACCATCATCTCCTGTACAGCTGAAGTCATTATAATATTTATGGAGCTTTTGTGCGTTCCCCTTGTACTTGTTTTGTAATATACTGCAGTATGTAAGAAATAAATGATGATTATTTTGATACTTTCCCATTGGTATGTGGTTGACTTTCCAGGATCCTTTTCCCATTTTCCTATTTTAATAACATAAACCGTGACAGATTTTAATACAGTACTATCACCCTAAATGTGCTCTATCGCCAACCTTCCCCCATATTTTACTGTATTATGTTGATAAGTGGGTATATAACTCAACCCTGTTGAAAATAGCCACATAATTAATATAATAATTAAGCACATCATTATTACGTTTGTTTTAGTATTTCTAAACATCTGTAATAACACACACCAGTTCCATGTACTGTAAAACTTATAAAAAATACTTGAAAATGAAATGTTTACCATGTTACGGCACCTATATATGCAGTACTGTAACAGACAGTGTAATATGGATATTGAGCTAATTAATATGTCTGCGAAGAACAGCTGCAGCAAGTGGGGAGGAGAATTTTACGAGTCTAAATAAAGCTCCAATGTTTCCCATTTGTAATGGTGCATGGAAAATTCTTATTAAATATATCTGCTCATTGGCAGGTGGAGGTTGGCCAGCTGCATGGAGTAAGGAGCCAGGTGCCAGGCCTCTGACTGACAAGGAGGTGGTGTTGGGTTGGGTTGGGTTGGGTTGGGTTGGGTTGGGTTGGCGGGGGTAGTTTCTAGTCACTCAGCACAAGTGCATAGCAGCAGCTGAATCTTTGTATCAACTGATGAGGTAACACTGGAGACATCAGCCAACATGTATCCCTACTTGATTTTTGGGGCATGTTTTCAAATGTTTTTTTTTTTTTTAAAGAAGAAAAACAACAAAGGGCTCGCTTGTTTTAAGGAGTAGGGTGTACAATACGATCCATTAGGTTTGCATCTCTTAGAAAAGTCAAGCCCTTAAATAAAATAATTCACAGTCTGTTAAGAAGTTGATTGGGTCTCATTTGTAATATTAACATAGGGTTTTCTCCTTTCATAAAAGCAGGAGTTAATTAAAGACTGGATGGACTAAATGCATGGACTAAAATATGAAAACACCCATTAGATCGCAATTGATTTCACATGTACCAAAATCTGACAGTGTACCACTTTCTGACATTACAGGGGTTAAGTTCTGGTACACGTACCACTTTCTAACACTACAGGGGTGCTAAGACAGTCCAGAGGGTCTTAGTGCCAAGAACAGCAGTGAATCTCACTGGGATATCTAGACCATGCAAATCTTTCTTCAACAGGTTAATAAACTAGTACATTACCTCTGGAGGCTTTGGTTCAAATCTGTCTCAAGTCACAAGTGAAATGCATTGTCTCAAATGCACACCGTTTTCAGGTGAGAGGCCCAGGACTACCTAATCACGTAAGGGGTGCTTAGGTGTACTGGCAGAGATTTACTGATGAGAGTACAAAGAGTCCATTGCATTACGCCACTCACCTTTGCTCGGTATGTTAAACTTGTGAAAGTGAATGTCAAAGGGTGATGACAAACTTTTTAAAATCAGTGTCTCCGAATCTCTCTCGGTTCTCTCTCCATGACGTTGCAGCACCTGACGCGTCAACTGTAACAATAGCTGTTGTGACTCCACAAAAACACAGCTTCTCTATAAATACCCTGTAGCCAGGGGCAGGGAGGCATGCAACCGATCCGTTTAGAGCAACAGCAATGCCAGAAATAGCGCCTGTGTTACTATTTTTGCCCCCACACAAGTAACCAGCTCGGTCATGGCTATGAATAAAGTGCTGGCAGAGCTCAGTGGAACCGTGGAAGTTTCCGACACTCTGGGAGTGCAGTTTAGAAATGGATCTGATTCCACAGAGACCACCTGTGTGTGTTTATATGGGGGAGGTTGAGATCAGTATTAGCAAACTACATGTACAGCTGTTCTAAATATAATTTACGCTTTGCTAGTCGCGCTTCTTCTTGTGAAATTGTATTAAGGTAGATACTCGCAATGGAAAAATAAAGATATGTAAGGAGTGGATGGTTTGGCTAGGAAGTCTTTAAGGTTAGGAAAAGGATGGTTGGCTCCATCAGTTTTTCAACAGGTTTGATGCCATGAACAAGCTCTGTCTTTCTAAACTGCTTGAGATGAATTAAGTCAGTTGACTGAAACAAAGTTTGAACCAAGTTGTTCATCCCAAACTATGTGTAAGGATCATGTAAACACACAAACATACATACGTACACAGTGGCACCATTCAGACAGTCAGCAGAAATATATATTTTTAAATAAATATATATATATATATAAGTGTGCTGCTCCTCCATTACGTATCGGCACATCAACGCAATGCAAGCTGCTGTTTTTAGTCCCTGTGAAGACGGTGTGTATGTATTTTTACCCTGCCAGTGTAGGTTATCTTGCCTGATGAGATATTTTTATCAACGACCTCTGCACAGCCTTGCACTGACTCGGATTTGCTGAATATTTTCCAGTGTGTGTTTGGTGTATAAAAATACTCAGCTCCTGGTGCTGGCTGACACACGGTGTATGAGTGCTATGTGTGCACTTGTTACCCAAACCCCATCGCTGTGCAAGTGTGAAGAAGTCTGGATATAGGCCTATCTGTCCACTTGTGGAAAAAAGAGGTGCAGCCTTTTGACAGGTGTGGGCTCTTAACATTTAAAGGCATTTCAAAGCGATGAGGTCTCTCGGTACACCGCACTCCATTTCTCTTTGTACCCAGCTTATTTTTTACTAATGTGGATCACTTGGCTTGCCTGTCTCTCTCGTCCTGAGTTTATTTACTTTCAGGGTCTTCACAGAAGCACACAGAGCACACACAAGTAAGGGCTAGGTGGTGCAGTTACTTTTCAAGAGGCTATGCGATGCAGTCGGTTACAAACTAGGCTCAAAGCGCTAGCAGCACTTAAATAACATGCCTCCCCTGATGACAGTGCAACACACGGCTTTTCAAACACACTTGTTATTGTTGTGATACTTTAGCAATGGTGGTGGTGGTGGAGTGAGACTTTGATTTATGGAAAAGCACTCTGCAATAGGCTGGAATGTGCAACAATAAGACCGACACAAGAGGTAGCGAAAGTAAGTAGTGAGAACGTTTAGAAGCTCTCAATTAGCAGAGGTTCAGCTCCCCTCCCCTCAGCCACAGGGACAAACCATAAACCCCCTTCTATGCGGAATATGTTTCAACTAGAATTGTCTTCATCTCAAAAGAAACCTTTACATTATAATCATGATGGCTATTAAATAACACTGACGATGAGCTGCTCACATCGGTCAACAATATTGAGAATTTTTCTTTTATTTTTTATTTTTATTGTTTTTTTTTATTTTTTTAATGTCATGTAGTATGGGACTACTCTACAGTCCCAGAAGATTAACCGAAGATTAAAGTTTATTAAAAAAAAAAAATAGACACAATAGAAATTACCAAAAAAAAGGTAAGACGGCTATGAACTGCATGAAAAATGCTATTCCTCTTCCCTGTGCCCCTTTGAAAATGATATGTGTCATTGGTCAAAGCTACTGCAATTCCAGCTCTTAAATTCTTTGTAAACTTGATATTTTGACATACAGAAAGGCAGAACAGCATTTGCTCAGTAAAAGGCCAGTGTGGTTGCACTAAATTGGAAGGGTAAATCCTGATAGAAATGACTGTCCGGCACAGTGCACGCTAAAGCAATACAAGCAGCTCACAGTACCCTAGTGAAGCAATAGGGAATGAAAGAAGCCCTCATTGAAAACTTTATTATACAGTACGGAAACAGAAGAAACTATATCAAAGTTGGACCAACATAGACATCGAAAATGTAGATTTCAATTCTACATCGGTCCCTTTTAATTGTGCATTTGACAAGAAATATTGTAGATGTTTTCATTTTAAAAAGCAATACAAAAAGGGACCACAGTTGAACAAATACCTCGCTACATGATGCAAAAGGCAAAATTGTGTTCAACGCTTCATATCCAGAATGGAAAACAATGTTCACTGATCGAACGTTTCATTAAGAAAATGTTCAAAAGTCACATAAGTCTATGTACACCGTAAATATGCAGCCACTCAAAATTCATAATTTAGAATCAGATTTATTATTATTTTTTGTTTCAAAGTAAACCCCTACCCTCCTTACCTTGGTCAATGGCAGGTCTAGCTAGGGCATTACAAACATTTCACAATGTATATTACTTTCTTTTTTTTTTTTAGCAAATAACCTTTTATTTACATGGACCATCAGGGAAGAAGCAGATAAGTCTTCTGTAAAACTAGTAGCAATTGTCTTAACTATTTAGATGCCTCTCTTCTGTACCCTTCATTATAACTCTCATTCTTCACCCTCTCTCTTATCCTCACCACTTTCTCTGTGTAAGCATAACAGCGCCTTGTCCACAGCTCATCAATCGTCCCTTGTTTCCCAAGCGTAGGATGGAAAGGCTGACCTCAAAGCTGGGGACTGGGGGTCACGCTGAAGTGGAAACACCTTCTCTTCACCCCGAGCCACTCAGCGAGAGAGACAGGACAATGCTGGGGAGAGCTGCTAATTAAAACACTGTATTAAGCAAAGACTGTCTCCCTTCAAGTGGCCAGCATTGATCCAAATGAGAACACTGACCCTTTTCCATAAGAAACTCCTACTATCTGGCCCAATACCAACTAATTAAAAAAAGATGTATCTATCCAGACTGTCTGACCCATCTGGGATTTGCACCTCTGACAACCTAGGCAAATTGGAGGTGATTAAGCAAGTAGTTCATGAAGTCCTACCTACAATGTATTTGTATTTGTGGTTCTGTATTTGGTGAAATATTTATTAAGTAATTAATCCAAAAGGGGTGACGCCTACCTCCCATCGCCACTGTAATCAGGTTTAAGATTAGGTTTATTCACCATAGGCCATGAACAGCCTAGAAAGAGTGGGCATGGCAGAGAGTGTGCTACAAAGTGCTAATTCAAAAGAAGTGGTGATGTTACAAGTAAGTAATTGCAAAAGAAAAAGTTATCTGCATGCTGGCAGTGCATTATTTATTGGAAGGGTTAACCTGAGTAAATTCCCAGGAGATAACGCTGGCCCAGTGATGTAATAACGGTGCTCCCCTATCCAGTGCTGTACATGTCAATTGCCTCCTAATTTTGTGTGCTTTGCAGGGACTCACTGGCCTGGACTCTGGAGCCAAGTCCCAGGGACTCAGAATGCTTTCCTGCTGCTTGGCGTCTCTATGGTACTCCAGTGTTGTCACAGCTAACTCGGAGTCGCCTTCCAAAAGGAGGACCTTGAAAGGGAGACGTCGCCCCGGCAACAGGTGTTTGTTTACGGACCCACAGTGGGTCCCTTGGTGCCCCTTTTTTCTGTAGAGAAAAGAATCCCCTTCCAGAAGACACTACTGGGAGTCTATTCAGGCCTGGTAATTAAGCATGTGTTCCCCCATTCCTCTCCTTTAACTTTCTTCATCCACCCACTCCCCTCCCTTTCCTAATGACATTCCCACAACACAATACCTTGGCCATGGGGGGTACTCAACAACTAGGCACAGCTTGCATATACAAATCAGAATTAGCCCCAATTTAGATATATGTTGTAAATATATTTATATGTGTAATCATCAAGGAAACATCTTCCATAATAGGGTTCAATTGAAACTTAATTGGAAAAATCTAATCTGCGGTATTGTAGTACATACCGCAGATTAGAGAGAGAAAGTAATGTAGGTGGTGTTAACACACCTGGAGTTGCAATCAGTGAATGAAAGCAGGAGTTTGACAAAGACAGCTGAACATAAAATAAAACACACAGTCAGCCGTGGACCAAAAAGGGATTCATTTTTTAACTACTTACCTGAGTTGAAACTTTTGTCAGCGGCAGACTGAAAGTACCTGGATTCTGATTTATTATGAAAAGTTGAACTAAAAGCAGAGCAATTAAACTGAACTCGAGTCTTGTAACTGAATACATTTCACATACTTTTAAAAATGCACTGTGATTGAAAGAAATCGTTGCACAAAACTTTGGAGAACTGCATCTGCAGTTAAAGATCTGGGACTGCGAACTGCTTTAATAAGAAGCACTATCAGGCATTTGGTGACTTCGGGTGAAGGATTGACCTCTTTTTTGGATAAAAAAATTGGAAAAAAAAGTTATGACAACCAGAAATCAGATGTGGATGAATCTGTGTTTATTGGAAAACCTTTTTTTTTTGCTACTAATACACAATAAATGTATTTTATTAAACTTCAAATAATGTAACAACTTCAAAATGTTATTTCAAATATTATTATTATTATTATTATTATTATTATTATTATTATTATTATTATTATTATTATTATTAGAATAATTAGAAAGTGAAATGGATAAAAACAAGTTTTTAGAACTCTGAACATATTATTTGCAATGTGTGAGTTTTGGTTGCAATCCGTGGAAGAGTGTTAAAATACTTCTCTCCCTGTTTTTATTCTTCTGGTTGTATTTATGCTTTACTCACAATGATTATATTTGTCCATAATCACTTTTAGTTACAGGACTCATCTGAGCCTTACACAATTCTATGATGCACATAGGAAACTATGTGGGTTACAAAGGCTTCTGTTGCACACACAGGAAGTGGGAAAGGACACCTTTGTAAAGGAGGTGACATCATCCAAAGGCTGTATCCAGGTAAAATCTTTAAAATAAACAGAAGAATGGGGCGAGGAAGTACATCCCTCAAACTGAAGCCACTGGAGTCTGATCAAAGTCAGGAAAACAACAACATTTTTTATATAAATGTTTCATTCAAAGACTTGGTTATGCCACAGACCATACATGCAGGTACATCTCAATTATATAAATATTGCACCCCCTAGTGGACAGATATCTCTATGGACAGTAACACACAATTAGAACTACAGTGCAAACAACACAGGTAAACCAGGCCTCTTTAAAAAAAAAACACCTTCAAAAATGTGCCAAGAAAAGACACTTTATATAATTGTATGTAAAAAAAATAATAAAAAAAAAAAAAAAATTTGTGCATATTACCTTCACTCTTGAAAGCTAGATTTAAAATAAAAAATTGTATGTAAAACTGAGACTGTAGTACTAATTCAAACTTAGAAAATTCTGACCATTTCAGCAGTTCAGTATTATTGTTTAATATCCCGAATGCAGCGTGAACGCATTTTATTAAAATCCCAACTGATTATTCTAGAAACACTTACTGGGTGAAAGTATGAAACATTGAAGTGCTGCCACTTCAACAGCCTCCAGCAAAACTGGACAAAGTCAGGATTTCCGCCTACTGGAGTTAGTAGTGTCTAACACTGTGTTAAGTTGCTACAGCTAATTACTATTTCAAAGACAATTCTTTGTGTTACCATTTGTTCAGCAATACTTTAACATACAAATGTTAAAACTATTTAAAGCTATAGTTATTGAACATTTACAGTAGGCTGCCACTTTACATGAATTCATTGAAATATTATAGTAAGACGGCTACGTAAAAATAAACACGACTGGGTAATGTTAATGATCTGAACAGTGCCACCCTAAAACTCACAACCCTGCTCCATCGCGGGCCTCTTTCTATCAGTCCGTCCAGGATTGTGCAAGTTTACTAAATTATGCAACATACAAAATTATTATATGAAAACAAAGAACTAATTATTTAGTTTTTTACATATGTATTTTGTATGTATCTCTGGATTGAAATGATGCCCAAGTCAGGAACTGACAGCACTGGAGTAGCTACATAAGCCATAATGAAGCTATAACTTTGATTTGATTGATTGGATGCAGGCCCTAGTTTGCTTTATTTATGTGTTGATTATATTTGGCAAATGGCAGGTCTACTGCGTCTTGCTTTGGGCCCTCTATCTCCCCAACCATGTTTATTGGCATTGAACAATTAGTAAAAAAAAATACTTTGCTTCCCACATTTCTAATAGGAAGACCTTGAAAACAGCCGACACCGCAAACCTTTCAAGAGTTTTGTGAATACCACCAGTAAAAACTTTTTTCCCGTATATAACACAGGTGGTGCGAGGAATCGTACACCATGTAACACCACTTGGGTAGTACAGCTCAAGCTATTGGGGTGCAGACTTTTATAATTGAATTTTTTAAAAATAATTCTAATACTTATTTTTGTTGCTGGTACCTGTATGCACCATACATATATTTTCTGTTGCAGTTTGTAGATATTAAATGCAAATAACGGGCAATATGTCCCCTCCACCCTCCCTTTTAAGGTGTCAAAAAATTAATTCAATTATTTATACTGTATATCACAAAAATCAACAGGAGCGAGTTTGGTTTGCCTTCTGATGCCCTCTAGTGTCCTTGCGATATTATTACACACCAAGACTGTATTATCATAACTGAACATTCAGTGCTTCAGTGCTCACGAAACTCTCATTTCTGCATGAAACCTCCAGTTGAAAAAAAACCTTCAACATGAAAAAAAGTGAAATAATAAATGTCCCCCTTTTCATTTATTTATTTTTTCAAATGATTAAAAATCGCACCATTTTTAAGGAAATGTTTTCAAAAATATATTCCTTATGCTGCATAAAAATCACTGTTGCAGCTAGTCAAACAAGTTATAGCAGTATGAAGTATATATGTATTATTATTTTTGTAGTCAACTATAAAATATGAACAGTACAATACTGTAGAAAAATGCTGGAATTCACGACTGTAAAAAGGGGGAAGTGGAAGCCTTATGCAGGGGTGAGTTAGGTCTTAACAGTTCCTTGACATTCTCAGTCCTTGACAGCAGTGACTTTGCTGTAGTAACTGGAGTATCTGTGAATTGGTCAGGGAGTGTGCGGATTCAGCCATGGCCCAAGGGTTAGCACTTTGCTCTTTTTCAGTGTAGACAGGGCCCTGGTTTACAGTCTCATCGGGAGGACATAAACTCATACAGCATAGCCCCTGCCAACACCACTTCATAAACTACAGAGCCTGTTTTGACTTCGAGGTCCACTTGTTTGTTCTTTGCTGCACTTTAACAGCCCCAATGCACCCCCTCCTTTTACAGAGGCTGTCAATAAAGCTTCCACGCTTGGTAAAATAAATAAACAACATAAATAAATCATTGAAATGTTGCTTAACATGATAATACAACACAATGAAAAGGACAGCATGTTTGTTTTGCCTGGTGTTACCCAGTGTGGAATTCAGCAGGAAGTTAGAGTGGGAGTTCCCAGTGCAAAGGATGATGGTCCTGGATGGAGGGAGGCAGGACTGGCACCTCTAATTCTCAGAGAGTGAGAGTGCTAGGGCTGCCTGCAAAGCTGCCTCCTCATCAATACTGTAATCCTGCAACAGAACAGCGTGCAGGCTAGCGGCAAGCGGGTCATATACTGCATACACAGCACATATCAGCCTTCCCTGTATATAACAGTAATGCCAAGGGTCCAATCTAATTCTGTACAGTTGTGTTCTAGCAAATTTCAAAACAGAGCTTTAGGTGCCATTGTGTATTTTTTGCACTTCAAAATACAGTTTAAACTTTGAAATATGTTAGGAATAACATGCACAGGAATGAAAAGTCTTGAAGTATGAACAGTATAAATATAAGGGAAAGGCACACACAACTCTTATCTGCGGGAGCGGTTTGCTCTTTGTTACAAATATTTGCTAAATAAGTTTTTATTATCCCCCTTGAGCCAGACTTCCCACAACGGAGTCACCCCACCCTCTGCTTACTCACCACAAACGTATCATAGGAGAACTTGTGCCGGTGTAGGAGGTGCTGCAGGAAGCTTGCACTCTTGTAGCTGGGGTCACCCCAGGGCATGGCTGAACACACAGGACATACCTGAGGAGGGGGACACACATTCACTACACTCCACAGAGGCATGTCCCGCCTTCTCAAGGACATTTTTTGACACAAATCAAGGACACATATTTTGAAAGAGAGACAAAACCAGGCTACTGAGAATCACTGACTACCTCATATAATTGGGTCCTTTTTGGTGTCATGGTTATGAAAATCAACATCATTTAAAGTGCTAGCGAGTCTGTAAAAGCCATGCAAGGTCCTGACGTCAGTATTTAGACCTGTCGCTGTTTAAAGTATTAATACTGGCCCCCTTCAAGTTTAGGGACCTGCCTGACTCATATGCTGGAAGGAGGAATAGTTAAATAATAGCTTTGAATTATTTTGTTACAGTTTTAGAACATTAAGATTGCTTTCTTCTTTTCAGACCAAATGCGTATAAACTTTGCACTTGCTTCACAAATAGGGCTTTCTTGTGCTAAAGCCGAGTGTGCCAGGCGCCCCTGGGAATGTGATCCTGGGACTCACCACTTTATTGGGGTCGTTGCGATGGTTCTCCATGCAGTGCTTGAGCAGCTCCAGCTGATCCAGGTGTCTGGCCCCGCAGTACGGACACACAAAAGTGGAGCGGTTTGGAATATTGCTGGAGACAGACCAAGGCAGACTATAAAGTGTCAGAGAGAGACCATTGTAACAAGACAGCTGCTTCTAGTACTGGGGCTTGGTGACTGGGGGCTGCTGTTATTATTAAAAAGATGTGTTACACTTCATTTAAGAAAAAAGAAGGCACAAAATAAAAAAAGGTTAAAAAGTAAGCCTCGTCCTGACTAGACTCTTTAGAATCCATGGGTTAGGCCAGCAATTGAAAACAAAAAAAAATTACAATTACAGTTACAAAATGTGTAAATGTGTCCCCACGATGTTGCTGTAAACATCACCTTTCAAGTACTGTGTTATGAAAAGGGGTAGGATGAAATGGTCGTGTATTTCTCAGAAACTATTCATGTTATAAGATTTTTGCGGTTTATTTATATTTAAAACACATGTAAAAACAGTATTGAAAAATGTAATAATAATAATAATAATAATAATAATAATAATAATAATAATAATAATAATAATAATAATAATGCATATGGTATTGCCTGTGCTGATTTGTATTTATTTTTGTTTCTTTATTCTTTTGATTAGTGTTTTTTTTTTTTTAACAGACGTGGATTTACAGTAATTTTGATTTACTTCTGAGCTTCAGTTTTTTTTTCTTAATTGCAATGGTTGAAGTAGGTGGCATGAGCCACACCTCTTCAGATGAATCCAATATATTATTGAATATTATTTCGTGTCACACTAATTTGTGCATTTGCACAGTATTATTAAAATTAATAGATTGGTTGTTGACTTATAAAAAGATGTGACATATTCCAAAACATTTAAACCACTTCTCAAGATTGTTTCATTTTATTTTAAACAGATTGAGAAAGTAGAGACTGAATTTGAACTGAACACCCTACAATTAGACTCCTGATCTCATGACAACTCAGTGTCCCTGGCTCGACCCAGGAAGTACTTTGTCAACCTTTTGTTGTTGCCTGACCTGCTTTGTTCTGAGATCCAGGAAAACATGTTGCTTTTGATTTTAATCATCTATTTTCAGGACACTTTACCGCTGTCCAAAACAAAGCAATCACATACTTAACTACTGTACATCCTGGGTTGATTCGTGCAGGAAAACCTTAGTCACCATGGAAACAACTTCTCATCAAAAGTAAGGACAAGACACTTCCTGTGCTCAAAAACACACCCAGGGGGCAGGTAGCAAATGTATCGTTAGTGACCAGCTTACCTGGGGATGGGCTGGGAGGTGGGCACTACGGGGACGAATTTTGGGTAGTTTGCCATTTGTTCCTGAACTTTTGTACAAGAGGAAATGTGAGACCTCATCTTCACCAGGGTAACCTTGGGGTAAAAAACAGAACAGTCTGCGATCAGCACAACCACATTGGAGTTCTTTATTTCAGTTACCAAACAAAAACAGTGCACAGTGGTGGTGCCGTGTTGCTGCTGATGGTTCCTTTTACTCTCCCCTTTTACTAATAAAAGAAAAAGACTTTAAAAGAAGATTTGTTGTGCGTACCACCTTCTCGCAAGCCCCTTCCTGCTTGATTTTGATCTCATCCACTTTTCATAGACTTGGTTACACACCATTCCATTCACTTTCTTGCTTCAATCGCAAATAGTATTTCAAGATTATAGGTTTATGTCTAGTTTTCTTTTTTAATCTTTTTTTAAAACACGCAGTATGATATTTTTGGCTGTGCACCAGTAAACTTTTAAAAGGAACAATATCTGAACAACTAATACCAGTTACAGTACGTGAGTGATTAAGTCCTGTGTGATATAGAATTGTATTAACAGTCCACCTTAAAATATTCAGTAAAATGAAAACCTTATATTAAAATGAAAATCTAAAACTTCTTTACAATCAGTACCTTGCAAAAAGTCAGTGTTACTGCGTCTTTAATAGGTATCCTTTGTAAAATGGGTCACCTTTTTACTGCAGCCCCGGCAGGGAGCCTTGTAGGAAGACAGCTGCTTCTCCATGTTGGAGGATTTGTCCACCTTCTTCGAGTCGAAAGGCATGCGGCACAGCGGGCAGAGGGGGGACGGGACCTGGAGGCAGGGCTGTAGACACTCCCCGCAGAAACTATGGTATGACCAGAGAGAGAACTCACTCGCCTGCCATTAGACATTAAACAGCAGACAAACGCTTTTGGCTAATGCCTTCATCGGTGTCGTAGCCCAAAGCATTTGTCTACTTGACTTTCAGTTTCTTATCATTTCAATTTGTTCATTGGTTATTTTTACAAATTTTGAAACTGATCTCAAATTCCCTGATAAGTCAGTAGTTGCATGTACAAGCATAAGAATCGGTCAGTTATGTCAGCCGACACAGAATGTTATACTTTGAAAAATGTTCTAATGTTTAAAGCACTTACGTACAGTTGTACTTAGGTAAGAATAACACAAGAATGTTGTAATCAAGTATCAACAATGTTTTACTTTAGTTATATTAGGAGACTCACAGGGAGCACTAGTTAACATGGACTTTAGTGCACTTGCTTCTAATTCTATGTTTTCATTGAGACAGTATTAAAATCCCTATGTGAGGAAATCATTTTACAAACAATGTTGAACTTGTACGTCTGTTTATTCCCTCTCTGATAGAATGTCTAAAAGGGTACGAGGCTGGGGGTAGGGTTATATAACAGAGCCACAGCGGATCATTGTTGTGTACAGAATTTACTCCATTGTACAGAGAATAATTACACCCTCAAGGTGCATATACATATTAAAAAAGATAACATGGTAGCAATTAATTGTAGTAAAAGCTAAATTGTCGAAACTGAGGACTTAGTTTTCAGGGAGGCCAATCTACTTTGGTATTCACAGGTACTGTAAGAGTCATGCTGGTAAGAAATCTGTACGCTTTCAGCAGTTTCTCGAGTCTGCATGCTGCCGATGGTTAGTCTGAGGTGTTCCTGTTCAATCTGTGACTGGAACTAATTTTAGCTGACAATCAACACACGGCAGCAGTAAAGGGAAAATTAGATAAAAAGACCAATATTACAGAGAAATAGTGGAGATTTTTAAAATGAATACAGATTCCCATTCTTTGTTAGCGTTACCAGGAATTCCATGTACTATAATACTGTAACTGGTAACAAAAATATATATTATGTTTCCCATAAGGTGTGGGGGGTAGGGCACTTGATAAGACCCGTACTTCCCTCTCAACTACAGCACTTTCTCTTTAGTTGAATGGTAAGATGTTTGTGGTCCGTGTCCTTCCATTTAATTCAATGGGCTGAGACACAAATATGTTACAATATGCTGTATCAAAAATGTTTCAGTGGCACAATAGCAAGCAAAAACCAGGAGCTAACACAAGTGGTACAGGTGTACTTACTACTAAGGGTAATCGCTTAATCATGACAGGCCACTAAATTGCCATCCGTGTGGAACTGAGATGTGTTGTTGAAATTAGATTATGTCTTAAGGACATCCACCTCCTTGAAAGACAACTAGAAGGTCACAATTTCCTTGTGCTGTTATTCACAAAAAATATTTACATTCAGACTTAAAACAGAACAAATTGAATTCATAATGAATTCAACAGCAGTGCTCTCTCAACAGGAAATCCAATACAAATCCTGGCTGCGCTGCTGCTAATACAGGCTAATCCATCAGAGAAGGGGCGAGAGATCCTCCTCTAGAAATCTGATCTGCATACTTTCTCAGTGGATTGGTTCTGTGACAATTCATAATCATTTTGGGAGGGAGACTGCTTTTTGACTTTATAGTGTGCAAGTGTGCCAGTCTCAATCTGCAGAGCTGCTCACAAATGGGATTTCATTTCAACGGTCAGCTTTTCTTAGACCACATATTGTACTCTATTCCATAACTAAGAAAAACAGCAGGTGATAGGAGTGAAACTAATCCTTAGAACAGTCTGAGGTGTTAATAATGATGAGTACTTGTATTGTTAAGTGACTGGAATCTGGGTGTATTATGTGGCATGCAAGGTTAATGTACTATAAATTGTGTATTCTACTGTGAAATAACATTTTTAGTTTTGTTGTTTTTCTTCTTTACTGTATTGTTGTTGAGGGATCCTGTGATTAACTCAATTATGTGTTTTTTTTTTTTAATTAATTGCTAATTATGTATAGGTATTTATTCTATCTTTGCCAGCATTGGGAATCAGTCTGTGGCTTTACATGGATTACATCTAATTGTGTTTAAGCAAATTAGTAAATAATTAATTAGATTATTAGCACATGCAAGGTTATATACTTTTAACATTCGGTACTCCAAGATTAGTGCTAATCAGGGTCTGTGAAACCAGCCATTGGATTCTTAACACTATCTGAACTAAGCTTAATGCTGGTTTAAAGCTGTGAAACCTTTTGTTAAAGCTGTGTTCCACCAAGCGTGTGCTTTTTATTTTGAATGATACCCTGTTCCCTTTTACAAAAAGCCAATTTCATCAGGCTGCAAAATGAGCTGCTGCAGGTTTTCCTGTGTGGCTTGGGGATTTTTTTTTTTGTGTCCAATAAAACATTTGCAATGTAATTTTTAACTACTAAATAATTTATCCATGTGAAAAACTGCTGTAGACTGCTCTACTTTCCAAAATAACGCTGCTCTGCTTTATAAAAAATGGATAAATAAACTCTCCAGGTGAGGATTAGAAACTCCTGCGAATGCATTTTTTTTTTAATTAAAAAAAAGTAGTTAAAAAAATATGTATCTCCTAGTCCTGTCTAGAAATAACACAATTTTTTTTTTTATTGCAATGGGAACTAAAATACCAGCTGCAGTAATCTCACTTTTTTGTTTTACTTTTGCATAACAATCACCAAGCTGCAAGCCCCTGAGATTTTCGAAAATGAAAGCTTGGTTTGAAATGAATGCTTCATTTTATGCAAGTCTCGCTTCAACAAACTAGATTGTGTTCCATGCATGTTAACAATGCAATACCGGCAACTATCAAAGTAAAAATTCAGGAGGAAGCGACACATCCTGCCAGAAGCCAGTGAACCATTGTACTGAATACTGTTTAAAGGGGTGTTTTTCTTACTAAAGACATCAAACCAGATAACTAAAACCTTCCTGTTTTAAAATAATTTTTTTTTTAAAAATGTGAATACCTTGCTCGACAAACAAGCATTATGTTGACCACAGTCCTTTGCAGCTTTATTGATGTTTGCACATTGTGAATAAGAAAGAGGCAATATTCATGCAGAGACACCAGAAGGGGGGGTATTGGTACACATGATGTGGACTAACATTTTTATAGATTTTAAAAGAAACGTCATTGAAAGGCCAGGCAACAGCAATTTAGTTTTCCTTGTTATTCTACAGTACAAGCAGCACCTGCAGAGCCAGCTATAATTGGTTTTATTTTTTATTTATTATTTTATTTAATAAGAACACCAGTTTGACTTTCATCACAGTGGTTTTATCATGCAAAAACAAGTCTGAACATTCTATCAAAATTAAAAAGAATATTCCAATATTCTTTAATTTACTGTTAGCTATTTAAAAAAAAAATAATGGCAATTCTAAAAAAGATTGAAAGCTGTGCAGGGAGTCAGCTAGGCTGCGGCATTGGAGTTTGCCAGAGGCCACAAACAGTAATAGGGCAAAGACAAATTAAGCACTATGAGGAGACAAGGGCTGAAACTCCAGCACTGTTCAACAACCGAATGAATCTTTTCTGCCTCCTTGCCATAGCATTGATAGCTGCGGTTTAATGTGGCATGCAGCACGTCATTTTGCATGGAGTTATTTCTTGATTAATTTTAGAATGAAAATATATTTTAAAAAAAAAATATATATATATATTAGCAATCGTTCTCAGTATGTAGAAATACTGAATTATCTTGTTTTCCTAAGCATCCGATAAACATCCATTCATTCAAGTTTTCTATTTTACATGGTTCACCTCCCAGACATGTATTTTGAATGTCAAATTGCCATCTGTTTGGAATTTTATCTAAATAAATCTGTTTTGAATCCAAATAAATGAGTCTGCCTAGCACAATTTGGTGATGGGAATGAGGAAAGAAAGTGTGTTTTATTTTTTATTTTTAAAAGATCAGCAGTCACCCATGCTTTGCATTGTCACAAACTGTAATCCACAAATGCATGAATCTCTTCAGCCCCATTTTGGTCATCTGTGAATATAATCACATTATAAAATAGTGTGATGAGGGTAACTTTCAGTAGTGGCACTGTGTCCCACACACGTCAATGAAACTGATTAGTAAAGCAGCAAACTATGTACTATGAATTACCTGTTCTGGTTAAATGCACTGTCACATTACAGGCATCTATTCACCCCTGACGGATAGCTTTTCCAGGCTCATCGGCACTGCCTATTGAGATTCAGTACTTGTATGACATAAAAGCAAGGGCTTGCTTCTTTAAAATGTTCATGTCAGCTGGAACTAACTCAAACTACTCAAGGGAATACACAACAAATAAGTTAAAGTGCACAAATTGAAAACCATCCCTTAATGTATCTAATAAAGAGGGTAGAGGACATGAGTACAAGCTGAGTGTTCACAAAGACCTAACTGAAGTTATTTAACAAATGTTTGTTTTATTGTCAGTTTTGATTAATATATATATATATATATATATATATATATATATATATATATATATATATATATATATAATAGTCAGTGAGTTACAGGAAAATAACTTAACCTAGGGTTCCTGCGACGTCATAAATTACAAGGCCGAAGGTGGAGTTTATAAACTGTCACAAAAACCTGAGATGGAATTATTTCCTGTAACTCACTGAAGAGGCTCATCTATTATTTTTTTATAATACATGGATACCCTTGTGATGCTAGTATTAAAGAAGACAAGGTTCAGCAGTACAGTTGGGTTTTTTTAAACATAGTGTTTCAGTGCTGTACAGACGTTCTATGTCGTTATCCGTTCAGTTTCTCTGAGATACGAATGTATCAGCTTTACATCTTTTTTTTTTAGTATTCTCATTTTGTTGATCATTAATGAACATTTCTGTACTGTGGGTGTTGTCGTGTGATTGAAAACAAGACATTTTGTGTTTGAATTGAAAGTGATGGTCTCGAGGAGTCGAATGGGTCAAAGTTCAAGTATATTTCCCTCTACAGGAATTATCACTTTTTGATGTCACTACTGTGGTATTATGCCTTTTTTTTTTAATGGCTCACAATGCAAATATAGCCTTCATCCATGTATTATATATATATATATATATATATATATATATATATATATATAGATATAGATATATATATATATATATATATATATATATATATATATATATATATATATATCTTTAATGTCACAGTCAGACCCCAGGCATGGTACAACCTACAAGAACAAACTCCTTGGCTAGCTTCTTTTTCAACACGTATTTGGAAGGTGGGCTATCTTCCAGTATAGCACAAGGTTTAACCCTCTGGTGTCAAAGTCTCCCTATGTATACTGTAGAAGACCCATTCTATAGCACAGTGAACGTTCTGTAGTGCATTTTCCAGGTTACACTTTTCTCCTTCTGTATATCCTCCTGGGCTTTGCCTTTTAATATCCCCCATTTCCCAAGGTCATCAAACATTACTTTTTTTTGTGTCATTCATTACAAATGACTTTTACAACATTAGCGCCAACAAAGTGAAACAACTGTCTTATTTTTAATTTGCTAGCGTTGACTTTACGGCTCAGGGACTGTACAGCGGGATCAGCAACATGTTATTCATTGTTATATATTGTAAGAAGACTGACCTTTACGTCTACAAAAAAAAAAAAAACACACACACACACTCTGTACTGTATATGTCATTTCATAAACCACCAATAATATAGACACGCATTACTTCTGTTCTTTCTAAATAGGCTTTACTGCAGTAAGGCAGAGATGCAAACATATTTCAATGTGTATTATATTGCAGTACTGTTAAGTGCTATCTCCAACAAGAGCAATACATGCACTGCATGTCATATTATTAGTTTGTATCCTCAATATAATATCTTCATTCATATTTTGTGCAGATTTTTAAATATAGTTCCACGGGCTAACGTGTTCAGCAATAATTCGATTTCACAGCAGGGGTCTTACTGTGCATTCTGATAACAATAACAACAGCGCTGCGCTGTTGTGCCGCAGACCATCTGTGTTGTTGTTGTTGTTATTATTATGATGATGATTCCTATGTTCTCGGTCCGTAGTCGCTACTCACGTATGTCCACAGCTGCCGATGCTTACGGGTTTGTGATAGACCTCCAGGCAGATTGGACACGAATATTGGCTTTCGATGCTGTCACCGGGGGCGGATGTGGCACCTACGCTGTGCTGCTGCTGTTGGTGTTTCTGCTGGGTCCCCGACACAAAACTGCGAAACATCGCCATCGTTAAAGCGAATCACCGAAACCAGACTACTCTCCTCGATTTCTGTGTGTACTGTGATGTGAGGAAGAAGCAGGGATAAACATTGCCTACGACATCAACCCTACGACATGAATGGCGACGTCATAGAACACGCCGTGCAAGTAAGTGGTAAACATTGTCAGTACAACATTAAAAAAAAAATTAAAAAAAAATTAGGGTCGCTCTAGTGCGAAAGCGTTTTCGGGTATTGGGATTCTGTCTTTCGCTATTTCTTAGGATAAATCAGCCTGAAACACTACTTTACCCAGCAGTCATCGCGCACCAATGGCTCTGCACTGTCAAATGGGCGCTGTTCGCTTATGAAGTGCTGAATTACATTAATTACTGCGAGATTGATGTATTCAAACAATAAGATAAGGGTTCAAAGGCAATGAGTTTAGAACTTCGTTGGTGTTGGAACGATTTTATTTTATTTTTTTTAGAGAAAAAAAGTTTACCGTCTACAGTGCTGCGACATCTTGTTACGTCATCAAAAAGCGCGTCGTTGTTGAGAGCGCTCAGCAAGAGAAGGCAAGATTGCAGCATACCGTAGGAAAAGGGATTTTAAATTTGATTAGACGGAACTATAAACCACCAATTAAGTCATTTAGAACAGCAGATATTCTGGCTTTGTATTTAAGTACCTCTACGCAGGCTGTATCTATATTCAAGTGTCTCAAAAAAAACTCAGTAACTAAAAATATTAAATAGTTTCTGGATATACCCGACTGAACCTTGCCATGTGTCAAGTTGATGAAGACGATCATCACGCTCAGCTGGAGACTAAAGCTGTTCTGAGGTAATAAATAAATAAATAAATAAATAAATAATAAATAAATAAATCAACACAGTTAATGATGAATGCATAATAATCCACATGGTCCATATGTTTTGGTGTGTTGTATTATTAGCCTCACATTTTGACAGTGTAAACTGCATGATCTGTTATCATGTCCTGTGTTGAAAAAAGAACAGAAAACACTTGTAGTTAACAATAACACCTAGTTATAAATAATAACTGTAAAATAATAATAAAAATGTTATAAATAATTGTGTGAAACTTTTATCCCATGCAGTTTTAAACAGTTAATGAATGTAATATATTCTAGCGATCTCGGTGCACGTAGGCAGGCTCATCCACACACAGGCGGAGGTCGGGCGCAAACCCCGGACCTCTCGCACTGAAGCGGATACTGCTGTACAAACGAGCCGGCTCCTTTGGAAGGAGCGTATATCGGGCTTATGTCTTTGTGTGTGATTACATCACCTACCAGCCCTGCTGCTGCCTTCCCCCGTGCACGCTACAATATTATGTCACCAATTTATCATTAACTAACATATTTTTCTGTAAATCTTTATTTTGTATAAACAAGTACATCCTCAGAAAATACTGACCAGACCTTCTACTGCCATCTGTTTTCTCAGTGTTTCTCAGAAATGTATGAAATGTAAAGAAGGCTCAGCTGTGCTGATTATTCGAGTTGGAGATGCCTTTTGCGGGTAACTTTTCATTTAAATACAATTTACCACTTAAAGTCGGCTTAGGTGCCGGCATGCTGTAAATTCTGTGATCCATATTCTGATCCATATTCTGAAAATTGACATTTCTGACTGTTACTGTATAAGGCATGCTGGAAGTCAGTGCTTTCAACTTTTGTTTTTTATTTATTTGTTAAATGATGTGCCTGCTGCATAGATTCATATGACCATCCGCAGTTTGGACCATCCCACTTGTTACTTTCTTCCACCTAATTAGACTAACGGTGCATATTAATACCTGAAATGTCTTGTTGCCAAACTTTTCCGCTATTTTCAATGAAGCATTAACATTGTCTCTTTTTTTAGGAACTGCTTTAGGGAGTATTTTGTCCACAAGTTCCGTGCCATGTTGGGGAAAAACCGTCTTATTTTTCCCGGGGAGAAGGTACATTTCCTTTTCTAATTTCCACCAGTTGAGGGTTTTGAATTGTGTAATTGTCATTTTGAATGAATAGTTGGCATTATAGCAGGTCAGCAGACACCCTTTTATATCATGTTTGTTGATGTGGAATCTAATACCGTATTCACCTGCTAAATAAAGTGAGATCAAAGCACATGATTACCAATCACTTTGTCTGATTGTGTTTATGAGTAAATGTTTTTTTTTTCTGAAAGTTATTAACAATTTGTCTTAATTACAATGAAGCTATTAGTACACTTTTTTTTTTTTTTTTTTAAACCAAGGAAAACACATTTCAGTGGATTTCTGACCTACAAGGCTTGACCTGTCCTTTTCTGTCCAGGTTTTACTTTCGGTGTCTGGAGGTCCTGCATCCAGTGCTCTGCTCTCTCAGGTCCAAGAGGTACTGTTCTTTTTTTGTTAGTTTGTATGTTAGATTTTTCTGTAACTTTTCCCTTCATATAGGGACTAATAACGCAGTTGTGAACTGAAAATGGTTTGTTTCAGAAAATATGTGCTTTTATTCAGGAAGTGTTTTCTGTTTTGATTTAGGGTTTGCGTCGTGAAACGTCAAAAAAGCTGCGTTTTGTTCCTGGGATAATCTATGTTGACGGTAATGCAAAGTACCAATGATTCTTGTTTGTTTGTGAATGTATATCTTGGGAACTATGATTTTGATAAACATATATAAAAGGCTTTTGCAATGTGATTTTCAATGTGATTGTGTCTGAAGGGTATGTGTTTTACTGACAAAACCTTTTTAACAAGAAAACAGGTCTGTTACAAAAGGGCTCATTTTAATCTGGATATGTTTTCTTTCACAGAGGGAGCTGCTTGTGGGCAGAGCCTAGAAGAGCGAGGTGAAGTAAAAAGCCAGCTGGAATCGATATTCCGAGCCTCTGGATTCCCATTCTATATAGTCCACTTAGAGGAGGTAAGCCTTAATCGAACAGGGGTGTGCAGGAAATCTGGAATCTAACTTGCCCATTTCAAAGGAAAGTAATCAATATGTGCATTTATTTTAAAGAAATCATTCATTGCAGTGACATCCAGTGATTACATATAGGAACAAAAAAAAAAAACAACTTTTCTTCTTTAACCTCATATAACATGCTTTTATTTTTTCTCATTGTTTTATCTGCCAGGTTTTCAATCTCCCCAGTTCAGTGCTGCTGTGTGCGTCCTCGGCCTCAGACAGGCGGAATGAGAGCTACAAAGAGGCAGTGGATGGATTTATTCAACGTGCCAGCTCCGGAACCCAGAGTGAGACGCGTCAGGGGTCCATTTCATACAAGGAGGTCCAAACCCTTCTGTCTGAGCTCAGTACCCAGGAGTGGTCTGGTGAGGGGGGCACAGTGACCAACAGGAGCCCACCCTTCACTCCAGAGCAGACCGAGGCTGTAAGGACACTGCTGGCCTCAGTGAAGACTTTGACTGCCAGGGAGGAGCTGCTGAAGACCCTAAGGTGAGAAACTCCTACACTAATAGGGTACAGCACTTTTTATAATAAGTAGTATTAGAACATATCTCACTGCCAAATGAGACATGCTCTAATACTGTTTATTATTTTAAAAAAAAAAAGTGGTTAAACAGTTTAAAGACAACAATAATGCAGGGCAAAAAGACATCAAGTTAAGCAATGCTCAAACAAAAGAAAACAAAAAAAAAAACAGATGGGTTTGGTCTAACTGTTCCTTGTCTTGATCTCCAAGGTAACTTTTTTTCCCCTTCTTCTGTTGATGAGCAGGCAACACCTGATTCTGCATACAGCCAGGGTCAGAGGTTACTCAAAGGTGATGATGGGAGACAGCTGCTCTCGTCTGGCCGTTAAGCTGCTCACCAACATCTCCCTGGGGAGAGGGGCATTCCTTGCCATGGACACGGTGAGTTGCTGCTAATACAGAGTGAGTCGGGTTGGTGGCTTTACAAGGACACTCGGTTTGTTAGCAGCTACAAGGGTAAAACACAAAAATATATATTCAAAAATGGACTTCCAGTAGATAAATATGAATATATTGATCAGTCTATCTACTTTATTGAGCAGCGTTCTACTTCTACACTGATATAGGGAAGTCTGAGTGGAGTTGTTTTTTCTAGATTTGTGTACAGTGTTGAAAGTTAAGAGAACAGTTGATAAACTTTATTCAGTGCTCTATTTGGTTTTTCTCTTCTGTTTTATAGGGTTTCTCTGACCCCCGCTATGGAGATATTGCCATAGTCAGACCCATGAGAGAGTACTCCTCTAAAGAAATTGCCTTCTATAACAGGATGTTTCGGGTCCCCTCTGTTTTCACCTCGGCTCTTGACACAAAGGTAAGAAGCTGTGTGTTTTTTACTGGGTTGTCAAGGCTGTTTTGAGTCAGGACAAAAGTGCTACATGTAGCATTCTACAAAAGCAAACTGAATGCTGAAAACTGGAATATTGAAGACTGCTTGTAGAGCCATTTACAGTATGTTGGATGTGTACCATGTTACATGCTACAGGTTGACTTGCTTTTATTTAGGTGTAGTTGCCACATGAATAATTATCCCCACTGTAGAATAAAACAGCCCACTCTTTGGGAAGTTTGATTCTCATCTTGTTGTTGTAGTAGTAGTAGTAGTAGTAGTAGTATGCATCATAGTGTTTTTACATTTTGTACTTATATCTGGAATATGTAGAGTCTAATTGTCTGTCACAAAGTACGTTAATGGGACAAACAAATCCATGGTAAAGTGTTGTAGCAAGGTAAATTTACTTCCCCTATACTAAATAAAAATGTAGTAGGGATTTGTGAGTGTTATGCTGATGAGAGGTGAGAGCATTTAGGCTACACTGCTGTACTAGACCTGACCAATCCTGGACTCTTTGTGAAGGCAATTTAAAAGAATGCTTGTTCCAGGATTTTCCCCACTTGCACTATTATCACAAGCCTTTCTGTCTCTCTCTCTCTCTCCCTCTCTTGTCTGTGTGTAGTTTCTTGTGGTTGACATTTCCGTTCAGGCTGAAGTAACACTCTGGTGTCAGCGGAGACCTTGTTTGACACTTTTCAGTTTATCTTTTTTCTCAGGAACCAGAAAAAGCAAGCATTCATCGCCTGACAGAGAGCTTCATCAGTAAACTTCAGGCTGACTTCCCCTCCACTGTCAGCACCATTTACAGGTAAGATCAAAGAATAAGGTCTTGCAAAACGGCCAAGAATAGTACTGCCTAGTACGCAGTCCTACTTTTTTGTTTAAATTACTTGCAAATTTAACTTTTTGTGGCATTTAGTCAAAAGCTATTAATAAATTCAAGTAAAACTATACTAATAGTGTAAAACAAAGGCAGTGCATGAGAGTGCAAAGCTGTAACAAACCAAACCTGGACCTCCTGAAGATTCAGACAGGAATGAAGCTGTTTAAATGTCACCTTTCGCTAATCTATTTGCTGTCTGGTTGCACAGGACAAGTGAGAAGCTCAACACTGCCTGCCCTCGTCCTATCGCTGATGGAGAGTTGACAGAGAAATGCCTGCTGTGCCTCTGTGCCTTGGACACTGGAGCAGGTGAGCCATACCACTGATCTCATTCCTGAGTGTGGCCAGTAAAAAAAAAAATCCTTACCAAGATTTTGTAGCAACATTGAATTTGCACAATTTTCAACTCATTTTAGGAAAGGCCCTGTGATGTTGTGGTTTTCAGTCTGTATGGTAGCCCCGTCTTAAATTATTCCGTTGTCGGGGATATAGAGGTGGCTGTACATGCTTGGTCTCGCTTCTACATATATTGCTAGAACTGCTTATTGTATTGTGATGAAACTTGCCAAAGACATTCATTCACTATTATTGATAGTATCAGTGTGGAGGCTGTCTGCCTTCCTTTCTGGGATGCATGTCACTGCAGCTGTCTCATGATATTCATGTTTGCTTCTTCCTTTATTCTACAGAGGAGGCCACCGCGTTCCGCGCCACACTTATCTCTGAGAACCTCTCTCGTAATAGGATGCCTGACACCATCCCTGCCCTGGGGGTTGCTAAGCAACAGTGCTGTGCTTCTGGTGGGGAGCAGAAAGAGAGCTGTGGGGACAGGGTGGATGGCTGTCACTCAGTGGACAGGTAAAGTCTGAGGGTTGTGTTCCTTTTCTTTTTTTAAAAAGCTTAAACACCCTTTTTTATACAATCTTCATTTATATTTGATTCAAAAAGCTCCAGCATTGTTCCTGAACAAACATGGTTTAAAATACATAACTGTTCTCACTGCAAAACTACATACAAACAAATGAATTGAAGTTGGGATCAGTCCTATGTTGTGTCTGTTGCACCATGATTGCAATGAAAATGAGTAGAAACAAAATAAGTGTTTCCAGTACTGATCCTTCACATAAAGGAAAGGTAAACAAGCCAGTTATAGCCTGCCTTTGAACCACAATGACACTGGAGACCATATAATGTACCAAGCCATGTGTTTCGGCTAATGCCTATCAACTACACTAGATTCTTAGTTTTACTTTAGTTTTATGACTGAGTGTTTTAAAATTATAGGATCTATCTGATATCTGTAAAAATAATGTGTTATGTTTTGCTTTTAGGACCAGCTTCACCCCTGAGCTTCAAACCCTGTTGTGTTACAGCTGCAGGCTGATCATTAAAGACATGGTAAGCAAGACAGAAGTAGTATTAAGCAAAAATACCTGAGACAATGGAGATATGGAATATAGCATTCGTATTTGTGTTGCATGTCATGGTTGTCTCTGTGTGTGTGTGTTTGGGAGGAGGAGGAGCAGATGCTTGGATACATGTAATTATTACAAAATTATTGTGTTCAAAATTGTTGTTTTTCATAGGAAGGCATTGGGGTCATAGTAATCTAAAATATATATTGTGGTGGGTTTTTTTTTTTTTTTCAAAACAGACCTCTGTAAACTCTATACCCCAGTACATCCTATCCGAAGCAGAGCGCAGGAAACGGAGGTGAGTTGTTGTGTTTATTTATTTATTTATTTATTTATTTATTTATTTAGGCAGTTACTCTTGAAGTATCACCTTACTATAAATGTCAGCTTTTAATTATCCATGGATGTTAATCCAGGATTTTAAATGACTGTATTTCTGTCTGGCAGGGCTCAGATGAAAGAGGAAATCCAAGACTTCCTACTGAATCCGGAGAATGATGCAGGGGAGGTGACAGTTAGTTGACACTCGACTGGGATGTGATGTTAGACACTTTATTTATTTAGATACCTGGATGAACTCTACACCTTATGGTCCTCACAGCAGGTGTGCCTTATAAAACACAAGCCTGTTGTTGGGAGTTAACATGTGGCTCTTGCATTTAGTATTTTACCTTCTATTGTAAGCATTTCTGCAGTGCCTTTATACCTCTGGTGCACGTGCCTGCTAATGTCAAAAGATAAATTAGTGAAGAGCTTACCGCAATACCAATAAATCCTTTTCGAAGTGGTAAGTCTGTTTTATATCTAATCAGGTCACAGCTGGCACCTCTTTTTATCTGTTTTTGTTAGCTTGTTTTAAAAGTCAATTTTTTGTACCAAAAGCCACCTGTATTAAAATACCTCTTTTTAAAAACTTATTTTTTATGTACTGTCTTCACAGCAAGTATTGTCGGGGGCCCTTTTGTCTAATGTGTGATTTATCTTCAGGTGTGTAAGTGCACAGTAACATACATGTTTGTTTCTTTTGTCATTTTTAATGTGGAAATTAAATAGCAGAGTGATTTTTGGATACTGAAACAGATCAATAATCCAGCAGAACTGTTGTGTGGGTGTGGTAAAGGAAGGTGCGGTATAAGCAGTTTTATTATTGGGGTAATTAATCATCTTGAGTAGATATATCTAAGAGTACTGATCCTGTGTAAAGGCACATGCAGTAGTGATAAAGACCCACCTATCCTGACAAAGGAACACAGAGTATGTATCTTTTAAACACAACATACTGAGGTTTTACCAGAGAAAAACCCAAATTATTTTAATTTGATCAGGTAAAAGCTAAACCATTTTGAGACAGTTAAAACAATGACATTTATCAAAATACTGTATCACTGTATTCTTTTTTTATTTTTATTTACTCGGTGAAAGTATTGCTTTCTAGTATTACAGCTATTCCAGCATGTTCATCTCAAATCTCCACCAACAAGTCGGTATGTTTACAAATATTCCATTATGTCCACCCTGGCTACATTGACTCCAACTCGAGCTGGCCGTGCTCTGGCTCCGGTAGCTCGGCTCCAGCTCCAGAGCTGATGGAGACCCCCGCCACAGCTCCACACTGGCTCCAAAGCTGATGGAGACCCCCGCCACAGCTCCACACCTGCTCCAAAGCTGATGGAGACCCCCGCCACAGCTCCACACTGGCTCCAGAGCCGATGGAGACCCCCGCCACAGCTCCAGAGCCGATGGAGTCCCCCGCCACAGCTCCAGAGCCGATGGAGACCCCCGCCACAGCTCCAGAGCCGATGGAGACCCCCGCCACAGCTCCACACTGGCTCCAGAGCTGATGGAGACCCCTGCCACAGCTCCAGAGCTGATGGAGACCCCCGCCACAGCTCCACGCTGGCTCCAGAGCTGATGGAGACCCCCGCCACAGCTCCAGCGCTGATGGAGACCCCCTGCTCCAGCTCCAAAGGTGATGGTGACCCCTGCCACAGCTCCACACTGGCTCCAGCAGCCCCAGCCTCAGCTCTGGAGCAGCTCCACACTGCTGCTCCAGCTGCTTCTAGTTTTTTTAAATTGTTCAGATCGGGTTACATGTGTTTTTAAATAAGACAAGAATGTGAATTGTGGTTTTAGATGTTTTTATTTTCCTTTAATTTTGAGTCTAGACTGTATTCACCTTGTGTATTAGGGGCCATCCAAAATTACCGTCATTTTCTATAAGCCTACAATACATGCCCCCGCCTCGCCTAGTTGTAGGCTTATAGAAAATGATGTATATGCATATATATAAAAAAAACTTTTATTTTATATTTTTTATAACTGAGAATTGCACAGTCCCAAAATGTGTTGTATTTATATAAACAAACACCCTCAGACCTTATGTGACATGATCAAAAAATGTTTAAGTAGTTTAGGTATAACCCTGCAGGGCTGCAGAAAAACTTTAAAAGTCCTTAAAATAATCTGCTCTAGTATTGCAAATTTCCACGGACAGAAAAAATGACATAATAGTGCTAGTGTTTGCATACAAAGTCAATCTATGAACTATTTTAAAAACTGTTTTTGTGTCCAAATCGATGAGATCTGATTCTGCATGTAGCTCTGAACTACATTATTCTTTCTCTTGCCTTCACAGGGAAAAGTTTCAGTTCCTTTCCTCTCCAATACTTTTTCATTGTTGTTAAAACAGTGGTGGGTATAGACAAGAACAGAGACCAAGCACATTGTTGCTGCTCAAAGTCTTTCACATTCTAACACCTCGTGGCTTTCCTCAAAAAAAAAAAAAAAAGCAAGAAAAGATGCATGTGACATTTCAACATTCTTGAGGTACCCAAGGGAATTTCAGACGTAAGAAAACAAACCTCGGCTCAGCCGAGAAGGAAAGCGGCAATGTTGTCCTTGATTTACCAGCAGGATCTCTACCAGTATAAAAAAAAAAAAAAGAGATACGAGTAAGACTGCCTGGAACCAAAAATAGCAGTGGACTAAAAGCATGCTTTTCTATAAACTCCCCCAACACCACAGCATGAAAAAAGAGCAGTATAGAAAAATAAACCATTTGCTTTCATTATATCTTTTCATTTTGACTCGTTATGGTAAGCGGCTACAAGTCTCGAGGTCAGGATCTCTTCAGAGCTCTCCTGTCGAGCACTTTAAGAGAAGAGGACTGGGATGGCTTGGCCTCTTTGAGAAGAGACTGTCCGGGGCAGCTCCAGCCAGGTTAGTCCTTGTCGCGGGTCCACTTGATCATTGTCTCGGGTGAGCGGTATAGGAAGACGAGTTTGGAGTACATCTCCTCCTCCAGTTCTAGCTCCCCAGTCTCACGCACTAGGAAGATGTCTGTGCACAGCTTGAGGATGCGGTCCACGCAGGGCAGCTCCTCAAACATGATGGAGTGTGAGATCTCGCTGAAGAACCCACGCACAAACTTCCCGATCACGAGCACCACCGACAAGTACAGCCCCATGATCCTGGAATACAATAACAAAAACGTATGCGATCCCCAGCCCTGTGACATACACATGGATTTGACTAATGTTTTTGTAGTACTGTTTCCAGTTCTGGTAAAGTTACAGAGTGAGGTCTACTATTATATAAGCTTATACTAACTTAGACCTCCCTTTGGCACTTCTCGCTAACTCATCTAAGATTCTGTTCGAGTCAACCAAGTTAACCAATCAATTTTAAACTCCTTGCATTGTTATCAACTTGCACCCCTTCCCATGAGGGACCATGTATTGATGAAGAGAAGGTGTGTCTCTTACCCGTATCCAGCAAGGAAGCCCAGGCTGGGAGGGCTGACCTTGTCACTGAAGATCACCATGGGCAGGACGTCACAGTCCTCCTTGGCACGGTCACAGTCTGCAATGTGGATATCCCACCACTCCTGCAGCCCATTGGTCTCTGAACTGCGATCCTTGATTAATGTTAATGTCACGTCCTGGTAACTGTCTTCATCATCTAGGCCAGTCGGAAAGATGTGAAAGGTGAGCACAATGTCTATGATAACTACCAACCATGTAGGTTACATGTTTTTTGACAATGTTTTAGTTTCACCTTAATATGTTTGCTCATGACCCATAACAGATGCATGCATTAGTCAACATTTTTTGTCTCCTTCTATTTAGTTTCTTACTGTTTTACTCCAAAATGTCTACTCCAATTTGGCCTAAAAAAATTTGATGAAGAAAGAAATTAAAGGAGGAAAGAGGAAGGCTTAGATTAAATCGATTGAGGTACGGTTATGCCATCACTAACCTGGATACAGCTGTTTGACAGGTTTGGCTTCAGCTCCATTTGGTGCCCTGATGTAATTTGGGAACATATGACGAACACGCCTAGAAAGAAACACAAAGGTCAAATGTTCACAAGATGTCATCAGGCTGTAAACAGGCAGGTAGAGGTTATTTGCTAAAAACATCTTAGAAGCAGAAGGGCAGTGCATGCAGCAATAAAAAAAAAAAAAAAACTCTTTAGGTTTAACTGAAACCTTAATGAAATGTTCATTATTGTTATTTTAAGTTGTGATCACTGTTCTAGGTGACAGGGAATATGCTTCAGAATGCATCTCTAGCTCAACAGTGAGGACTATTTGAAATGTAATGTTCTACAGTCCTCACATTTTCAGTAGGTAAAGGGAGTGTATTGTGTATGACTTACACAGCGTTGGTGTCGTTTCCCATCAGCAGAGAAGCCAGCTCTTTCCTGACAGGGTCGTTGGGATTCAGGTCAATAGAGTGCTTGTCGAAGGTGTGCTCAACCGTGCCTCCTCTCCCCAAGTCCCTGTAGAGATAATACCAACACAGTCTAACACCTAGAAGGTTACAATTATCAATACACATTCCAACACAGCTTTCATTTTACTACTATATTCAGGATATATTCCAAGAACTTCAGTTCAGACAACACAACACCCACCCAAGTTAAAATGGCCTAACTGTGAATGATCAAATAATAATAAAATGAAATAAGATAGAACACTTTACTCTGCCAGTTCATCATATCTGTTGTAAGCTTATTTCTTTGATCTTCTCCGGCTTTCGTTTGTTTTCCTCTTTTGAACCCATGGAAAGAGGTTTCTTTGGCCCCATGTTGAAATGGAGCACTTTTTTAAATTCGTAAGTGCTGCATCCCATCTCTAGGATATACATATCCATTTAAATAGAAACACTTCAGTGAAAACCAAATTGGCTTTGGGTTTTTTAGGCCCCTTGTGTCCTGGGCCCAGGTTCACTGCACCTGTTGAACCCCCTCCTTATTTCAGCCCCTGGGACAAGGTTATATAACTTGACCAACTTCCCACCCAATCATGTTTGTTTTTTAAAGTTGGTGTTTTTACACACCTCTGGTAATTCCACGTGAAGCGCAGCGTCATGTCCGCCGAGCTGTTCAGAAGCTCCTCCATCATCTTCTGCCGGCTGGGAGGACTGATGCGCCACACAGACCCGGAGCTGCCCTCTATGTTGGCCGTCACAATGTCCTCGTAGCTGTATAACGTGATAAACTGCATCGCCACCTAGATAGGGAAGGAGGAATGGGGAGATTTCAAGGGTTAGGGACATTGTAAGCATGACACACGGGGAGCTGTGAAGGTGTTTTAGTGGCTGTAGTCTAAGAAACATCATCGTCATAGGTGAGATTGAAGATAAAAGGACACAATTCTTCCAGGGAGTATTTATTCAACACGTATGAGCTGCACAGTATCTGCTTTGGTACTAGAACGATGGTTGGACCCTTCACAGAAAGTTGATGCAGTTTATCTGAACTCACAGGGTTGGTTTCAAACTCCTGGGTTAGCTTGTCATAGTGTTGCTGAGTGTAGGGTTGGATTGACTGTGTCTGTGCACTCATGGTGAAGAGAGGCTGGGGATAGAGAAGAATAATGGTCAATGGACACCCTTGACAGTTCTACTTTCCTGTGAATGACCTCATACACCAGTAACTGAATTACTGTGGGGGGTACAGTTGTACATTATTATTATTATTATTATTTGTTTATTTAGCAGACGCCTTTATCCAAGGTGACTTACAGAGACTAGGGTCTGTGAACTCTGCATCAGCTGCAGAGTCACTTACAATTACGTCTCATCTGATAGACGGAGCACAAGGAGGTTAAGTGACTTGCTCAGGGTCACACAATGAGTCAGTGGCTGAGGTGGGATTTGAACCGGGGACCTCTTGGTTACAAGCCCTTTTCTTTAACCACTGGACCACACAGCCTCCTTATGTCCTTCAGTATTATTATCCTAAAGTGTAATAGTTCCTATAGAACCAAAACATCTGTTATCTGCTCCTAATTGAGATAAGCTAGAACACTAAAATGCTATCTCAAGTAACATTTTAACTATGATCCATAACTATAAAACACACAATGGTAGAATATCTTGTAATACGAAAAGAAACTTCTGGTCACAAACATTTAGTCTAGAAGACCAACTGAAGGCCTTACCGTTTTAGCTAGACGGAAATGATACATCCATGCAATTAAATCAAGCAAATGTGGACAATCATTTCCGATGTTACCTCATATCCTCCCAGCTTGATTGTCACAGTGACGTCAATTGGGTGGTTAACCACACCCACGACAGATCTGACCAATGAAATGAAGAGCAGCGGGAACCAGATGATGCAGATGAGGAAGAATATGATAAGCCCGCCCATCCCGTACTTGACAATCTTCTTCTTCTTCTGACCCCTTTGCTGGGGGTATTTCTGAATGGGAAGAAAACAAACACCACAGCATGTATGAATAATACACAGTCAGAAAGACAGAGGGGCATAGACTTCTTGATTCGCTGTGCTGGCTAGTCTTGATGATGTACAGCAATGCAGATAAAGATTAACTTTCTGGAAAGGCAGTGGATGGTTTGCTGTTCAGGGGCAGGGTAAGAGCAATGTACCTTCTCTGTCTCACGGCTGCACTTAATGATGAAGATGTTGGCGTAGATGTCTTCCACACACATCCAGTCGGAGAGTGAGAGGGTGGTGTCGGTCCAGACCCAGTCCATGACTGCCCGCAGCTCCACCAGGAACGGCACTAGACGGAACCTGAAACCACATTTCAGAAGATGAGCAGGATTGTGCCTGGTCAGTATTTGCCAGGAAAACTGAAATGTACCCATAGCACCTCAACACGATGTTTTTGGAGCTCTGTAGTAGTAGGAACTAACTGTAACCTTTCACTCCAAAAAAGCTGTTAATGGGGTCTTTATTACCCATAGAGCAGTATAATGCATCCCTTTTAGTCATGCTTTTAACTGTCAAGTGGATAAAGATGAAGATGGTAAAGATATTATGTAATAAAAACATCTCACCCTTGGAAAAGGAACAGGTTGAGGTGGTTGTACGCCTTAGTGAGGAAGTTCCCCAGGATGCGGGTGGGGTAGCCACAGCGGATCTGATAGGCTGACAGAGCGAAGTAGATACATTTCACAAAGTACCAAAGCTGAGCCACTGTATTCTGACTGAACATCCTGAGGACAAAGCAGATCAACTTGATTAGCTTCAGCCAGCAACATGATACAATACAAGATCCCCAAAAAACCCTCCTTGTTTATTTATTTATTTTCTCGCAGCTGAACCTTTATATAGGTCAGCTGTGACAGCAGGTAGGATGAAGAACATACAAAAGCATATGCCAAGGCTAGTTGGAAGACTCATTCTCCTTGTCTCTGTATAAGCAGCATGTACAACAGACATTTGGAGCCCAAAGAGCAGCATGGCTCTGGAGCACCTTTGACTCTCATCATCCTCTTACCTCTCGGTCACTGCGGGCAGTATGAAGAACATCCAGAAGTGTATTCCGAAGAGCAGGAGGACCTGGAATATGAGTTTTCCAAGCACAGTCTTGCGCAGGTAGAGGGCACGGTCAATGACCATGGTGCTGAACTGGATAAGTAGCATGACCAGGAAGGCCTCAGGTACCTGGTCTTCCGACAGAGTGGAGGCGATGTCTGCGGCTGCTGAGTGCTTCTGCAGGGAACACACACAAAAAACAAACAAAAAAAAAAACACAGAAGTTGCTTCAAGTCCTAAAAGGTCTATTCTGTCCATCGCAAGTTGAGTCTAAGTGTAGCAGAAGTCTGAAATCATTAAGACTTCTTAATGCTGGTTTCTGTTTATGTAAATCCCGTTCTGAGGGGTTTAAATTGCACTATATTTGAATTGTATTGTGTTCTGGCACTCACTCCAAAAGCCCAAAACCCGAAGATTACAATGACAAAATCGATCACGTCAGCCAGGAACATGAGTGCGTAGACGTCTGTGGCGGCACGATACTCTGTGTGGAGAATATTGTGGAAGAACTCATGGACTGGCTTGTAAACACTCCGGATTCTAGAAAATGAGAGTGGGTAGAAATATATGAATGGTTATTAGGATTGTTCATTCACCACACAATATCACACAGGGACACCCTTTGGAGACAAGCATGTTCCAATATCAGTATCATCTCTAATTCGTCAATCTTGTATTGGAGGAAGGAGCTTCTGAGACTATTATATACAAAGTATGTTGATTTTGTGGAAGGTAACCCTGAGAGATAAACAGGATGACGTAATTATATAAATCACTCACAGAGTGAGGAGGAGGAGCTTCACTTTCTCGCTCAGTGCTCGCAGCTTCTTGCTTGCCTGCTCTCTGTGTTTTTCTCTGGCTTTCTTCTTCTCCTGGGAACTCTCTTTGATATCTAAAAGCAACAAGTACATCACCTTAAAAGAGAACACACTCTTCATCTCAAGCCAATAGACAGAGATATAACAGGAGATTTTACAAAGGTGCTATATTCACTGACCTTTGGCCTGTTTCAGTTTCTTGCGGAAGCGTAGTCTGCTCCCTTTCTTGTCTCCCTTCTCTGGAGGGACGGGGGTGTCCTGGCTGGGAGGTGGCTCCTGGTTCTGATCAGGTTTCCTTTCTTTATCCTGGCCCGGTTTGGCTTCCTCTGACCCAGGAGGAACCAGATCCTGACCTGGTTTGGCCCCTTCTGAATCAGTCTGGCTGGGGTCTGGATTCAAGGGGGCTCCTTCCATTTCCTCACTCACTTCTACAGTCGTTGTCTTCTTTTTTTTCTCCCCCAGTTGTTCATCATGATCCCACAGACCATACTTCTGAACACACAGATGGACAGAGAGAGAGAGAGAGAAAGAAAGTGTTCAGATATAAAGACATGGTACACCAAAAAATGAAAAAAGGTTGACAGAAGCAATGATTTACATAATTCCCACTTCGATATCTAAATACGTGATGCTAATTCTTTTTCTTGAAAAACTTTACATACTGTATCAATTTTATACCTACCTGATTTCTTGTGCTTTGGAAATAACCAAGACACACAACAGTTGAGCGATTCCATTGGAAGCTTAACCCTTTAACATTATAAACACTAAGTGCATTGAATAACACTACAAACAAAACACAATAATATTGGTAATAATAGACACTAAATACTACAAAATGACAACCCTAAATACTAATGGTTTTGACTGTTAATATTGATTTGGAATTGGCTGTGCTAGCTAGTGCTTACCTGGAGCAGGGACCGATGAAAGAAGAGAACCAGCAGCTGTATCAGGTCATATTTGACATAGTTATCCATCTTCTCCAGACCCAGGATGCGAGGCGGGAAGAAAGGTTTGCCCTCATTCAACTTGGTGTCGTAGTAGCTGTTCCAAGGGAAGAAACCGAACTGGAACAGGTACTTCACAATCACCATCACCTGCACCAGAGGAGAACAGTCACACAGTTAAAAACAATGACAGCAGAAACCGCAATCAAAGTTCCTTAGATTCAAAAAAGCATTCATTCAAGATTTACTTTCACTTTTGTATTCAAATAGATGGGAGAGACATAGTTTGCATAAAAAAGCGAGGGACTAACATCACTGTCTGGCACTGTGCACGATGGGTACAACACTAAACTATGTTAGCGTTCCTAAAAAGTTCTGCAAATGCACATCAATAATCTTGACCCGGAAGACCACCTCCCTCCCTTCTAGTCTATACAGTCCATTCTCAAACAGGCAGAGACAGACTGCCAGTATTCCAGTAGCAATGCCTAAGCACGGTAGAATGCGTCTGACCTCGGTGTAGACGATGGCAGTCATCCAGAACTTCTTGCTGGGCCGTGGGATGGACAGCATGGCCCACAGGAAGATGAGGATGGGCAGGACCAGCGAGATGACAGAGGCAGTCACCATGTTGTTCAGCACAATGATGAAGTAGCACACCAGCTCGGAGTTGCCCGCCAGCAGGTTGTAGAGCGCGAGCAGCAGCTTGAGGGCTCGGTTCTGAGAAGAGTAGAACTGCCGAGACTCCTCCAGCTCCTCAAATAGGAAGTGCCTGGAAGCCAGGAATGAGGAGACCGTCAAAAGGGCTACATTTTTATAGAATGCTATTAACATACCAACTGCAAGACCTTGTGGAAAAACCGTAGTTAAACAACCAAGTGTCTGGATACTACATTCCACCTTATTGTTAAAATAGCAGGAATCCTGAAAAATGGGGCACATACTGTATTAGTTACTTAAGCCGAATGCTCAGAAAGTAGAATTAGGGTTTGGCTTACTCTAATCTTTAGCCACCAGGAGTGAGCAAACAAGTGCACTCCCTTAAGATTGCGTTTACAGTAGGAAGTATGAGCTATGGGGGTAAATAAAAACTGGCAAAATATAGTGCTCCAGTATTACACAGGACACCCGTTTGTGGGTGGGGGTTTAGGAGCAACCCCTGTTAGTACCTATCTGTGAGGATCTCGCTGGCGGTCCTGAGCCGGGAATGGGTTGTGTCAGGGTCCTGCTCAGGCTCCAGGTCCAGAAAACGCTCCCAGCTGTTGGTTCTTGTGCTGTATCCCGTGGTGAAGGGGGTGGTACGGTCTGTAGTCAAAAGCTCCTCCAGCTCACAGCCACTGCATTGAGGGATTACTCCCATTATATGTAACTCCTACATAATTTTAGCATCAGCATGCTATTGCTGCATTCCGGAATTACATCTTCAAACCTGGATTTGTAGAACTGATATAGTAACCCCCTGCGGTGTGCTCCTCTTGCTGCTGTCTAACAGTGCTAGGTCTAATGAGCCAAGCTGTCACTCTAGCGAACGAGCACACCATCAGTTACTATTAGAAAACAGCAAGTGGAGTCGAGGGAGAACTCTACTAATGCACTTTATCAAATGGTGGTTGTTAAAGTTAAATAGAAATGGAAGTGACTATACCATCTGGCATGTGCTTGTTTTAAATTTTAGTTTTTTAGATCATGTTTAACAGCACATGCATGTACAGTGCAGGGGCACTCACCTTGTACTGCTGGTTTGGATGTTTTCAGTGTCTTTCTCCAGGTCCAGCTCCTCCAGACCCAACCCCTGGGAGGCGGTCTCCTCGGTTGGACTCTCACTGTCCAGGAATCTCTGGTCCTCTGAGATGTCTTTGCCAGGCTTCTGCTCCTGAACACATGCAGTATGGCAAAGTCAGTGCAGGGTCTAAGGCTCTTCGTTATGTTATAAAGGAAGGAAGAAGTCGCTGTAGTTGGGCTGGAGTCTTAACCACTTTACAAAAGAATCAAACCCGTTTGCAAATTTAGTTCTATAGAGTGTACACTCCCTTTGCCTTGTCTACATGCAGGGAACAAACATCTTTATCTGAAATAGAGGTTTCATACTGCACAGTACTGTCTGTTACACTCTTCTCTCCTAGAGACCTTTGGGATCAGCTCACAGCTAATCCATTAGCCTAGTCATGGAACCCATGTAAACAGCAGAGGTTAGCTGCAAATAGCACTTTTCTGTGTAATAATAATTTATAGCTTTTTGGTTAAAAAACATACTTTGACAGGCTGACTGTTACAATAGTCACAGGGATTATTATAAAAGTGCCCAAAGCGATAGTTCAGGCACTGTTTTTATAATATCCCACTACTTCCCAATGTCTCACCAGCATTACCTTACATACGAGCCATCAGAAACACATTATAGAAGCTGGTGGCAAAGAAGTAGACAAAATGGAAGCGTGAGAACAACAAGAAAACACAAGACAAAAAATACAATAAAAAGAGAGAAGGAAAACAGAAAACGTGTACAGGTATACAGGATGTTAGTTGTAATGACCTGGCTGATTTTGTGCGTCAGCAGGTAGCGCTCAATCCAGAGTACAGTTGAGGTGTCGACGTACTGCTTTGTCAGGGCATTGAGCCACTGGGTGGCGCCGTCCACCATGGCCAGGAACAGCACCCAGAGGAACTTGAGTATTTCCAGGAGGCGCTGCATGATGTCACTCTTACCTGGGTCACAAGAAGAGGAGGACCTCATTGGGAAACATTTATTTACTGCACATGTAAATTCAAGAGAAACTGGTTTGATACAAAAAATTCTCTTTAGGCTTCATTTTAGAGGGTGTGGGCAGAAATGACGCACTACAGACACATGCATGAAACTAATACGTGCCTTTTTTCTACTTCCGTATTTAGTGAACACATGCACATGGCGTTCATATACAGTATGTCAAGTGTATGTGGGGCGGTGCAGCCGTGTTCAATGACAATTATCTCCTACAGTCAGTCATTTCAGCAACACTCTTTAGGTTTATGTTATATTTGTTTTCCATTACAGAATTGCTTTGTCCTATTTTTAAAGACACTAATGTTCTCAAAACCCGGTCCCCGGCCCTTGTGTTCTCCTACTGGTTCTCACCTGAGTCTCGCTCTTCTAGCTCCTCCTCTTGCACAGACAGGTCCCTGTTATCAGCCTCGCACTCATCTCCCGTGCCTGGAACACACAAAGAAAATGTCAACTTCACATTAATCGACAAGCAAACATCACACATGCAACATTTCTATTGATGCCACTGGAATACAGAGTATTCAAAATAACAATGTAAGAGAGTACAGTGGCCCCTGTTCCAAGCTCACCTGGGAGCTGAGGGCTGCCCTGCCTGGCTTTCTCCTTCTCCAGTCTGTGCAGTTCCCTCTTTTGCTGCTGTCTGTCCTTCAGTGCTGACTTGGCATTCATCACCCACGCCTGATATGCTAGCTGTGTGCGCGCAAACAGAACAAATGCATCAGCTTCAGACAATGCAGTTCGTCTCTGCAGTAATATTTGTCACCCTGTGTTTAACACAGGTTTGTGTCAATTGTTGGAAACCCAGGGTTTGCAATGCTTTTCAACTCAGATGGAATCTCACCTGGAAAGCACTTTGCCGCGGAGGTTTCTGCTCTTCCCCCTGCGGCTCCTCCTCTTCCTCGCTGTCCGACTCAAAGAGGTAATATTCCCCCGAGTGCAAGACTGACCGACAAAGGTTAAAACCAGGGACAGGAGAGGAAGGGAGGGATAAAACACACATTACAAATGATGCAATTGATTTGAATGCTCCTGCTATGTTTTTTTTAGCAGTGAAGCAGGGAGCTGGACTTACTTAAGAAGAAAATAGAAATGGAGATTAATGAATTTCAAAACGCACAGAGAAGAACTCAAGCCAACACACTTTAAAGATTACTTACAGATGTCAGTCCCTCTAAGCAATGGATACCTGTGAGTGGACAGCACGCATAAAACCCACACCTACTGCACAGTAAAGTATCAGAACAATACAATCACAGCATTCAAGCAATGCTCGGGACTGTAATTTGCAGCTGCAGAAAAAAATACAGGTATGTAAACACACACACACAGCTGTTAAAGCGAGTGTCCGAGCTCCGGGAGCTTGCCCCAGCCAGCACGGTGTACCTGTGGCATGATCTTGCCAGTGCCGCCACCACTTCTTTTTCTGCTCGGATGTCTTTCTGTCGGCACCTCGCTCTGTCAAACAGGAGACAGGCCTGCTGGTTAAGCTCGGTGGGGAAGCGCACTCCCTACTGCGCGTAACACTTCTGTTTGTCATGGAATTCTGCATTTCTAATAACTTACAGCAGCTCTAGAATTAATTGGAGTGAATGTTGTGGGGCTTTGGGATTATAGGAGAAGCCAGAATGCAGCCAACAAATGCACACACACGGACAGAGGATTCCTCTGTTCCAAACCTCAACAGCAGGTCAGCTGGGATGCTTTTTAGTGGTCTCAACATTGGATGCAGAACACAGCTTCTTATTTTGTTTGTGAAAAGCATTGCAATGTGCATGAGTATGTCAGAATTCATACTGAGAGGCAAAGTGCACTCAAGTATGCATAAATCAAATGCAGGGTTTGATGATTCAGGTCCAAGAATAGTTAACACAGAAATAATATTGGCCAGCCACACAGAAGGTCTTTCAAAGCAAGATGTAGAAAGAGAGAGTTAAAGGTTAAGAACATACTATTTACAAAAAATAGCAGGTGAATTGCTTCTGTAAAAGCAGAGAGACTGTGTTAGGGTTATTGTGAAAGGAAGCAAGACACAAATTAGTTGCATGGCCAAAAAGACACATTATTTTAAAAAGCAGTAAAAGACAACACTAAACTATGTAATTGTTAGTTGTAAATAGTTTTAAAATGACAAATCAAGACTTTTAATTTTAATATAAGTGAACTTTAATGTTTAATGTTTTTACTTGTTGAATCCATATACCATGCCCATGATGGGATATCTACAGTACTAGTATGTATTTATTATGCAGTAAATCCCATTATAAAACTGCAATTACAATCTTTGTCCACTGGGAGGAATGGTTAAAATTAGGCAAGTAAGCATTGCTCCTGAAAGCCTGCTCTCTGGAAGTAAAGTGTTTAAACAGACACTGGCCAACTGGATTGCAACTGCCCAATGGTGCCAACCCAACCTTTTCCTTTTAAAAGACATTAAAAGCAGGTACACAATTTTAATGATGATTCTGATGCATGGCTATGATGCCACACTGTTCCTGTTTTGCAATAAATCAATATTAAATATTAAAATCAGAGAATTTGGTTCATACCGATTGGCTTAGCCTCTTCCTTGGTCTCCGAAGAGCGCCGCCCTTCCTTGTATTTTTTCTGCTTGGATCGAATGCGCTCCATTCTGAAGAGAAACAAGCAGATCAGGCCAGTGTCTGGAAGACTAATCTTCTGCATATCACTCAGGTGTTGTCTCCCCCCAACACTTACTGTCTCTTGAGCTGCGCGAGGGACTTCTGCTCTGCCTCCTGGTGGAAGTTCATGCTCTTCACAATGCTGGCCTTGAACAGCTTAAACCCCCTGCCAGGAATCACACACACGTCAGTGCACAGGGCAGACACATTGCTCTTATGCTGGAATCACACACACGTCAGTGCACAGGGCAGACACATTGCTCTTATGCTGGAATCACACACACGTCAGTGCACAGGGCAGACACATTGCTCTTATGCTGGAATCACACACACATGTCAGTGCACAGGGCAGACACATTGCTCTTATACTGGAATCACACACACGTCAGTGCACAGGGCAGACACATTGCTCTTATGCTGGAATCACACACACGTCAGTGCACAGGGCAGACACATTGCTCTTACTCTTGTACAAAACAATGGCATTACTGCTGTGATGGCAACAGAGCCAAATCTTTAAATCAAGCATTACCAGCCAATAAATCATTAATATTAATGTGGACAATGAAATGCAGTTGGCAATGGCATTTCGGTTAAACATCAGTCGAAATGCCCCCTACATAGCAGGGATAAAAATAAGACTCCTATTGCACAGCAGTTTCACCCATTCCAGGCTTTACTACAAGCCTGATTGGCCACAGTGTACAGGTAACAAGCTCTGGTGTTTCTTATTAAACTCATAGTAAAACCATCCATGTATAGCACCAGTCCTTTTGAAACAACCACAATTCCTGTTTTAAAGATCTATAGTTCAACTGCAAAGCATCTGTGTATGCATCGGTCATGCATATTTTAATAATAGCAAATTGCAAAGCACCTAATGTGCAATCAGCTGCCATGTAGATGCAATCCTGGCAACTGCAAATTACCTGTAAAACAGCTGCCTTCAAAATAAAGCACCAGCATAAGTGCCAAACACGGTAGGGGGAACTGGTTGTAATTTAAGAGTGGAATGCACTCGTCTGTGATTAGCAAACATCCTTTCCAGCAGGGTGACAATCTTATCTGACTGCCGCACTCTCACCTGGAAGCCTGCTGTGCACAGGCCCTCTGGTCCGCCACAACATGCAGGAAGTAGTGACTGAGGAAGACTCTCCTCTGCAACAGGAGGAAGAAGCAGCAGATGCTGTCCCAGATGATCCCGGCTTCCTCCACCGGCAGAAAGCAGTCCTTATTGTCATCCCGCAACTCCGTCGCTGAACGCAACAAAGGAAACGCAGGAAACAGAATAAACTGGCGTGGACACTTGTGCTGTCAAAACCTTGCCATCTTGCCACACAATATAGTGTTGTGGTATTTTGATTCTCAATTTAAATCTGTCAGTGCTTAAGGTGAACCAACAGACTTATATTCATTTTTTCACCCAGATACAGCACTGGCACGGATGCCTCTTTTCAGGTGCAATCACAAATTCTGTGTGGTTCATGAATTTGCTAATCCAGTACCTGCAAACCTAAGGCTGCACTCGTCTTTGGTAGACCTTCATTTAAAACTACAGTGGACAGCTGTAACGTTTTAGATTACTGTAGTTTTACATCATGCTTGTGATACCTGCTGTATTCAGTTTAGTGGTAATATAGAGTTGAAAAGTAGAACTGAAGCAAAACTTATGGGAGTGTCTACTCACGGTTATAATAGCCCTTTACAGTGCACACCAGGCTGAAGAGCTGGATGATCCAGCAGAAGCGATTCTGCATCTGCTCCACAAACACACAGGCCAGGAGCTGAGGGGGTCGACAAGCATAGATCTGGTTAAGAATGTAACGCTTCCTCTGAATGACTCTTTACGGGCAGCATGATCCAGAGTTATCATTCAAATGGTACAAAGTTTAACTGTAACCATACATTTCAGCCACTAATCCCATGTGTACTCACAGAGAGCATGTTCTTGGAGATGATGACGGCCACGTTATAGATGATGAGACAATCCCACAGAGCCATTCTAGACTTGGCTGGCTTCTGGATCAGCTGGGTACCGAACAACAGGAAGTAGAAGCAGGCCAGGAGGTAACCCAGCCCGAACATGCTAATCCGAGTGGAGCCAGTCACAAACAACACAGCCAGCACGAACCAGAACTGGTACCGGAACACCACTACCTTGAGCATGTCCAGGTAACACCTGCAACAGAGACACAGGCATTGATTGGATGCTATTACTTCTTGTAGAAGAACTGAGGCATCACTCCATTATCCTCAACATCCTCCATAAGAACTTCCCTGCTCTGCTGAGACAGAACCTCACACATTGGGTCTTGTTCACACCCCTTACAGATAGCTCAAGATGTTCCAGTATGCAAACATAAAAAAGCACGGTGCTTGTCATTTGTAGCTGATCGAGCTGGCAACAGGGTTGTGTGGGATGTACCTGCAGTTGATGAAGTTGGGAACGGGGTTGACCTTGCCCTGCATGGGATTGGCCTCATCTGAGTTGTGTCCAGCCAATCGGATCCATTCTTCCGTCTTCTCGTCCTCAAAGACCTTCCACTGCTGCGAGGCGCACAAGAGGAGGAGGAAATCAACTGGAGACAGAGAGTGAAATAGTTACCATTGGACAGGAATAGCTGTATGTTGATCTGCGTACGTATGTATCAATAAGAAATAAACACTGAACATTTCTCCTATTTTGTTTTGATTCTCTTTTTTGGCATTATGGGGCAAATAAGGATAGTAACATACCACCTTATTATTGGTTCTGTAGGACAAATGGTCACCTCATAACGAGGGAGCACTGTATTACTGAAACACATTTAGACAAAGGTATATAGCACACAAAAACTAGACTGTGATCAGGGTGTATATACTGTACAAAAGCAAGACAGACAGCTCAGTGTCTTGACTCACAGATAAGGTTTTTGGAATTGGGCAATGTGGAGAAGTCTGGCAGGTACATCCACTTGATCAGGGCCGAGTTGATGGTGACCGCAGTGTTCCAACGCCATGGGTAATCTGGGAGAATAGGGTTAAACACAGTGGTCAGACTGGCTTTTTGAATTTCAAAAGCATATCACAAAAAGCATAATAGATGGCAGGAAGTGTGTTGCATGTTTTCATTGAGGGGGAGCTGATGTGGAAATACAAAAAGCTTTATTATGAATCCCCATCAGATGCCTGAGATTGAATTATAGCGTTAAATACTAAAACACTACCTGTCATTTGCTATTTTTCATAATATGTACTGCCTACCTTTTAAAATTTGATTCTATGTATTTCAAAACCCACTTTGTTACATAGAAGAAAGAACAATACCTGTTCCATAAGTAGCACAAATACACGCATCAATGAGAATGATGTAGTAGATCACTAAATAAAGAGAAGTCTATACAGAGAAAATAATTTATATTATATAATAGTAAAGTCACTCAATGGTAATATTCTGAAAAGTGAGCATTGTTAAGTACTTGTAAGTGACTGATCCAGATTATTTTGTCTCAGGAGGTAACAACCTCATATCACAAAACGAGTGTTGAAAACCCTCACCAATGCAGAGTGCTGGGGGGATGCCCAGACACAGGAGGTACTGGTAGAGCAGGAACAGCACCAGAAATAGACAGTATTTGGGCCAGACTTTAGCGATGGCAGCCCGGCGACGTCTTGTCAGGATCGCCACCAACCAGCAGCCATGGAAAATTACCAGGAAATTCATGCGCTGGCCAATCACATTCACTGTCAACAGGAAACAGATCTGACAGAGAGAGAGAGAGAGAGAGAGAGAGAGAGAGAGAGAGAGAGAGAGAGAGAGAGAGAGAGAGAAAGAAAGAAAGAAGAGGAAGGGAGAACTCATTAAACACCATAAAATCTGGAACTACTGTGAATTTTCTGAATTAGTGGTCCCTTGGTGGGATTGTGGGATGTACAAGTATTGGACAAACCACTCCACCCCATCAAAAGGCTAAGATTTTTCTAAAGGATGCTGTTTAAAACTTTTTAATGCTGTAGGTCAAACAACTTTTCCCAACCAATCGTCTGACATGGTGACAACCAAAACATCCAACAAGAGAAAGAACCCTAACCCTAACCCTAAGGATTTCAACATGGCGGTTCAGTATAAAGCACTCCCCACCTCCCCTCTTGCAAGTGTACCTCGAGCCCGAACTTGTAGAACCAGTAGTTGATGAAGTACTTGACACAGTCCAGAACGCTCCGGTCCAGGTGCTCTCGCGACACCTCACTGAAGATGGTGTGTGTGGTCGTGGGGGAAGTCTGCTGTTGCCGGTAGTAGTGTGCCTGGTGCCGGTACACCGTGGCCTCAAACACAAGCAACATCAGCACCAATAGGTGATTCTGCAGGGGAACACAAGGGGGCGACATTATTTATTTATTTGGATAGACTAATACAGTGGGAACAGTGAGTTAGTAAATAGAGAAAGTGATCAAACTGGAATCAATGCAAATATGCCATTGTTTTGTGGATCAGTAAGGCTCAAAAGGATCCAATGAATCCATTATCCCAGGAAGACAGCAACCGGAGCAAATTTCAGTGATCCCAGAAGAGTACAGGCTGGCCTCACCTTGATGTAGCCCAGGATAGGGGTGTCTTTCCGGAAGCCGAACCAGTTGGCCGGGTCCACTGGTTCCTTGTACAGGACAGAGTATGGGATTCTGTCTTCCTCTAGATTGGTCTCGTTAGGATAGGGCTGCAGGGTTAACAAGGGTTTTCCATGATTAGATCTAACTAAAACTGCTTAAAAGTCAGATAGCATTGGGATAGCATCAGCCATTTTTTTTTTTTTTAAATGTCATCACTTTTTAAAAAATCAGACAGCATTCATTATAAATATTGGTCTCCACCCGTTTAAAAAAAAAAAAAAAAAAAAGTTTGAAAATCTGTTTTTAAATTGAAATCTCACCTTTGTGCAGTTGCTGGAGTACTCAATGGGGTTGACGATACTCAGCTGGTAAAGCATCTTGCAGACAATGATGACGCAAGCCCAGATGGTGGAGAGGCAGGAAGCCATGTGTCGGAAGCGGGAATAGGGAACGGCGAAGGACCACAGCACCACGAGCACCAGGTTCATCACTGAAGGCTGACAGCAGGAGCAAAGAGCCAGTGAACCACGGGACAGGACACATTGAAGTCATTAGAAGTTATTACTGGAAGTTGCATGGGAGTGTAGAAAACACCTGGATACAATGGAAATGTGGTACTTGCAGCCTCACCTCTTGCAGAGCCACCCAGATGATGAAGAAAGCCACCATCTTGAGAATATGGAGCTCCAGGATCCTCCAGATGAAGACCTGCACCAGGGTCAGGATCTCAGAGAACTTCTTGAACAGGACCATCAGCCGGTCCACCACCAGACCCCACTTACTGGGCACGGCTGTCAGGGGCGTAAATCAAAACCAGTCAATAAAAAGAATTACATACACAGCCAATACTATAGAAGATAAAACTTTAGAAGACAAACATTTTGTTATTTTTTTAAAACAGTCTGGCATGCCAAACCAATGTTCCATTTCAATATGGCGTTCACCTTCATCTTCTAATTGGTCATCCCCAGGCTCAGTCTCTAGCTCCTCCTCCTTGTCCTCTAGCCCCTCCCCCTCCACCCCCTGCAGGAGCTCTGATTTGCTGCCTGGCTCCTTCCTGCAAGTTAAACCAAACAACCAACGAACCACCATCATTAATAATCCAGCAGAAATAATCAGTCCACACATTGAAAATCAAGGTGATAGTTTGTAGGTCTTTCACGTTTACAGATATTTGGACATTTTCGACAAACTGAACTGTAGGCTACAGTTGATGCTTTCACAGCCAAAAATCACAAAGAAGAGCAATCTAAGACCAACTCACGCAATGAAAAAATTGTATAATGAACCTCTGCATTGCTAAAAAGTGCTCCCCATTCAGTAAGCAAAACAATGTACTAAAATAAACAAAACTATTCACATAACAACAAAGCAAATTACAAAAGAGGGGCTAATATCTGGAAATGAGTTTAATCTTAACAGAAGCGAGTGGCATGACACTGCAGGGTTGATGGAAGCAGAGGCAGTACCGGTTTCTCAGTCCGTGGTCTTTCCGAGTGGGGGCCTCCAGGTCTGTGATCCTCATGAAGGGCTGGTGGAAGTAGTGCAGCTGCAGGATACAAGCCAGCAGGAAGAACCCCGGGATGAGGATGCTGGTGAAGAGATCAGACAGCTCGAAGGTCTCCAGACCGATATCCGCCAGCCTGCAGTGAGGAGAGAGGACACAAGAATGTGAGGGGGGGCACCTCAACTTCATAACCATGGAAATGGACTTCAGAAACACATCAGTAACTGCAATAAAGATATATTCAGTAGATATACAGCATATGCTTGAAAACTCAGGGTCCCGTACTGGTGTTCGGTGAATCCTGTGAAGTTTTTCCAGTAAGTGGGGAAGTCCTCAAACTGGAAGGTGTAGACAGCAATGAGCACCAGCATGGTGTAGGCCACTACCAGCCACCAGAAGACCTTGAGAAGCCGTCGCCACAGCGCGTAGTAGACCTGCAAACAATAACAACAACATCCTGTCAGGAAGCACTTGACCATCCACAGTCCTGCCTGAAAGTTTGATAGGTAGAGAGGTCAGAATCAGAATACATATTGGTAGATATGGAGTGTGGATAATGGGATAAGAATGTCTAGAATGTATTATCTCTAACAATATCCTTATAATATGGCCCTTAGGCCTTTTACTAGGTAAACTGTACACTTGCTGTTATGTGTATGTTTTAACTACAAACAAGGATGAAACCTTCCTCAAAGTTTTAGTATGTTTCAACTACAAACAAGGATGAAACCTTCCTCAAAGTTTTAGTGAGGATCAATATGGATGCAGCCTCCACCATCTGCTGGAGCAGCAACAGCGAATTCCTGCAGTTACCTGGAAGAGACAGAGGCAGAGCAGGAAGAGCAGCATGTAGACAATCTTGTATCCGACCAGCCTGCCAGCAAAGCTGACCACGATGAACATGCCCCCGCACACGTAGATCCAGTACTTGGCGTAGAAATTCATGACCCGCGCGCCCAGCACCTTCAGCAGGGTCTCGTTCCGGCCAGCCTCTGCAGCCAGACAAAGAGGAGCACAGAACAGCTGTAATGCACAGGGCACTTGTGCAGGTTTTTTTTTCATTTTGGAGCTGATGCCAGCCTGCACAGTGGTAGTTAATAAAATGCCCTTTAAGAATCAGCAAATGTCATTAGCTCTGATCCCTGACAAATTCAAGTAGATAAGAGACTCACCGGTATCTCTTGTGGTGACCTCCAGGAGTGGAGCTGTGGCTGCCTTCTTCCTGGTGAACTTCTCCTTCACTGACTGACGCAAGAGCAGCCAGAAGGTCAGGGTATACAGGAGCTGTGGAAAGATGGGACTTTATTGGGCTGCAATAGGGAATTGCAATAAAAAACTTTTACTCCCTAGGCAATACCATTTTTGGATGTACAAATTAGGCAAGTATAGTCAGTAGAGCCCTATAAACCTGTTGCCATTCATCCATTCTAAAAGTCATTTATCATCTCAAAGCATTTACCCAGTTGTTCCTGCTCCAGTGTGCTCACTCACCATGGCTCCCAGTTTGAGGCAGGGCTGGGGGCTGCGCTCGAGGCCCAGCTGTTTGAGGCTCATGAATCCGACTCGGTCAGGCAGCTCGGACTCCAGATCCATGGACCAGATGTACTGGACACTGCAGAGGGCCATGCCGTAGAGCAGGATGAAGGGGGAGCAGATCATTGCGAAGTGATGCCGGGAGCGCACAATCCAGATCAGACAGGCCCATAGCAGGAGGACGAATGTCAGCCAGCTGTGATAAGTGATACTCCACACCTGAAGAGACACAGAGAACTGGGTGTGAAGTGGGACAGTGGTTTACTGTATCAACTCTGGGGCACTCTTGAATGCAGCTTCTTAGGTGAACAAATGAGTCTGGTGAACTCAATTAGCTCTCAGACAATGGACAGTTCTAATGTCCACATCAGAAAGGAAACACATTTTGACACCATGGCTTCCATATAGGGAAGCCAAAAATTGGATGGGCACAAGGGTACATGGCTGCACCCTCACCCTATGAAGACAGTCCCTTTGTTTTCTAAGGGGAGGATATTAAAAATAAAAAAAATTGAGGAAAACTAACTAATCAATCAATAAACTTTACCATCATGGCAATGAGAGCACAGACGTAGCTCTGCTGCAGGATCATGCGGCCAATCATGTGCAGAGGATTGTCCCCATTCTCTCCACCAGGGGCGCCTGAAAACACAAGACAGCACATTTCAGTCCTTCTACATTAACTGGGGACATTCATTCAGAATAAGATACTGTGCTGTTTTTAAACTGATAACAACATGATTGTGTTTGGAGAGTGCAATGTAACAGAGGTATTACCAAACAATAACATTGCACATACTTCTGGTTCAGTAAAAAGGAAATTATATGGGGTAGCTGAAATGGGAAAGCAGCGGGTTCAGTATTTATTATAGGAGTAATAATATAAATACCCATTATAATTAAAAACATGTAAAGCCGACAGCTAGACCCAGCTGTCTCTCTCTCACACAGATGCCTAGGATGTTTTTCAGACACAATAGCTATTGTCTGGGACCTTGAATAAAGTGTTCTATTAATGTCTACCATGAAACTGGTCCTGAATAGAAACAGTTCAGACAATCCTGAATCAATATTTGATTTGCAATAGTAAAGAGCAGAAAGCAATAATTATTAGACGACTCAAATTAAAAACATTAAAAATAAGTCCTGATATTATTCCACTATTGTCCTCTCACCTGGTTCAGTTTGACTTGAGCCACTCATCACATGCACTGTGAAATTCTCAGCATCAGATCTAGGCATTTCATTAGCAGGCAGCAACTTTTGCTAAAATAAAGAAAACATATATATGTATATATGGAGCTACAAGATATACATACATAAAAAAACAGGCCATCATGACCCACATCCACGTTAATTAATTAATTAGTCATTTAGCAGATGCTTTTATCCAACGTGACTTACAGAGACTAGGAGATGAACTCTGCATCAACAACTGCTGCTGCTGCAGAGTCACTTACAACAGAACCTCGGTTTTACGTCTCATCCGAAAGAATAGCACCTCATAACAAAGCAACAGGTTCATCAATATGATCAAACAGACATCAACAGGCCTCAGTGACTTACATTCATAGAATGCAATTCAGTTCTCAGCAAAATTAATCAAATTGTGTTTAAAATCTTCTCAAATGTTCAGAAACAAATAGATTACTCCTCTTTTGTTTATATGCATATTTCCTAGGACATATGATTGTTTTAAAATGTATTGATGCTGTGATATTTCATTTGATCAGAAAGTACTGTTATTCCAGAATGCTTAAATACAGTAAATTATGTCTGAAGATGCTCTGAGCAAAAGAAAGGGAATTCAGCAGCTCTACTGCTTTGGCTTTGTGACCTATATTACTGGTAATAAGTTTGCTTAGCAAAATTGCTGTAAATCCCGAGAAACCTTGTGCTGAGGGCAATCGAGAGGTTCCAGTCGAGACTGTGTGATGAACCACGACTGACCTTTGTATCGTCCTCGGCGCTCTGTCTCTGCGATACCCAGGGTGCCAGCTCCACCTCCACTGCGCTGCGTTGCGCCTGAGTGGAGGAAAGAGCGTCCTCTGCTTCCTTCTGAAAACAAGACCCCACCACTGATAATAATGTATATAATAAAGCTGAATATTCATAGAGGGGTTCAGGTGACGCAGTAAACCACAAGAACAAAGACAGAACCGAGAGCTGCAATTACAACCTTACTTGTTATACTATAGTAATTGTAACAGAATAAAATGCAGTTGTTCAGTTATTATTATTGTTCAAACGCTTACATCAGGAGATACAAATCCTTTCCTGATACTATTAAAAAAAAAAAAAAAAAGAAGTGCAATTTTCTTATAACGGAGAACAGCATTCAATGTAAGATTTACTGAATTAACCTTCTCGCTGGAAGCCAGGCTTTCAATTTTCAGAACAGAAGCCATCGTGAAGTAGAGGAGGAGCAGAATCCCTGGGTTAACATAAACCGGCCAATCATGATCCACGTTCAAGATGAGATCATCAGGCGCTGTGCAGTTTGACGGCGTTATGATTTCCTTGAAACCGAGAACCCTGAGAGACAGGAAGACACCTCAGAATCTGACTGCATGCACTGGGGGGAGGGACCTGCAGTTGAGTACACCATAATCTTGCCACCATATGTACCATGCTTATACCACATTTTAATATGGTTTACCATTATCTTGCGATGTCTACCATCTTTACTGTTTGATACAGTACACCACAGTAAAGGGGTGCCATAGCAGCTATAGCTGCTAAGTCCACCACTGCCTTGTGCCAGGGGCTGCCAGGAGGGTTCCAGCATGTCAACATCCCCAGCTGCATTCCTATACTCCCCAGCCCCAGAAAGAATGTGATGAATGCCAGGTAGCTCCAGGTTTCACTGACATTCCAGGATATGATTCACTACATTCCACACATAGCTCTCCCTGTAGCACACCAGTCTTTCACTTTCAAAGGTGCATATTAAAGTACTTAGCCCACTATTGGTGTCTTATTTATCTCCTGTCCACTCTGACACTCCCCTTCCCCAAGTGTCTTCACAGCACTTCTAAAATGACTCCTATGGCCGGTTTCACGGACCCTGGTTTTTCATACTTTAGAAAGTTGTTATTTGTGTTTTGATTTGTGAGTTGTAACAGTACTTGTTGTTGATGACAACTTACTATAACAATATAGAAGAATGCAGTAAGTGAACATCAATGAAAATCGACATGTTTGTATAAAACTATTATTGTGGAAGACTGTGGTTTCAACAAACCTGCACCTGACCCACTCCACATCATGAGCTACAGATAGTGCCTTATCACTGAACAGCAATACCGCTGCTATTGAGACACCTGCTACAAACACTATGATACCACCATCAATTTACCAGCATGATGTCTTTTATTGACCATTATGGATCCCACTTTATGGAAACATCTGTGTTACTTCTTAATTTAACAGGGAAAGCCCTACCTGCAGGAAACCAGACAACCAATTTTCTACTGCTACTGAAAAAAAAAATCCACAAATGAATAGAGAACATTTCTTATTGCTACATTTCAAATTCAAAAGTTCACGTGGATAGAAACTGAACGCTTGTGTAAAGCTGTTACAGCTAAATGGGTTCCTATGAGGGAGAAACCCCCCTTATCTCCTCTGTCTGACCCAGTTCCTCTCCCCCTTTACCTGGCCCATATACTTGCTGGTGGGAAGAGGTCCTGGATGAAGGCAGCCTGGTAGAGGTACAGACAGACCAGGTGTCCTGCGGTGAAGAAGCCCACCATCACACACAGTGCGTTGAAACCCAGGGGGCTGATAGGGAAGTGACAGGCCCACCATGTACACACCCCGATGAACAGCAGGAAGTAGACACTGGAGAAGGCAGATGGGAGGGTGATCCCTGGAACACAACAACACAGGGAGGGGGGCTCAGCAATCTGGAGCTACTGTATGCCTTTGATAGCTTTTCTTCTGCTTCCCTTATTATTATACAGCTAGAGTTGTAAGATCTTTTCACATTGAACCACTTCATTTTCATTTATTGTAGTTTGTGTTTGTAACAAATGTTATGACAACAAACCTATGAATACTGTACATGTGTTATGCTGGTTTTCAAAAGGATTATTAATGATTACAAGCACAGTAATATAGTGTCATGTACCCTTTACGAATGCATTATAGATCGTACAAAGTGTATAATTCAAGCAAATTGTTACTGACATACTTACAGACTGTTACTTAAAATGTAAGTAGCTCATAGTAAAACCTCAGCAAAATGTTATTCATTTTAATATACAGGAAACACTCAATTATCCAGATTTAACCTTCGACCCTATAATACTGTAATGCCCATTGGTTTATCACATAAGCTACACTACATAAGCTTCTCTGTAGCATATTGTGTTTACAATCCAGTCTCAAAAGCCACCATTATCCTATGCAATAGGCTGCCGGACAGATTTTGTAATTTGGTACAAAGTACGGGATCTGGTTGCATAACGATAGCAGCTTTTAACTAAACAATGAAGCAGGACTCGCTGCAAAGGGGATCGGGGAGCACGACCTACCTGCCAAGCCCAGCAGTGCAATAGCCAGGATCTTGCCGATGTCCTTGAGGAATCTGAGAGCAGTGACACGGAGCTGAGCAGCCAGCAGGGTGGCACGGTATGGCAGGGTCTGCTCCCCCTCCAGCAGGTCTTCCTCCGGGGTCCTCCTCCCCTCCTCCTCGTCATTAGCTGCCTCACCATCCTCCGACTCCTCCTCTGACTCCTCTCCGACTCCTTCTGCTGGCTCCCCCTGACAAACACCACACAAGCACACAATTAATCCGCCAGCCAGGAAGAGGTTCAGCATTTCATTACATCTTTCAGTTATTCATTTTAGTTTAGTCAATGCTTCATCAATAAAACATATAAATCATAACAGATTCTGTCATATAAAAAAAAGACACGTTGTTATAGAATTAGAGAAATGTTTTAAGAAGACAAACAAACACCCCAATCCAAGGAAAGACAATGTCGATGAAAACAAATGAAACGATAAAAGCTGACCTCCAAAAATAAACTCGAAAGACACTGAATACGACTTCTTGTTAAAATCTTTTGGGATCTGTACTACTGTATCATAAGTGTTTGGTACGAGGCTACACTATCCCCTCCAGCCTCCCAGAGGGCAAGCTAGATCAAAGTTCAGGCACACTGTGGTAAGAAAGCAAGTGACATCTAGTCTTGTGCATGTCATTTATTTATTATTAACAGTACAGTATTAAACATTTATAAATAAACAAATTACACATCTTTTAAAGAGAAACAAAACATATTCAATAGTAAAATATTTTAAAAATAGACCTTATATATAAAGCTAGCATCAGCTACTTTCTTCTAAGAGCCTTAGGTTTGGTACTCCTTACCACTGTAACTGCATTGCTCCTTTTTAGCTGGGCAGGGGCCAGGAAATCAGAATGACTGAGCTCTGAAGGTTATACTTATTTGCATAGCGCTGGTGTTAATTCAGAGCTCAAATATGTTGCTGGTTCATTACCAGCAGATTCACATATCCCATCTATAACAGTAGATTGCAGAAGCCAACTAGAAGTGCCATCCCAGTGCCTGGCAAAAGTCCAGCCTGGCACAGTTCCATTGCCATGGTATCAGAGGCAAGGACAGGCCGGGGATCCCATCAAGATGACAGCGCAGTGACCTGTCAGCACTATGCACATCTGTCGCCCTCCTTACACTTACCCAAAATACAACATGATCTCTGTACTGTGAACAGCTCCTGTACATCTTACTCGCCCCTGTCTCCTGTCTATCTGGATCCAGACGTATAATGAAAAACTTCTGAGTCCTGCTTTTCAAGGCGCTTGACAAATTACTTCTGATGTGCAAGGATGGGTAGGCATGAGATTTCTTTAAAAAATATATATTTTTATACAAGCTTTTTCATTTTCTCTGTCTTGGAGAAAGATGTTCATTTAAACTAGTGAGGTACAGAAAATTCAGATTAGACCTGACTTTTGATTTGCCATTACAATATTCAGTCACTATTGTTGGGGATAGTGCCACAATATTTCATTTTATTCTTCAAAACATACTTTGGCAGATAGTGTTTATTAATTTAAGCTTGAAACGTTGATGCTAGTGCTGCACAGACTGGAAAAGGTTAAAAGTCTGACTACACTGTAATCATGTGCCGATCACATGGTCTGCTCTGGTCCCGATAGGCTCCCGGTCACTTCTCTGCTCCCCAGGGCTGCTCCCTCACCTCCCAGCGACAGAAAGGCCTTCCTGTTTGTTTGCCTTGGCTTAGGCCTGGCCGGCAGGCCTAGATTATTTTTCCAGCGTCTGCCGTGTGGAATAACACTTGCAAGTCTGTTCCTTGATGGTAACTCAGGCTGAACTACACACCCGTCCGCCCCCGCCCCCAAAACACACACACACATACACACACACACACACAGACAGACAGACACACACCACTTACTCAGCGCTGACCTGAACTCCAGTTCACTCCAACACTGCTTGGAAAAGAGAGCGTTAGGTGAAGTGAGAGAAAGAAAATATCCTCCAGATCAGATTTTCCATTCCCAAACACATCCCCCACATGCCTTAGCACAGCATTGTAACCATTATGTGCCTTTGCTTTTTCAGAGTTTTTAAACTAATTGGAAGCAGTTTCAATGTACAACCCTGCATGGTTATTGCGGTGCAGAGTGGCAATCTGAAAGTGAACTCATAAGACCTTGGCGAGTGTAGACAGCACACAGCCCCAAACAGTGTCATGGAAGAGACTAAAGCAATGATTCTACATTCACACACCCAGTTCTGGACACCAAGTCTGTGCCTTACTGCTGGTGGAAAAGACTACTATTCAGTATAGGCTCACGAGCACTGTACTAAAAAAGAAAGCACCAGAGAAAGCACCTGAAAATGGTAACCATGGGCAGTGGAAAGATATAGAGTTAACCAGCCGCAAAACCTTAGAAATATTTTAAAACCTTAGAAATATTTTGAAACGTGACTGCGTTAAAACAGATTGTTGCAGCTAACACAATAAATCCATAATCTGATCATCTGAATACACTATAAAAACCTCAAATGTCTACTTTTGAAAAACATGTTTTTAGCAAACAGCCTGTAGGGAGCCTACAACGTTACCCCCTGGTATTTGTATTTTTTAACAGGAAATCTAATGTATAGTGACTAGCATTGACTGCTATAGCAGTGCGCTGGTTTGCATTAACTGCAGATTGGCATGGGCCCTGTGAATAGGCAGATCCTTGCCACACTCCTCTACATTACTCTTTTTTTATTGGTCTTCATTACACTTCTTTCCCAATATTTCGATTGTTTTGTATTGTGCAATACAGGACTGTGAAATATCATTACTCATGCTTTAAATTCTTCTAATCTAGAGTGCAGTTCACAAACTATATTCTGATACCATTTACAACCCCCAGAGAGGCCCTAACCAGCGCCTGCACAGACTGATACAGATCCCTGTGGTGATACAACTCCGACCCGTTGCCTGCCTTACTATATTTATGCATTTCTAGTCAATTGAATATATAAAGTGCTAATTGACCTCTGCGGGGTTCTCATGAAGTGGAACCCCAAATTTAACGCTTGCGTTCTAAGAATACCCTGATGACTCTGAAACCATGCCGGCTCCGAGTAACTAGTTTAGATTCCAGATTTCCAGTTCAGCTGCTATGCTGCGACGCTCAGCATTTCTAACTGTATCAAACACTCCTGCGATGTGCAGTACATGCTTTTGTGTAAAACAGGCTCTCAAATTGAAAATAGTGTCATTGATGAGTGATTGCTTATCTTCCTCCAGAATACGAAACACTTTCCTGTAGCAATACACGTTTCTATTTATAAGCACATACATTTATAAGCATATTCATGAATCATGTTGTCACCACTAGCTGATCAGAGCACTGCATTTCAAATACAAGTGCTGGACAGGATCCAGAGTTTTGCCCCTCAATGCTGACATAAAACCCCACAATTTGAAATTACAAATTCACAGTGCAGCTGTGAACATCCAGAAGCAAGACTACACACAAGTAAGAGGATCAAATATGAAATATCACATATGAACGTGATATTCAAATATGAATATCACATATGAACGTAGTGCAAATGTTGAGAAAGAGAAGAGGCCGTTAAGCCCATAGAGGCCCCTTGCAAGCGCATCGTTAGCCCTAAGGCCGTATATATCAATTTTTCTTTCTTGAATATTCATTAAAAAAGTGCTTTCCACGATACTTTCTGTTCTGGACTTGCTTTAAGTCAGTTTTGTGCCCCCTTTAGTCCTAATTTCCATGCTAATATTTCAAGTCAAATCTAGAAGTGCCTATAGGCAGCTGTCCTGCCTGATTCAGTGAGAACACACACAGCTCAGTTCACTTTTTCTATTGGTTCAATAAAAGAGTTTTCTGTTCTGTGTAGACAGTAATTAAGACTATTACAGCAGTTAGTATTTGTTGGTATTGTTGCCGTGGTGACGTAATAGGAAGCTGGTGCAATGGTAGCAGCTGTGCGAGAAGAGAGAGAGTCAGCAGTGGAGAATGGAGAGTAATTGGATAAAGAGAGAAAGGAGGGAACAACCCCTGATAACAGCTTTTAACTGTAGTATGTCCTAGGTCGGGATAACTACATCACTGATCACGTGGTGTACTTCAAACTCGCATATCATTTACATATCATGAAGGATCGCATTTGGGCCAGGTATTTCAATGATTCAAATCAGAGGTCTGGCATGAGGTTTCTGGTGTTTATATCCAGGTACTGTAATAATGTTACAAGCTCACACCCTGCACAGCAGATTTTAACCACAGTTCCACATCTCAGCCACAGTCAGAGGCCGCAGTGATATAGTGCAAAACCACCCAATTCTGTTACTCTCTGGTGTCCAAGTGACACCCACAACAAACAGGTTTATTTCTTTATAAGCTAGCCGTCTCTATCCTGCAGTGAAAGAGGAGAATGTCGGTTTGGATGGAGTTTAGAGTGGATGGAGTTCAAGTTTTTTTAGTGCCTGGATTAGCATACTTGTGTATAGAACATTTCGGGCAATATTTAGAAAATGGGCGAAGGCAAAAACTAATTGAATAAGGTTTTTAAAAATGGCTTTATAATGACTAACAGACCTCTAGTCCTGCCAACGCATCACCTTAAATGAGACACAATTGATCACAAAAGTGTAATACTAATCAATAAATAAAATAAAAAGCAGGATCACACCCTAGCCAGGACTAAACCAAAATCAGTGCAGATCCACTTGTACTCTTAACATAGCTTCTAAAAAAAGTCAGAGCTTTTCTTTAAAGGTTGCCTGAGAGCAGCCTAGTGTTTCCCTCCAGTGAGGAACGTTGACTGTCGCTTCAGTACAGTACAGTACAGTAGAGCAGTACAAGTTGTTAATTGAATGCAGCTTGTTGACAACCTAACCACCAACTGAACTGGCACACAGGGTTCCTGAAATAGCTGCTGGTGTGGTGATGACTCAGTGTTGCGCTGCTTTCCTGGATTTGCACACAGATTTTACATTCCAGAGACGTTTAGAACAGGAGTTCCAGATTCCTGCAGCTGTCCCAGTGCTGAGCAGAGCTCTGGTCCTTCACAACTGCCTGTGGGATGCTTTCATATATAAAGACTCTAATTTCTATTGTATTGTACAAATTGCCAAAGCTGACTGGTTACTTCCTTCCACTTTCCAGATTTAAAACACGCCTGCCCCTGCTCAGTGAAAAAAATGCTCTGCTCAAATGCTATGAACAAACTATAGTATAATCCTATCTTAAATATTAAAAACGATAACAATAAAATTAAATCAAACTGAATTGGCATATGGTACAAGTCCATAGGAGGCATGGTGATCCAGTGGTTAAAGAAAGGGGCTTGTTACCAGGAGGTTCCAGATTCAATCCCAGCTCAGTCACTGACTCGCTGTGTGTGACCCTGAGCAAGTCACTTAAACTCCTTGTGCTCCGTCTTTCGGATGAGACGTAAAACCAAGGTCCTATTGCAAATGACTCTGCAGCAGCAGTTGTGATGCATAGCTCACCCCCAAGTCTCTATGTCCCTTTGGATAAAAGCACCTACTAAATGAATAAATACTAAACTTAAAACAATGTTCTACCCAGATTCCTTATTATGCACATTGCAGTGCTTCCTCTTTATTTTTGACTAACACATATAAAAAAAACAGTGACATATTGACAACAGTGAGCTAGTGAAGGGCCTTTAAAACAGGAAAATATTTACTGCCAACATGGCATGACTGTGAATTAACCACATTGGTGAATTATTGAGTTGTGAAATAGGGGGCTACAGTATATGTTTACATTTTTAAATTGAGTTCTACAAGTCCAAGAATGATCTAAAACAAATTACAAAAAGTTACCTTAGGCATGAGAAAGAAAAGAAAAGAAAATGAAAGAAAAGAAAAAAGCATTCTAAATAATATTGCCCTTATAAAAGTTTAGCAGGGTATTTGTGCAGTTTTCCCATGCTTATCCTGTGGTTATACTGTGTATTTAGCACAGTTTACCAGGTTTATTAATATGCTTTACTATACCTCACTATTCTTTACATTGCTTACTTATGCTTTGCCATGCTTTCACTATGTTTTATTACACTTTGCTATGCTTTTACTGTGATTTATCATACTTTGCAATGCTTTTACTATGGTAAACTTGTACAAGGATGGCCATTCTGCACACCAATACCAGAGAATAATGACTAAATTAAAAATCTTAAAAATTATGCATCTTTTTTGGTAATATTTGCTCACTATAATATAACAGACTATTTGATACAATGGGGGTTTGTTTTATGCAAGGTCAAGCTCTACATGCTGCCTGCTTGTAACAGATAGAGGTTTTCAGCTTACGGGGTCTCCTGTTGATAGAAAATCCTTTAAAATGAAGTAAATACTGTAATACGCACACTTTATGAGGCTCTCTGGTGGGTGATCCATCAAAGCTAATTTGATTTATCACATGGATTCCCAGCCACTGGAAATGTTTTGGTTTGCTGGGAGCCACTTTCATAGGTTTTCATGGCTCTAAAGCAAGTGCTCGAGTGCTTTTTGGTTGTAAAGAAAATCAATAAAATAATTCCATTTGCAGAACTGTTTTATTTTGAGAGCAAGAAGCACAAATCCACTGTTCTTTCCATTGTATTTTGTAGGTATACATATAGAATGTCATGCTGTTTCCCTTTTGGTCATTTTATATAACACTATAGTATTGAGTCTATGAGACTTTTACCCTTATCATAGTGCAGTAAATGTAGGTCGCTAAAGCATTCTTTTATCAGGTACTGGGCAAGATCAAGGCCAACTTCTTAATTCCTTAATAAACCTTCTCTGGGATGGATTGACGGTTTGGGGGAAAGGGTTTCAGTTTGACTTAAATACACTGGATAGTTTCAGGAGAGGTTTTTTTTTTTGTTTTTGTTTTTTTTTCTCGAAAAAAGCCTGAGCTGTTGATATCTCCCAAGCCTCTTGGCAGCCTCCGAGTCAGTTTTGACCCCAGTGCAGGCAGAGGCAGATACTGGCAATGGGCAGCTATCTGCAGCATGAATCACTTTCTCAGAATACAAACCCTGGCCTGCACGGCTCTCCTGCAGCACTGCGAGAAGTCAATCTGCAGTTAGCACTTGATGATAAACAGTAGGGCATTAGTAGAGTTAATCAGCCCCGGGGGACCTTTTCTGTTCTGTTAGCTTTCTCCTATTAACAAAAAAATCATTTACAAGCCGGCAGCTGCTAACAGTAAACAAGTTATGGGCCTGCACTACAACAAGCCTCTAGTGCTTGAATCTGTGACACAACGTGTTCCAGACATGTCAAAAACTTGCACTTGCACGCTCCCAGTCATAAACAGACATGCAAAAGCTTGGATTCTTTCACTTACAGATACAGACACACAAGTCTGAAGTCTTTACAAGTCATACGCAGATACAACGCAGGTATTACAACAAATACAAAAATATATTTGCCCACTTTACTTCTCCCAGAGTTAAGGATACTAAAATCTACAGAAAAAATTTACCCAGGCGATACATTTTTTTTTAGAATAACTAAATTTCAAACACAGTGAAGTTAAAATTATGAAATAAATTAATAAATAAACAATGCTATTTATTGTAAGGTTGGCAGGATCGGGAAATGCCTTTAATATTAGCTTATCTAGCCTGCGGGATTGCTTGAAAAGGGACATTGTACAACACACACAGTATCATTGACCAGTGAGAATCACACTCAAATTGGGAATGCATGTCTGATTGTTTGGCAGATGTGAGGGTCTTTTCAATTCATCTAAATTGTGTCCCAGTTTAATATAAAATTAGGCCCTCCCTGGCATTTGGAATACTTTTTGTGTTGTAACTACACATGAAGTTCTTGTGTAATTAATGACACATGAAGATAATGGAATCAGGGCAGCAGTGTGGAGTAGTGGTTAGGGCTCTGGACTCTTGACCGGAGGGTCGTGGGTTCAATCCCTGGTGGGGGACACTGCTGCTGTACCCTTGAGCAAGGTACTTTACCTAGATTGCTCCAGTAAAAAAACAACTGTATAAATGGGTAATTGTATATAAAAATAATGTGATATCTGTATAATGTGAAATAATGTATAATGTGATATCTTGTAACAACTGTAAGTCGCCCTGGATAAGAGCGTCTGCTAAGAAATAAATAATAATAATAATAATAATAATAATAATTGATTTGGAATTGTTACAGGGGTGCGCAATGGGGACAGGACTGTTTGTCTGGTATGGCTCACCTGTTTCAGGGGCTCTGTCTCTCCAGGTGTGATCGCCCTTTTTTCTAGCAGCTGCACACATAAACACAGAGTGACCACAGACACCACGGAGATCCCCAAGTCCGGAGCCAGCAGGCGAGACGCGTTCGAGAGGTCACCTAGTGAGAGTCTGCTACAAAGACACACACCCTCATTTATTACACAGGGATGGAAATAAGACTGTAATTGCATTAATTTTAGAAACGTGAACTTCATAGTTTCTAAAAATAAGATGCGAAAGGTTTGTCTCCATTAGGTTAAAGTCCATGTGATGTATTTGGAATGGAATGTAAACAAATCGCTAATGGAGGATTATCTACCATTAGTTCCATAAAAAAGACAGACCTGCAAAGCAATGCAAAACTCCATTCGGAATCTCCAGTATTCCCATGTTAGATTTTGTGCTGTGTTAGATTCTGCATGCTTTGCATACCTGGTAACCCCAACATGCCTCGAAAGGGTCTCCCACGTGCTGCCTGCAAAACAAGAAGAACCCCATGATCTTTCCTGAAATCCACAACACCTCCCATGCATTCCAAATGCTGACACATATGGAGTATATCAGTATACAGATAAGCTACATATTATTTACAGTTACTTGTGCAGAATCATCATGTGTCCACCACACTAGCTGGTCTATTTTAATCTAAATACAGGCACCATATACTCTATATTAATCCTGATCATGACCCACCCCCCAAGGCTGATTTATTGACCCACATGACGAACAAGAGAAAGGTCAGCACTAGAGCAGATAAACACATTTTAGGACTGCAGTTGTTCATATCATTGAAAGAAGCCCCAGTGTAACATGTTGATAAAACTTAACTGGTTCTCTTGAGCAGACCAGCTGGCACAGTGAATCTGAACTATAGGTGACCCAAATAATAAGATCAATTGAACAGGTACAAAGTGGGTATGGGAGCTTTAAAAAAATGAAGGTGGTGATACTTTTGGAGAGTAGAAACAGTTTGCAATCCAAATAACCAAATACACTGGCCATCCATATCTTTTGTTCCAAATCCATTGTGTTGCTGGAGTCTGCTAATGACTTTGCTCGAGTCTTTAAGAGAAAGGGATTTGTGAACCCTGTAATAGATTAAGATTTTATGTATACTTATCACAACTAGCTGCCTGTAACTTAACAAGTTTATTTACTCAGGTCTTTAGCGCAAAGAGCGGAGCAGCTCAGAGGCAGGGCTGGGAGATTGTACTCACAGTTGTGTCCCAGGATATCGTCCAGTCCCGGGACAGTGTGCAGGCAGATCTGAAAAATCACATGACCTAACAGGAAGATGACGCTGGTGCCAAACAGGGCCTTGATGAACCGGCCTGTGTGACCTGAAATAAAAAAATAAAAATAAAAAAAACACATAGCAAAAATGTATAATTAGCATATTCCAGTAGAAAAGTGAACTAAGTAGCCCATAATATTACCTCATAAATTCAATGAAATAATACAGTTCTTATGCAGTTTTAATGATCTCAAACAGTGACCTGTCTTAATATCGCCACCCTAAAAATTGTAGTAGCGAAACTTCATTTGACTGTATTTTCATTTGTGTTGTGATGTTAATAAGTAAGTAACCCATAGGGGGAAACCCAAGATAGATTAGTATTGAGTTAAAGACTGGCAGTGTTTATTAAAATAGACTCCAAAATCTTTAATTTATTCCATAAGTTAATGTTGTTTGGTTCCACAGCATGATCTATTTGATGCTGTCACTTACAAATTCTGTTACAGGGTAATGTTTTTGATTACACTTCAAGCTATAGTTGTACAATGGATATTTGAATAAATTTGCCCCCAGCACTACTTAATATCCTTAAATAAACAGCAGTTAAAGCGATCTCCCAGTTAGCTATGTAGGTGTGCAAAATATGGGTTTTCCTAATGTAAACAAACACTAGTGTGATCAGAAACCGTTTGCAATTAAATCTTTTCCATTTATGAAAAAGGAATAGAAGTTACATTTGGTCCTCATTAAATAATAAATGTTATAAACTTTGCCACTAAACACATTGAAACCTGGAGCGATGCGAAGACTCCGCTCACCCCACGGCGCTCCATAAAAATATCAACTCTCTTTGTTCAGAGTTAAAGCCACAGCAACAAAGGAGCTCATTGTAGATAGGTGGCAAGCAGCAGTGAGCACACACCCATTCACGCTAGTGCACAGCATGGGAAGCTTTTTGGGGCTGTAGGCTGGGCAACCCCAAATTAGCATGCAACAATTTGCTTTGATTTTTAATGTCTTTTATACAGATGTTTCTCGAAGTATCCCAGAACAAGGTTTTTTGTTGTTGTATATGATCATAAATTTAGATCTTTTATTTAACATCATGTAATCAATGAAACAATATAATATTTCTTCACTTGATGTTCCGGTCTGTTCCTTGTGAACCCCAAATTATTGTTTTTAAAACAAAAAAAAAAACAGGTCAAGTAAGATAAATAAGATTTATATCTCCCAGAAGATTAAATATCTCTGAGCATTGCAAACAAATACTTGAATAAGCAATAATAAAAAGCACATGGCTTGAGCACTATGCTTGGGCTTGATTAGGGCGGATTTGATAATTTAGCACTTTCAGAACTGTTTAGTATCAATTTTCAAAACGATTTGCACCCCTAGATTAGCTGAAGGCTTTCTTTAAGTTTATTTTTTATTTATTTGAAAATAAAAGTTCATGGTGCCACCATAACTATACTTTCTATGGTGATTTATCCAGTCCTGGGTTGTTAAAAAGAAACCACTGAATGTTTTGTGGCCATAAGTGGTGAAATAAATGTCAAATGAAGTTTATAGACAGAGGTTAACAGACCAATAAAGTTTTGCTCCACTCCCATCAGGGGGCAGTACATCTGTATTGGCGATACAACACTGAAAATTCTACAATAAAGTTAAGAAAATTTGAGATGAACTGGGTTCCATATTTGCAACCAGCTCTAGTGTTGTGTGTCATGACCTGTACATACCTACAGTCTGGGGAACTGTACCTCTGCCCATATTCCTGACTCATTAGTCTAGCCCAATCTGTTTGCAAGTTTCAATGGGTATTGAAGTCACCAACATCATCATCATCATCATCATCATCATCATCATCATCATCATCATAGCGTACCAAAACTAAGGTCAAACCTTACAGATGGAACATAGAACTAACTGAACTGCTCCAGTTTTTACTTTGTTTATTCACAACATCTGTCTCTGGGAATTGTAGACAAAAGCTCAGTTACATTTGGAGGCTGTAAAGCATGGCTGCATTTATTGTGCGTTTGCTTTCCATTCAAACCCCGGCCTGCCGCCTAAATATACCTTTGAACCACAAATCGCACAACTATTTGTTTTATCTTCCAGCAGCTTTTGTTTTCCTTCAACTTCATTGAGCTCATGTTGACATATCAAAACCAGTTTTTTAATATTCTTTCTGACGTTAAAAGGAAATGGTTATGGCCCGTAAAACATACAAACAATGCAAATCCACATTCCAGTCCAAAACCACAATTCATTGTTATTTGTGCTACAAGTAACCTCCCCCCCACCCTTAGTTTTTCGATTTCAACACATATTGTATTTGATTGTTGTCAAGCAAGACAAAGCAAGCAGCAACATGATGGTCAGATTCTCCAGAAATTATGAGCAGCAGCAGAGGGTAGAATAATAATTTTATTTTTCAACTCAGCCAATCATTCAAATCTACTCCTTGAAACCCCCAAAAAACCTGGCATTATGGCTGTTACGGACACAAATATTTACGAAGATAACAGGCAGAGGCTGGGCGTGAACCGAAGAGCCCACACATCACAAGAAAGCGCCTTAACTACAGTGCAAAAGAACCAGGCTCCCCTGCATTTGTGGTTTTTGAGGATTTAACCTCATCTGATCTCATCCCACCGGCAGTGGACAGAATCCATAACGAGTGTTACAATCGGAAGAAATTAATTATTAAATCCACCCTAGCGTTGTCTGGTGAATGGGATTTTTTAAAAAACTGCCTTTTTGAAAATTAGCATAAATACGCAAAATACTCTCGATTCACCTTGATAAATAATTTGTTGACATTTGTTTTCAAAATGTTCTTAATTTTTGGCCATTCATATTTTATTTCATAATTTTAAAAGCATAACTATTACAGCTTGCAGAGTTCCTGTCTCCAGAGATTTATTTGAAGATCATGTGGAACAAGAGGGCTTTCCTGGTTATTTATTTATTGATTAAGGTAATGAAAAGAGCTCTGTGGTGTTTCCTGGAGCAAGGTAAAGAAATCATGTGTTTTTCCATTATTGGTCTAGAGCAGACAGAGCCGGGTGATCCCCAGCTTATTAATAGCACAGCAGCTTGTGATCCATCAAACACTTGCACTGCAAGACATGGAAATTAATTAGAGCGGTTTGAACACTCACAGTTTAGGAAGAGAAATCTCCCAGAAAATTGATTTCTGGGAAAAACGAAACGGCTCATTAAATAAATGAATGTGGTTGACGCACTCTTACCATGCAGCAGAGAGGGGTTTTTTTAATAGTTTGTTTTCTTTTATTTTCAAAAACAGCTTTCCAAACCATCCAATGTGTTTATTTTTAGAGTGACTGTACATGAATTGCCTGTTAAAAAAACAAATAGTGTTTATATTTCTTTTTTTAAAGTGTGTTTTTAAAAGGCGGTCCAGCTGCTGTGGGAATAGAGGGGTCACTGTGGGGAGGTGCAGGGGCGAAGTAGAGCCTTCATTCACTAGTATAATGGGAGCTCAGAGATCGCAAGCTGCAGATTGGGAAAATATTGGAGCACCGTCTGCCAAAAACAGCAGTAACACCCAACACAACCAAAATTACAAGTAGAGTTTACAAACCTATTTTGCCAATATCCAATTTTGAGTATTACTGCTATTAAAGTGGCAACGAAGATATGGTATGGATGGGGTTTTTTTTGTAGTAGTATTTTAAGACTGGTTGGAAGTTTTTGTTTAATCAAATTGCAAGACTTCAAACAATTAACATTCGTACAGTTAACAACATTGTGTTCTATTAAAAGCTTTGATTGGCTACGAAAAAGGACCATATTACCTTCCAGCTAAAACTACCCCAGACAGCCTACAAAATGTCATTGATCAAAGGTGTAAGCAGATTGGCATTCTGCGGTTGGCACTTGCCATTCACGTTAAGAACATCATAAGGACTTCCTGCGGTGCACGACTTCCAATTCACCCGGGAAAGCAGTAAAGATTTGCACAATGACTAAAACAACATTTCAGAGTTGTCTTGTCACACTAAACAAACTGAGTTCTAGGTCTACACCAGGGTAATGCAATGTTGTTGGACTGCTTTTCTCACAAGCATTTCTGCCCCAAAGTTACTGTTTGTTAAAATATTTTTATTTAACAAAAAGAATAAAACAAAATCAAGGAGGCGGCCTGGTGGATGACAGTCCGAGAGGCACACCTGTTCCATGCCCTCCGTGCTACACTTGAAATGAATTGACAGATTCCATCTTTCTGCTTTCCCAATGACTTGAGCTGACTGGAACATCTGTGAATTCTTCGAGGAAAAGGGGAATCGAGCCAGGGCCCCGGGAAATAAGAACACCAGGTGAACAGAAGGGCCATCCTTAACAATTGAATCCAGTCTTTTCTTTGTTCAGGGTGAGGAGTTTTCTCGTGTTGTATCTTGTTTGTGGAGTTCTGCTCTTTTTTTCTGTGAAACTTGGTAAACAACAGATTGTTTGACTTAATTGCAGAAACGGTTAGACCTAAAAAAAAGAACCCGTTGAATGTATTAAAAGAGGTCAGTTTAACATTTCCAGACTGGCAGAAGATGAAAGTATGAGAGAAAATGTATTAAAACCATTAACATACCAACATACAACGTACAACAAACAAACAAACAAACCCCCAGCACAACCAACCCTTACAATATATAATCTGTTTTTTACACAGTTATAAATGCTGAAGTAGTAACATCTAAAACATTGGGAACATATACAAACCAAATTAAAATGAATTATTTCCTCAGGGAATAAATTCCTTCTAATTAGGAGTGACAAGCCCTGATGTGCTTTGATTCGTATGTTGTTGTGGAACAGAAGAAAGGTTTGTAACAAGACCTGACTGTTCAGTTGTTCTGAATACTTGGCTTTTTCTGTTCCCCATTGCTCCTAAAGGATTTAGGAACAGGAAAAGACTATTATGCAGAACATGCTTTTCAAATATTTCCACCACAATGAGGGTGCTGCTGCAATTTAACCCTACAGTAACGTTGGGGCAAACGCTACTTCATACATGTGTAGAGTCATTTAGAACATAATTATTTTGGCAGCTGCATCCAACATACTAGAAAGAATAATACCGCGCTGCCATGGAATATGACATGTTGCATTTCCTCCATTTATGCCTGTCAGATTAAAATGTGCCTCATGTTGTGGAGAATGTAGGGATCCTTTTGAGCCTGTGTCGACTAGTCTTTTGCAGTGCTGTGTTTACAGGCAACAGGGGAGTGCACCAGCAGGGAAGCAGAGTGTTTAATAAATAGTCTGCATGTTACCCTAACCAGGTATTTACAATACAGAAGATGTTCCTATATAGTGAAGACATTTCACCCCATTGATAGTCATTTCTTTCCCTCAGAGGTAGCATTGCCGACAACAACCCTTGCTTATCCTAAAAAAAAACCCTCCCCCAAAAAAACAAAAACATTCAACATACTGCGTCCCTCTTCTTGGCAATAAAGAGAATAAAGTTGAAAGTGGTAGGTACAGTAGGTCTGAAACTTCTTATTGTTAATCTGTGTGGCCAAATACTTTCATCAGATACACTCTTAATTTTAGAACCAAAGGGTTGTTTGCAACTGTAAAACAAAAAAAGGCTTTTTTTTTATGGCACAATTTGGAAAAATGTTGCATCATCAAGAATGATTGGTAATTATGTGTAATGAACACCATGCCAGGTCTAAACACAGGAGCACTGGGCTTCTATTCATCAGCAACACACACACTGTACAGTACAGTACAGGTTTATGGAGATACTTTACTGTAGTATATTTACTTGGTATAATTATTCACAAAAATACAAAAATGTAAAGTTTTATAATGCAATAAATGTTTACATATGCAGATCTACTCTGATTACTCAAGCAGGCCAACTTTCCTGCTCATACTTTCATTAGTATGTTTTTGTTTAAGTTGACCTTGTTACCAATCATACAGAACAGAAACATTTACCCACCAGCATACTGTACACAGAGGTACACACTTACACCCACCAGCATACTGTACAGAGGTACACACTTACACCCACCAGCATACTGTACACAGAGGTACACACTTACACCCACCAGCATACTGTACACAGAGGTACACACTTACACCCACCAGCATACTGTACAGAGGTACACACTTACACCCACCAGCATACTGTACACAGAGGTACACACTTACACCCACCAGCATACTGTACACAGAGGTACACACTTACACCCACCAGCATACTGTACACAGAGGTACACACTTACACCCACCAGCATACTGTACACAGAGGTACACACTTACACCCACCAGCATACTGTACACAGAGGTACAAACTTACACCCACAAGCATACTGTATACAGAGGTACACATTTACACCCACCAGCATACTGTACACAGAGGTACACACTTACACCCACCAGCATACTGTACACAGAGGTACACACTTACACCCACCAGCATACTGTACACAGAGGTACACACTTACACCCACCAGCATACTGTACACAGAGGTACACACTTACACCCACCAGCATACTGTACACAGAGGTACACACTTACACCCACCAGCATACTGTACACAGAGGTACACACTTACACCCACCAGCATACTGTACACAGAGGTACACACTTACACCCACCAGCATACTGTACACAGAGGTACACACTTACACCCACCAGCATACTGTACACAGAGGTACACACTTACACCCACCAGCATACTGTACACAGAGGTACACACTTACACCCACCAGCATACTGTATACAGAGTACGCCTACACACACTCAGCATTGTTGCTGGGCTGTTGCACTTACAGCATACCTGTACACAGAGGTACTTTTACAACTGGAATTAACAAGTCACACTAGCACATTTTGCTGTATTACAGGGTTTTTTGTACATCAGGATAAAGGATACAGGCACCATAATTACAATGCGTACCAGTTTGTGACATCGTAGACACACATGGAACAGCTACACAAAGACATAGAAAAATACACACAATCAAACTAACAAACAATGCAGACTTGAGAATTCCCCAGGTATCCTGTACTGTCATTGTGTGTGCCCACTTACTTTCCCATGTGTAGAATCCATGCAACTGTGCATCAAAGAATACAAAATGATCATTCCCAATTCCAGCATGCTTCTCAGCATCAGCACCTCCCTCCCCTCTTACTGGTACTCACTTAAGGCACTACTTACATGGCACACATCTGGATGCTTCTATACTGGGGGAAGAATGGCATCAAATTATATGCAGCACAAACGAGATGTCAGGTTCAGCTTTACAGGCTTGGCAGCTCTCTGGATTTTCCAATGGGGAAATGCTGGCTGCCATTAATGGCTCCTATGACATCTCACCCATTTGAATGTGCTTTGATTTCACCAGAGAACAATGGATTTGCATGCGAGTAATAAAGCTTCATTGAATAATCTTGCAAGATCTTTAAATAAATGATTTGACAAAGACATACAAAAATAAAGACAATCAACAACCACGTTCCAGATTCAGTCCTGTCTCCTATGCAAGGACATCTCTACTGCACCACACACTATGTTGCAGGTAATTCACCTGACTGGAACAATCTAGTTCACACCAGGCCTATTCACAGACCAGTTGGATATGCAGTCAGCTCATAAATCTCGAGGCAAAGGCAATCATTGAACCTGCCACCGTAAAACAACCTTTGCGAGTGTATCATTAAAACGGTGGGCCCTTCGGTAATTTTCTTCAAAAAACTCAGACAAACCCAGCTCTATTATTACAGCCCCCGGCGGGTGTTTATGTTTCAGAAGCCAGCAAAACACAGAAGGGTGCAATTCATTTTCTTTTCTTATCTCAAACAGGAACTGATATGAGCCAAGAGGTTTGGAGTGTTAACGGGTTGATAACTTGGATAAACAGACCTCCGAATTGGGCAGGATGCTGGGACGACGCCTAACTGCAGCGTCACTGCTTTCCTTTGTGCTGTGGGAAGGGTCACATGCTTGCAAACCACAAGGAAAAACCCAGAGTAAATTAAATTTCAAACATAAAAAGCATATATGCTAAATATGTGCATATATTAAAGTAGTCCCCTTTTAATAGATGTATATAGGAGCAATAATTATAAGGGTGCCTACATTATCTATAGAAAGTGACCTTACATTTGTACCTCAACTGGTATGCAGGACACAATATACTGTATACTACACAGAGTCCCGATACTGCCTAAATATGTGTTGTATGTATATGTGTCTAAAAAAAACAAACAGACTGAATGTTGCTGCTTTTTCTTTGGTATCTGTTCCATCTATTAGTTTAATCATCCACTCTGAAGGTTTTAGTGAAGCTGCCTCTTTCAATGTGCCGAGCATAAAAAGCCCAGACTTCTGAATCCCCGCTCCCCGCGGATATCTGAACGCAATCTGTCGGGTTTGTCAATATCAGTATTTAATCTGTCACTGCCCTTTCAGCCCGTTTGAAGTGGTTGTATCCTCTCCCGAGACTGGTCTGCACTTAAGGATTACATTTACCTGCAGGCAAGCCCAATTAAAAAAACGGTAGTCCAGTGTGACCTGATTGTTAACTTCTTTGAAAGTTGTGTGGAACAGAAGCACAAGTTGGTCAAATGACTCTGTCAGGGTCACACTGTCTGCGGCTTACCGACTGAGCAGAGATTCAAGTCTGTCATCTACTAAACCAACAAGATTCACACTTATCTGGATTATGATTTGTATTATTATCATCACTAACTCCTGAGAAGGCACAGCAAATCCTGCTGTCATCAGTTTATTATATTAATCCAACTGGCAATGTGCCATGCTGCCAGCACACTGGAGTGCCCAGATCAAGCTGCTATCCCCAGTGCCGTGAAACTGGGCAGACGATCCTGGTCCAGTATATGGTTTAACATTCAGCACTGCACAGCCATCAGAAAAAACCTCTTTCAATTGAATTGGAAAAAGTGCCAAAGTGATTCCTTTTTTAGAAGACTCTATTATATAAAAGTTGTTTGTGAACTGTCCTAGTCTGTTACAATTCAGCAAAATACAACAGCTTCCAGATATAGAAACCAGAGTTAGAGAAGTTCTCTTACCTCGTATGGTGCGTTCACTGGGTCCTGGAAACCATGGCAACAGCAGCAGGTAAAGAAGATAAACTAATGACAGGGCATTATACCGGAACAAGCAGGCTGAGGACAGAGACATTAAACAGTGTCAGTATAGCAATAGCAGCCATGCATCAGAATACTGTACAATAGACAGCTAATACACTTTTTGGTTAAAAAATATATATATAATTCAAATATAAACATTTGCAAATTAAAAGATATGTTACATATTTATTCTTTCTTCCTGTATCAAAAGACACATTTCCTTACCACATTACTCACAAGTATTCATTAGAATGGAGCCGAAAGGAGGCAGCAATTACTGCAGGTCTGTTCAGCAGTGTATGATGATGCTATAACAGTGGTATAATCACGAGTGTAATAACCACAACCCCCCCAGTGCTCGCGTGGTGCCAGGGCTGGAGAGATTTACTAGGGCTCAGTCTCACCTGAGGTACAGGCCGAGGAGTGCAATCACAGCCTGCCAGAGAACCCAGCAGAGCCCGGCTTTGAACCTCACAGCACGCTGTTCTTTGGCACCGAATGTAAGAATTAAATCCCTTCTAATACAAGAACGGTATTCTCATAAATTGTAACTTTTTTTGACCCACTCAGAATCTCCGTGAGCCATGCACTCCTTTGTACAAGAAGCTGTAGTAACTTCTTGGTCCTCTCGTCCAGACTGTACAAGATGACATCTCTTATATAACGAGACACCCTACATATATAACATTAATCTTCAACTCTTTTTTGTTGCTAACACTGGGCTACATTTTCATAAGCTATAAAAAAAAAAAATCTGAAATGGGGGGAAAAAAAAACACCAAATTACAATTCTAAAATGAACTAAAACAATGTACGACTGCTTACAAGCCTCTAAATAAAAAATATAATAATAAAAAAGTTGCTGATTTCTGGTTTGGTAATTTATTGGGTGTGATTTTCCTTTCTGAAATAAATAAATAAATAAAAATAGGCGAATGACAATTTGGAGTAAATAGCTTTGAGAATGTAGCCCAATATTCAATAACAACAGTCATTAAAATAATGTTTCCACTGATCTCCAACAATGCAGCCTAGGGATAGGAAGATCTAAACAGGCTTAGGAGGAGCTGTCTCGTTTACTGTTGCACACCCTGCAGCGTTTTGCTCAGGTTACTGATGTTTGAGGGCATAATTACGGCTTCTATTTGCCAGTGTTTAATTTATTACAACTTTTCAGGGGTTTTCTGAGTTTCTTTTAGAAGTACTCTTTGAGTTTTTGATATTGTTGAAGCTTCTGAGATCTGCTCAAAAGTTCAGAACCTGTTAATTAATCCAGGGTTAGCTTGAGGCAGTTGTTTTTCTGCTTAAAATTAGAAATATTTAAATAATTCATATAAAATGCACCTCTATATTTGACTCTTAAATCAACGATAATAGACTTGCCCGCTATGAATTTGTTGACTGTGGTTTCTGTTATGAGCCCACAACTTTTAAACAAACACACAGTCTTATACTGGGCTGTATATTAATCAATGATATCAAACGGCGATACATATTTTAAAATCTTTTTTTCAACATTTCTGAAGCTGGTTTCTCTTTTTTAGGGTGTAGTTACACAGCTGGGGAGGAACAGAAGCAAGTCCTTACATTTGCAAGCAAGAAAGCAACAAAATCTATATTCCTCCTCAGTGTGTTTAACAGGATGACTGACAAGAAAGCCATCCAGAAAACCAAGCAAGGTCCAATCAACCAGGCAATTAATTCAAAGATTCGAGGGATTCATCAAATTAGCCCAAGGGAGAAAAGGAATGAGGAGAAACATCAAAAAAAACCAACCAAGCAAGGTCCAATCAAATCAGTCAATTAATTAGAAGCTCCGAGGGATTCATCAAAATTAGCCCAAGGGGGAAAAGGAATGAGGAGAAACATCAAAAAACCCAAACTGACATTATTCAGAAATCTGCCTCTAGTAACTCCAACTGCAGGAAATGGAGAAACCTACGCCAATATTCCAAATGAATGAAAAACTAATAATACAGGCACTGACCAGGTTTTAAATAGGGAATTGAGAAAGCAGACCCTGGGGTGCTGACAGTTACAATGAGGAATTCAGGAAATGGTCATTTCAAATGGAAAAACCTACAGCGATCCACCTAGCTGAGGCTGCAACTGATTTCCGTTTCACTGACAATGAAAGATGGTTTCTTGTGCTCCAGTATGTATTTACATTTTTATATTTACAAGAGCAACTTGGGACAGACGCTTAACCTAGAGGGGTCTGAATTCCCACTAGGAATTGACAAAAAAAAAAAAAAATCAAGCAAAATAAAAAAAAATAAAAAAAAAACCCACCAGTCTAGTATCTTCTTTCCATTTGCGTGATTAATAACAGTTATCCAACTCTGGTTTATATAAACCAGCTGTTTCCATATGCATTAAAAAAAAAAAAAATCCCCACAATACACAGGTTTTTAATTCTTCACTGTAATTGAGTCTTGGCATTTTCTACTGTTTATTTTACAAACCTTTTTTTTTTAAATTGCACTGCAATGAAGTGAGATTTATTGGTCCACAAAAACAAGTTCAAGTCCGGTTCAGTTTGGAATGTGGTTTTCAATGTTGCAAATAATGACTCATGAAGGCTGGGTGACTGAAATGGCCTTGCCTGCCTAGAACGATATCTTTATCTCTGTGACCAGGGTCAACTACAGTCAGGGTACAACAAATGAACTGTGTTCTGGCACAATCACATATAAACAAAAATGAGTGAGGGGAAAAGTTTCACTGTCAACAGAAAAGAAGCAGAGGACATGTGCCTGTTCAGATTTTACTGACTCTCCTTGTTTTAGTCTCAATGCCCAAATCGACATGCATTTATTGGCTGCTGTGCCTGGAAGGAAGCAATGATAGGACATAAAAACAGCATCCTGGCTGCTTTCCTCTGAGGAAGCGGGGAGAAGGCAGGCAGGTGGAAAGGAACCGGAGCAGCCGCCCGAGCTCCTGGGACCCCAGCAGGGTTAGTCTGCTTCCTCACTGAGCCGTGACCCCCATAACAGAGGCGCAAGAGAGCTCGGGTTTGGGGCATACAGGCCCCAGCACTTCAGCTTCAACAACAGGGAACTGTGCGGAACTACTGTAGACTTTAACAAGGGTTTGAATTAACTCTTGTTTTTACTCATGTATGCGTTATTACATTTTTTGTTGTGCATTTTGAATGCACAAACGCCGCTATCCTCCATGACCAAACAAATTAAACTTATTATTTTGATATGCTACAGGACATTGTTTTAAGCAATTAAAGCCTCACCTGCAAGATCCTGTAATTGGGAAATTTGGAGAAGCGATTAAATCTTTTTTTTTTTTTACCTCCCTGTAACTCATCAGTTCTACTCGTTATACTGAACTCATTTGACATGGTGTCTCAAATAAATATTTATTATACTGTAAAGAGCAAATAACAGTTTAGCTTGGGTAAATTGCTTGACACTGGGAAAAGAAAACACAGTCTTTTCGTATCACAATCTGCTTTGGCAAAAGTTTAGACTGGGGGTCAAAAAACCCAGCATGCATTTCACACATGGAAGGTGGAGAACCTTCCCGTTGGCACACTGCATCCTCTGTGACCTGTGACCTGTGACCTGTGACCTCTGCCGGCTTTGTTTCATTACTCTGCACTGAATGGCCTGCTTACTGAATGACATTATAACCACTCTGTATATTATCCAACTCTCATTTTATCATCTTCACAACAAGTGTATAAATAACTGTCGTCTTGCCACTAAAGAACAGAAAGCAATGTATGCTTCTTCTGCCCTCTGTGTTACACCTCACCTTAAGTTTGTCTTTCATTTACAGACGGAATCTCATTTACAGATTCAAGGTGTGGCTTTTGGAATGCTTTTCCAGTTCACTTTGTAAAATCAGCAAGCATGAATGATAACACTAGAATTAAAACTTGCTGTCACCTGTCCGTGGACAGAAAATATTTTTTTATTGAGCAACTATCCTAGTTAAAACCTGTTTAAAATGCTGTAAATAAATGTAAGTACAGCAACACTGCACTCGCTAACATGTTTTTAGAAGATCAATGGATATAATTTACATTTAACTTATAGTCAATATTGCTTCTGTTTAATTTCTTACTATGTGTGTTTTGTAGGATTCTCTAGTGTTTCTGATTTGATCATTATTTCCAGGCTTTCTAATGATGCCATCAAATATTAGCATTGCACTGGGCACTGAAGCCCATAGGTGAAGCACTGAGCCCACACAGTTTAAAGATGCCCTGAGATGGTTAGATTGTGTTTTTATCATTGTGGTTTTATCATGGTAAAAAAACATTTAAATGAATATTCCCAAGCTGGTTCCTGTGGTCCTGAGAACAGTGTTAAAGATTCATTCTGCTGCAGTGGAGGTTTCAAACCTAGGCCAAACTCCTGTTATGGTTAATTATATGTTGTTGGCTGTTACAACAGCTCTGTGCTGGGATTGTTCACTTCTAGCCAACTTCACATAGATGCAAGCTGCAGAAACAACCCAAAACCCTTTGCTTTTAACGGTTGTGATTTTGTGGTTATAAAAAAACAAAAACAATAAAAAGCAAAAATACATATCCTGAAATGGACAGGAAGAGCAGTTTATTTTTTTTTTAAATTTAGTATCCAATTTCTTTAACTAAATATGGCACCGCATAAAGGAAGGAGAGGTATGTAATTTTCCTGAGAACGGATACAAAACGCCAGTCATCACTTATTAGTTGTGGCCGTACCCAGCCCATTATCACCCTGGAGTTGCTCACCAATGTTATTCACTGTGAAGCCATGAACAGCTACTGTACATGTTACTGGAGTCACTGCCTAAAATGGCCACCACTTGAGAAAGTGCTCCATCGTCAAGTTAATGTAAAAACAGTAATATTTTCACAGGGGTATAAATAATTGACGTATATAACTACCCTTCATAAATCGACCCAGAATAGTTTCCACAAAACTATTGCAAAATGTTAAAATGATCAGAACATGGATGGGTGACAAAGTTTAAATGATGCTCTGCTTAATATTTCTTGAAACAGATCTCCTGTCTACTTTGTAAATGGTTACTATGCTATGATACTCAAAAGAGCTTGGGAGTGTTAGCCCTGGGGACAATTCCAAACCAGGTTCATAATGCTGACCTGGCTAAATCCCTCCCCCTCCCTCCGTTTCTCAGGGCATCCCAGAAAACAAGAAGTTGCATCTCACAGGTGAAAACAAACTGCTCCTAAACATCACAACCAAGTCACAACTCTGCTCCATTTTATGAGGTACAGTACAAAGCTTTAAGAAAGTATTCTAACCCCCTGTGCTACATAAAGCCTGGCCTGTTATCCCAAGGGTGCAGCTACCAGCAGGCAGGCAGAAATATGACTAATATCCTACAATCCAAGAGTGAAATCACCACCTTGTGACTCAGAGTGAGACACACACACACACTGTACAGGAAGTGCTTAATCCAGAATGCTACAAGAGATCTCTGAAAGACAGGAGAGCGGGAGTGGAAACCACACAAATCCATATTAACACCTACATTTTTCAAGGCAATTAGACCTGTTTGTACTGTAAAATGTAATCTGTCAAACTTCTTTTTGCTTTGCTGGCATTCTGAATGCCATCCATTTCAAATTGAGTTTGAATCTAAAGAATTTTGACCTGGGGCTCAAGCTGAACTGCAGGTGGGTGCTCACAGACCAGTGTCTGACAGGCGTGCAGGCGGACAACATATCTAGATAACTAGGTCAATTAGTCTGTTTGAATAGCAATGGAAAGAAGCCAAACTGGGAGCACTTTGCTTTAACTTGTTGACCGCACAGCTGTCCACTGATCCCAACAGAACACACAAATGCTTGGTAATTGTACAACTGTAGCAATTAAATCGCAGTCAAAGATATATGATAACAGACAAACCATAAAGATAACGCATGCAGAACTTTGAGTAAAAATGACACTAACTTAATATAAAATAATGTGTGAAATATATGTACTGTGAAAAGTAAAGAGAGGCATTCTTGCTGTGGGTATATACTCAGCACAGTGTATACAGCACATTCCACTCACACACATGCTATATATTTAAGTGGGCTCAATTTCTATTCTATAAAATGCCCCAATAGGTTCATAGCATGTAAATAAAGATGTTATAAATCAATGATTTAATTAAAGCTCTCATGACAAGAGTTTTGAAACTAAAAGACAGCACAAGCATGTGTGTGTTTGTGTAGCGATAAAGAATCCTTTTTGCAGTGACATGCACCCCGTAACCAAAACGGCAAGAATCGTTAGCTACACAACTGGCTCGGCAGTGACCTAATTCAGCAAATATTCATTTTATAGAGCCAGCAGCAGAAGATGAAGTGGAGCTGAGGAGCTACATAGCTGCTGTTTATTCGGGAGACACTTCCAGAGACAGAACACAAGTTTGATATATGGCATGTAGCAAAAGGTATGTAAAAACCCAACATTTATGAAAAAAACAGCTTGTGCAAAGACTTCATATATATATGGAAAAGACCAGTCATGCAATTACATTTCCCACTTTGATTTTAGAGGTTTTGCCAAAGGTCTGGATGCTGTTGCATGTGAGAAAGACTGCAACAAGCTTAAGGTTTGGGTTCACAGTGCAGTCAATCATATGTATTGGTGTGCTGCAAGCTCCCTGAAAGATGCAGAGGGTGAGGTTGTTGTGGAGAAGTGGCTTTCTCTCATCAACCATATGCAAAATATACATGAGGGCCATGGCAAGGCCTTTGCCAAATGCGAATATGGAGAGCTTGAAGGTCGCGAAAAAAATAAAGTCAGACAAAGTGTTTACACTGTAAAACCTGAATTTCGATACAGATTATAAACATTTAAAATTTGTATTTACATGTCTTTATTGGCCAGAATGACTTACAATAACACACAGATCACTTTCCATGAATAAAAAGTGGGGGTCAAATTTGATGATTTGCAGCAGTGGCAGGTTGCAGGCAATTAATTAAAAAAAACAAAATCTTTTGGAACAACACTATCTCAAGCATTTTAAACTGAGTTTTTGTAATACGACCTTTAAAAAAAAAAAAGACATTAAGCTGCTGTAGAATTTTTCTTCTAAGTTTTCCAGAAGTTTGGTTGCCTGAAATGATAAATAAAAAAGCACCAATACAGTCCCAAGCTTTTGTGACTTAGTTTAGAATCGGAATAGACGCTGGCAACAGACTGCAGGCAACAAATCCATACCATCAGGGACCTCTGCAGCCTTGATCTTGCTGCTAGCAAAAATGAGTCACTCCAGAGTTTCACTGGAGCATTTAATTTCGTTTCTGGGATTCCTCCATTTTCTGTTAATCCCACATCTCCAGACGTGGCCAGTTCCATGCAGATTGATGCTGGCTGACCACAGGACTCTTCGGGTTATCATCATGAGTTACTACTGCTGTCAGCTCACCTAGCCTTCAACGTGCAGGTGTGTCTAACTGCAAGCTCAGGGGACACAATACCCACAGATATTATATTACTACTGCACAATGTGCGACTCAAGAATCTAAAATAACCGCTGTGTAGTAAGCAAGGTTATAGTACTACAGTAGATAAGTTATAAATCTGAAGAAAAGTTGCAATGTCTTTCTAGTGTAGAAAGGATTGTGTCCTGCCATAGGAAATCAGACATAATTATAAACAAATATAATACCAGTCCATGTCTTTTGTCTGACAATTAACTTTATTAATTTGTCTAATTCTTTTAAAGCTAAAAAGCTTTCCTTTCTTGAGCCAGAGGGCACAATGGGGTTTGTGCAAAAATAAGAAACTTCTTTCACAAGCTTAATACATATATAAATATATGTATTTATTAAAATATTTAACAAGGGAAAAAAATCCCTTGAGATGTAATATATCGAGATTAGACGTAACGAATTAAGCAAGAGCAATTAAATAAACAAGCAATAAAACTGGATGGCTTGGCAATTGAACTGTTGTCATTTATGAGTACAATTGATGTCTGTGTAATAAAAGTGTCTATTACAGTGTTGTTGGGCCAGCACGTGCATGTTTTCTGTGCAAACCAGACACACAAAGTGTTCCAGTCAAGCATCTCTGTGCGTTACTTGAATCATGTAACACACAGACTCTGGTAAATCTGCCCTGAACTGATCACACTTATCACAGCATAAATAAATCACACACGAGTGTGTAAGTTTACTCGGAAGAGTTATTCCTGCAGCAATAAGGGAGGTAGTTTACTGCACAACAAACTCTGAGCTCCTGATCATTTAAATAAAATGCTTCATTGAAGAAAGTTCTGAAACCCAGGACCGGGTGCAGGGCTAGTACGAGTTTCATGCCCTGCAAATCTAACCTGAACATTAAAACAGATTATTTTTTTTCTTTTATTGTCAGTTTATACAGAAGCCAAAACAATTTTCAACATCTGGTTTTGTCATGGTAGAATTTGCCACGTGTATTTGTACACAGTTTTCCTCAATTTGTATGAATATCTTCTCACCCTGTGCCAGGCAGTTGAAATACATATTGTGAGCCAGTGGAATTATCTTGCACGCCAGACTCTGGAGCTCTGCAGCTCTACCTTGGCTCTAGTGTCAAGACAGAGAAAAGTGGATCCCATTGAAAGGTGTCATCAATAAATGCGAGACAGCAATAATTCCCATGCACTGGATCGTGCCAAACGGCCTAGCAGATGTGACTTGGCTTCTTTTTCAGGGCTTGCTTCCAAGGCAACAGAAGTCAGATCCCAACTTCAGCTGTGCAAGACTAGAAATACCCCATCCGCATACTGGGACTAGAGACAGGGATATGGGGAATCTGAGTGCAAACACTCCGGCCTCACCGACGTGGGAGACATTCAAGTCATCTGCATAGAAACTTCACAAATAATATTCAAATAGTCTGTCAGAAGGAAGACTTCTCACAACTGGAGACCTCTTTCCGATGGCCGAAATATGTTAACCAGGTATGCCACAGAGAAGTCTTTAGTTAAGTAAAAACTGAAATGTAGTTTTCTAGAAGTTAAAAGACTACTGAAGGATTTTATATATATATATTTTGAAACGGTTACTACTTGGATACTTTTGTTATTCTCGCCCTCCACAAAATAAATACAATATAATTCTACTTGAGCCCTCTGTAAACTAAGTACTGATGCTTTCAGGATTCAATATATGAAGAACAGGGTCAGGCATTAGCTGGAAATCTGGCGAGCAGTGATAAAACAGAAAAGCAAAAAGAATACCATTAAAAAGGATGGGGTAAAATGCATCTTGTCAGTCAGACAGCTAGTCCACAACAAAATAAGCATATATGCCAGAAGCTGTTATCAAACCCTTAGGATTGCAACTTGCCACCCTATGGCTAATACAGTGCCACTGCCTCTGGGCAATAATTTTCCACTATAAGCCTCAACTATTTAAAATATTCATAAAGGTGCCAGTGTTCAAGTTTTCATGTCACTAGTTTCCAGCAGATTTGTGCAATATGTTTTAACAATGCCTGTGGTTGCCACAAAGTGCCTCTTGCTTACTGTTAAAAAATAACTCTATAACTTCATTCATTGGCACAGCCCCTCTTTTCATGTGTAATTTCCACACTTGAGACATTACGTGTGAGATCTGTGCACTCGAAATCACCAGTACCCTTATGGACACACATATACATCACATGGGAGGATTCCGTGCAGAATCATTAGACAGTGTCAGCCGGGCCACACTGGGAGGGAGTCCCTCTACAGTAACTGGACGCAATCTCTTACATTCACAGCTAAACAGCCGCAGAGCAGAGTGAAAAATTGGCAAAGAGGGACAGATTATTTTGCCTCATTTTACAACTTCAAGTGCCAACCAAAACCTCAGCCTGCTGCGAAGTAGAAGTTCTTGGCTTTGGCTAGATACAAGTATGCCCTTGCTATAAACTCGTATTAGATTATATATGCCAGGCAGGTTTGGGAGCATATCACACTCCTAGGCTGCTTTTACTAAATATCTTTACTTTTACTAAAAGATCAGCATGACCTACATCCAATATATGTACATGTTTGGATGCAGGTATGATATACAAAAGAAAAGGTCCTTCCATACTTCCGATTCATTTACAATGTTAACGAATGTCCTGACCAAGTTTCACTAGAATTCAAGAAGTAGTTCTCTAGATGTCAAAATGTAAGCGCTACCCATGTGTGGACATATGTATCGTACTGTAGGTGTCTCCTATATATCCTGGAAGTATGCACCCCTATCCTAACTTTCTTTACTGCACAAAAGCAGTCTAACAATCTCCCTTTCAGACTGTAAAAACTTCTCAATATACTTGACTAGAAAAAGCCTTAGAAACGATTTAGATGTACTGATTTAAATAAAGAGGAGTGTAATACTTTAACCATTTCTTCTTGAATTTGAGCAACATTAACCAGCAGAGACAGAGAGACTGGCCAGCGATTACAGACTGGTTTGGAAAGTCATGGGCTTGATATGAAGGGTTTTATTACAACTGTATACCAATGAAAGTATAAAACGTGGATTTTATTTTAAGTTATTTAAATAGGGGTAAAACTAAAAATTGTGTCCCTTTGTTGTGTAGCTCAGGTATTGCTTTTAGCTTTTAGTAGTGAAACAAACACAAACTACTAGGACTTATAGACATTACAGTACTGTAAAAATGGGATTTGATTCTTAGTCAGAGCATTTTCAGAGAAAGGCAGAGTTTGCAAGTAACAACATCACTAATTACGCAATGTGGGAGGTCCTGACAAGCAAGCACTTCTCAGCAACTCCTGCATCTCCAGCAATAAACCCATTGTGCACTCCTCAGAACTGTCCGCTTCTCCAGTCAGATGCCCCTCATCAAAAGGAAGTCTTTCAAAACGCTGGACTGTCATAACACACATAGATTTCCTGCTTCACACTGTGTATGGAAAGTGTATAAATTAAAAAAAAAAAACACATCAGAAGCAATATTATGAAAAGGACCAGCTTAAAAATGTCAAGTTAAAACGTACTGTAAAGCCTCAACTAAGGCAATGTCTAAACGTAATAAAGGCTTAGGCTATAACTGTAGCAGGGCAGAGGCTAGGTGCAAACCGCAAGCGAGCATCTTATCTACAATGCAAAAAGAGCCGGGCTCGTCTGCATTCGTGGTTTTAGAGCTTTTAACCTCATCACATCTCACTGACAGGGGGACAGGACAGAATCTGTAACAGCAGTGCATCACACAACACTCCCCGTTATACTGAAGTAGGTTTGAACCGAGGCCTGGAAAGTAGTTACACATTCCGATTCAGGACATGCATTATAACGATGTGTGTGCGAGGCAGAGAAAGCAGAGATAACAGGACAGCTTTATTTTGATAGCTGGGTTTCACATTTCAGGTTTTTTGTGATAAGCAAGGCCAAAGCACACAGAAATCCCCAAAACATTCCCATGGAGGGAATAACTCATCCGGGCCGACAGGGAAATACGCACACAGCACAGCCTTCCCCTGTGGATCACCGGGTTTCCGTTGCAACACCTGCCAAGTACTGAGAGCAGATGGACAGGAAATGAGCTTGAGGAGACAGGAGTAATTATTATTACTTTCCTGATGTCTGGTGATGAATTCGTGTCAGGGAGTGACTGACAACGTTGGAGCCTGAAGCTCTCCTCTGCAAAACCGCATACATGACAAAAATGCAATGTTTGGGAGAGAATGTATCCATGCCAACTACAAAACACACATATTCTTCTTTTGGTCTTGCGTCACAATAAGATATCAAGTAAAGAAAGTATCATGATGCATCGATACACAATGAATCGTTACACCCCTACTTATTACAACACAGTTGAAAATAGCCCAGATAATGTCAACTTACATTGATACATGTTCAGTTATGAAATACTGCAGTCTTGACGGAAGACATATCTGTAAACACTACACTGTACAAAGCACACAGGCCACCCAAGCTGCTTGATATTCTCTAGAGAAATCAATTTACATTGAGAGACTTATTGCATCTTAGTGTTATCAGGAAGAAATAATTTGCAAGCAGTAAATGGGTACAAACAGCAGGGATGGAAATAAGACTCCTAGTGCATCCATTCCATGTTTTAATACAAGCTTGATTAGCAAGTGTATAGGTAACAAGTTCAGGTGTGTCTTATTAAACTCATAGTAAACCCAGGAATGGATCAAACTGCTTTGCAATCGGAGTCTTATTTCCATCCCTCTAATGATAGCAAATTAGTTCAACCCACAACATTGCAACACCGAAAACTGTACAGAACGGGTACAGTAAGCTGGATATCATGAGAACAGTTTGTTCATTACTTTCTTTAGATCAAGTTGGGCATCTGCACAGTAACATGCCGTCGCTGATCATTCTGTCATTGGATCTGAATGAACGCAAGATTAATGCCAACACACTTGTTTGCGCAACATGACTGGATCAAATTCATGAAATGCAAACGTCTGGGTCAATTGAAGTGTACACTCTTCTCCATGGCTATGGAGAATAAAATATAGTTGTTTGTTTTTTACTAATTTTCCTTTGGTCTTCATGGAAGCTGATAAAACTCCAAAATATGAGTCAAAGCACCCTGGCTTCTACTTCATTGTGAGAACAGAGACGAGAATTCCATGAGCAACGTCTCAGTACTCCAGAGCATCCTGAATCTTTATACCTGTCGCCGTGCCGTCCAAAAATGGAAAACTCATTTGGGCAAAAGCCCTTTTGCTGTCTGGAACCAAGGCTTTGTAATAAATTATCCTGCTTTTTAACAAACGTGTTTTCTTTTAGAACGCGATTGACGTGATGTCAAAGGCAAAGCTTATGCAACATTAGATGCGCAATGATTTTAATCAATTTTAATTATTTCATTTTAGTTTCCACTGTATCTCACTGCAACAAGAGATGTTTACATAACATTACAAACTGGCATTTGCCATTTGTACAACTACGCAGCAATATGGAACTATTTTGCTGAAGGTGATGGTATATGCCATTTTCCTGGCATATTTCAGTATATAAAAAAACAACAGTTGTGTGCCAGGATGACAGTTTGAGGCAGACAGGTACTTGCGGGTGAAAAGTGCTGGAGGGTGCGTATTTTTACAAAACAAAAAAAACACACACACAAAAAAACACTGCTCACAGAGCCAAATAAAAGTTTAAACAAAAACAGTTTCGCACAACACAAACCAAAATACCAACAAGTACCGTGCTGGTGCTTTCCAGCAGGCGTAGCATTTTACTTTTTTTTACTTTCGTTTAAATTCTTCCCTGCTCTCTCACGTACCTCCTCTTTGTACAACACCACCTCGATCAGCAAATGCTGCAGGTTTCCATACATGCGACCATCTCGATTAGTAATAAATTAATCAATCTGGAGATGGTCACATTCTGCACAAGCTTTTAATATCTCCGTGGTCGACAGCAACTCTGTTAATGAATTCTCTGCTGACCATGCCTTCTCACGAGATGTCTGGCAGAGACGAGCGGCTACCATCGCCTCTACCAGACCACATCCAATCCAGAATAATACACTTAAATCATAATACTACACTGTGTTTTTAAATAAGCACAAAACACATTTAAACGCAACACCAAGAACCTCACCCGTTTAAATAAACAATACATTTCCTGTAAATAATAACACCGTAAACACAATACATCTATTTACATGCAGGGCTTGGACCTGCCCCACTAACTATGTGCAGGGCTCTGTTCTACCCTGCCACAGTGCTCTAGAATTTTCTTTTTCTTCAAAAAGTTGAACATATCAGTTTCATGCTCTTTATTGTTCACAGGGTTCCGATATAAATAGACAGGTAAAAAAAAAAAAAAAATCATATGTGTGTAGCCTCTATGAAATAAAGATAAAGCCATTTCAATTGAAAAGTCATTCATTTAATTTCATGTTATCAACTTAGATGCAAGTAATGAATTGGATACATCCTTGCGATAGGACAGCTTACATACATTTGTCTATAGATGTCGATTTAATTTGACAGTTAATAACTGGCTCTAAAAATAGGTACACAGGATCCATATAACAACCTTACTGTATTGGATATTGATCATTGATTTCTAATCAAGCACAAAGAAGGTGGTCTACAAGAGTGTGCTGTACATGAAGTGTTAGGCTTATAGGTTTGTGTTGTTTCATGTGTCCCCCTCTATATAGCACCGTAGCAATTGATTATCCCTAAAACCGGCTTTTAAAAGAGCAATACAAGGAGGCTGTTTGGAACGGACAACTGTTATCCTGTTAAAAAAAGAGAAGAAAATCATTTATTTTCTATTGTTAATGGAAAATCAGGAGCGAAGGCTCACCCACCACATCCTGTTTTTATGGAAAATTAATGCAATTTCTCTGAGCTGTGAGAAGCACAGGCATACCTAATGTTCCTGAGTGCTAAAACAAATACAGCCCGGAGATTTGCAATCAATGGCATAAAATACAATTTATAACCAAAAATTCCATCCGCTTCTGTAAATACAGAGATTTCTGCTTATCCTGCCAATTGCTGGCCCTAATCACCCCAGAGTTGCAATTAACAGGAGCAGCACACATTCTAATGTCACTGCAACACTACAGTAAGCTTAAAGTATACCACATAGAATAGCACTGTTGTCTTCAGGTACTTCAACACATTATGGCTCATAATTGTTTATTTTGTAATACAAACCAAGCATTAATACTTTAGTGCAACACTAAAAAAGGATTACATTTACTGGGGCTGGGCAAACTTAAATTAACCAGAGCCTTCACATACAGAGGGTCCTCATAATCGTGTAATAGTACAGTACCTGAAAAGGTCAAACATGTTTGTGTAAAAATTGTTCTGATTATAGACAGACACAATTAGCACAAAAGGGGGTTGCTGCTTTATGTAGCACAAACTTTAGCTTTATAGGCTGTCTCTAGGGTTGACACCTGTCCCTGTCTTCCGTGGTTCATCCCCGTTTTGAGGAAGGTGTCCCGGGAATTCAATATGCCTTCCCACCACACTAAAATGTATCATAAATTGAGCACAAGTTAGATAAATCAGGATACAATATTACTGCAATAGACACACAATATTAATTGGTTGTCAATACTATAGTAGTAATATTATCAGTGTTTCCTATTGGATGAATATAGCTGTCTCTCACATGATGTGTTCCTTTGTTAAGAAACTGGCATCACCGATTTGTATTCTGTATTATCAGTAACCAATATTTTTGTAACATATAAAAACAGCATTTCTCAGAGGCAGGTCTGTTTCAGTCAGGATGGGCAAGACAGTGGATCTGGTAGATTAGATTGCTAGTTGGTACTATAGTACCCAAGACAGGACTTTTTAGTGCTGTTTCACGAGGAACAGTCTCAAAATGGGTGACAGTATGTCTAAGCTCATAGCAAAACCTGGAATGGCTCTAACTGCTATGCAATGGCTCATATTCCCACCCTGGATAACGCAGCATGCCATTACCATTGCAATATGTATTTTTTTATGTTGTTACTCTATAAGGCAGTAGGCCTTCAGCTTTCTGTACAGTAAACACCACCTTTACAATGTTCCACATTACACCCAAAAACTATGCCAAATAGTTTTAGCAATTGATATGTTTAACCGAGTGAAAAAAAAACAACTTTGGGTTCAAGTCTTTGAGACATTGAGCGTTTGAGAAACGAATGTGACAATACGAAGCCACTATGCTATAGCTATGTTACAGCTTCTGTATACAGCACGATTCCACCTGCCAGTTTGACTAAGCGTATGTGATTTATAACACATCCTGTCAGAAAACAGTTGATGTTTATACCATTAAGTAGAGACGTCTGTAAAGCAGTAACTCAAGCTTAATAACCCCTGTGCTCCGCTCTGCACTGTAAACTAAACTGGCTGCCAGTTCCGTTCCATAGACTACTGGTCCAACATTACACGCAGAACCATAATTCATCCTCCAAATACCTAATCACAATGGTAAGGCTTTTATAATGAAATAGTGGCTTGAGAAGAAGCAGAATTACAATAATTATCATTGCAATACACAATGCTTTTAAAACACATTAAACGCAAATCATAAAACGGGAAGCTAGACAAAGCCCACTAAAAAACTTGACAGCCTGCATGAAATTACCATGCCATTAACCATTGTAAACGGTTCGGTGATAACGCAAGGAAAGCAATCATTTGTTTCAGTATGGAATCTGATGATGCTGGTCAACCTCATTTGATTTGAGTGAGACACTCCACTCTGTGAATAGCAGCTCAGCCCACGGTATGCACAGCTTATTTCACTAGACATTGAGGTTTTCCTGTTTCCATCTAGTCTGTGAAGCTAAACTGTATCACTGCTAAAAAAAATCTGTTTCCAGAGACAGCACCAAAAAGGTACAGGAAAGGTAGATTCTTGAGTAAACATTGGTCATGTCACTTTTTAGGAGTAAATTTAAACCACTTTTTTTGCCTTATAACACCATGTTAAAATTTCTAAAGCACTGAAAACTATAGAACAATAATGACGTATAAAATAGAGAACAATCGAATTCTAAAACTGAACATGAGTGACACTGCTGCTTTAAATTATAAAGGCAAACCACTTGTTATCTGCCCTAAAAATATGTTCTGCTCTCTCCTTTCCGCTTGATTACTGTATTTACCAATCCCACAATTCATTGCAACAACATAAAATCTCAAGAAAGTGCTTTATCCCGCCTACCTACGAAAACAAATTACTATGGAGTATGGTCATAGATTCTAGGTTATAGAATTCACTTACACTACTTGTATTGGACAATGTCAAAGTTAAAGACCTTAACATTATTAAGTAAGGCAAGGCAAGGCCCAGTTTTAATGATCTTAACAGTTGCAGTGTTTAGATCTAATCAAGCTCTATTTGTAATATTCACTGTAGCGCTGACAAGGACTTTGCAAGCAATCCTATCTTATTACCACATCCCCAACCCCCATTAACCACACAGCATCAATTCCTCATAGTGCCACCCAACCCTTAATCACAGCCTGAAGTCTGCTGCACGTGACCATGGAAGAACTGCTTACTAATTCTGACGGCTCACTGCCAGTGAACCACGCAACAACTTTTAGAAAAATGCGGACAAAAGTCAAGCTTACTTCACCAGTTCTGCATCATTGCTTTCTCTTTGTAAAAGGCTTTGGTGTAAAATATTGGAAGGTAGGGGGAAGAGGGTTCACAACAACAATAAAACAGCCAAATGTATTCCCCCACTATATATTTTTTTCAAGTTGGGCCTTTTTCTGTTACCTTTTACATTTTGCTACGCCGTTCACAAGCCAGCAGAGCACAAACGCAGCGCTATCATTCCAAAGGCAGACTACCGTCAGGGTGATTAACCTCAGTCCAATCTGGAGGAACAGATAACACAGCACAGTCTACACTGCAACTACTGAAAATAGGCTCTGTCCAAATGAACAGGGGGGGCCTCCTGAATTTCGATGTGTGTAATACTGTAATTTTAAACTGTAAAACAAACTAGATAGGCAACACAAACTGCAGAAAAGCTTGTGTTAAAATTAAGCCAGGAACTTGTTCAATTGAAAATACTGTACAGTTTGAGGAAAGATTTTCCTTAATAGGGCTTTTGAAACTAAGTGTTTTGTTAAAGTTATACTTTCTTTTTATAACCTCTGAATCTGCACAACGTTTATTTTCTATTGGTTTATTATCTCATTACATGTGCTCTTAGTGATCATATTACTGTTTCTGCATTCAGTGATATTTGGCATGTTAAATAAATGTGTCCGCTTTACAGAAACTCCCCCTAGCTAGGCTTGGCTTGCTCAGGGACTGTCCAAATGGTAGAAAATGCTGCTAACTTTATAGAACACTGCAAAAAGCCACGAACGCAGAAAGTGTTACAAATGGAGATTAAAGAACATATAATGGGAAAATTAACACATACAAAAACATATTGCATTGCAGTGCTTGCATTGTTGACTTAAAAGAAGAAACATATGATAATAAAATAATAATTACATTATAAGAATTGCTAACAACATTTCTTATGAGGAAAAAAACTATACTGTTGAGAAATGTACAACTCAACAAAACCGTTGCTTGCAGATTTCTTCAGATTTCGTTGAAACTGTTTATAACACTTGAAAAAATCCATTAGATGTGTTTATTTTTAAAATGGACCACACATATACACACCGGAGCGATGCAAATATTGTATGATTTTTACTGATTTAAACCACTGATTTTAACACATTTCATTATTAACAGCTAGTACAGGAAACCAAGAAACCCAACTCCCAATCCTAATCTTTAACAGTTGTTACTGACAAAACCAAGAGAAGTATAGACCGATTCATAGTTGTGTTAACATGGAGAAATGCTAATCTGCACAGAAGTATAGACCGATTCATAGTTGTGTTAACATGGAGAAATGCTAATCTGCACAGATGCGATGTAAGTAGCTTCTTCGATTACACCACTAGGAAAAATAGTGCGTTATGTAGGCCTACAGACATCTGACATATCGTTGACACTAATATTGTGGTAAGGAGTTATAAACCAGGGGAATGGTGCCTGCAGGCATTTGTCATATTGGCAATTAAATGAGAAACGTGTTCACTATTTATAGAAAGCACTGACCACTCTATATAGCGCCTTTCAATCCAACATGATCTTAAAACGCTTTAATAACACTGTGCACTGCACAATCCGGCATTAAAATGAACACAAAAAGAGAACCCCTCCAGACCCAATTCTAACCATTATTATACTGCACATCCTAGATGTGCCCAGTTGTATTGTAATGTCAGCATTGCAGGACGCCTTTTATTTCGCATTAGTCGGAGTTTCAAAACACACGGGTGATTTAACTTACCCGCTAGCAGACAGAGCGGCAATAGGAGCCAGTAGAACAATCCGCAAAGCACCTGGGGTTCCATTAGCACGTCCCAATCAGCCGATTACTCCAGAAACTTCACGCGAACCCCAATGAAAGAATCAATGAAGCTCATTCCAGATTTTTTTTTTAACAGATTACACTTATACCATTTCAAAACGTGCAGTTAAAATGGGTTAAATGTGGTGTTCAGTTCCCATGTATAGACATGTCCCGTACGTCCTTTATAAATGACATTTCCTCTTACGTGTTAATTGTATTCTTTTTAACGCTTTCCAAAAAATGCACCATCTCCGTCCAACTATTCCCCAAAACAGAGTGTATTAACTTTCCTTATGCAGCAGAAGCCCAGGTAGTCGGAGCCCCAAAGCAACTTTATTTTCATGGAAAAACTGGAGCACATGCAAGAGCAGTGTGTAGTAAGCAGAATTTATTTTCTGTCTTTCTGGTTTCACAGGAGCACCTTCGGTTTCTGGACATTACACGTTTTTCTGCCAAGTTCCTCGTCTGTAACAACTTTAAACCCAGCGGAATGTTCGCTCGTTCATTACTGGAAGCGCTTTCCTCTTCTCTAAATTTATCGACTGCAACTTTCATGCGCGCAAACTACACCCACATTAAATGAGAGCGCCCACCTCTTAGTGTTTCATTCTACCAAATCCATCCCAGATTGTTTAGTAGGAGGGGCGGGCAGTTGTCCGATTATGGATTTATTAGATTTACTATCATAGAGTTCATGAGATATTTGGCATAGCCTCATCGAATGTCACTGTGATAGATACAGTGTAATGTACTAAGTCATGCGTCCGTTTAGGTATACAACCAGGATACGAATTCAGACAAAGTGCAAAACAAAAAAGAAAGCTTTTTATAAAGCAATTACAGTGACTCTGACAGTGCAAATAAAGAAAGGGTACTAGCCTAGGCTGTAGCTCAAATCCTGGTGTACTGAATAAGTAGGCCATGTTTAGCTAATTTAAACACATAATTAAAAAGACAGCAGACTAATGTCGAACCTGGACACATTATATACTATTTGCGCTGTAAAATAACGATTTATTTATTTATTTATTTATTTTTTTGTGCATGACGTATTTGGCTTACTTATTTTGTTATATAGTTAAAATATCGTTTCATTTTGTTAAGAGCACTATTCCGCAATTGCCAAGTTGCGCGTGTTCTTACCTCACAGATCTGTTAAACCCCACCACCCCCCCCAAACGTGTTTTTTCTTGCTGGTAATATGACACCCTAGTTTAGCACGCATTTCCAGTTTTCAATAGCGTAGTGTTTCTCGTTGTTTTGGTTTAACCCGTCCAGTTCTGTCCCATACACAAAACTAAACACCATTCCTGCAATCCGTTAAATAAACCACCCGTATAGTACCCCGAACAAGACTGGACCCATCTGTGGACATTAAAAGCTCCAATCGCCATTTCACTTCTCTGTGTCTCTCTTCAAACTTTCACAGACACCCTTCCTACAAGGCGCTTGAAGTCATGTTTAAAGTTGGCAGGCTGTTGATATGCCAGTCTGCACCCGACAGCCTGCCTTTCTTTTCTTTCCTTGCTTGCACTGCACTGCAATGCTGTCAACCCACAACCTGTCCTTTTCACGATAGCCGCTTTGGAATACGGGGACAACAGCGACATCTTCTGGTATAACAAAGAAACAAACATTGATTTGACTGTGCCGCATGAACTTCTTTGAGCAGCATTTGATTTTTTCAGTGTATCGATGACAATAACAAATTTAGTTAAAGCCTACTTTGGAGATTTGCAATTTAGTTTTTCAACTTCAGAATTCAGCACTACATGGCAATGCCTAGAAGTTGGAATAATGGCAGGATGCACCATTTCTCCACTGGCTTTTACCATGGCAATGGACGTAATCATTAGGGCATCAAAATGGGTAGTGGGAGGAGAGCGCTTGGCTTCTGGAATGCCACTACCACCAAATCGAGCATACATGGATGACATGACAACCATGACTACAACAGTAGCCTGCACTAATCGGTTATTGGGCAAATTAACCAATAACATTGAATGGGCACGAATGCAATTCAAGCCCACTAAATCACGGAGCATCTCTATAATTAAAGGTAAAGTAGTAGATAAAATGATCTTCATTAACGGTGAGGCAATACCAACAGTGTCTGAGAAGCCAGTGGAGAGTCTTGGGAGATGGTACGACGGGGATCTAAAGGACACAGTTCGTGTGGGAGAAGTTAGACAACAAGCAGTGGAAGGGTTGAAGAGCATAGACAGCAGCGCTTTACCAGGCAAACTAAAGCTCTGGTGCTTTCAGTTTGGTCTACTGCCGAGGTTGCTGTGGCCACTGACTGTGTACGAGGTTTCTTTGACAACAGTAGAGAAGCTGGAAGCTTTAATCAGTTCATACATCAGCAAATGGCTGGGAGTTCCATGCTGCCTCAGCAGAGTGGGACTTTATGGTAAAGGAATACTGCAGCTACCAGTCTCCGCTCTAACTGAGAAGTTTAAGTGCGCCAAGGTCAGAATGGAAATGACATTAGTAGAGTCATATGACAAATGCATAAGACAGGCAGCACCTGTGTTGAAAACTGGAAGAAGGTGGGCGGCAAAGAAAGCTGTGGAGGATGCAAAGGCTGCCCTTCAAATTGGTGATATCATGGGGCAAGATCAGCATGGAAGAGGGGGTCTTGGTTTCAGTTCAGCTCCTCCTACATGGCACAAAGCAGCCCCAGCTCAACGGAGGAAGCTGGTAGTCAACGAGGTGCAAAAGCAGGAGGAGAGGATGAGGTGTATAAAGGCCATTTCCCAGGCCAAGCAGGGAGAATGAATGAGATGGGAGAGTGTGGAACAACGCAAGATTGGCTGGCAAGACCTATGGTCAATGGAACAGAGCAGGATCAGTTTCCTCATCAGGTCAACATATGATGTTCTCCCATCACCACAGAACCTAAACCTCTGGGTAGGAGAGGATCCCTCATGTCCTTTGTGTTCATCACCTGCAACATTAAGGCACATTTTGACAGGATGTAAGGTGGCTCTTAGCCAAGGTCAGTTTACTTGGCGCCTTGACCAGGTGCTGTGATGTTTGGCCTTAGCATTGGAAGACAAGCGTAACATGACCAATAAGTTGCCACCTGTTCCATCAAAACATTACACACAAAAGACAACATTCCTCCGCCCAGGAGAGCAACCACCAAGAAAAGGTGTTAAAACCAATCCTCGCCCAGGACAACTGGAAGCTGCTAGAGACTGGAAAATACTGGCACATGTTGGTCAACGGCTTATTTTTCCACCTGAGATTGCCACCACTAACCTTCGATCAGATACTGTCTTGTGGTCTGGATCAGCACGCCTTATTCACCTGGTAGAGTTAACAGTGCCATAGGAGGATGCTGTAGATGAGGCGTATGAGAGGAAGAAACTGCGGTATGCTCAACTAGCCACTGAAGCGGAACAGTGAGGATGGAGAGTCCGGGTTTACCCAGTGGAAGTGGGTTGTCGAGGATTTTTGGCACATTCTACAACCCGGTTTCTCAGAGACGTCAGTGGCCAAGAGTTGCGTCGCACAGTGAAGAACTTATCTGGAGCAGCAGAGAGGAGCAGCAACTGGCTGTGGTTGAGACAGAAAGATTCTGGCTGGGGATCTCAAGCACAATAGAAAGAAAGAAACACTGATGTACAGGTAAGTAAGCTGGGCTGAGTTGAGTGGGGGACGGAGGGGGGTGATGCTGGGACGCCAGAATCACCGTCGAGCCCTCTTGAGGTGTCGTGGGCTAGTCGACGAAACAGCGAGGATGGAAGGTGCCCACTTGAAGGCCCCAGAGATGTACCCTACTTAGCTCAATCCAGACGGTTGTCATGCTGATGCGCTGGGGAGACTGTACTATGGTTGATCCCCGGATACTATTTTGTCCAATTTTGGCAAAACAACAACTATATATTATTTTAGTAATTTAGAAATACAGTAGAACCCAGGGATTGCTTAAAAGTAATATCCAGGGTTATTCTTTAAATAGAAATAACGTATTGATTAGAAGGCTAGTTTTATATTTATTGTAGATGTTGAATATGTAATTTGATTGTGTTATTTGTGTGTAATATTTATTGTTAACATGTATTGCTTTGATTATTTATTATTTGTGGATTGTGGATAACATTTGGGGAAATAATACACAATAAACACAGTACATAACATTGCAGATGTTTCAGAATGTATAGTCTTTATTCACAGCTTGTATAACTTGTTCAAAAACCACGAAACAAACCCAATCACTCTTTGCCACAATGCCAAGACAGTGCCAGCCAGTGAGTGATGAAGTCCAGGGGAGGAAGCAGTGACATGGTGAAAAACGTTTTAGTTGCCTTGTGAGCCTGTACCCTTATTAAATACATTTCACACAAAACATGTACAGAAAGTATCAAATTAGCTGTAACAAGTATGCTTTTGAAACTACTGGAATATTCTGATGAAACACAAATATTAGGAATTAGTAGACAATGTAGGGGGCACACTGAATTATTTATTAAGCTAAAATGTGAAACATTAATTTACCACATGGCAATGATCACAGGACAAGGAGAACATACTGTTTTTATGTTTGAAAAATTAAAACTTCATTCAGTTGTCATTCGACGTGGGTACATATGAAAAAAAAACTGCTTACAGTACACCAGGTAGAAATTTCATAGCTTTTACGGGCAAAATATCATACACCTTGGTTCATAAATATAAAGAAACAAAATTCTCACTATTTTATAAGCTGGTTTACAGAGTTATATGCATAAAGCAGAATAACTTTTTTTTTTTAAACAAATGAAAGGTTTCATCATATTCAAAAGAACTGTCCCCAAGACATACAGATACATCCAGGACCCGTATGAAGTTGAAGAGAAGGCACTGGCAGTGCAGAGACCACTCTGAGTGTCCAGTGTGCTGACAGCTGATAATCAGTGTGGCCACTCACACTTCCAGGGATTGGTCTCTGGACCTTTGAGACACTTTCCCAGCTTCTCGCAGCCTGCAGGAGCCCAGTTCTGTCGAGAGAAAGAAAGTTACAAAACACAAATATGCCATATTTTGTGAAATGAATGCATCAGTCATTGATGAAGGTTTAAGTTTACATGGTCTTTACGCATGGAATAATGGGTTTCAGGAACCTTGTTTTCGGTAGGAGAAATGTCCTTTAGCCATCACTTTGGAAGAGTTTTAAAATCAAAAGCCACATGGGGGCAGTGTTACACTGTAACAAAATGCATTTATCTGGGCGAAGGCAATTGTTTCTATACATCAAGTTCAATTTGTACTATACAGTACTACAGAGTACAGTATGTATTGAACGCTACCATACAATGTACAAACAAAATCTAAATAAACTACAAACTGCCTGATATTAGACAATACACTCATTATGTTCAGCCCAGTCAGTTCCCGATCAAATATTTTCACTTGGGAGGTTTGAGAAGTACATCCATTGGTTTTACGCTCTTTCTGGAAGAATCTTAATGTTCTTACCATTACTGCCAGGTCACACATGTTGAGCTGTGGCATTCCTGGAACCAGCTCCTTCCTGTGCTTCTCCACCACTGGGGAGATCTGCTTCAGCACAGTCTGGTACTCAGCACTGCTGACACTGGAACAGCAAGGAAACAAACTTGGAGAGTTAAGGCAAACAATCGCTGATGCACAAAGCGCAGTGGCATTTGTCGCCCACATGTTGCCTTGTAAGTGCTGTGGCCACACAAGAGCTCTCTGGCAATAAAGCAATGCAAATCAATCAGGATTCATTGTTTTGTCATAATTCATGTTCCTGAAAGCAGGGTTTGAAAGTTACCCTACACTAGGGCTGTCTAATGCATGGCTCCTGAGCCATTTAAGGTTCACTGAGCTCCACAGTATGGCTCCCTTGATTAGGAGATGAGGGCTGGACAATACATTTTGTTAGTTAAAATGCAAAAACAATACTGAATATTTTTTGTGTTTTGTTATGGCTTGTTAAAAAACTCCCTGGTCATTGGTATGGCTCATGTATCCAAAAAAGGTTGCTCTGTCTTAAATTATCTTTATAAAAAACGAACTAAAGCAACAGAAAAAGAATCCCACATGATCATTGAAGCAGATGGTTCACTATGTGTTCTCTATTATGTGTTAAAGACACTAGTGAGCACCTCTGAGATTTATTAGCTTTATTAGATTTATTTGGCAAAATGCAGAGCTGACATGCGTTACACTTGCGCTTCACTCAGCAGGACCTGTAGGTTTAAGTGGGGTGGAGGGGTTCAAAAAGAGAAATCACAGCAGAGCAATTACTCTGAACAATAATGTGAATGCTGGCAGCACCTGTGTCTGCCCCCCTCCCCGAGCTCTGATTGGCCTCCTGGGAGAGGGGTGTGCATGTGTGAGGTGAAGTGTCAATTAGTGTAATAACCCGAGGCACTGTCCACCTCACACCTCTGAATAAACTCCACTTCTCCAGGGAACCACTGAATTTACACCTCAGAATAACACCTACTTATCCTCTTCACACATCCACTCACTGCTGTAACACCAGTTTTATTTGGCTACTTGTCCTCATTATTTTTTTTTAACTCGTTGTTAACCAGCTACAGTACCAGTGGAGTAGTAATCATTTGATTGGGTTACCTGGTATCAATAATGTGTTAACCTGAATTCTAACACTGTACAGTAGGTTGTTTATTTATAACTTCAAAAACACTCAATCATAGTCATTGATTATAAAAGAGACGGTCTTATAGACAAATGTTTCGGATAGAGCCTTCAGCAGTGTAAAAAACAATTCAAAAAAACACACACTTTGAAGGCAATTCCCTTTTTAATATCTGTTTTGCTTCCTAATATATAACATTGTTATGGCCAACAATGTGATTCAGGGGCAAACGGTTTTCCAGGGCTGGCGGGGGGCAGGGTGTCATATCAGTTAAAACCATTTTTGGGGAATGTGGACAGTAGGTGGTTGGCTTCCCGATAAATAAAGTAGCAACAGACACCAAGGAATCTAGAACAACAAGGTAAGTGTGGAGTAGTGGTTAGGGCTCCGGACTCTTGACCGGAGAGTCGTGGGTTCAATCCCAGGTGGGGTACACTGCTGCTGTACCCTTGAGCAAGGTACTTTACCTAGATTGCTCCAGTAAAAACCCAACTGTATAAATTGTATGTAAAAAATAATGATATAATTGTAAGTCTGCCTGGATAAGGGCATCTGCTAAGAAATTAATAATAATAAATTAATAATAATAACCCACTTCAACTTACTCTCCAGTCCCAGGTCGGGACTGTTGCTTGTTTTATTATTTTTTGAGTTTTTGGTTTTCCTGAGGTAGGAATAATAAAAAATACAAATGCGATCTAGTGATTTTTAATGTATAACACCCAAAGGGAGTGCAGGGAGTACATTTCAGCTTAGGTGTGCAGCTTGACTGATTACACACACACACACACACACACACACACACCACTGCATGGAGCTGAAGAGACAATCAAATAGCTCTGGCCTTTAACTCTCTCTCTTTCTCTGCTGGAAATTAAGCGATTCAGTGATTCGGTGAAGGCTCCTGATTGTGGGTAAAACACTTGTCTGCAGCAGATGAGGCTTCAGTGTGCATTAGCAACCGGCAGTGTGCGTGTGACTGGAGAACGCACTATACCAAGAAAATAAAACGAAAAAGACTTAGCAATTTAGATTAAAGCAAAATGTAAACTTATAACCTACAGTATTATGCCATTTGGGGAGTGGGGCAGGTTGTTGATTGATAGCAATATAGGAACAATTAATTATATTGCCTTTTACTACTGCTCAGTCTTTTGTGCAGTAATAATCTTTTGATATTAAGAGAAGTACTGTATAATTAGTTTGGGATGAAAAACATTATTTTATTTTTGTGCCATTTGTTGTTTAAAATGTATATTTTTAATAATACATGGATTTCTTTTAATATAAGATGACAAAAATCAATCACAAGGCATGGTTCTGATTTTAAAATTGAATAGATCTGGGCAGTGAATTTCAGTGTTTGGGGACACTTGGGTACACATTACTAGCCCTAGGAACCAGCACTGGACACCTTCAGAGTAGACAATGAGAAATTGCTGCTGCCTTGCTGAGTAGCCGGCAGGCCTGTGCGTCCCTATTAGGAGCAGGTTTGACAGTGAGCGGAGCGTGAACAGTGTGACAGCGGGCTGGCTAATGGATGAGCCACCAGGGGCTTGCAGTAAATTAGCTCAGGTGGGACTTGGAAAATGGGTTTGAAGTAACATGACCTTGCGGTCACCCCTGCTGAGAGAAGCAGCTGAGCAGACGAGCGCATACCTCCACCTCAACCCCCCCCAGCCCCGCTCCCCTGTTCCGGGGACGCAGGTAATTCACCACTCCATCAAAACTATTGACTGTTTGTACAAAATAAAGGAGGAGGGAGAAGAAGTGCATGGGTTGATTAAGAAATAGCCATCATAGTTAGACTTTTGAGGGTCTTTCACACAATCAGAGTGCCAGTTTCGCCAACTATGCCACGACACGTAACACACTTGACACAAACCGTGCTTTATTCTAAATATCGGTGTGGTTATTTAAAAAAAATACCTGAGGCACCTTTTGGAATTCCCTTCAACTGCAAAGTAAATTGAAAACATTAACACCATAATCTCAGCCATTTAATGGTATTCTCTTCATCAACCTTTTCCCAATGGACAAATATATATATATATATATATATATATATATATATATATATATATATATATATATATATATATACAGTACTGTGCAAAAGTTTTAGGCAGGTGTGAAAAAATGCTGTAAAGTAAGAATGCTTTCAAAAATAGACATGTTAATAGATTATATTTATCAATTAACTAAATGCAAAGTGAGTGAACAGAAGAAAAATCTAAATCAAATCCATATTTGGTGTGACCACCCTTTGCCTTCAAAACAGCATCAATTCTTCAAGGTACACTTGCACAAAGTCAGGGATTTTGTAGGCATATAGTCAGGTGTATGATTAAACAATTATACCAAACAGGTGCTAATGATCATCAATTCAATATGTAGGTTGAAACACAATCATTAACTGAAACAGAAACAGCTGTGTAGGAGGAATAAAACTGGGTGAGGAACAGCCAAACTCAGCTAACAAGGTGAGGTTGCTGAAGACAGTTTACTGTCAAAAGTCATACACCATGGCAAGACTGAGCACAGCAACAAGACACAAGGTAGTTATACTGCATCAGCAAGGTCTCTCCCAGGCAGAAATTTCAAGGCAGACAGGGGTTTCCAGATGTGCTGTCCAAGCTCTTTGAAGAAGCACAAAGAAACGGGCAACGCTTGAGGACCGTGAGACGCAGTGGTCTGCCAAGGAAACTTACTGCAGCAGATGAAAGATACATCATGCTTACTTCCCTTCGCAATCGGAAGATGTCCAGCAGTGCCATCAGCTCAGAACTGGCAGTAAACAGTGGGACCCTGGTACACCCATCTACTGTCCGGAGAAGTCTGGTCAGAAGTGGCCTTCATGGAAGACTTGCGCCAAAAAGCCATACCTCCGACGCGTGGAAACAAGGCCAAGCGACTCAACTATGCACGAAAACACAGGAACTGGGGTGCAGAAAAATGGCAGCAGGTGCTCTGGACTGATGAGTCAAAATTTGAAATATTTGGCTGTAGCAGAAGGCAGTTTGTTCACCGAAGGGCTGAGAGCGGTACACAAATGAGTGTCTGCAGGCAACAGTGAAGCATGGTGGAGGTTCCTTGCAAGTTTGGGGCTGCATTTCTGCAAATGGACTTGGGGATTTGGTCAGAATTAATGGTCTCCTCAATGCTGAGAAGTACAGGCAGATACTTATCCATCATGCAATACCATCAGGGAGGCATCTGATTGGCCCCAAATTTATTCTGCAGCATGACAACCACCCCAAACATACAGCGAAAGTCATTAAGAACTATCTTCAGCGTAAAGAAGAACAAGGAGTCCTGGAAGTGATGGTATGGCCCCCACAGAGCCCTGATCTCAACATCATCGAAGTCTGTCTGGGATTACATGAAGAGACAGAAGCAACTGAGGCTGCCTAAATCCACAGAAGAACTGTGGTTAGTTCTCCAAGATGTTTGGGCCAACCTACCTGCTGAGTTCCTTCAAAAACTGTGTGCAAGTGTACCTAGAAGAATTGATGCTTGATGCTGTTTTGAAGGCAAAGGGTGGTCACACCAAATATGGATTTGATTTAGATTTTTCTTCTGTTCACTCACTTTGCATTTAGTTAATTGATAAATATAATCTATTAACATGTCTATTTTTGAAAGCATTCTTACTTTACAGCATTTTTTCACACCTGCCTAAAACTTTTGCACAGTACTATATATATATATATATATATATATATATATATATATATATATATATATATATATATATATATATTTTATGAATAGAAACACTTTATAGTTGGATTTGTGTAACTTATATATTAACAATGAAGCAGTACAGGACGGCAAGGTTGTGTGTATGTATTATATTGAGGCTGGTATAGTATGAAACATGCAGCAAATCAACTGTATGAATAGTTTAAAAGACCTCAGCACATGGTGAAACTAACCCAATTCTTGCACTCAAATTCAGCAGTACAGTATTAAACACTGAGTGGCCAGCACCAGCAGAGCTGCAGTATTTTTTATTTTGTTTGTTTCTCAATTGCTTAGGACATACTTTGACTCAAAAGTCGTTCGTCTTGGACAGGAGCAACTGGTAAATGCCTGTGATTCTCAATCACTCAGAGATGTGCTTAATAAGCCAGGGTCTGATTGAGAGAATTGATTTCAACTCGTCTGACAAGCTCCTCCAGGAAAATAGATCAGAACCACAGACTACAGAGAGAACTGTATGTATCAATAACTGTCAAAAAGGAAGCCTCGCAGAATTTTGATCAGGTGTTTGGTGGCGCTGTGGGTTAATGCAAAAGCCTGTCAGCTCTGGAGGCCTGAGTTTAAATTCTTTTCGGTCACAAGGCCCTCTGGGGACAGTCATCACAAAGCTCCCATACAATTCTCAAAAAGAGATACCCAGAACTTGAGACGGAGACTAAACTGCTCATCTTACCCCCCAAGGGATTGAACAATCAATTGACTGAGTAATATCTGACTTACACCATATACTTACTGGTATTACTGTGTAATGCTAATTGACAAGATTTTTTATTACCTGAATACCATGAAATTCCCTCACCTGATTGATAATATTTGACCTAACTTGATATTTTCAAACCTGACTTGATACTGTCTTGTGTATTTACAGTAGCATTCCTTTCCTTATCTGGTTGGACATTCCTAGATATTCTTTTGCAGTGATGTACTGCCTAATCTTAACAGAATTCTTGTATCTGATTGGGTATTATGTTTTCTTAGCTTGACCTCTCTTACCTGATTGGGTATTTCTCCCCCAGGTCCCGCCCCAAGTGGAAGATGATTGGCTGCTGGGTGTGTTCTTCTTGCGTGTGGCTGGTTACTACGGGTGTGCTCTGCCCGGGACAGAAATCGATCCCCTGTACAAAGTGAAGAATTATATTACAAAATAAAATTGAAATAAAATGAAATAGGAAATGCTGCAGGCACTGCAATAACTTGTAAGAAGACAGTATTATGTTATAAGTATGGGAAGAACCAAAACTCTGAGATTACCTAAATGAATTACATGTTAGTACAATACGACTAGTACTGACTTATTGCCAGTTGCTGGAGGTATGCAACAAACCTACCCCCCCAGGGAAACAATTAAGAACTTGTGTTGCAGAGTGCTGGTGGAAGAGATTCTTCTTCTTCAACAGCCTCCCTTTGCTCCACCTCCTTGGATCTGGACAAAAAGCATGTGTGTATCAAATAAGGCTGGCAAGAGCAATTTTTTAAAGACTCTTCCTCCTTACCTCCTGTCCTGCAGGGCTCACTTCCCAGGACTGGACAGCTGCATGCATATCTGACAGAAGCCAAACACCCGAGCCCATCATTTGTCCTGTATGCTGCACAGCCCTACTGTAAAGAACAAACTCCTATCCTGCCGACTCTCAGGGCTATTAGGCTGCCTTCAATCAGAAGGGTTGATTACACTTCAGCTATCGTTATCAGGGTGCCAATGTGGAAAACACTGCTAACATTAACTGAGTGTTCAGCTGGAGGACTGCAGACATGCAGCCTCTGGGAGAGACCGGGCACACAGAACAAGAAACTGAGCAAGCAATATGCTGTGTCATGTTAAATATATTACCTTAAAAAAAAAAAAAACTTTAATTGTCAAGGTAATTGAAAAAAGGGCAACGTTGAAGTTCCTTAAAAGATTAAATAGCTTCATATTAAATATTGTTTTGATTTTAATTGTCCTCTTACCTTATTTCAATTACTCAGATACTGTATGTCTGCATTAATGTTCTCTGACCATGAGTTAAGGAATTGTTCTCTAGCTCAAGTGGTCTGCCATAGACATAGGGGCCAGGCTAGATCAGCCAGTGTCATTATATTGGTAAGCACCAGCACCACCTAGTGCACAGTTGTGTATTGCCATAATCCCGCTTATTATCAATAGCGGGAATACAGGCCTCGAGGAAAGTTGCTCAAACTCCCAAAACTCTCTGAACAAATCAGTCAGGCTTGCTACTGAATTCTACTAGCGTCTGAAAATTGGCCATGTGTCCATCTGCTCCATGAAAACTCACCTCACCTCTTATATGCAACCGGATATGACATTTTCAAATAATTCCCGATTACCATGGAGAAAATGTTGCAGTTTATGCTTTTACTACACTTTACCACAGTTTTTACAATAATTTCACAATGCAGAACCACAAGCCAAAACTGTACCTCCACCCCACCCCACTGTTCCTAAATCACTTTCTGCTGAACTGGGCAGCAATCAACCTCCGTTAACTATCTGGAAAGATGGTGATTTAGAGACAGAGACTTTTTTCTTTTTCAAAAAGCCAATTCCAAGTTCTCCACCATCCAAGCAACACATAGGCAATCAAACGTCATTATTTGTGAAGTTCCACTCCAGCTCACATCAACTGATAAAGATGGGCTTTATTGATTCAGGAGCCCTCTAAGAGAGGGCAATTTACACGGACTACTGGGTGTAAAAAAAACAATCCTGCATTTAAAGGGGAAAAAAGACACAAAGCCTTATTTTCTGAAACACATCTGAAGCATTACCTTTGAATTCTGAGCTGTGATGCTGAGAAGGAGACTGCATAGACTGCTTTCTAGCAGATCAGTAATCTACACAATGTATTTCTATTTACTGCAAAAAGATGCACTTGCAAATGTTTTTTGTACTACTTAATTCTTTGTTAATTACGTTTCTCCTGTGGAATTGCTTGAGGAAGCATAAATCAGCATAGCTTACAAACCTCTAAAAAGTAAAACCAATCAGAAACTAAAACCACACCAATTACCTCCACAAAAAAAAAAAACCCAACAGAAATGGGACTTGATCTAATGGAATCGTAGAATACCGCTATGTATTGAGTATGAAGCCAATATCTCAAAGCGTTAGGTCTTTATCGTCCGGAAACAAAAAAAAGTCAATATGATGTTAAAAATGAAGGCAAATCCTACCCTGTCCTGGAAATCTAATGGTTTTGAGAAAATCCTATTAAACCAGTAGCTGGTAAGCATTATAGAACCATTAATAATATCAACATCCATCCAACCGCAGTTTGATTTTAAAAACAAAACTAAAGCAATAAGCAGACCACATCTTGCTGCAATACTGAACACCTAACATTAAAACAGTCCATTTACAAACCCTATGCATCTGTGGTTTAATTAAAAGGCACTATCGAGGCTGTAAGAAATGTAAATAATTTTTTTTTTTTTAAATCAGACATGTGTTATTTCCTGGCAATACAGCTCAGCTACAAATTACCTTGGGATTTTTCATGTGAAAAGTGTGTCTAGCACTTACAGTAAATTTAGACAACAGCCAGTCTTGCATTAACCACATAGCCCACAATGCAAGTGATAATGGAACGGGCAGAGACAGCATTTATGAAACACGGTAGATTAGTAACATTTATATCCCCACAGCAATGACAGAAAGACATTATTGGGGTCAGTTAGCACAACATCCAAAAGCATGCAGAATAGCACCTCCTAACAAATGCACGTCTATATGGTTTCATCACAATGAGAAGACAAGCAGATCACAATATATATATATAGTCTTCAATATCTCAGCCAATCAGGTTGTGTGAAAAGTGAAAAGTAGATCACTGTGATATACCCTTTCTGGACAAAAAGAAAGAAAAAAAGAAAAGGAAATAGCCCCTCACAATCACCAGTATCAGTTTGGTACCATATACACAAACAGAGAAGACCATCTCACCTTCTTAAACTCCTCCCATGAGTTGCTCCATGTCCAATAGTGTGCCTTGTACTGCCCCATCCTCACTGCCATCATCTCGTTGCCACGATAATAGAAGATGGGTCTGTTGGGTGTGTAATGGGATTGGTGACTGGATTCCTCAGATAACCTGACAGGTTTATTAAAATAACCCTGACCTGACGTTCTCTCTTTATGTCATTTTGGACTGTGCGGAAAACCTTTTTCTATGGGGGTGGTCGCCGTGTTTCACATCAAGTTTCCTTTGCACAGCCAATAACACAGTCTGAGGGCACGTCGGGTGGGAAAGACAATTACAAAGGGCAACATGCATAGTTTCTTTTATAACAATATTCTGTCTCTGTCAATGAAGGCTGCTAATGATCACAGTGCTGGATCCTGAAACATGGCCTAAAACTTAGACCTGCTTTATCAGGGGTATTTAGGGATGTTAATAAAAGGAGGGGGTGATTAAAGATTATAGACTATCAGGATCTGTAGTTCAGATCATTATTACAGACCCCCTGGGTGTGTATCAACCCTATTGAACAATGCCCCAGGTCAGCATGTACAGCTCCAGTCCAGGGACTCACCGCTCGATGATGCGGTTCTCCAGAAGGACGTGGGTCAGGTCCAGGCCATCAAGTTCCCTGTCAGTTGGAGGCTGCAGTCCAGCTAGAGACAGGCTGGTGGTGAACAGGTCCATCACACTCCCCAACTGGTAGCTCACCTACAATCAATAACAACAATGACTGACATCCACCTCTTTGTATCCCCAGATTCTGTTACACTCAATAAGTAATGCTAAAGAACACCCTGATCAAGTTTGATCACAATTGCATGAGCAGTTAAACTCTCAAGTGGGACGCATACGTGTGTATGCACGGAGCCTTCACTAATATCCCTGTCGCATACTGTACAGCATTCATAAAGTAGCATTCCTCTTATGCACCAGTGGATAAACCTTCAATCATATACAGTAACAAGTGGCTTCACTTGATCTTGAATAATCGTGATCAAATCCCAGTGGGAGGTTGTAAACAAGCCGGAAAGTCAAAAAAGTCTGCTTTGCAAGGCAAAACTAGGTATGTAGTAAACACCAAGGTATCTCGTTTTAGCACTGGAAATGATTATAGTACACTGCAGCTTTAAAAAAATACCCAACAAAAGAGCAGTCTTTTTTTTTTTAATCCAATGTCTTGATTATGTTTTTAACCAGTCTTCTCAATAATCTCCACTCCCAGGTTTATTATAAACCACACAAATGTCTCTGTAAATTAAAGAAAATAAAAATAAAAAAGCAGCAAAGAAATTGAACTATAGTTGGTTTTTATCAGAGTTCCCCAGCCCTGGAGAAAGCTTTTTTTTTATTATTTATAAACTTTGAACTATTTTCAGATAAAATGGCATTTTTTTGCTGTCATCCTTGATCTTTCATTCCATTCTCTCCTGAGCAATCCTTTGAGGGAAGCGGCGCTTGAACAATCAGATAGCCCTATCTGCACCCAACAGACACGGCTCTATCGGCAGCCAGCACACCACCTGCCAGATGCAAATGAATCCTTTTTCTCCTCCAGCCATTGCACAAGTAAGAAAGGGACCTGCAATGCATTCCTTTATCTGCGCTTTACAGCTTTTAAAAAGGGTAAAAAATAAATAAAATCAAGAGTAAATTTAATAAAGCCGAGACTACAAGATACTACTAACACCCCCACCCACCCACACTTCCTACCTACCTAAAAAATGAAACATTTGAAACCATGAAAACGTATTTCAGGATGCTTCTTTTTTCGAGTTTATTTTTTATTTTTAATAACCCTTTATGGAAGTTATCACAAGGAGCAGACCAGCTATCCCTGTCTAATTTATTCTGACTGTGTCTCCCAGGAGATAAACCCAACAAAAGGGATTGTGATGCTGGCTTTGGGGCAATAGCAACCCCACCATCCTATTCTTACCAGGAGAATGCAAACCACACATTCCAATCTCTTGGTAACCTCCTTTTGTATGGAAGAGGGTATAGTCTGTGTCTTTTACCCCTTTCCAAATTATGTGACTATAGAAAAAAATCTCACATAAGACTTTATTAGTCAGAGTAGATTTAGCAGGGTCCTATTCTCAGTACCTACCTGGTCATTTCAATAATGTACCTGAACCCCAGGGCTCGGTGCAGGACTAGAAAGAGTGTCAAACCCTGTTACCTCACCTGACGGATCCTAGTTCTAGGCTTAGTGTCCACTCAAGCAAATTAAAAAATTAAAAAAAAAACTACTGGCATTGAAGTAATCATGTCATTGGGCACAAACTGAATAATTGGCTCTGCATAAATCTGAAGTTAAATGAATGTTTTGAGTTGTTAATTTCTAATAAGCTTTGTTAACTTTAAGTAAATTCTGAAAGTACTATACACAATACAGCAGCTCTTTCTTTTAGTTTGGTCTACACTATTACAGTTCCCAGTTCTCACTGTGCCAGACAAGATATTCAACTGTGACATTCACCTAGCCCACAGTAAACCAGGCTGTGACTGCATGGGTTAAATGGGGTTTGAACTGGAAAAGAACTCTAGTAACGAAAGCATGGAGACTCCAATATGAGCAGACCAGCACACAGAGAATTTTCAAAGTGAAGAAAACATATTAAGAATGGAGTATTAAAACTACTCAAGGACAAGGGGGCAGTGATAATTATTAAATAGCAGGAAATGCACGTTTAAATGTCCAGATGAGGCAATTATCCCTTAATGCACACTTAAGGTACATTTTGGTTGCCTTCCATGAATGTGTCGATTTTAAAAGCAACTGTGAGATAAGAACACAATGATATCAGAGAAAATGTTATTCCTTAACTAGAGGGACCTAGCCATTGCATTTGCACCCTTCTGCATTGATGTACTGTGTTTTACCCTATTCCATTCTGTGCATGGCATATTTAGCTACAGCAGCCCCTTATTACAGCTCTATCCAGTCTCGGCAAACACACAAACAGATTAAATGCTTAAGACTTTCACCCCCCCCCCCTCATCCAATTCTAAATTGCTATCAGCTCCGTGCACACCCGAGAGATATCTGCCTGGGGGTATGGCTTAATTCACCCACTGACTCAGTGAGGCACCCAGCCCTGGAAAATCCTCCTGCAGCACAAGCAGGTGTCAGGGCTACTGATAATACAATTAAAAGTCATTTGCAGAACGTACTGGCTTAGCAGATCAAAATAAAATATTTCAGCAGAAATAAAAAACCCTTGAGACTTGAAAGTGTTCCAGTAGGACAGGCGTGACAGGCTGTTCTGGGTGGCCTGTGGTGGGATGTTATTCGTTTTCTGAGACTGCCAGTCTCGAGACCCCACTTCATCATAACGGTTTCAAACTTTTGAATGGAAGACCCCCTATATCCCCCCTTTTGGGGACATTTTGGGGACTCAACGCACAACTTTCTTATTAAAATCTTACATATATTTGACTACTGTTTATTTAGGGATACTTTGAAAACTTAATCAATTCAATGACAAACAAGTCTTTTTCCATGTCTTCAATGATCAAATGAGTTTGGATTTGTAGTTTTATCCCTGGTTAATGTTGGCCCCCATATGGTAAATTGTGAAGGATCTCATAATGGTCCCATTTGGGGGAAGGTGCATGTGCTGATTTTTGCTCAGCCTGGCATAGGTGTGAATGTAGGTAGTACCAGTATTTGAAATATGCAAGAGGGTATATAATAATTGTTGGCAGGTGGTCCATATAATAAGGACTGGAGAGGGGTGTTTATCTTTTTTTTTGGGGGAGCCTGTGAAATCATCTGAACTAGCTTGAAGTACAATATAATATGGACTCTTACAGCTCATCTAGAATCACAGTACAGTAAACTTGGAATTAGTGATTTGTTCATAGTAGTGATCACAATCGGTATAATACTAAAAATGCTTTGTCTTGTCTTTGCTTTACACCGTATATGTGATCCTTACATGTCATTGAAAAATCAGAAATAAACCTTTTGCTAAAACATACTAAGACAACTGTAGATGCTTTACACACTCATCACATAATTATGATATTCACGTTTGTTTTCTACAGCTCCAATCAGAATGCACTTCATTATGAGAACATGGATCGGATTACAGATCAGTTTGGACCATACACTGAGTTTACTCTACAGTGTACTTGCTGGACAACTCACAGTAACACTGTCTTATTATGTGACTTCCTTCTTTCTTTGGTAACATTAGTACATTACAGCACAGTACAGGGAACAGTTATCTAAAATGAAAACAAGGGCTCACCTGCCCAGCTTTTATGTGCCCAGGCCACCATGCAATCGCTGGCTCTCTCATTCCACCTTCAAATGTTGTCTCCTTCCCACACAGGAAAGGTCCATTGCTGCCAGCTTGGGGAACAGGCAACAATATAGCAGTAATAATATATTGGTATGAGAAACTCAATAGCGAGCTGCAGAACAGAGGTCAATAACAATCAAGGATTCATGGGTGCATGGTGGTCATTTATTAAGAGGTGAAAGATCTAGGAGAGATCTAATGCTCACAGTCAGTCTCACAGTACAGGAGGTTGAAGGAACTATAACAGGACACATCAATCTCCAATGTCCCACCATACTGTTCCATTTTACACTGGCATATAATTCCTTGATGTCTGTTCATTACATACAATATATGACACTAATTTATGGACACACACATTCCTCCTCACCTTTGAATCAACATCTGGCTCACACACACACTAAAGGGATTTGTGGATACCTTGCAAAGGGCCTGACATCAGAGCAGCACCATTATCTGATGTGAAAAACACAAAGGTGTTTTCTGCGATTCCCTGGGTCTGCAGCTCCTTCAGAATGAGCCCCACGCTGTGGTCGATTTCCATCACTGCGTCTCCGTATCTGGGTAAAAAAAGAACAGGGTTGCCAATCTCTTAAAAGTGTCTTGTGTGTTGACTAAGTAGCAAACAACAACCCTTCTTAAAGACGTGCTAACCAAGACTTGAAAATGCTTTTTTTTATATATTATTAGCACTGGTAATATATTAATGATGGATATAATTTTCTTCTGGTGAAGATGCTTTGGTTCTTTGCTTTTCTTTACACTGCACATATATATATTTTGTAGGGATTTTACCATGTTGTATACATTATTTGACACTCACCGCCCTCTCTGGCTTTTGCCAATGAATTTTTTCGAGGCATAGACTGGTGCATGGGTGGAATCGATTGCCCAGTACATGAAGAATCGTTGACAGGAGGTGGCCTGTCTCCTAATATAGCTGAGAGCTTCCTGCCAATACAAAAAGCAGTTAGTGGGACACACTGGAACCCCAATCAAAATCCGAATAAAATGTTTGCATTTAAAACGTGGATCTCAAAGAATTCACCTCTAGATAGAGCTGTGTGAGATTAGATTCCCCTGTTTTCCTATTAATCATGAAGTCTTCATAATACCTGAAAATGTTAAGAATTGCATGGTGTTATTGGATTCTAATTAGCCAAAATGTCTATAGAACACAAGGAATCCCTTTATTGCACATACTTATTGTTTCTTAATTATATTTTCTCAGCTAAAAACTTCAAGGAGCGATAACTACGGCTTTAAATTAGCATTACTTTGTTTTTTAAACCAAACATAGTAATGATACAATGCTATATGCAGGACACATCAATGAGGTTTTCCTTTTCAAGGGATATTGTTTGCTAACATACCTTCCCACCATTTCGGAGTTGTTGTACACTGGGATGTTTGGGGTTTCCTCTTTGCTGCTGTAGGGGCCGAAGTGACAGTTTGGAGCCCCGAACCACTCGTCAAAGCCGTGCTGCAGGGGGAGGAACTGCGGCCTGTGCCCCAGGTGCCTGAAGAGATTATGAAAATTAGCAAGATTTACATATTCGAGCTCAGAGTCATTTCAAATTGGGTGCCAAGTGCCATGACATGCCAATAAATAATATGCCAGCCTTTCATCTCTGAAGACCTGTCTTTAAATCTAACAGGTTACGAGGGAAATGAGCCTGGTGTCAGTTTAGCACAAAGCGCACAGTAGCTAGTCCACATCACAAAACCACCACAAAATTGAAAACAACTGTCAATAAACAGACATAAAGGAAGTGTAAAATGGAACAGTATAATGGAACATTGGAGATTGATGTGTCCTATTATATTTCCTTCTACCTCCTGTACTGAGTGCAGACTATAAGCATTAGATCTCTCCTAGATCTAACCTTTTATTAGCACAAAAAAAGCTTACCATTTACCAATGATCTTACTGATGTAGCCGGCTTTCTTTAGCATTTCTGGAATCAGAATCTCCTCCTTTGGGATCCCTCCCACAATCTGCTGGGGGGTGTACGCTGGAAAGACATGTCACTGTTAGAATACTGTGATGGAACACTTCATATCTCTTTTAATCGATAGTTTTTATTCTTCTTATAGCACAGATACCTTTGCTGTATCCTATGTTGTCCATACTATAACAATATTTTTCATTTCAACATAATCACGACTCCTTTAATATTTTTATTCATACATCACGATCATATGTCACCTGAGAAATACATTTCTAAACTTCCAGGGATAATTTATTTTATAAACTGTGTAGTGTATCCACATTATGCTCCCTCCTGCAACAATGCTCTTTTTCTATCCCCACAATACGCCACCCATTTCAATCAAAGCACCATCATTGTTGTAGGAAGGAGCATAATCGGGACAGACAACAACGTTTATAAGAGATATTCTCTTTCTCCTGGCCAACGAGTGCAAGTTGAGAAATGTTCTCCCCAGTTGAATTATGAACAGTGATGTGTGAATAAAAATATCAAAAAAGACAGGATAATGTCAAACAATACATACATACAGTAAACCCTGCAGGTTGTTTCTGAGGTATTTGTATTTATTGGTTACTGTATGAAATATAGAGCTTTTTAGATGTCTCTCAGTAAACCAAACAAAAAATAATAATGCTCAAGTTTCAAGTAATGGGGCATCTATTCTCAATTCATTTGCTCTACTATATTCATGAACATGAAAACTATCAGTTAATTTATAAAACTAGAATTGATTGTTTAATTCCTTCGCTTAAGGACTTTTAAGTCTCCTTCTCAATCTGTGACAATAAAATATATATTTTTTTTACGTTGCAGTGCATTAGAGTCTGTTTTTTTGTGTGTATAGTGTTCTTTTTTAAAATGAAAGATTATTAATAATACGTTGAATAAGAATAAGTAAATGAGTTGCATTCAGGGTGATAGACCCTATGATAATCTGAATTTATCTGGTATAAAAAGGAATACACTCCATAAACCTCAAGTAACTCTCACCATTTCTCGCGTGACCATTGGTGCTGTAGAATCCATTCCTGATTGGCAGACGACCGGTTAGCAGTGCAGCTCTGGCTGTAAAAAAAAAAATAACCTCAAATGCAACATTTCACCCACCAGGGGGCACTACTTGCTATGCAAAAAATTTAAGTCAATAAAAACAGGTTGAAATTTTAAATGGAAAGTGATATCTGCCTCAATAATTGCAATTTTGTACAGCCGGGACTCATGTAGGTTTAACTGAGGATTCAGGGAGAATGAAACTATTTTAATACTGTAAATGTAAGATCCATTAGCTGGCATGCATGAGGGTTTATAGTAGGCATGCATCAAATAGATATCATGGACTGAGTCTTATTTGCTTAAATATTAATTAGAAAAAAAAGAACCCCAATGGCAGATCTACATTTACATAGTGGGTTTATTCAAATTCCCAAATTAGCATATTTAAATAGTGTATTATCCTTATTAGCATAATGAGTATTTCCACTATCCCCCTTGCAGATAGGGCTTACTGTTTTAAAATTATTCATTGAAATATAAGAAAAAGGATTTCAGAAGACAACAGTCCCTATTTAATTACTGTTACTGGTCCCCGATTATCCATATTGCAAAACTGCTATAAAAAAACACCTCACTGACTGTGAAAAAGAAACTCAATAAAATAGCCCACTTGTACCTAGATTTACAATTTTTTGCATATAAAAGGTGTTTGTCTTCTCACTATTCAGTAGCTTTATATGGCTAGTTGTAGTGATGCTGGTTAGGGTAATGGAATATTATTTGTTGTTGTTTGAATAAGGATACCAGAAAGAAGACATTGTGCTAGCCACACATCGTAAATGCACAGGGCAAACGAAGCTGTGTGGTCATCTCTTTGAGTGTGGCAGGTATCAGATATTCAAATGGTGTATTTGTATTTTACACTGACATGTCAACCACACGATTTACTCACATGGAGAGCAAAGAGGATTTGCTGAGTAGAAATTGGGAAAGAGCATTCCTTCTGCAGCCATCCGATCCAAATTCGGGGTCTCCTTTGAAGGCTCACCAAACACTCCCAGATCGCCCCAACCCATCTGCAACCAAGAAATCATCAACCCTACTGTTACAACAAACATAACCTGATGCAACCGGTCCAAAAGCTTTCCGTGCAGCAAGTTCCAGGTGGTGTTGCACAGAGAGTAAATCTACTATTTCTTCTTTCAAACTAAGGGGGTGATTGGTAGTAATAGTCGTAATACAGCTCGCTGGCCATAAGCACCCCTGGGGGCCCACCACCAGAGCAGCAGTCACTATAACCAGCAAATCTGAAGCATATGTGATCCATATGTATGATGAAGGAGCAGTTTTCCAGAAATCCTGGTAAGCTTCCCAGAGGTTGGGACTGGTACACTCATTTACTGCACTGATACCCAGCAACAATCACTTTACTTTGGAATAAGCACCACAGGGTTTAAATTTGCAGTTGCATTACCGTCTCTTGTGCCAGCCTGCCCAGTTGAAAAAAAAACACACTACCAGTTCTGTACATTGCTTCCAACAGGGTGATTTGAGACTCAACTTTTGTGGGAGTTGGGACTAGGATCAAATGCTATATTTGAAATGAGTTTACAGAAATCTTTAATAAGGGACTTTACTGAGTAAATCCGAAATACGGGGCAGCGCGTTTCTCAGTTACCGGATGTTCTTTATTTGATGATATTCCAAGTAACTTATTAAATTTCATACGTAAAAACAAATAATAATAATAAAAAAATTCTACTTACGTCATCCATAAGCATAATGATAATGTTTGGAGCCGAGCCATTGCTCAATACCTTTGACGTACAGCTACATATAAAACTGCAGATTAGAATTAAACTACTTTGAATGAATTTAAAATCCATTGCAATTTGCTCAGTAGACGGAAGAGAAATCATGTGACAGTCACATTGAAGGGAGATCACGTGAAAAGGGACGTTTAACTCGAGTGGCGTTTGTTAACTGCAACTAAAACCAACCCGTTTTGCAGGACATAACATCGACACAAACATGTTTTGTTACAAATATATCTGGATCAAATTTAATTTTAAAAATACTATAAATAGAAATATTTAATGCAAGTATAACCGAAATAAAATAGCCAATATTATGGCAACAAAACCAATAAGTAGACTACAACGTTATATTGCTAGTAAGAAAAACAAAGCAAAAAAAATACTGTACATAATTGCTTTCTGCCAATTCCAAAGATTTATTTGTAATGATCTAAAAACATAACGTCACATGATCAGGGTGTTTCGTGGTAAGACCATGTGACGCAGTGAGGTTTCTTCCAGTTACCAACATGGCGGTGTGTATTGCTGTCATCGCAAAAGAGGTAAGCGGAGCGGACTTTGGCAATAAACTAGTGTAGTCGGACTGTATTTGAGTATCTACACAAGTTATGGCTGTCGAACAACAGTCGTATTTGTTGGTGAAAGCCCGACTTCGAATTACTTAGGTGATGTGACGAGCCATCAGCTTACAGTTGGGTGTAACCTCAGAGCTGTGTTTAATTGTTACGTCTTGTTTATCGTCGAACTCGTTTTCATTTGATTTTTTTTTTTATGAGTGTAAAGAGGTGTGTACTGGGTCGATTCACATTACCTTTCGAGTTTGTTATGTAGCAGTAAGCTAACTTTGAATACGGGAATTTGCTATTCTCCGCGAAAGCCTGCTTCTTCCATGACCAGCGCACAGCCCCGTAGACAATATTTAAAACTGATCCAGAAATGTCAATTGGCAGTTATACTGATAAAATCACCAATCCAGGTTTTACTACGTTTTAAACTCATAGGAAAACCAGGAATGGATGAAACTGGTGTGCAATGGGAGTCACATTTCCATCTCTATATATGTTGTAGCATACCATTGTACCACTGCTGTTATGTATTGCATATGTAAACACAATATGCTACCGACCACAAACCAGCAGTCAGGTTTTATATTTTTTGTTCCATTGATTTTTCCCAATAGAATTATCCTCTGTACATCCGGAGCATCCCCACGGAGAATGAGTTGAAGTTCCACTACACTGTGCACACCTCCCTGGATGTGGTGGAGGAGAAGATCTCGGCTGTGGGGAAGGCGCTTGTGGACCAAAGGGAGCTCTACCTGGGGCTGCTCTATCCCACCGAGGATTACAAAGTGTATCCTACACCTAATTAACGTGGAAGGACAAGAAACGCTCCACACTCAAACCAGAATTAAAGTTTGAAGGTTAATTTAGTTTTTAAACATTTTCAGAAGTTTAGAATGCTTCCTAAAGCTTTAACTATGCATGTCAAATACAGATATTATTCGGTTTAATGTTTATGCAGTAGTTTATGCACGGTTTATGGTAATTTATTTCCATGTGGTCTTGCACGCTTTAATGTTAAAGTAACAGCACTCAAATGGAGGGCTTCTTGCAATGTCTTTCTGATTGGTTACAAAAATTCCCAATATGTTAAGGTTTAAACTAGTTTAATCCTAAAGGTTATAGATTTAGATTTAGAAATTAATGAGAATCTGTGACACATGTGGATGAAGATTTCTTTTGTATTGATTTTTATTTTTTCAATAAGAACAGTATCCCAGCAGTCCGTGCCATCCTGACTGGCCATTGATAACATTTTCAGGTAGCCAAGGTAGTGACTCCAGCCAAATTAGAGGTAAGGTTGGTCAGAAACAGCTGTTGTATATACAGAACCAAACTTTTTTAGCAAATCTAGATTGGTATTGCCACAGCTATTCCAGCTCCTCCATTATTGTTGTTTCTGAACAGACCCAGACATTAACAAACAACATTTGAATATCTCTTAAGATAAATAGACAGTCAAAAAAAATGACTGCTTTGTTCTTCCTTTACTACTTGCTAAGATATGGTTATGTCACCAACTCCAAAGTGAAGTTTGTGATTGTAGTGGACTCCTCAAACACAGCGCTCCGCGACAATGAGATACGCAGTGTAAGTGTTACATAAGAGCTTTGCCCGCCATTCCTTTCAACACCCAACTGTATATACTGCTTTAATATCCCGTTCTTCTCAGCTTGTGAAAACCTGATACACAGGGACCCTCATTCAAAATGGTATAAATTGAAACACAAATCCCAGATGTGGCTTTCTTGCAAAACTGTTTATTGTCCTGTAAAAACACTGCAGTGCAAATCTTGAAAGTAGTCTTGGACCCTTCCACCCAATAAGCCCTTCTTTCAGTAGTGGTATGAGACACAATTACATTTTCCTAGTTATTTTGTATTTAGTGGTAGTCATTAAGTTACAGATTAAGCAAACTATACCAGTTCTCTGTGCATACTATAAAGTGTTATAGTTTGATATGTACATTATTTCTCCACAAATATTTTATCATAGTTGCTTTGGTGTCTACCTTATTTCAGACTAGATATAATCTAAAGGTTTATTTAATGATCTAAACAGTGCTGGATCTACATACTTCTATCCCTAACCCCCTCCTTAATAACAGCACGGTTACAAACATTTTAGGCAGCGACATATTAAGACACTTAATTTTTTTTTTGTTCAAAGGGCACTCTCACACAATTTAAGACAACTTTAAATGTTGTGCCCTTTGTTTCTCAATTTAAGATGTTCCGAAAGCTTCATAACTCATACACGGATGTGATGTGTAACCCCTTCTATAACCCTGGCGATCCCATTCAATCAAAGTAAGTAGATCTTGAGAAGAAAGTTTGTTGTTCCCATGTGCTATTTCCAGCCTCAAATCTTATTCTATGTGTTTGGTCGTGCATCAACTTATTTTTAAATGTAATCTTTGGGACAAATAAGCTGAGTATTTATGTTTCAAATTATATACCAGTGCAATTCTGATTGTTATTGCTTTCTCATTTCCAGGGCATTTGATAACATGGTTTCAGCCATGATGGTGCAAGTATGCTGATGAAATGATCTCCAACTTCAATTATTTCCTCTAATCTTCCTATCATCTGCTTTGTACATAACCTAATTTAATTGTGCTTCATTGATGTTTTCTGTACAGTATATTATTTGTCTTCTGTGTAGTCTCAAATAAAATGAACCAAATTTATACCTGTCCCTACTGTGCAAGTTTGCAGATTGATTGCTAGGACACATACAATTTTGGCCATATAGTTTTATTTGTTGCCTTGTTTGCTTTCATGAAGAACGAAATCTGCAGTTCAATATAAAGCATACACACATGGCCTAATAATCTGTTTGAATATGTGAGCACTCTAGCAAATCTCCATTAACCAAGGTCTTTTAATTTTAAATAATATTGGGTCAGGAGTTAAATAGGTACAGATTGTTTGTCAGCTGAAGTTAACCTTTAACAAAGCACAGGTTAATTACAGTAAGGTCTTTATATTACAACCACCAAAAGGAAATGTGTCCTATTAGGCTAATATCTCCATGTTGAAAAGGGACTGACAGTGTTCTAAATTGATCTTTTCCAAGAAGAATATTTAACAATCCGGTCATCCGGTCCCCCCCCCTGAAAAAAACAAACATTTGTAAATAAAATCAAAACCCTTTGCTAGAAAAAATGTGCCTGTCAAATCAATAATTCAATCTGTACATAGGTTACCTCTATGACTAGACACAAACAAAGAACCATCCCAGTAAAATGCAATAGTACTGTAGTAGCCCGTCATCAGTATGTATATTTTATTACAGAAAGTTAAAATTTTTGTAATAAAACAAAGCCTTTAATATGTAATATATACAACGACAAAACATAGCTTGTACAACAACAATTAATTACAGTACAGAAGCATATTTAAACTACCATTGGCTACTCTGGTAGCTGTTTGAACCCCTCCCCCTCCAAAAAAAGAAATATATGTCGTATGCAGTCTTTGACTTGGCATACGATTGTACAGTTTCTACAGAAAAACGTGCTATGCTGCAAAAGACAGCAGCCCCCAATCCCATTCTGCTAAAGAAACAAGTTCAATTGTGGTAGACTTGCTCCTGTAGACAACATGTCAAAAGATTAACACCTCACATACAGTAGTTTTGAAAATGTACAACACAGTAAAATAAATTAACTTCACAGCAATGTGATCTTCACATCTACATTTCTCTTTATTCTCATTTTATTTTCCATTTTAATTTATTTAGTAAGGAGAATACCAAGTCGGGATTCTTCCACCTCCCCTAAAATGGAAAAAAAAAATATATATATATTTTTTTTATAAAATACACATTACTAATACAGCACTCTTTGTAAAGATAGCCCAAGAATTATTGATTTGCTGTATCAATAGAACTTCTGCAATTAAATGGAATTTTATAGTAGCGGATCAGTCACTAATATGGATCCTCCAGGTAACCCTGTATGAACAAACGGATATGTAATTTATTGTCACTTTAACTGCTGAGGTTGGACCAAGACTCAAGGAGGTTAAGAGTTACATCTAGGTTACACAGTAAAAAGGAATGCAGGTTTTGTTGTTATCCCATTGGTAACTAGCCCCCTTACATGCCACACTATTTTACTGTCAAGGGGTTGACACAGCGACCCAAATTCTAATTCTGCCTTTGTATAAGAAGGTGATTTTAGCTCAGCCTGCCAATTTAATGCAAATACATAAACATCTGTTGTATTTATTTTACTAGTCAAAACAGTTATTAACATTAGGCTGTTAACTGTAATGAGATCATTAATGTATTCTAAAACTACACTTATATGTTTATAAATGTATTGGAATTTGAAGACCAGAAAGGGGACAATAAAACTGTCTTGGAGAGCTGGTCGTAACTGAGGGAGATTATCAGATTGTCACCAAACGATGTGTCCGAATGGCAAGCTGGTCACAAGTTCACTGTATATGCCTCAAATGTTGTAAAATTTAGTAAAAGGGTGGACAAGAACACTCCTATTGCATAGCAATTTCAGCAATTATGTTTTCTTGCAAGTGCCTAAGAGATGCATCAAAAGATCAGTTAAAGATCGTGACCTAACACAAGAAATTGCAAAAAAAAACCAAAAACAAAACACACTGCTTTGCAATTGGGGTTATCACCTTTTGAAAGACTTAGTTGGTCAGGACCTGCAGGATTTACCTGTGTCCTTTTTCCTCATGTGGACACCCGAGCCCCCGATTGTGGCAATGCTGACCTGAAGGAGCGGCCGCGCTGTCTCGGCTGGTAGCCGCTGCTGTTGTATCTGGAGGAGCGGAAGCCCCGCCCCCTCAGGCGCCTCCCTTTGACTCCCCGTCCGTCGAGCTGATCCCAGGCATGTTGGTCCTTTTTGGGAGCACCTGCAAGACAAACCCAGACTGATTAAAACTTAAAAGCAAACAGGATCTCGTCGTGGGAAGGGGAAGCAAGAAATACAAGCCATTAGTGAGCTGCGGACCACGTTTGAGATATTTGAAAATGTATTCCTACAGAACAATGGGCTGAGTAAATTGTGTTTCCACAAGTATAAAAACAGACTTCAAAAATGGTCACCAGTGGGCTTGTTTTATTAAAATGATAAGAACCCTTACAATTAAAGTTGAACTAGGAATGTTGGCAGGCTGTTGGCATTTGAGCTTTTAAAATAAATAAATTTAGATGGCTAGGAATAAAGAATGAAAAACAGCTTTTTGAAGGATGAATACACCAACTTCCACTACAAACATCCATTAAATGATCTATGCCAAAGAAAAAAAAAAAAAGGTTTTGCTGGAAATGACTAAAGGCCCTTTAATATATTTTTTGCACAATACGTTTCAGATAAACTATTCCTGAAATGTACCTTTATGATTCTACCCCTAAACAATGTCTCATCCAGAGCCATGGCTGTCTTCACAGAGTCACGGTCTGAAAACTCAATGTATGCAAACCTGAAGAAAAAAAAAAAAAAAGATCCAAACTCTTAAGACTCATTGCGGTCCAAAGTGTTAACACATTAGCAACACTCCCTCCTCATTCACTGTGCCGGTAAATAAATAGTTTTGGCCTAAATGTTGGTCACTGTTGACTAGGTTTGCCTAATGATAGCTTGTGGTATTATTTATTTCTTAGCAGACACCCTTATCCAGGGCGACTTACAATTGTTACAAGATATCACATTATTTTTACATCCAATTAGCCATTTATACAGTTGGGTTTTTACTGGAGCAATCTAGGTAAAGTACCTTGCTCAAGGGTACAGCAGCAGTGTCCCCCACTTGGGATTGAACCCACGACCCTCCAGTCAAGACAAGAGCCCTAAACACTACTCCACACTGCTGCCGCCGAAGTGTCAAGGTGTACCTTTGTTAGTGATTGTAAACATGCAACAGGATGTTGCATGTAGCACAGCATATAATCCAGTGCAATAAACAAAGTAATTTCCTGTCCAGTGCACTCACCCCTTAGGATGTCCTGAGAATTTGTCACATAGAATGGTCACACGATTGACTGGACCACAGCCGTTGAAGTGAATTTCCAGCTCATCTGCAGTCGATCCATAATCCACCTTAAAACAATACAAAAATGATTAATTTTAAATGACACTTTAAATTTCTGAAAATAAATATATCATACAAACATGCATGCGTGTAGGCAAGGACATTAAACATCTGTAGAGTATTTGTGCTGTATTCACTGATCCAATAATAAATAAAAAGTACTTGCTTTTTAGATGTGTAGATAATCCTATCAAAACTGTTCTAATGTGTCCACTTTTTTCTAAAGCAAATATACTAAACTTGATTGGTGCCATGTTATCATGGGGTCCAGGGGCCCGTTCCATAAAAGGTCTGCGACTGCAATGTGCTTGCGAGTAACAGAGGTCGTCGCTGCAAGCGTTTCATAAAACAGATCGCAAGTGCTGTCACTTGCGATTGCTCTTTTGCGATCTGCGTTGAGAAAAATCAGTAACTTGGTCATCGATTACATAATTACATACAATGGCAGGTATGCCAAGGAAAGCCCAATTTTTCAAAAGAATAAATTTATACAATTATTAAAATGGTTGGTCAACACAAATTTGTTCTATTAGGCAAGCTGTCAGGAAGTTCAGTCACAAAGAAAAGTGGCAGATGATCATGGATGCAGTGAACACTGTCGGGGAGCAGAGAACTGTAGAAGAAATGGATAGCTTCAGTGAGCAGAACGAAATTAAAAGGGAAAATGAAAAATACCTTCATGAGAAAAGAATTGTCTTAATATAATTGATGTAGCTGGTATTGAGAGAGGATTGAAACAAGCAAAAAAAGAAAAGCATACAGCGAAGCTCTTCCTGCCTTTTACCCACCGCAAGCAAACATGTCTTTTGGTATCCATCCAAATCAGCAATAATGAAAATAGATATGGGTATAGAAGTTACACAACTTGTTAATAAAATGCATTATTAATAATAATAATAATAATAATAATAATAATAATAATAATAATAATAATAATAATAATAATAATATCATCCTCCTTACCCACCATCTCCCAATATCTCCACCGGCAAAGCGATCAGCAATATCACAATTTGCCCAAATTAAACTGCCATTTGTACTCCCATGGTATGGAAATGACAACTAACAGACATTTTGGCATCTGAGATGGCTTGAACATTAACAGAATTAAAACCTTTCCCGCATATGTACAGGTGCTCATTCACAGCGGGGGACAAAATTTAAGATCCAAATTTCTTGATCTAATAAAAAAAAAAATCACAGATTACAAAATGCAGTTCATGTACATTTTTTTTATTTTACTTGATGTTATTTTATTATAATATTTTTGGGGGGTTTTGTTTGTTTACTATTGAAACTCAAGGTTAGTTCAGCGTGCACTGTAAATCCAAGATGGACTTAGATTCTTTTTTTTTTACACATTAAAAGGCTTTAATGGTTTTAAACTTTTGTTTTTGTTTTATTTCAAATATCTTTGTTAGGTTAAAGCTGATTAAGAAAATCACTTGATTGGTATCTGTTTAAATCTAAACATACGTTTGACCAGCCCAAGATTAGTTATCTCCTTGCAAATCGATACTTTGACATTTGCCCCTAAATACTCTTTCCCTTCCGATTTCTTTGCCATAGATGGCCAGCTAGTTGTACAAGCAGCAGGTTATGACCTAAAACAGGATTTACAATGAAAACTTATGAAACCCAAATTTTAATCTGCGAGGTGCCCGCGATTCAGCGCAAGTGGCTTTTATGAAACGGGCCCCACATGATCTACACACAGAGGTTTTTCTGGTAATTAAAAAAAAAGAAAAAACACACACACACACACACACACACACACACACACACCACCAAACTAAATCTGTCATTCACCCAGGCTGGATTACCACTATACTTACATTACCCACATAGACTGATCTGTTATCAGCATCCACCTTCTCTTCAGTAGTCATTGGGTAGAACACACCTAGGGTTTAAAGACCCATACATATTACATCAAGAGAAACTACTTCCTACAGACCACATACCTGTGGATACACTTTAACCCTTTAAAGTACCAAATTACATTTTCTTTGGAAAAATTCTAAACACAAGCTGTATTTATGTAACATGATAAATTCTAAATCAATATTTCTTAACAGAAAAAAAAGTAAATCCTTTGTTTTGGCTACAAACTGCTGTGTCCTATTTTGAGGGCAGTCAAGTTAGACATGGCCATAATCCGACAAGTGAAATGTCTTGCCGGCTATGAAGCTCAGCATAGAAAATTGAGTTTTACCATCACTGTGGGTAGGAACACATCAAGAAATGTATCATTTTTAGGCTTTATTTCTTATTTTATATAGAAGCATAAAAGCATATGAAGGGCTGGATTTGCAGAATTAAGTTACATTTAGACTTCAATTTTACAGTTAAGAATTATAGTAAGCTATCATACCAATACAGAATAGTTAGAGAACATTTTAATAACAGGTTTAAAATGATTACAAAAAAATGACAAATTAGCCTGTCCTCGTTTTGGATTAATGTGCAATGTTTTAAGCTGGCTAGCTTTTGTCTGTAGCTTTTAAAACAAATTATCTCGCAAGAGGAAAACATCTACCTCCAGGGTGATCAGGTGGTGAAAAAAATACACACAATATATATTTGAGGTATCAGGGCATGTATTCCCCTCTGCTAAATATTATCATCAACATCAACAACTGCGTTTTGCATTCTTCTGCAAGTATGTTACCACGTCGGCGCTGGTAGTTTTGGATCTAGACTGGTAGTGACTGTATCAGACTTACCACTTGCCTGTGGGCTCATTATCAGATGTTTCTCAGTTTCATACTGTACTTCTTTCAGTTTCTCTGCTTCTTCCTCCATTTCACGAACCCTGGCTTTGATGGCCTCCAACTCCTGTGGGGCAGAGAAATAAAGAAAAAGAAAAACGTTCCTGATTTGATTTCTCGTTTTCAACCGTCCTAGGTTTAAACGTCCGACCCGGAGCTTGCTTCTGTTGCCTGCAGACGGATTTTGCTTTGTTTATATCTTTAATACTGCGAATTTGGGCAGGTCCACAAGCCGGGAAAAACGTGAAAAAAATAAAGTTACTGCGGAACGCGGTGGCGGTATACTGGAATGGGTTGCGGGTTCGTTTTCTTTAGCAGTGCAAACATATGCATAGTTTATGTAGATTCAAATAATAACATCAATGTTTTTTTTAAAAAGCATTTTATTATTATTTTAAAGAATGATGTAAACACTGCGGCAGAGCATACCAGTCGCTAGTCGCTACAGAGTGAACACAACACGTGTTTACTGGTCAATGTGTCTTTTAAGGATTGTAACGCATTCGCCGTTTTTAAATAATAATAATAATAATAATAATAATAATAATAATAATAATAATAATAATAATAATAATAAACAAACAATTACAGCAAAATAAATTATGTATCGTCAGAACTTACAGGGTCTTCAACATTATGGCCCCCCGTAAACTCCCCTTCCAGAAGACCGAGCCCTTCGTCAGCATAATGCCTTTTGTCCGCCATATCACGACTCCGACCTGAAACCCCGCTTACTCCAGCCCCCGGCTGCGTTTCTTCAACAAGGCCCCTCGGGTATAAAAACCCGTTTTCAAAGAAAATAAAATTATCTGGAGCTGTAATGTGTCTATTATAATTACAATGTGTTAATAAAACATATCATTTTAATATATAATTCACAAATGATACACGACAGTTATTTGGGATTCAGTATTACGAAATAGTTCTACCTCAGCCCGGTGCTTCTGACAACCTCCCGATTGGCACTAGGTTGCCCTGTCCGTAAAATTAGGGGCAGGACAAGTCTCCGGTCGAGTTTTTAATGCCATCAGGGTCTTTTAATTAAAGTTGACAGCTGCACGTTCACCTGCATTGACACATGTGTTGAACTTGACTTCGACATAAAAAAATTAAAAAAAATAGTACCCTCTGCACGGGACAGACCATCTTTAGATTAGTACTCCACTGTCAGTCTCCCCACAGCAACAAAGATGAACATATATTTCTCATAACCAAAAAATAAGTAAATAAATATAATTCATTCTCTCTCTCTCTCTCTCTCTCTCTCTCTCTCTCTCTCTCTCTCTCTCTCTCTCTCTATTATATTATATATTATTAAAAAAAAAAAAAAAAAAAGAATATTAAGAACATAAGAAAGTTTACAACCGAGAGGAGGCCATTCAGCCCATCTTGCTCGTTTGGTTGTTAGTAGCTTATTGATCCCAGAATCTCATCAAGCAGCTTCTTGAAGGATCCCAGGGTGTCAGCTTCAACAACATTACTGGGGAGTTGGTTCCAGACCCTCACAATTCTCTGTGTAAAAAAGTGCCTCCTATTTTCTGTCCTGAATGCCCCTTTATCTAATCTCCATTTGTGACCCCTGGTCCTTGTTTCTTTTTCAGGTTAAAAAGTCCCTGGGTCGACATTGTCTATACCTTTTAGGATTTTGAATGTTTGAATCAGATCGCCGCATAGTCTTCTTTGTTCAAGACTGAATAGATTCAATTCTTTTATCCTGTCTGCATATGACATGCCTTTTAAACCAGTGATAATTCTGGTTGCTCTTCTTTGCACTCTTTCTAGAGCAGCAATATCCTTTTTGTAACAAGGTGACCAGAACTGAACACAATATTCTAGGTGAGATCTTACTAATGCATTGTAAAGTTTTAACATTACTTCCCTTGATTTAAATTCAACACTTCTCACAATATACCAGAGCATCTTGTTGGCCTTTTTTATAGCTTCCCCACATTGTCTAGATGAAGACATTCCTGAGTCAACATAAACTCCTAGGTCTTTTTCATAGTTCCCTTCTTCAATTTCAGTATTTCCCATATGATATTTATAATGCACATTTTTATTGCCTGCATGCAATACTTTACACTTTTCTCTATTAAATTTCATTTGCCATGTGTCTGCCCAGTTCTGAATGCTGTCTAGATCATTTTGAATGACCTTTGCTGCTGCAACAGTGTTTGCCACTCCTCCTATTTTTGTGTTGTCTGCAAATTTAACAAGTTTGCTTACTATACCAGAATCTAAATCATTAATATAGATTAGGAATAGCAGAGGACCTAATACTGATCCCTGTGGTACACCACTGCTTACCTCGCTCCATTTTGAGGTTTCTCCTCTAATCAGTACTTTTTGTTTTCTTCATGTTAACCACTCCCTAATCCATGTGCATGCATTTCCTTGAATCCCTACTGCGTTCAGTTTGAGAATTAATCTTTTATGCGGAACTTTGTCAAAAGCTTTTCTGGAAATCTAAATAAACCATGTCGTATGCTTTGCAATTATATGGAAAACCATGCAATTTGAAGAATACATGATTGTCTTCCAAAACAGTACAGAACTGTTATACAAAGAACACCAGGATATTGGAATTTAGTGTGCACTTCAAGGATAGACAACTTTGAAGTGGGGAGTGACACTTGTCAGCTCTTATCACATCTTCACAGCTAACCTGCCACCATTCCAGTCAATCTTTTATTTCAGACATCTTTTCCTTGGATGTTTCCCTTATTGAAAACCAAGCTATTATCTTTTCCGAGAACAGAAATTAAAATACCTATTTATGTGCAAATGTGTATAAACGGCCTGAGCCGGTCTGAATTAAAATGAAAGTCCCCATAGTTTCCCCATTCTGATTAATTAAACCCCTTAATTATTTCTTGTTGTATGTCAAATACATTGTCCCCAAATCTAATTTCATTCCATGACACACTCAGCTACTTTCAATTGCATTTATTAGCTAGGTTTCTGTAATAGTTCAATATTAATATTCATGAAAAGCGACATTTAAGGAGTATCCTCATAGGGGAATGTATTTTTATTTAGATAAACTGTTCTTCTGTATCTCCTTAAAATAGGCAATGCTGCAGAATGTGAGCTGTAGAAATTAGTATGGTACAGTGAGACAATAAGATCAGACAACTCTATGTTTCATATTCAATTTTCTTTTTTATTACACAGATACAGAGCTCAACACAGACAATAACCTGAATTAGAATGTTTACAGCTTCACGTCCAACACAGCGCACAATTAGAGAGAGTGAAATAGCTAAAAAGGTGGAAAGCATGCAAAAAAGGAAAATAAAAATCTCCTGGCACAGTTCACTTCATCTAGCATGACCACATAACTGAAAATATAGATTTCTTCAACACATCAACCTTCCAATACAAACTCTTAAATTCTTTTTTTTTCTTTTTTTTCTGTATTTAGGTATTGCACAGTACAGTATATAACGCATCCCTACCTATATCAACTCAAACCTGCTCTTTTAATAAAAAAAATGGCTTTTATAATACAAACTTCTTCATCAACTTTTTTGCAAGGCTTCTTCAGAATAAAAATGTTTCCCATAGTAAAAACAAAACAAAACAAAAAAACATTGAATGCAACAGTTGGATTGTTACACAAAAACCTTATTATTAACTATGCAAGAGGTTAACTCTTAAGGGAGAGCACCAGGAAGGGATATCATGTTTAGAAAGTTGCATCAAGTCTACTTTTTTATTCATGGTAACAGTTTAGGGTGTAAAACCATCGGTAAAACTAAGTGCTTTTGAAAATAAGTTTTCTTGAAGGAAACATATTTTCACTTGTCTAGGATTTGTAAAAGCATTTTAAAAGAAGTCAAAGTTATCCTCATACACCCATAATTTAATCCAACCTAATTAAAATGTTAGTTTTTTGCTGAAAAAGGGAAGCAGTTTAATCTGAAGATTATTTGAAGAAAAAGTTAATAAAATGTCCCCTTCCCCACCAACCAGTCTAAATTTTGCTGTCTGTATTGTTTTTTTTAGATCCTTTTGACTCTCCCTTTTATCAAAACAAAATTGAACACAGCCCAGTTCTCCCCTCTCCTGGTAATGCAGGTAGTCTTGGTGGCGATGTATGAGTTTGATTACATGATTCAGGTACTCCACCTCTTTGAGCATTAGGACAGCTGCACCAGAGTTTCATTGAGATCCACAAAGAGCAAAAGACTATATTTACCCTTTTACAATAAAATCCAAAAAGAAAAAAAAAAAAATCAAAAAAACATTAGTCAATCAAGCAATCTAAATATTACATTTTATCTACATGCATTTTGGTTTCATTTTGGTTAACTTTAGAGGAAACTGTGGCATTTACATTTAGTTTTTCTTTTTTAAACACAGTTTGAGCAAACAGACATACAAACTTGACTGGAAACCTTAAATATGGCCATTCAGAAAGTGTATTAATGATGGAAAACCAGCAGTATTATTGGCGTAGGGACGTTTTTTTTCACCCCACATTAAGATACTTTTATTTGAATCCATAGTACCTGCTTCTATAACCCATGCGATCACTCAAGCCTGTGGATGTTATGCGGATGGCCCTTATTTGATTAAATCCTTGCAGACAGACTTTTGGAAAAATAAAAGTAAAATATTTTGGCAGATGTATTTAACCCTTCCCAGTCCAAAGCTTTTTTAATATATATTTTTATTAACAGCAATCATTTTGACAGTCTAGATTAAAAGTTATTCTTAGCCGAGGCATTCAGTTAAAAACACAAACAATAATGTACTTTGACTGCTTAGCTTTTAATCACCTTCTCTTAAACCTCCACCCTTGGTTTTAGGCTGCCTTGTTTGTGCTTTAAGTGTCTTTTTCAGAGACTTTGGTTTTTAAATATAGTTGTTTAGAAACAGGATCAGAGCCTCTCTGGTTTGTCTTTAGCATGTCAAAACCGATTGCTGATCTGATCAGAAATGCTTTGGTCTGTGCTTAAATTATTTTGGATGATAAATGACGTGGCAAGAGTTAAAGTACCAAAACAAAAGTGTTTTTGCATCAAAATACATTCATTGTATATCATGCAACTAATCTGTGCTGTGTTCTTATATTCTATGTAGTTTTGCCATCCAGGGCCTATGAGATATTGAACAGCATAACATTGTGTCAATGCATGGTTCACAATTTATATGTATAGATTCTAAAACAGTGTGTAAATACATTTTAAAAAGAAAAAAAAAAACATGTCTTTTGTACTAAATGCAGCATTATTCTGGGCTGCCACCTACTTAATTCGGGTCAAGTTAGATTTAAAATGTGGGTTTTAAGTGCTTGAGTTATTCTCAAGTAAGGGCAATTTGAGAGAAGTTTGGGTGTAATTTGTTGGATAGAAAGCGATACAACATAGTTACCTGGAGGGTCATCATCCTTATTAATCAAGTGTAGTTCACTAAAAATAAGTGATCGATGCCTTTTAGACATCGAATACTCTTCCTATTCACCCACTTGAAGTCTGACATAATTAAGTAAAAGAGTTTCCATAAATGAAAGCATCAGCTCCTTGCCTGAAAGTTTCTGCCCATCTGTACGTCTGCTAGAAGCACACTGCTCCTAAAACCCAGTGATTTGGTTTGCTTGTTTGTTTCTCTTTTCCAGGAATTGCTTCCAACCTGGTTCACCAAGCGCTCCGAGGTAGAGTGATCAATAATCCAGCCATTGAGGGGAGGGAATGGGGGAGGTCAGGAAAGCGTAACACTGGAGAGGTGGAGACAAACACAGAGACAAATACAAAGAGGAAAGCATCTCGCTATATATATATATATATATATATATATATATATATATATATATATATATATATATATATATATATATATATATATATATATATATATATATATATATATATATATATATATATATATATATATATATATAAATAATAAACACGCAAAAACAGGGTACCCTGCAGTTAATCACATCTGAAATACTTTTATATATTACCTTTGTTTATGACATATGAAAAATAGACAATATACATATTTAACATGATAAATAAGTAGAGCAATCGCTAACAGTACTAACAAGTCTGTTTTTTTTTTTTTTTTTTGACATGTATCTGTTTGTTCTCAACAGATTGGCAGACAGGTTTAACCAGTGGCTGCACGGGGAGGGAAAAAAAAAAAAAAACCCTGCAAAGAAAATTAGCTGCAAACATTCAAGTTTGGTCTATTCAAGAGGTATTTGGCCAGATTTGATTTTCACCCTTGGGGAACGTCATCATATGCACCAAACACTAATCAGACCCGTGTGCTGATTATAAACTGGCAAGGAGAGGGGAAGCAATCTCATTGGCTAACAAACAATCCAACCTGTGCAAACATGTCACCATACTGGCAAGGCTTGGAATTATTAGGACAAACAGATTCACTTCAGCAGGGGTGGTGTAGCGTGTAGGGGTGCCATTCTATAAGTTCAATAACACTGCAGAGTGTTCAATATGGCGCAATATCTGCACATCTAGGCTGTTTAATGGCACCCATCTTTACCTCGTGCTGAACAACTCCCCCTTGGCATGCAGATGCTCGACCATAATTGAACACCCTGGAGTGTGATACTGCTTTCTTTTCTAAGATACACTTATACACAAGATCACAGAAACTCAGGTAACTGAAACTGGAATTAACTTTAATTATGGCACTGCTATACATATAGCGGCTTATCAGAGGTACACAGTAAAAAGAAACTTTGATAAATATAATGTATGTTTTGGGCAATTTTAGAATGACAAGACTGGAGTTATCGATATCACATTTTTCGTGATTTGGTATAAGCTGCTATAAGGATTGCTATGCCATAACTCAAATTGAATTCCAGCATTTGTGTCTGTGTCACTCTGAGAGGCTCTCAAATCTTGATCTGCAGTCAGCATCCTGATGATTCAAGCCTGAATTTCCAGACACTGTACAGATCCAACCCTTGCACATTGTGGGCTATGGTTCTTTGCTCAAATGCTGCTGCTCTATCACATATATTACTTGTATTGAACTGTGCACATGCCTAAACCCAACCAGACAGCATTGAATTGGACTTACTTGAATAATCAGGACTTATCTGAATCAAGGACATCTCTGTCTGTTGGTCTGTCATGTTTTGACGGTGTTACAAACTCAGTCCCTTAGGCATTAGTGCACCCGTCCCACCTAATGCCCCAATTAAAAGAGGGGTGCAAATGGAATCATAACAAATGTCTTTGCAGGGCTCGAAGTGTTGTTTTGATTTATGCACTGACTCCTACGTCACTTCAGAATTGTTCATTTCCTTTCATCACTTGCTTTCTCGATAATTTATATGTATCTTGTAACTCCCTTCCACATCAATAAGCTCATATTATACAATTACACATAAGAGGGATTCTTTTGGATTTTGTTTCTATGGAAACACTTGCCGTGTGCTAACTCTGGTTATTGTAAACATGTGATAGGAGCTGGAGAAAAGTAATGAACCTTTTTTAATGTATTAATGCCAAATTGTCCAGTATTATTAGGGGTTGACACAAACAGCACTGCACTAGCAAGCATTCTATACAACCAACCTGACATCTCACATTAGCAATTTTTTTTTAAAGTGCTGCAATTACATTTTGGTCCAGGCGGTGGCGATAATACACACATTTTTAAATACCAGTATGTTTGTAAACATATTGGACATTAATTGGACATAGCAAAAAAATAGTTCATTACATTATCATCATGCTATACTGTGGGTTTTTACATTTATGTGTAGGGGGAGTCAATAATGAATTACAAATAGTATTGTTTTTTTTTTTTTAATAATCTATATTTTTTTGTTCACCTGTAACAGTCATTATCCAATATGTATAAAATAAGTTCTGCTGACCATTTATTTTTTGTCAAATACAAAACAGTTCTTAGTTTTGTCGTGTTTTAAGGCCCTGGAGTGTATTTAATTCCCCCCATGCTCAATTCCAAATCAGTCAATAACCCTATTCTGCTTTTCAATCAGTGCATAAACCCTGTCCCTACAATTCATTCATTAATTTTTTTGTTTGTAGTTTTTTGCTGATAAAGCCACACCCCTCAGTCAGGGAAATATAAAACAAATCAAATGTAAAAACCTTCCTAGTATGTGCATATATAATAAAGCATGCAGCGCTCACAAAGAGTTTCACAAACAGGGAAAGAGAGTTCTCCAACACACCAACACATGTTCTCCGCATTAGCAGGACCGCCTGGCCATCTCTTATTTATTACACAGCTAAAAATCATTGGTCTTCGGTTTTGCTTTTTTTTTTTTTTTTTTTGCTTTTATTCTAGTTACACACACTTGACGGATTTAGCAAATCTGAAAAAAACTGAGTTTCTGAATGAGTACTCTACAATCCCTTCAATAAAAAAGAAAATCTCTATTCTAAACTTTATACTTTAAAGGTTTCTGTTATTTGGCAAACATATTTTTGGACCTCTTAAATACTATATACATTCACATTAAGTTCTTCTTCTTCTTCTTCTTCTTCTTCTTCTTCTTCTTCTTCTTCTTTTAAATATATTCATATATATCGCCCTATGGGCTGTAGCTTGAGGTTCCATTCAGTAGATGAATATTTTTTTTTCTCCATATTGCACCTCCATCCTCTTACTTTTCTTACAATGTGAGCCATACAAAATATTCTACATTAGGATTTCATTTTTTTACAGATACAAGAAGTTATTATTTTTTTTCAAATTCTTCTACAAAGTTCAACCCAAGCCTAAAAAAAAAAAGCATTTTTTGTTTTGTTATGTTTTTTGAAAACGTACTAGGGCAACACGAACGAACATCACAGTGACAGAACACGCTGGAAAAAAAAAAGTTATCTACAAACAAATAACTTTAGTCCCTTCTGACATTTCTGCCCAGAGGAGGACGGACATCGACTTGGAAGGGCTTGACGAAGGGAGACACGCAGGGAGAAGGGGGAGGTAGAGAAAGAGAGAGAAGAGAACCAAGTATAGAGCAAGTACGAGTCACTTTAGTCTTTCATGCTTTGGAAAGAAAGGGAAATAAGAAGACAGAAACCTTCAGATTGTCCAGTTGAAATGTCTCTACTTCAAAACTGCAACAAAATCATAATCACACAGCAGTCGTCTTATTGTACAAAGCTTTCTTTTAATCCGTTGAGGTTCTTGTCTATCAGTTTTTTTTTGTTAATAAAAAAAAACAAAGAAAAAGCAAATATCACCATTCATTTTTGGAGCCAAGTATTCCATTCCCATTGATAAAAGTCGCTGTCTTTTGTATGAAGTCTCTCCATTTTTGATAATGTCTTCCGATCTCCATTCCCTCATCATGGACTTTTTTCTTCTGAAGAAGTTGAGTATAAAACATAATTCAGCAAATACTGTTTGCTCTTCTTGAAGCCCGTTTCTCTCTGGTCTGACATTGCTGTTGAGAAATAGAAATAGCTGTGTTTGGTAACAAGATGAGTGCTGTTCCTTGTCTCTTAGTAACTTTGGCAGTGCAATCATAACAACAACAACAATAATAATAATAATAATAGTAATAATAGAAAGGTTTGGATTGTGGTTTTTTTCATTTGGGTTCACATCAGAGCAGAGAGGTGAGACTGGTATAGATTTTCTTGGCTAGCTAGCAAGGTAGTTAACGGGTGATCTTCCTTTAGAATTTTTGGACTATTCTTTTTTTTTTTTAAAGCCAAAAAATGAAATAATAAGTCAATTCTTTCATTTTTTTTTTCAGAGTTAGCCTTCATTTTGAAGTGAGCGAGGGTTCTCAAGAAACAAAGTTCACCGTGTGGGATGACATGCTTGTGTTCCTCTCCTGAAGCAACAGCTTGACTCAAAATCTCACTGTGAGTGCCTTCTGTTCTCCAGACACCAGAGACAGACAGGGAGACTCACAGTGTGTCTGTCATTCTCCACACATGAGACCAGGGATCCCACCACGGTCTAACAGATCATGGAAATGACTTTCCTTTCCAGTCCAGTTCTTTGTATATTGTATATGTACAGTGTGTTTGTGTAGATAATAGCGGTGGGCAGAACAGAATTCATATTCCCCTTAAAGAGAATTAGGCAACCACCAGGTGGCACCATATACTGTATATGTAAATCCCAGCAGAAATGAGCTAAACATTTCCATTTTCTGCCCACCATAAATATATACTGTAAGTGCAGGGCTTATTTTACACAAATTATGCAGTGTGGCTCAAAGGCATACTGTTCATAACTGGGAATTATTTTATGTTTACCAGTCATCCTTTGGAATAAGTAAAAAAAAATCCAAAATAAAGGATATTTATATAACTTGGATTTAATAGTGACTTGTTCAAATATCTGAGGGTTTTATTAACCAGCCATCCATTTACGGCCAGATTGATTTGAACACATATTTAAATAAGCAGCTCTGCAAATTGTAGTAAAATAGGTCCTGGCTGTACACACACACACACGCACACACACACACACACACAGACACACACATGTATATATGCATGTGTGTTTTGTGTGTTTTGTGTGCTTGTGGTCATGAGAGTGTGTGTGTGTGTCTGTGTGTGTGTGTGTGTGTGACTGAGACACAGAGAGGTCAGTTGGAGGTGGAAAGGTCAATATGAAATCTTCAGGTAGCTAAGTAGTAGCATTCGTCGCAGCTCGAATCGTTGTAACAGCAGATGTTCATCAGTCTCTTTTGGAAAGCAGTTGTGGCAGCAGCAGTGCGATTCCGTTGGTGGTGGTGCTTGCTAGGGTCAGCGGGAGGCGCTGTCGAGCAGGGCTGGGGTGGCAGGGGTGGTGGATCGGGAGATGTTGCTCGAGCTGGCTTCCTTGGGGCTGCCTGCCGTGCTGCTGCAGCTTCCCCCACCTGCCTGGGTGCTCCCTGTAACTGAAGGAGGGGCAGAGGGGACCCCCTCGGAATGAGTGGGGGGCATGGAGGTGGACTGGGTGCCCAGAGGAACATTGCTGCTCCCTGGCAGGCCCTGCAGGCCCTGTCCACATACGTGGTGGTGCTTCTCCCAGTCCTTGTGCTGGCAGAACGAGCCGCAGTAACGCGCTGTGTTGCAGCCGCTGCACGTCTCGCTCGCCTTTCGCCCGCAGTTCCAACAGCTCTGGGAAGAGAAGAGCACACCATGACCCTTACTGAGAGCTAACCACAAATCACTGTTAACCTTGCTAAAACCAAATAGGATTAATAACTTGCATTGCAAATTGCTTTATGACTGCAGTTACACATATCTTACTGTTTGTTCTGTACCAGCATACTGCACTTTCCAAATTGTGTTTTTCATCTGCAAGCAATTAGTGGTCATGAGACTGCAGGATACTATTTAGGCATTAAACACTTCTGGACCTATTCCTAAAGCATTGGTATGCAGGTTTGCAATGCATCTCCTGAGCTCCGGACACCAAAGGTTACCGAGGGCGTCTACCTCGCTGGAGTCCTCCTGCTGGTTGATGACGGTCAGTGCGTCCTCGGAGGCCTGCCTCTTGGCCTCGGCCAGTGCTCGCTCCATCTTGGACCTCTCGGCTGAGATCATCTCGTGGGCTTTGCGCTCGGCATCTGACACTGCCTTCTGCAGCTCCGACATCGCCTGCCGCTTCACCTCATTCACTGCTTCTTCTGAGGAGAGAGCCACGGTGCTTTACACACAGCACTGCAACAGAACCCATCTGTCCTAACATAGCTGTTAACCTGCTGGCTTTTCGGTCCCTTTTTGTCTAGCTGCCTGTATTTCTATCATATACCGTTTCTATTACATTTAAGCACTCCCTTTTTACCGATTCTCTCAGGTGACCCAGCAGCAATGGGATCCCTGATGTCGACACTGGAAGATTTATAGGTATCTGAAGATATGATTTCACAAGCAATTCAATCCTATCACCTTGATAAGCAGCTTGGTTTTATCGGCTCATCCAGTTCTATTGGTGGAGCAGATTAGTTACGGTTCAGAGGGAGTGTAGCTGTTTGCTTTAGTTGCAAAAACATCCCTCTGCTTATGAGTTTGCCCATTTTGACGTTAAAGTCACCGTTGTTGAATTCTTGTTTTATTCATTACATAGGTGCATCGATGTCCGTGGTGTCAATAACAAATGAGTTGCTAGTACTCAGATCGATTCTGACTCATAGATCGGATCAGATAGGAGGAACACTTGCCAGGTTCCCTCCCCCTGCCCATTTCTTGTTTACAGAGGCACACTATTTGGATTATGCAGGCTGTGTACTGTTTTAGTCAATCTGGGGAAAGGATCATTAGGATAAATTACCATCATATTTTACAACAAGCTGCAGCCCTGTCAGTACCTCCATGGGTGCCCTCAGGGTTCTTTAGTGAATGGGAGTTGATTGGCTCAACCTCTCTCCCTCTCTCCTCTCTTTCTCTTTACTTTCTGTGCTCTGGATCTAACACTCCCAAAGACGCAGATGGGTAAGTAGTTACTTTTCAATCTGTGGCAGGTTCCAAAATCCCAAGAAAGCCTCCCACACTTGTGTTTTTTTTCTCCCTACGCTTTGTTCTTTCTTTCTATATATATATATATATATATATATATATATATATATATAAAGTGCTGGCTTTTTTGTTTGGTCTCTAAGAACCTCGGCCACTCAATTATCGTCAGAATGAATGCATGCTCTGCTAAGATTGCTTTGCAAATTTAATTAATGTTATCAAGGAAGCTGGAGCAGGCACTGGAGCAATTAGCTCTTAATGGAAACCAGAGGGCGAGCAATTTAAAAGTTTAGATTCACGAAGGATTTAGAATTGTACTTTAAAAAAAAATGGTGGCGTCAACAGAGTCCCATAAACCAGTAGAGATTGTGTTATCATTCATATAGAGAACTGGTTTCTAAGTAAACTGTCCTTGCAATGAAATGCCCCCCCTCCCACCCCACCCCACCCCACCCCACCCCACCCCAACGAATAAGTTAATAAATCAATAAATACTGTGTTGACTCACCCTGCTTGCTCTGGAGTTTTTTTATTGCTGGCGAAAGCGGGATACTTGCAGTACCTGCATGAAAAACAACTGCAATTAAAATTGCATTACTGCAAGTGAACATGCTGTAAATGGGTAAAACAAGCAACAGCAGAATTTATTTAGACTGCAGCCCAACTGCACTGTGACAACAGTTTAGCTGCACTGCACTATAACTACATGGTTACACAGCTAAAACCATTACCGGAACTAATATACTCCTACACACAGTTATAGTGCAGTTAAGCTGCAGTCAAACTAAACTACACTGCAGTGCCCATTTACTGCAGTTTTCTTGTCGTTTAACTGCAGTCATTTTTCATATCCTAATAACAACCGGGACTCTCTGGGGCTGTATCCCTAGGCTATTCCTTTCCACGTCTCCACTAGCAAACCAATCTGCAGCGCAATGACAAGCCTGGTATCTTACCAGCCTTCCTCCAGATCTCCTCCGGCATGTATCCTGAGGGAGGTCTGTGCAAAAAGTCCCGGTGAATGTCTTCAACATGAAATAAAAAAAGAGCTTGTTTATTCAGGGTCAAGGTACTGGGTATCAAAGTACTGGGTGAAGAGAGACAAAGCTAATTCCACGATGCTTAAACATCGCCTCCAAACACAGTCAACCAAACACATTGTAAATGGCAACGGTATGTATTAACAATTTAAATTTTATTTTTATATTCATGACTAATAGGGTTTCTCTGTAGCATAAAAATACCACCAGCGGCCCAATTCTGTATGCGTTGTTTCTTTCATTGAGACAGTGCAGCCTCATGCTAAGTATTGTACCTGATATTTCTTTGATTGGAGATTTAGCCAAGTACACAGTGCTACCAGTTCCTAAATACCTTAACCGTGTAGTATTCATTGACTGTGATTTTAGCATACATACAGAGCCATCTGGTGGTCTAGTGCTGCATTGGCACCGTCTCTATGAAAGCTTTCCCTCATAGTTCTGGGACTGCAGTCCTGACCTGAACACCCACAAACAGGGAATGTGGATTTATTTAACTTGTGACCTGAGCTGGAACCCAGGAGTCCAGAGAACAATCCTGCCAGCCCCTCCAAGAAACTTCTTTAGTATTCTGAAGATTTTTTGATTGAGTGTTTTGACATTTTTGATAAAGGCTAGCGGCTGTGTCCTGTCAGTAATACCTAGCGGCTGCGCCTCAGAGACGTTAGAGGAAGTGTTGGTGTTGGAGACGGAAGAAGAGGAGGAGTTGTGAGGAGGAGGAGGAGGAGGAGGAGGTGGGCGCTGGCCGGAGCTCACACCTTTTTTCATATCTTCGGCGTCGCTGTAGCGGCGGATCCAGTGGTTCATCTCCTCGCGGTCTGCCTCCTGGCAGCGGCGCAGCACCGTCAAGGATCGCCGTGTCTTCTCTACCATATCCATGATGCAGTTCAGCAGCTGGGGTGGGGGAGAGGCAGAGGCACAGTGAGACAGCGGAAAACAAGCAAGGCTACTTGGTGCATTTTAATAATCTAAACCAGGACAGGATCTTCATGCCACAACAATAAAACTCCTTTGCCTCCTGCATGGAAGACTGCTTCCCACTGTATTTTTTCATTAGGAAGTTGTAAATTAGTGGGTCTTTAAATCATCTCACCAACAGGACCAGTTAAAGTGGGCTGGATTATTTAAGAAACACAACAGCAATGGCACTGGGGTTGTACCGCTGGCTAGCTGATTCAACCTTCTTTCCCTCCTCCAGCCTTCTAAACTGCTCTGACCTCTGATTCAGCTATACTTGGTTCAGCAGAGTGTTATTAATCTATCCAGGGCCCAGAGCAGGGCATGCTTGCTCTGTGACTGCAGTCCTTGTGTCAGTTGCTCCAGTCCAGCTGTAGCCTCGCTCCTGGGGACCTCGCTCCATCTGTGGACGTTTTTCATTGTTTGTAAATGCGGTGCTCAAGAAAGCTGAGGGATGACTAACACTCACTATAGGAGAGCCGTGGTGTTACCTGCCCTGCTCTTCAGTCCAGGGACTTTCCCAGGTAACTGGGAAGATGCTAATAGATTTCTGTCGAGGACTGCGTTGACAATGCAAACTCATTTCAATTGGGACTGAAGCTGAACTGGAACTCTAGCCCCTAACCTCTGCCCCCCCTTTGTTGTCCGCAAGCGTGGGTTCGGCTGCAGATTTAGGTATTCAAACTGGGGAACCGTACCCCAGCGACACGTACATTATCGAGGTGCTTCCACTCCTCTGCCCACTCGCGATCCGTCAAGCGGTGATCAATGACTTCCTCCTGTCGGGCACCATGCACTGCTGCAACACAAACAGAGCACAGAGTGAGCACTGCTGCCTCTTCATGGCAAACTTCATGTACTACTCTGTGTACTTGCTTTTCTATAGAAGCGACTTTTGTTACCCCTCTACTTTCAGCCATGTGTTTTGGGGTTAGGACTCACCAGTCTTCAGTGCGTGTGTGTGCTGGATACTCACCACCTCTCTGGTGTCTCTCATGGCGCTGGTGTTCGGTGTGGACGGTACGATCGCGGTACTGATGCGCAAGGGCCATGTCCTCCAGCCGGTAGTGCTGGGGTGGGGGAGGGGTGGGGTGTGGCAGGCCGTTTGGGGATGAGGAGGCAGGCCGTTCGGAGGGGTGCGTGGGGCCCCATTGCTAGGGCTGTAGCGCTGGCTGGGGCTCACTGTGCATGGTCTCTTCGGGAGGTGCTCCGAGTGCAGGGGGTCCCACTCCACCCCATTCTCTTTGGTCCTGAGGGTTACAGAGACAGCAGGGAATGGGCACCCTGTATTAATCAGTGCACTAAGTGTAGGCAAATCTACTGCACTGTAACTGCAGTAAAAGATGTACCAAAAATGAACAGTTTAAACCTGCAATCTAATTACACAGCAGTTTACTTCAGTTCAGGTATCTGGGCATGACAGAGCAAATAATCCCAACAACTGCATCATTCTCTCGTCCCACAGTAAGCCAGTGGTGGGGAGGAGGTGTGGGGATTACTGAAGAATTGCCCACACCCTCCCTCACACCCTTCCAAAGCCAGAGTCCAGCACATAACCATCTGGATACATCTCTGACCTAAGGGCAGCTACAGATTGACTCAGACAGAGAAGGGCTGTGTAACCAATGTGAAATGAGAGGAATGGAAAGAAGATGCATTGGGCATTGGTATGCTTAAAGACAAACAGGGCCACTAAGGTTAATGACGTTATGTCATTTAAAGATGGCAGACAAAAATTTGATGGACCAAACGGCTGTTATTTTGAAATTTAAATTAGAAGGGTGTTTGCACCTAACTGTTCCTGTTTGGTTCTTCACCATCATGAATCTGTGTACAAATGTTGAGATAAATCCATGAAGGTGTATCAGAAGTTATCAGCCTCACAAGCTTTCACAGTAACGAAACAACATCTAAACAATACAACGTACAAACGAATCCCTCCATATTCAGCACATACAGCTCGCATACATAACTGCACTTCCTAATGCTGTTGTTTAAGTTGGCTGCTACATCTTAATGGAATTGAAGCTGAGGGGAGAGAAGCAGAGGCCCGGGTGGAAGAGAGGACTGCTGGTTGCTGTTACCTGTCGGGCGTCCTCCTCTTGCCATGCTCGTTAATCTCCAGCAGGATCTCGGAGGAGTCGAGCGGGGAGCTGGCGTTGGCATCCAGCAGCAGCTGCTCATGTTGAGCCAGGTACTGGGCGGGTGTCTGCTTTGCCAGCCGGGCACAGTGCAGCAGCTCGCGCTGGAGCAGGGGCAGGTTAGCCTGGACAGACAGAAAGAGCGAAAGAGGGTGTGTTTGTATGAGATAGAGAGAGAGGGGGAAACAAGAAACCAAAAAAAAAGGATCATAATGCAGTCATTGTGTAAATCATTAAAATAGCACCCTCCAGAGGCTCACATGCATTGTTAGATGTTTGATTTTCATAAACCCGGTATAAAAAAGGGACCAAGCATCACATTTTCTTTTCAGGTTAGATAATGTTCAACGAAGACACAGCACTTGCAATAACTGTTCAGAGCTGTATCTTTAGGAAACATGCTCCGGTACAGTAGGGTTGAATTATCAGATGCTGTCCAGACTGCTGCTATCTGTTGTTTAATATGCTCCTTCTTGTATTTGTTATAAATTGACACCTTGCCAGCTCCCCATGTGTTCATCATGCAGCTCCCAGCATTGGAGCTCTCCTCATCTGAATGTGTGCCATTTCTTTAAAGCAACCCCTCATGCTGTGAGCGTGGGGGTGTGTGGGGGTGAGTGAGAGACACGCTGCTGTTATCCAACCACAACCAGGCAACACTGCCGTAGCTCAGATCTCAAACTGACATGTCAAAAAAACACACAAGATGCTCGGTGACACAGCAGGGGCCTGCTTTAGCTCTGCAACTTTACAAGTTGAAATTAGTTTTGTGGTCTCATCCTAGCCATGTTTTAGTATCGATTTACTACACTTTAGCACTGTACCAGTTGCAAAGGAAGTGAATTGAAAGTGTGATGGCTGGCAAGGTAACAGGGTTTATAAACCTAAATAGCAAAATGAGAAAAGGACTTGAGAGAGAAAGGTACTGTGCTAATGAGGCTTTCAGATAACTATCATATAGCATGTGCCTATTCTACAGTCGCCTGTGGGTTTAGTCTCAAAGCTAGTGAAACAGCAGCTAAAGCTAAAAAAAACCCTGCAAAAATCATCCGAGAATTAGCATTATGGTACTTGGTACTTTTTTAGCGTATGCCTTTTCTGTGTTCACTTTCTACGCCAGCAATTAGAGAGCTGCTACCGAAGCCCACAGTGTGTAGCTCCCATTGGAAACAGGTCAGAATTGTCTGCTGTTGACACATCACTTGACTGCCTAAATTATATAATGTAGAATAGGGGATTTTCACATTAGTACAGTTGCTTTTCATATGATCAGTAAGAAGGTACAGGGTTAAGAAGATCCCTTATATGGATGATATTTTCTGATAACAAACTGTTGACACATTGAGAAGAGTCTCGCGCTGTTACTCTGAGGTGGGGATCAGCAGGCGTTTGCAGAAAGAAAAGCCCTTGGTGTGATCGGACGAGGAACATCTGTTGTGAAATCTTCTTTTCCTGCTGAACAGCACCACTCAGCAGCCCCAAAGACTGAACAGAGACAGATTTAGAGTTAACACAAGTGTGCCCGTTTTAATGCAAATGACTGCAAATGATTGCCATATGGGCCCCAGCTCGTCATTTCGCTTGCAGACAGTGCACAGGGATCAGGATTGTATTTATCTGCAAATTCTGCTAGAGGTTTCTGTGCTTGTCTAAAGAAAGGTCTTTAGTGGAGAGTTTAGAGTTGCCAGAGAAGGGTATGTATTCAAATCTTCAGTATGGCTTCAGATATAGTGTAGTGAGATACCAGAATGAACTTCATCACTCACAAACACAAAGTAACAAGGACTCAGTGGACTTCCATGGGACTAGATATTAACTTTTCCCAGTCAGAAAATACAATTCCTTAAAGTATAAATAGTAGGTTCCATCTACCTATCTGTCCATCTGCCTATCTGTATACCTCTAGCTTTCTGTTTTCCTGTAGTTTTTTGCGCGATGACCTTGGGGTGAGTTGCTGGTTTGAAGGCTGGTTACAGTGCTGTCTGAGGCTCTGTGTGCTGTGTGCTGATTGAGTGGTTCTTGTTAAAAAAGTTGATCTAAGAAGTGAAAAAAAGGATACGGGGGAATTGGAGATGGGAGTAATGCCCTGCTGTTACCTTGAGGAAGGGGATGACGAAGGGCCTTAGAGGGAAATTGGTGGCCTCCTGGAGCTTTGAGTGAAACTCTTCAATAGTCAGCGTAGAATTCTATGGGAAAACAGAACAGGTTATTTTCTGAACTTTGAGGACACACCGACAGGCAGACAGACTGTTGACAGATTGATAGAAAGACAGGATTATGACTAGGCTTGCTACTTTTCGATTTTAACCGATAAAGCTCCTTGAATGTCGAATTCCCAATTTATGTACGATAAACGTCAGTAAAACCACTCACTATTTTTTTTTCTTACCAAAATTATAATTTAGAAATCATCTCTAGTCTGTGTAGTTTTAATACTTGCTGTCTGTCCATTCTGAATGGCTAAGGGTCGCTGTCAGTCAAACCAGTGGCTACTGTATTTTCACAGTCAGTCATTTCATCCTGTTCTGACAGATCTCATTGACTGAAGCAGCGCTAGAATGCTCTCATTCATTTAAATGACTGTCAATCATCAAATCTGCACTGACTGTGCACTTTAATTTGCCAGCTACAGCCTACTTTGAAATTAGCGGGTTAAGATGTACAGCTTTTGCTATTATAGGTATATACGGTGACAGTTACTAGTTTGATTTGAAAATGGGGCGCAAGAGAAAAACACTTAATGAGTATTGTGCACAAATCCTGACCGACGGCTGAAGCGGGCCCGTCTGCCTTGCCTCCAGTGAGTGCTAAAGCAGGAGAGGGGCGGAGCTCAGAATAATAAGTGCAAGTTAGTTCTGTTCAGCTATCTAATGTTTTGTTCTGTGCATATTATTTTTACTTGTACATCTATGCTATAAAAGTCTGTGTAATACACTTTTATATTGAGTTTTCTACGGCTTATTTGAGACCATTTTTAAATGTGTGTAGGATCTTTATCTATACAAGGTAGCTCCACTGTGACCAAACGTTATTTCAACTAGAATGTTGGTAACCATGGTTTTGTTGCATGTTGAATATGATAAAGGGGTTTCGATAATTTTTTTTTTTTAAGCATAAAGGTCGATTTCACCCGTTCTCTGCTTCGATTGAAAAACAAAAATCGAAAAAAATGGTAAATTGTTCCAAAAATAAACGTCAATATTAATCGTCGATTTGGCAAAAAACTAAAAATCGAATTAGCAAGCCTAATTATGACATAAATTGAAGCCATACGTGCGCTGTTGGCTTTGCAGAACAACATAGAATGCAGGACAGTGACAAAACGCACAGATGCAGAGACAGTGATGGAAAGGGATGGGCAGGCTCACCACTAGGCCCAGCACCAGGCTGGCGGACTCGCTCCGATCTCGGGAGATGTCGTTGCCGAACTGCTGCAGCGTGGTGAGGAAGCGCTTGAGCTTGCACAGCTGCCGGGCGCCGCAGGCTGGAGGGAGCTGCTGATTGGACAGGGAGGCCGTCGACGACATGGCCGGCCCGTTGCTGAAGCCGTTCGGAGTGGAGGGGCCGCCATTGAGGGCTGTGGGGGAGTGGCTGCTCCCGTTCAACACTGAGACAGAAAAGACAGAAACATCAATCAACCAATAACACTTCCCAAGATGATCTAAAGACCCGCCATTAGGACCGGCTCTCCAGTTGACAGCTCCTTAGGTGGTTGGAATAGAGAGATTTCACTGTACTTGATAGGAATGTGCCCATAGAATTTACACATACATTTCATAAATTTCTGATTTTGCTTGTTCCAATCTACTAAACCTTCACTGTACAACAGCTGTTTTTCATATAGGAAGCATCTGACTGACCTAACCTACCCCTCACCACCCAACCAAAGAAATCTCTATTTCTCTCTCTCAGTCTGTCGAACAGAACTATTAGGGGAACTTGCTGAAGAGGTGCTAAAAATATGTGTGCAGCATGGTGTTACTTTTATTCTGATAGCAGGTGTGTTGCTAAATTAAACCCTGCATGTGTCCCATGTGTCCCCCAGCTGAAAGCAAAATCAATGTTCAGGTTCAACCTCTCTTTCTTACCTTTTACTTTTTCCAGTAACATATAAAGTTTTGCTTAAATATGCCACAATAGGCAAATGAATGTGGTACTATGACTGTAAAAATGTTTTAAGTTTTTGCTGTTTGACTGGTTTAAAACTTTCGAATGTTCTACTTTTCCCATGACGCATAACCGGTCTGCAGTTCTAATACAACTATGTAAAACAAAGTTAATGCACACTCCCCGGGTGACACCTTTCCCCCTTGCTAATCTGCTCCCAGGAATATCAAACCACCCTTCTTTCCCTGTGTGGAGGGAACCATGTGACAGGCCACTTGTGTTCTGGTTACAGAGCTAAGAGCAGACTGTGCTGCAGACCAAGAGAACAGGTGAAACAACATGGCCTGCCATTGCTATATAGGGAAGAAACCAGTTTGGATCAGAGTGCTGCCCTCTGCATCGCTAAGGTAAACAAGCAACAGAGAAAGAGCACTTCTACAGTTCTGCAGGACAAGGGCAGTACAGACAACAGCAGACTGCAGATTAACAGCACTAACTTAAAACAGCTACTCACTGGGTGCGTGTAAGCAGTAAGCAAATAAGAAAAGGCTACACAGTGCACATTGGTCTACCTTGACCCTCTGTGTGGTTTTGCATGCTTCAGATGTTGAAACATTATGACTCCGAAATCCGTATTGAAACCTATGACAGGAAATCTGTTGCTGTAAAATCTACTGCAAACAGATGACAAAAAGATACCTGTGAATGCTGAGAGACTTTCAACCTGAATGGATCACTGTCTTGAGTTAGGTTTGAGACCAGTGGTTGTCCTTTGAGCAAACACATCAACACTGAAGCCATGTGGTACTTTTTTTTAAAGCATCTTAAATTAACTGAAAGATGAAAAAACACTTGTTCATTTTTACAAAACTAAAACTACTTAGTCATGTATAATTCAAAAGGTATCTGAAGCGCTATCAAGCTGTTTATCTCTCAGTTTTGTGACAGTAACGTGAACCAGGTTTTAAACACAGCCCAGGTCTCCTCCAGAACCCTGCAGCGGTTGCCGCGGTGATGACTTACTTGTGGTGGGCGTGAAGGAGGCATTACGATTGGCTGTCTGGGTAATGGAGGGGGGAGGTGGTGGCATGGTGGGTGGAGTTGATCTGGGCTGGGCTTTGACATCAGCAGGTGAATCTGGCATCCTTCCAACCTTCAGTTCTCTGCTACCTGTGAGTCACAAAGATAAAAGAAGAGAGGTTAGTGGAACAGAGAGATGACTGTTTCCACAGGATAAACTGGTTAAGAGAACAGCAGTGAAAAACAACTGCAGCACCTGAAATTAGTAAAAATGAACTGTGGAGAATAACAAGGTGACCCATACTGTAACTGCATCATTTATTTCACAAATTAAAACTTGATGTTGCTCACAGATCGAAAAGGAACCAATATGCCAGAAAAGCAGGCTGTTTTTCCACACAAAAAAAGGCACATCAAGAAAAAATAAGGGATGAGAGGCAAAGGGTCACAAGGGATAAGCACCTGTGAGAAAGGGAGAGAGAAAAACAACCAAGCCAGACTGACCAAGGGAAGAGCAGGAAAGATACAGGTCCACGTAGCAAATAAGAAAAAAATCTAGAGGAGGAGAAGAGGAAGAAGAACAAATGGAGGGTCACTGAGCTCTTAAACAGACAGCAAGACTGATAGAGACAGAGGAGAACTAGAGGCAGAAGCAGCTCGGAGAGATGAAGAGAGTGCTGGAGGTAAACAGAAATGTGTGTGCATTTGGAAACGTCCTGGAACACCTGCTCTCCCGCTCAGCTGCTGACGGCCCCGTGTCTCTCCCTCTCACCCTCCGGACAGGCGCTTGACGGCCGGTGGCAAGTGCAGCAAGACCTGCGGCTGTCTGTCAACAGCCGGCCACTTCCATGAACTATCCCAGGCCTCGATCGGGGACCAAACAAGGCAAGCTTTCCTGGCCGGCGCAAGTGGCACAGTCAGGTGGCATTGCCTTTCTAGGATCAGAAGGGCCGCGTGTCCTGCTGCTGCTGATCAGAGGTGTGTGTGTGTGTGTGTGTGTGTGTGTGCTGTTAAACTACACATAGTGTGAGCCCAAGGAGATCACTCTGACAAGAAACACAGAGCAGGCTGTGTGTTGAACCCCATAAAGACACTTTTATCGGTTTACATACTTGCTGCTATGGTTTGAGTGCAAACAGACAAAGTGTTAAAAGAAATGAGTCGCTGGCTGTCAAGGAGCCTGACAGGGGAAGTGAATGTGGAAAGAGATTCCCCGTCTCCAGGCACTTATATAAACATCAATACGAGCCCTGTGATGGGTTTTGCAGGGCAGCGCAGATAGGTTTACAGTGTGTCTGACCTCGCTGGAGATGTCAATCCCCTGGTGCTGACACTGGAAGCTGCGAAATCAATTAGACAGAGCCACTAGTCTGCCAGCATCAGCCCCCATATGATACTCCGCTCTGAACCAAGATGGGAAAACTACATGCTAACTACAATATTACACACTTACTAACCAAAAGGCAGAAATTACTAAGCGTTGGACACTTGTGCCAAACCATAAATAGACCAGCAATTAGCACCTGGCATGAGAGTACAGCAGCTGCAGAGAGAGAAGGGTTAACTGGCTTTCGGCCAACAGCACAGTCTAGTGCGATCACAGCTAACCGGGATGTTATAACCTTGGACTCCCGTTTGATCACACCTCATGAACTGAGATACATATGGATCAGGTCAATACTTGGTTAGGAGACCTCTTCCAAGGACCTCCCAATGGCAAAATTACAATACAATCTTACTAAATCCCCCATTTCAGACATAAACTGAGAATGAAATGTCCCATAGAAAAATGCTGTTGATTGCTACAGCTAAGAGTGTGGTATTTTAATTGTGCACTAATTGTGCATTAAGAGTTCACTAGTAAAAACTCCAATCTGAGATAACTTACAGTAAAGTTAAATCGAGTTCTAACTATACTTTTACTGCAGCAAACCAAATCAAAACAACCACAGTTTCAACATTTTACGAACAGTGGCACAGTGTACAATGCAAAAAAACAAACATCTGAAGTTAATTTAAATACATTGAAGAACCCTAGTACACAGCACACCTCTGTTTACCCAGTCTGTGGGTTTGTGTGTGTTTGCCTATGTTGCAGTGTATTTTTAACAGGTTTCAGAGCTAACTGACAGCTGACAGGCCTAGTAGACATAGGGGATTACATAGTCTGCTGCCCTCATTAGCATTGGACACTGGACAGGACAGCCACAGCGAGGTAGGGAATTGAAATACATGCGCTGCCATGCTGTTTGCATAGTAAACACATGCTACTTTTACCACTGCTTTAATACAAAATATCTGTGGGAGTAAATATACCAGCTACGATGTGCACAAAAATAGAGGCTTGCTCTAAAACCCATCTATTTGTGGGTTACAGTCTGTGACTATTATTAACACCAGGGGCCACAGTATTCCAAAAAGTCTATGATGTAGTATGTCTCACCCACTGTTCACCCTTGCACGGCCTTCCTTTGCGCTGTGCTGCCAGAATAGAGGGAAACTCTGCTGTACTCTTCTGAAGCCTCCCTAGGCCCTACTGCTGGCCCTGCTACTACTACTATGTCAAATTCTGTAGTTGATCAGGCTGTGACCTTAAGGGTTTAGTCAGAGGTGAGCCTCTTCAATTACTAGAGAGAAATATCTGTTCCATTCAATGACCCAATATGTCTCTTAGGTATGCATAAAAGATAAAGAAAAGCTAATGGTATTGCTTTGGGCAACTATGTGTAGCGCCCTACACCACTGCTCTCTGTATTTACACACCTTCTGCTCTCATCAACGCTTTCATTATTGAAGTCTGTAAATATAAATATGTTAACTATTTTGGGGGTGCTGCCAATGTTTAAATGTTCTTTTTTTGCTTTTGTTTTGATTAGCAGCACTGAGGAGCCCGATACTACTAAAAAAAACACACCCACACACCTTCTGCTCTCATCAACGCTTTCATTATTGAAGTCTGTAAATATAAATATGTTAACTATTTTGGGGGTGCTGCCAATGTTTAAATGTTCTTTTTTTGTTTTTGTTTTGATTAGCAGCACTGAGGAGCCCGATACTACTAAAAAAAACACACACAAGAACGACACAGCCAATGACAACCTGATGTGTTGGGCACGAGCAATAACATCAAGGCCTCTGTCTGCATAACTGCTCTAAAATCCCTATGTTTTTTACACAAAAAAGGTTGCTGCCTGTCCCCAGGTCTAGAGTGAAGCATTGGAAAAGGGAACTGAACTAAGTATGCTTGCTCTGCCGGGGCAGGGATTACAAACAGTTGCTTAATCTGACCAGCTAAAGGACAGGGCAAGACACAGCTCTGGATTTCACTTTAATACATTTGAAAGTATGCAGAGTCCACACCATCTGCGGCCATCTGTGCTCCCATCGCCGCTAAAGGACAGAGTCAAATCCCAGCAAGACGAGATCTGACACGCATAAAACACAGCTGAGGCGCTTTCCCAGGCTTGGGGATCTTACAGAATCGATCCCATGTACTGTGCTGGAGTATCAAGAGCTTAATGGGATTCAATAAACTAAACCACATTTAATGCACCCTGTCGGCTTGTTCTAGCTAATAAGATTGTTCTGGTTTCGAAAAGGTGCACCTGTATTTTCCTGTTTTTTTTTTTTTTAACTGATATCTGGTACCATACTAGGTTAAAAAAAAGCTCTCAGGTTGCATGCTTTTAATTCAGGTCAGTGAAATTCTCTCTAACACCTTCTCTACTGACATGGTACCTGTGGTGCCAGATACATAAATTCATGTATGACAAAAATGAGTGAGTTATTCCTCACTACATTACTATTAGCTGAGAAACAAAGTGTGCTGTTTCCAAGTAAACAAAGCTAGAGTATGGCTGTGATGAGTTAATAATACTGACATCCACATAAGTCGAATGGCAAGACGTTCGTCTTTGAACCATATGGTTTGCAGTTCGCGTCCAGCCCTTGCCTTTCCATTCAATTCAATGGGCTGAGAGGCCATTTCATTAGAAGCTGAGGCAAATTACATGGTGCAGATACAGACGCAAACAGACACACACACAAAAACACACTGAACACGCACATACAGGCAAACATACACACACACACGGGGACAAACAAGGCTGCAAATATGTTGCCAATACACTACCCTTTAAGTAATGGGGGCAGTGTTGAGAAACAGCTGTGGTATCGCCATAAACTTTGATCTCATTCAGACCCCATACTGGTTAGACGCTAATGCATATAAAATGCATAAATGAAAGACATTTTCATGCCTTTATAAATTGTGTTGTGTTACATTAAACATCTATTGCAATGTGCTGTATCAAAGACATAAAATTGGTTGTGCAATCAAATTACGATCCATCCTTTGTATCCTATACACACTTAGACAGACACACAAGGACACACACTGGCACACACACATATGCATATAGACATTCTCTTTCTCCAGACATTCATCTGGCTGTGCTCTCTCTCTCTCTCTCTCTCTCTCTCTCTCTCTCTCTCTCTCTCTCTCTCTCTCTCTCTCTCTCGCGTGTAATTCCTGTCCTGTCTCCTGCTCTCCTGGAATGCTGTTGTTTTTAATTTCTCCCAGCTGCTCTGGCCTCGCGCCCGCCTGCCTGCCCACATCTGCTTTCCATCAGCCCGACGGAGGACTGAACACAAATCCAGGACTCCCATCAAAACAGACAGTTTAGGATTGCAGCCTTTCTCCCAGACACCCCAAAACCCCTCTGTGACACCTGGGGCTACTTAACCCTTTGTGAGCATGTGTAAAGAACGATTTATTTCATTGGTCTATCAACTCAGCATTTCACAAGATTACTGGCGCAAAGTATACTGACACTAAATTATGATGCACAAAAACAAAAACCCTAATATTTTCCTTCCCCTTAAGGTGTTATTGATGACGATTATTTCAATATTGATTTTCAATTACAGTGACAAGTCTGTGCAGTATGGTGAAAATAGAATTAACAGTATTGGAATTAACGCCAGATCAAGCTACCTAAATATGTTTTTCTATCTGCCATTAAACAAAAAAACTGCTTTCCACACTGGTTTCTGTCCACACAAGCTTAATTTACAAGCACCCATCAGTTATCAGTCAGTTAAATAAACAGATAGTGATAATAACACACCTGTCCTTTAAACAGCGTTCAGAATGTAAACTACAGTTATAGTACAGCAAAACTGCAGCCAAACTGCACTCATGTTGTTTTTCATTATGAAGGTGGTTCATATTATCAAAGCCCAATAGTTAACAACATAGAGCCCCTGAGTTAAAGCAGACGATTTAAGGTAATTTGATGAATTTCCAGATGCTGTTTCAATCAGTCGCTGCAGACAGTGTTTTCCAGCTGTCCGAGGCTGACCTACTTTAAGGATTTGGGAGTTTCTCCTGTCGGTTTTCTTTTATTATTATTATTATTATTAATAACTTTGCAGGGGGAAAGAAAATTCTTCTTTTCTCATTTGTGACTCAGTTTTCTTGAGTCCCGTCCATATAAGGGCCTTTGCCAGGAATGGGAATGTCTGGAGCGTCCAGGCTAGTGAGAATCCAGCCCTGGGTTTAATACTGGACCTCTCTGAATAAGTGGTTAGAGAAGACACACCAAATTTCCGAATGACAAAATACAGCACCAGACCTGCATCCTGTTTTATGTTATTGACTTTTAATCTCATGGAAGATATTTGACCAAACAGGTACATGAAGGAGCATAGTTTAATTGCATTATAATTTAGCACAACTCAGTCGTTATTTCAATGTTTTATCAAAAAACTACAGTGTTGTATTTTTTGCTTAAATGTACCCCTATTAAGTTCCTTTAATAAGGGTACAGATAATACAGTACATTTACTTTAAACTACTGTATATGCAACTAATGTATATTACCCTGCTGTTGCTTGTGTAAATATAAAACTCCATGTGTAACAGCAGTTGTTCATCTCTTGTAGTCATGTATTATGTCCATTTTTGGAGTTTATTTAAAAATAACTGCGCACAATTTTTCTTGTCATTAATTGTTTTTTTAAAAGCATTATTGGTCAAAGCTATTTAATACAGAAAATATACTATCAATTTAAAAATATATATATTTAGCAAAACTTTAGGCTCAAACTTGACTTGGATTTGCCTATCTGGAACCTCTGTGCTTGGGAATTGGACACGAAGTGGTTACACTTTGTATGTTGTTATAAAAAGAAAAAAAGCTTCAAACTTTCCGAATGGCTGCAAATGAAATCCAGATGGTGGGGAGAGTCTTTCTCTCACTCCAGTCCCTAACCCCAAGCCATTCCTAAATAAAGGAAAGTATTTGTGACATTCTGCCGCGGCGGCTGGTGCCAAGAACAACTCCCCAATCAGACCCATCTGGACTGTGTTAGGATATCAGTCGGCGCTGGCACAGAGAGACAACACTGAGAGCGAGTGTGTGAGGGAGAGAGCAAGGGAGGGGGGCTGGGAAAACAGACAAAGAGGGAATGAAGGATATACATACATATAGAGCTGGAATGGAGTTGGTACATATGCACAGTAAAGCAATAGTATTTCAATGCATATACTATATATTTACCATGCTTTGCTAAACCAGGATGATATCTCTGATTTTGTCATTAGTGTGCCCTTGCAGTACTATTCCCTAACCCTAAACCATAATACTGTTAAAAAAAGGGGAAATAGAGCAGCCTTCAATGGTGGTCTAAACTGATATGTTACTTAAAGAATGTAATATTTTAACAGCAGTTTTAATGAATATAAATTTGCATTCATATGCAGAAACAAATACAAACCAAGCTGCTGTTTATGAAAACCATTGACCTACTGCAGTATGGGAGGGAGAGAAAGTGGGAGAGAAAGGGATTGAAGAGCGAGTGGTAGGAGAACTGAACACTTTAAAATAATGGCAGCTGCAGTTTTGTAGAAAAGTAAACCACTCATGTCTTCCATTAATTTACTGGACTGGCAGATTCTCTCACACTCTATCCCTCTCTATCTCTCTTGTTCAGGCAATTTGGAGGCGTTTTTAAAGTTGTACTCCTGGGCCGTCTGCAGGTTCACTTTAATAATCATCATCTCTCCTCTGCCACCTGGGGACAGGCTGCCCTGAGGGCACAGCTCCACCGTTAACTCTCTCTCTCTCACACACACACACACACGCACCTGCCAGCTCTGAAGAGAAGGGGAGTGAGGGCACCAATACACACCTGCCACTGAGAAACAAAGCATTGTGGGAGAAAGAGAGTGTACTAGAGAGATACAGCAGTATAAACAGAGAAAAGAACAAGATGAGAGAGACCATTTGTGACTGTTTTAAGTACACCTCAACAAACATAAGAAATTACAGGTCTATATAGTACTGCCAAACCCAGTCAGTGGCCTACTGAAGTTTGCAATTCCAGCAGACAGAACCAATTTTATTTCTTTCTATATTGGTACAATATAGAAACTAAATTTAGAAGTCCAATATTGAGCAACCGTTTATATACTTGACTTATATTTTAAAATTTATTTTATTTAACCTGTCAGTTTAGGATTGCGTGTTTAAATGCAGAGTGCCTGGTTCTTGTGGTAAGGTAGGTGTGTACTGTTTTGTTCACAGGACAGGGCTAATGATTGTCTCTGGCTCTGGGAGGAGAACAAGTTGGTAAATAACCCGACACAGGCCTACATGATCAGCTTGTTTACTCCCTGTGTTTACACAAACAGGTCTTTCTATCAAAACATCTGCAGCTCCACGGAACACCAATTAGCTCATCAAACTTTTAATTACCCTGTTAACTGCACACAGGCAGTGCGAGAGGCAGGCTGGGAATAGGGAGCGAGGCCCCCCACGAGGACCCGCCTTGAGGATTCTGACAAAGAAAACAAAGTGCGGATGACAACCCAACAGGCTGCTAAGAGAAAACAACTCAAGCAGCCTGCCTTTTGCTCCCCATCACCCCACTCTCTATGTAACAACACAGTTACATCTATACAAGGCTCAGTGTTATTGCCATGCTCAGGTTCGTTGAGGAACGTTGTTGAGCCCACGGCCCTGGTTTACACTTGTTGTAAAGCATGAGACTGTATTTAAATTGAAACCCCTGCTCAAAAAGGGGAAATAATACGTGACACTGATGGGCCAGATGCTTGACATCTTTTCCTGTTTTGAGTCCTCTGCACTGAATAGTTTACTAATCATTCTCGATACGGATACCTGAATGGACTCAGTTAGATTGCAGTACATTTGTATTTTCTGGGTTTCCTGTCTGTTCTTGTTCCCTTTTTGCCTTATCTCTATCTCTACCCTCCTCACTCTCCTCTACCTCTCCTTATGTATAATCCTCTGGATCTGTTCCCTCTCTCTCTCTCTCTCTCTCTCTCTCTCTCTCTCTCTCTCTCATTACTCTCTTTCTTCTCACCCTCCCTTCTCTTTTCTCTTTCTTTCTGTCTTCCCTCTCCATCCCTTCTCTCTTCTGTCCTTCTCTTTCTCGGAGGTAGTGAAGTATCTGGTTGAGAGGTTACCAGGAAACAGAATGGAAGCTGGATTTGCACTTCCTGTCTGACAGGTGTGCCTGGTTTTTCAGAGAGACAGGGAACACAACAGCACACCCCCACACCAGCTGCCACCAGAGACACAGAAAAACACGGGAGAATAAACCGCTGAGCTGCTGTTTGTGTTGTGATGGAAACAAACACAACTGATCAGTGTAAATGGACGAGAGCAAATACAGGACAGATGCCATTCAGAGGTTACTTATTGATTCATTCTTTTATTTATTTATTTCATTATTTATTTTGAAATTGTTACCACACCTGCACAAGCCCTGCATTGAAACCAACCCTTTATTGCACTGGAGCACAGATCCGTCACGGCTTAATTTTATGATAAGGTCTTCTTTTTTTAAAGACATGTTTAAGAGAGTTTAATAAACAGCTGTTTCCTTTCCCGTCCAGTATCTCGCTTGCTTCCGATGACTGAGCTGACATTTATTACCACCTACTGCTGCAAGTAATAGCAGGAGCGTGCCAAATTACACTCACAGACTATCCATATGAACAAACCAGGCTTGTTTTCTGTAAAGAATTAGTAAACAAAGTGCAATTTAGCTGCCATTTCAAAAATTCCTATGGAAAATATACTGGAAAATATACTAAACAGAGCTAAACTCAGACACTTGTCAATGTACCCAGGTCATGGAAATCTAACAGCACAGTCCCGTTAGTGCATTTCTGTCTCTATAAAGATGTAAAACATCAGGAAGGGACTTTTTAAACTATTTAACCAACCACGTCATTTTGACCTTTTTGCACAAGTGTATTGCAATTCTACTGCAGTTCAAGAATGCCAAGAATCCTACCCGGCGACAGTTGTATAATACCTGCAATAATACTAGTCTGGCATTGTTCAGCCAGACAGTAAGCGAGAGTGCCTCAGTCCATGTTGCAGTCTTATATAGGTTAATGAATCCACTGCTGGCCCCTGCAGGTGTGTTCGTACTGATTCACTGACCTAGTCTCTCCCTCACTGCTTCTTCTCTATTCCTCACTCTTCCTCTCTGCCTCCCGCCCTGTGTTATTGTTTTCATTGCCCAATTCAATTCAATAATGCTTTATTTACATAGTCATCTAGGTGTTTCTTTAACATATTAATCTAAATGATGATAGACCTCAATACTGCAGTCCTTTATACCATTTATAAAAGGGGACTTTGTCTGTGAGTTGAGTATTTTTGTCTTTAAACGTAAGTAAAGGGCCAGGTTTGGATTAATTTGGTCCTAATTTATTATTTAAATCGTAGCAGTATTTTGATCTGTCACTGTTAAGATATAGTTAAAGGACAGCTGCAGTCGGAAAATATTATTTTGCTCAGGTGGATATATTACAGAATATGTTTTTTACGCATATCCATGTTTAAGGACACGTCGGGAAAAGGACTTTCCTGGAAACCTGGGGTCCAACCGGACCCAGCAATAAAACAATATCTAACAACTGGAGTAAATGAATGAATGAAGAGGTGTATATGAACACTTTACTTTGCTTTTCCTTTACTTCTAGCTATCGTTTGGTATAATGTGTTGTTTATGTTATACAAAATGGATAAGATGCCCAATGTGCACAGCTGTCTCCTAGCAAGTGAAGGCACCACTGTATTCTGGACGCTGTAATTTATTCTAGGAACATGTCACGTCATTGGAAAGCCCCAAGCCTCCTCTTTCATTTGGTATATTGACAGTGTTCCTAGCTCTTTCCGTTTTCGAGTTAAAGGCACTTGAACACAGCTACCGATTTGCTGCGCGTCACAGCACTGGAGCACTGAATGAGGGGGTGGTAGAAAGTATGCACATGGACATGCCTGACATCAATGGAAAGCGCAAAGCCTGCGCTTTTAAATGACGTTGAAACCGGAACACTATCTATTGAAGCGACCAAGTAATAATCAACAAATGAAACTTAGGAGCTGACTCATGTCACATGACTCAAGCCTTAGCTTCAGTTTGCTGTAGTTTCGCTTCGGAATGTGTGTTTAGGACATACGATACATCACTGGAAAGCTCCAAATCTGTACTTTCAAACAAGCCTTGAACCAGCTATTACAGTGCCTGAGATATTCACGCGAACAGACTGGGCACACTGATACACTATTCCATGGAGTCCATACGGACCCCAAACCTAAAACAATTTGGGAAATTCAACCAGGCTACCTGGACTAGAATGATCCTTTGCATAGTGTAACAGAATGGGTGCTTGACAACTACCTAAAAGGAAACAAAAATCAAGTCACTAGATCCACATATTACCATGGGGTCTGAATGGACCGCAGGTTACCTTTTGACTGTTAAGTATATTGTAAATATAACAATTTGGCTGAAGATTAAAAAAATGACAGATCCATTTCAGAGAGGACAGTTATTTTTATTGCAATCTCTCTCCCTCTCTCCCTCTTTACAATGTATTTATTACATTTTTACTACTTATCTCATTCAGTTGTAATTCCCACAATGAATTGTGCAGTATGTATTTAGTATTTGCATTTGGTCCCTAGAGAGCTGCCATCACCAAGCATCCATCACGTACTGGATCACAAACTGGATCATGTCACAATGTACACTAAATCAATCAGCTTTGAAATACACACTATCCAGAAAAGCAATTACAACAAGAGCTCAGATAACCATCTATCCCTGTCCAGTAATCTAGAGTATCCCTGTCTGCCAGGGCTTACGCTGCAACTCTAGACTGATAGAGCACCATAGTTTTCCTATTTCTTCCCTACATTTGGGGTACCTAACGTTTATTATGTCCATTAATTTAACTGATACCCCAAATCCAGAAAGAACTGGCTAAACATTTACTGCAACTATATATTACAATTCCAATTTAGAATCACTATTAACATCTTAATCACAGTTAAAGCACTGCTATTAACCTGCAGCCTATCTAAGGTGTTCTGTCATAGCTACTAATTTACTGCACTTCTTTCCCTGCAGTACAGAAGGCTTTAAAAGTGCTAGAGTAACCTTATGAGCTTGGAAAGGCAATTAGGCCAATATATATATATATATATATACTGTGTATATATATATATATATATATATATATATATATATATATATATGCAAAGGAGCATTCCCTTCACTGGGTTCCAATTTTAGGAACAATTCTCTTTCTTTTGACAGGATGAAGCAGGTACGGTCCAGATTAAGGTGTAAGTAATTGACTGAAGAACAACACTGCTTCCCTGTTACCTATCTATACAGGGTAATAGCCGATAGCAGGAGCTTCTGTTGCAGGGAGATAACAGCTTTTAATTCAACATGCATGTCACAACGCCGATGTCTGCTAATTCTGTTCTGCAAAGCCAGAGTGTGGCCACCGTTTTTTTGGATGCCTCTAGATTCTAAATGTACTGTGCAGCCTGCAATGTTTAATCATGTTCAATTCATCATATAAAGCAACTGGCCCTTGCTTTGATACCGGGGGCAAAGAGGTAGGGAGCCTACTTACATGTATAATACCAAACATGGGATAAAAGCCAACCTTGCAATGGATATTGTATACAATGTAGAAATGGCTAAGACTGTTTAAACTGCACTGTGTAAATACTGAATGACTGTTGGAACTATATTCTGTATACTACTATACTACCTTAATATATATAGAGAGACACGGGAGACAGGGCTAGAGCAAAACAGAGCATGAGCTCTGAAGATGTTCTCAGCATGTTTGAATTCCAATGCTACAGAAAAAACATTATTTTTCCAGGCCTTATTGACAATCACCATTTGCAGTAAATATTTTTGCGCATTTAAAGAAGAGTTTAAAACATGTACTTTAATCAGACGTGCAGGGAAGTTATAACCAAATAAATCATCAGGGATACAGAATTCTACGGGGGTGCAGAAATTTGCGTAACATTGGTTCTCCATTCTTTGTGTTTTGTTGATACAGGGTTGAGGAGCTCCTGCATCTAAGTTGTTATGTAATTGGCAACACGAATAGTTCATTTTTGCAATGTAGAACTTTACATTGGTGTCAGAGTAAATCAGCCAAGTGAGACCTGACATGTCGTATGTACATTTCTAAACCACGCCTTTGCTTGTGTCATTGCAATTAAGCGCAGGCGTGCGCACACAGACAGTCATACACACACACACACACTTTTCTAGAAGGTCTCTAGAATTTGCTGGCTGCGTTGCGTCAACTCCTTGCACTGCTGGTTCAATATGTTTCTAATTTGCCCAGATGTTTGGGAGTTGGCTCGTTTGGTCTATTGACGGGTTTTCCCCTCGCAGCTCACCATGTTGCTGTAATATCAAACACATGTGGAGGAAACTCAAGCTCATGCGCTTTTTAAACGGGGACTGTTCCCAGTGTTTCGAGGCATAAACAGCAAGAAACCATAGCAAATGGGCCGCTAATATGTAGCAGAACTGCCATTTTAGGTTACTGCTGATTCAAAGCTCTGTAGTTACAGCCTTGATTTACAATCTCCAGATTTGTGTTTCTCTGTATGTTTGTGCCACTGTGCGCGCACAGCAGACACTTTGTCTGTTGCCTTAATTACATTTAATAAAAGTTGTAGCAGGGCTAAAGTGCCAATAAAGCTGCAGTACACAAAAGTGGTCTTTGACTGTCGTGGTGGGAGACATGTTTTATGATACTTACAGACAAAATAAAAAATGTACATTCACTGAAATACAGTACAATTTACCTTTCTTGTTTGTGATTTGCCTTTCCCTCAGTTTTCAGTCGCGGTCCCTAATTGTTTTTTAAAAAACCTTTGAGAGCCTCTACTTAATCAGACATCAGGTCTTTTAGAATAGCTAGTTTACATTGTCTGTTTATATTAAGATACGTGGTACATCTATCTAGCTAAGTATAAATACCATCTACACTATCTGCCCATTCATCTTCTCCAGTGTCTTTCTCCCTCACACTTCTCCCCTGTCTCTACCCTGGATTGCTTTTCCTGGTCCTGAAGTCTGTTTTTCCAACATCACTTTCCGAGGCTCCCAGCCGAACAAAAACGCCCTTTAACTCCCACCTCACAGCTCAGAAATTCATTTTCGCAGTCAGAAATTCATTTCCTCACTCCAGGAATCAAGTAAAGTGCTTATTTTGGCAACAGCCTCGCCATGGGCCTCAGCGTTTGGGCCTTTAGGACCTATAAAAAACCCAGCCATTTCCAGCCCCTCACAGTAAAAATGCTCTCATCCCGCTGATGAATGTTAGTGGATCCCATTCATGTAACTGTACAATGGCATTAGTGTGTTAGGGATTTGGGATTGCTCAGTAATCCCCTTGGATATGTGGTAAGGGTGCTTGTGGGTTTGGATTGTAAAACTGTGAAAAAACTTTTCAGTCTGAGATTGCAGGCTCGTGCAACAGAACTCATCTGTTGCTGTTTATATCAATTCACTGGAGTCTTGTTTTTTGTGTTCCCCACAATAAACACACCCTAAGTACATCTGCATAACGCTCCATAGGGCTTAAAATGTGCTTTTGCATGTCGCCTTTATCTGTTTCTTTAGCCAAAATGTATACTTGATATTTCTTGCAGGTTTTGCCCCAGCATTTGTGATTTGAGTGTTTAAAGCTGCCTTTACAACATTATCAGTTATCAGGATTTCAGCAAAACAAATCTAGAAAATGATAGCTTATATATATTTTTTTATTTTGCTTCTAAAACTATAACAGAGCATGAAGGTGCCATTTATAACCCCCTCCTGCTGCAAGCAGAGACAAGAGCATGCCGTTAACGGTAAGCACGTTTCAAGTGGGTGGAGCTAAAATGACCTTAGCTGGAATGAAACAAACTGAACTGTCAACAACAGATAAAGTAGACGATGCACAGACAGCTAAACTATGAAATAATATAGTAATATTCAGAAAAATAATAATACTACCACTAATACTAGTAATATCAATAATATGAAAGCACACCTGTCATACGCAGACGCTGCAAGCGGTGTTCTTCCTGAAATGATATTTTGGCTAATACGCCTGCAGGTTGCTGGTTCGCAGTGGCTTTGGGTTTTCATAGCGCAGTGATCTTCCGCCCACCACCATCTGCTCCTCTTATTAATTAGGGGACAACAAATCATCTGCCCGCCAGCGCTCGAATTACAAGAATTACATCGCCACAAGAATGGCTTTATCCTGCAGGTACCCCCTAGTCAAACCTGGGTCTAAGCAGACTACTACTACTATAATAATAATAATAATAATAATAATAATAATAATAATAATAATAATAATAACATTAGTTCACATTACTGTATTATGGACCCAATAATAAATTGTGGAATAGCTCAAACTGCAAATAAATTATATAAGCACTGGCCTTGAGTTAACTGTGCTGTAGTTGCAATACAGCTACACTGTAACAACTCTGTATTGCAACTGCAATCTAATAATAACATTGTAACAACTTCTTTTTCATATACTTTTACAGTAGCACTCCATAGGTGTCCAAATTATAAACCCTTTGCTGGTCTGTCAGCCCTACCGAATTAAACTTGTTCTACAAGAGTTTCAATATGTTCTATCAGGTAAAACAAATATATAAAGAAAGACTGCATATTAGCGCCCTTTATTCATGTATTATACAGTACTGACTGGTTTTGAAATCCTAACATGTAAGCCGCTGCCAAACATAAGTAATCACTTTTTGTGAATGGAATGGTTCTGACACTCTGCTGTCACCAATCAAGACACAGGAAAAAAGGCATGACGTGAACCACAAGGAATCTTTGTAATGTCTTCTCTGAATTATATTGCCTTGGTGCGTTCTTGAAGTGACAGATTCACTATTCTTTTATGATTTCCACATGGAATAATCTACATGCTTGGAGCTGTACATTCCTCTCTCAGCTGATATTAAAGTGCATTTAAAAAAAAAAAACTTTATAACTTCTTAACTTCTGCCTACGTGATTTGTACTGAACTGGCTGCCTGTCTCTCAGATCCCAGGTATCCATTGATCAACATGAAAGTGATGTGTAGGAGTGCTTTTCCTTCTAGGTTCTGAACCCCGCCCCAACACACACACTATAAACAGAATATTATAAAAGAAAACCCTTTTAATCATATGTACAGTGCAACAGTATATCTGTCTATATATAACATATATACATATATATTTATGTCTATAACATAAACTCAATGCTGAAGAAAGGAAGGGAACTATGTGTGCTAATCTTTGCAGTTAATTTGATTGTGGACCAGAAGGATTTAAGCAGGATTCTGTTAGCCTTTCTATATGTAATATTGTTAGGTTCAGAGTGGGAACCAACTTTGAACATCAGTCCGATAGAGTGATGAGATATTATTCTGAAGCTATTACAGGTAGCAAGCTGACAGTTTAATCCTGCATACAAATACAATACTCCAAACTGAGATTCATCTCCCAAATATTCTTTCTTTCTTTCTTTCTTTCTTTCTTTCTTTCTTTCTTTCTTTCTTTCTTTCTTTCTGTGTTTTTCATGGATCTATTTTGAGGAAGTCGGTTTTTCCCATAACTAAATGTTCTTGCCCTGCAAATTGAATTAAAAAGGTCTTCAGTTCTCCACCTCATTGTCACCAAATAAAAAACAAAAAACAACAACATAAATATCCAGAACAGGTGGCTACAGACACAGGCGCATCTCTAACCTAACCCCGCTATCACTGTTACACTCTCTTCCTTCTTATGTGAAACAATGAGCATAACATTACAGTTCTGTCTTGTGCTGAAATACAAAGACGTATCCATTACCCAATCTCAGAAATGATACCGAGCGCATACAACACAATACAAAATACTAGAACCATCACTCGAAATACTGTAGCGATAGTAACGATTGCCAGGGAGCACAGCAAACAGACTGTTTGAATAATTCTGCAGAAAAAAAAGTTCTCCTGTTGCAAAGCACACCACTCCTTATACTTCATTGACATACATATCGCTACAGTATTAATATTATAAATTAATATAAACAAATATCATTAACAGTCACTTGAAAGTAACTTAAAATGAGAAATAGCACATAATGTGAATATTTTATTTTTAATTATTCTTTGGAGCTGTAAAAAAACCTCAATATATACAGTGGTAGAAAAAAATGTAGCTGCCTTTCTAAATTGAACTATATAGTTGTTTTGGTCTGGAATGGGGTCTAGGTTCAACCAGTACTGAACAACACAATGAACCAGTTGATCCAATATAACCATAACGGTAGCATATTTTTATACTTCCAAATATAAACCACTGAATTGTGGATAATGGTTTTATTTGGTTTTATACAAATCCCGATATATGTTCAGTAAGCCTATGTAAGAATGGTTGTTTATAGGCCTAACAATAGAAAGACCAACATAACCAATGTCCTTCTATTTCTGTAGAACGAGAAGGAAGCTTCTTATTGGACTATGTACAGCACACTGTATCAAACCTGACCATACTTCAATCGTTCTGTCTGAATTGTAATGCAATATAAATGCAAAACATAAATACTTTACAGGTTCATTAAAAAAAAAAAAAGATGACAAGCCTGCAAACTTGACAGCGCATCGAAAGCAATATGCTACTGTAGTCCTCAGACTCGAATAGTTGTCTACATTCGCGAAAATCGACTGGTCGTGTCTAATATACAGTACTGTTCCTCAAATTAATTTTGCATAAGATTATACAGTATATAACATGCTAGAATACAGTAATCTGATTAAGACAATAGCTTATTTATGTAACACACTGAGCTCAAATTAAATAAAATAATACATTTAAAAAACATAGAACAAATATTTTGCACATATGCTTACAGTTATCAAACAACCCATAAAACAATATACAGTATTTCCACAAAGAACTAAAATAATCAGTTATATTGAAATTATATGGGTGTTTAGAAACAGCTGGCAAAGACACCTTAACATAAAATCAAACATAGAATGGGGGAGCGTTAGAAAGAAAACGATGTGTTTACGATATTATTTATGTTGAAGTATACTTACAATATGCTACATGTGTATAAGGTGCATTGAAACAGGGTACAGATGTATAGCTAATAGGTAGACCGTTTATCTATCCTTTGGCAAATATTGTGTGTTTAAAGGGTGAAAGAATATGACGAAATAAAAGAGAAAACTATTCGCTTACTTTTTGGAGGTTGCGATCAAACTGAGGTAATTGCAGCAAGAATAATCCACAGCGGATTAAAAAATAGACAAACCCCCTCAATTTTTGGACAAAAAGAAAAATAAACGATAAGATACAGCCACCAGTTCGAAATAACTCGTTTTTAAAGTGTTACTTCAGCACCTTTTCATCTCAAGATCTCCTTAAAAAAATCCTTCCATTGGTCGAAAGTTAAAACATGAAAAAAAAAGAAAAAAAGAAAAACACAATACAATCGACTCCTTTGGATTTAGAGCGGTGTTGACACTTCAATTAAATAAATTCTGAGGTAATTCAATTCTCAGCTTCTTTTGAAATGTCGTCTTGCAATGCGTGGAATAACTCAGTTAAGAGTTTCCCTTTTTTTGTATCTGTCTTTGGTTTGTCTTCCTTTTGATGTTTTAAAAAAAGCCTGTGGAGTTTTCAAAACGTGGAATATTTTATTTTAATTGAATGTATTTCTTAAATTTCAGTTTTTTTCTAATATTTCCCAGCAGTCTCCCCTTTTTCCTATAGTTTATTCTTCCCTTTATGCCTCATCTTCCGTTTATTCTTTTCCAACACAGAAGCGAGAGTCCAACAATTCCACGTTAGCTGAGAGTGTTTTTTTATGATTTTTTTTTTCACTATAGGAAATTACCTAGTTCTCACTCATTGTGATTAAATAAATACATTAAAAAAAAGTTCACAATGGCAGTTTTTTAATTTTGTTTTTACGAATTCAGCAGGTCTAGGTCCCACTGTCGGTGCGTGTTCCTTCGTCCTAGATATAAAGATGCGAATAATTTGGGCATGAGATCCTTCGCCGGTCGCTGCACTCTGCTACCAACCTCGCTGTATAGCCAGTTCCTTTATTACCGATTAAACAAGCGCTCCTTTAGAGACAGTGTAAACAACCAAAGTGAATAATAATAATAATAATAATAATAATAATACAATTTTTTTGTTTAAATTTTGATTATGATTCACAAAGATGACAATGTTTCTCGTTTTTGTATTATTCCTCGTTTTGGTGTTTCAGTACGCTACGGTCTTGAGGTTCCACTGCGAACAAACACACACAGACACAGTCTTGAGCTCTCGCTTCTCTCCGTTCTGCAGCTTTCTGTCTGTGTTTAAACCACCATCTGGAGCAGAGATCCGTTCTCCGGCGCTCCTAATCTCTCTCTCTCTCTCTCTCTCTCTCTCTCTCTCTCTCTCTCTCTCTCTCTCTCTCTCTCTCTGACAGCCCTGTCAGCCCCACAAGTTGACAGCTTTGCTGGCTGCTCGCTTCTGCTATTGCGCTGACTGCTGGCTCGCCAAAGACTAACTCCACCTCTTAAAGATTCACTGCCCTAGTTACAACACCAATCTTCTCCTTGTATGTATGTATGTATGTATGTATGTATGTATGTATGTATGTATGTGTGTCAGTGGTTTCATCTGGTAGTCTCTCACACTGTCAAACACACTCACACACATACACAATGATCTCATTCAGATTCTGCACATCAGAAAAATGCTAAAGTATCCTCTATACTAGCACAGCTTTTTTTAGTATGTCACTCTAATATCTTTGCTAGATTCCTATTACTAACCAATTGTGCCAACCGTTGCTCAGGTGGGACGTAAGTCTACCCTATGTACCCTTCTTTGTGATTGAAGAAAACATTTAAAGAGAATAATCCATCCCACAGCAGTGTTCTTTAGCAGGTATATTCAGTGCTGCTGGTGGGAGAAGTTGGTTAAACATTGTTTTTTTTTTAAACCACTATACTTCACAACTAAAACCCAAAGCATCTGCTGCTGTCACGTTTGGTCAGTGTGGAGGGAGAGTTGCAGGTTAGGGTTAAGGTTTGGTTTAGGGTTAGGGTTTGGTCAGTGTGGAGGGAGAGTTGCAGGTTAGGGTTGAGGTTAGGGTTAGGGTTAGGGTTTGGTCAGTGTGGAGGGAGAGTTGCAGGTTAGGGTTAAGGTTTGGTTTAGGGTTAGGGTTTGGTCAGTGTGGAGGGAGAGTTGCAGGTTAGGGTTAAGGTTTGGTTTAGGGTTAGGGTTTGGTCAGTGTGGAGGGAGAGTTGCAGGTTAGGGTTAAGGTTTGGTTTAGGGTTAGGGTTAGGGTTAGGGTTAGGGTTAGGGTTTGGTTTAGGGTTAGGGTTTGGTCAGTGTGGAGGGAGAGTTGCAGGTTAGGGTTGAGGTTAGGGTTAGGGTTAGGGTTTGGTCAGTGTGGAGAGAGAGTTGCAGGTTAGGGTTAAGGTTTGGTTTAGGGTTAGCGTTAGGGTTAGGGTTAGGGTTAGGGTTAGGGTTTGCTCAGTGTGGAGGGAGAGTTGCAGGTTAGGGTTAAGGTTTGGTTTAGGGTTAGGGTTTGGTCAGTGTGGAGAGAGAGTTGCAGGTTAGGGTTAAGGTTTGGTTTAGGGTTAGGGTTTGGTCAGTGTGGAGGAGAGCTGCAAGTCAAAACAAACTTTTTATTTGAACTTGCATAATTAGGCCTATTTGCATCCTGTACTTTCTTCAGCTATTATTATTCAATCACTCGTCACGCATACACATTTTCTCAAAATATAACAACCATTAGTAATGTGTGTATTTTATTTCTTTTTGGAGTCCAATCTGTTTTCATTTTACATCGATGCCTTTTCAGAAGCTGTTTTCCCACTCACCGCCCGTGGGGGGCGCTGTTTTCTCGCATCAACAGACAACCGTAATTCCGGCCCACTCTCCCAGCTGGCCAGAGATGAATTCATGCCATTACAGCACATACATTAACCATGAGATTACCCGCTACCTTTGGTATACAGACTAGTGCGAAGCAGAAGTTTGGAAATTAACGATCAAGACCCCGTTTCGAAAGAACAACCCAGATTTTAGTCAAACGGCTTCACCCAATAATGCGTGTAAATTGGCATGTTAACATATATGTGATATGACTTCTGACTGTGTGTATTTATACTTTGTATGTATGTATGTATGTATGTATGTATGTATGTATGTATGAATTTATTAATATGATTTATTTATAAACTGCAGCATCTCAGATTTTAGTCCTTGAAACTGTACTCGCGGACACAGCCACACCAGCAAACTTTATTCTAGTACAGAAATGACAAAAGAGACGCCATATGGAAACAATGAGACACTTAAAGTGGAATAAAAAGGGTAATTTGTAAGTGATTTCATACATTTAAAGTTTACCAGATGTCAAAGTTGTAAAAGAAGTGAAGTATAATTGTGTGTTTGCACTGCGGTGATGTAACAATAGGAATGAGGTTACTGTGTGTAATGTTTCAGAGATGATGTTCCATTCTGAGAAACCCACATCTGCCTCTGTCTGCTGAGACACACGATAATACAACCAGACATGGCAAACAAAACTGTCTAGCTATAAATATATAAGCATATTTACAGTATCTGTTATACAGTATGAATGCAAGATGTATGATTTTAATCAGAGCAGCTGCTTTGAAAGCTAAGGTTTCCCACAATCATCTTAATTTGATATACAAGTAGGATTTATAGGAACTTGTAGTATTCTCCCATAGCCTTAGTTTATTCTATCCGCCCTTCATTTGAATTTGAACTATTTTTTTTCTCTGCATAATTTTAGTCATTTGTTTTGTTTTAACTATACTTTTTTCTTTTCATTTTTTCATTTTTTTTTTTGCAATGCTTTACTATACTATTTACCATGTGCTTCACTACACTGCAATGCTTTTATCACAGTGTACCGCAGTCAACTTTTAATAATTTATTTTAAAATAAAATCCAGCTGTCTTTATTAAAGTAGTCAGAGACCGGTAAGACTTAGAATGTTTTTGTTTTTTGTTTTTTTTTGTAAACGAAACCATAGCTTATATGAAAAAAGTAAACTGTACAAATCTGCTTAAATATCAATCACCTTTTACAGTACAGTTTAGGAGAATTTGGCATTGCTAGAATTACTTGATACATTGCAGTACTTTTCTTCATAGGGATCCATTACCATTAATTGATTAAAAAAAAACAGCTTGGTAAAGCAATGCAGCCAGGTAACAGTGTGGCTTCAACCTGCCTGAATCTTTGGTCCTGGGAGAGGGGGTGGGAGTGGGGCTAATTGGAGTCCGAGGATGTTGGTTTAATAAAGCCCCTTTGACCTCTGCTCCCCCACCAATCACAGTTTTATCAGGAGGGCTGCTCAGCAGTCACTGATTCGATTGTTACTGAGATGGATTACCGAGCTGCCTGTGGTCTGAAGGAGCGTTTATGTGCGATCCCAAAGGGGAGCCGATAACCCAGCCTGCCTGCTACTGGAGGTCCCTGCTGGGAGTCAGACTGCCCTACAATAGAGAGGTACAAAACAGTCTAGCTGCAATATAGGCATATTGTGCTATTTTTAATAGGTTGCAGTGCCTGTCAAATGTAATCGCATGGCAAAGGGAATGCCGAAAAATTGTGCTTGGTTATACAGTCACTCTGGGACTAAACAGCAGTGCTGGAGGAAAGTTGAAAAGTACATGGGCATATTATGTGCTTTGTGAATCCAAAAAGCACAATAAAATAGGTTACCAATAACATCAATTACAATGGTAGGACAAGATCTGTATATACAGTATATGTTGTACAGGGTGCTGCTCTGACTTCTCTGCTCTGAAACTTGTCTTCAAAGCTGTCTACTGTCTACTCACCCAGAATCAAGTTCCACAGTTGTAGAGCATGGCAAGTGCTCATGCCAGTTCACTTCAGGTTGTACAGTATAGGACAGCTGTCAGTTTGGTGGTCAGGAGGCCTGCGCTGGTAGATGTGGGGTCAGCAGCTTGCTGATGTACGCAGCACCTGAGCCATGTCAAGCCTTGCCCTTCAGTATTTTAATCTCCTTTGCCTGATGGGTAACCTGTGCAGTAATGGGAGCACAGACTGTGGTGCGATGCGACTTGAGGGTAAAAACTGTGCATCTGTTTCCATCTACTTACAGGGATCATACAGGCTCAAAGATTGCATGACAAAATACAGTCGTAATAACACTAGCTCAGTAATACAGGGGCTTATTTGTTATTTTTCTAATACTTTACAAATCCGAGTACAAGTGAAAATAGTTTGGTGACATCACAAACGTGACACATTAAGGCAGCCTCTGTCTAAGGGAGACTCAGGACTGAATGGTTGGCAGGGGAGTTTAAGGTCAGGATTGAGTTTCCATGGCAACCCTATGCTAGCCAAGAGATACCAAAAAAAAAAAAAAAAAAAAAGGCCAACCAGCCAGCATCCACTCTACTTTGGGTTGGTTAAAAAAAAACTAAACCGTATTTATTTGTATGCATACAGATTTGCAAAGCAGTTTTTTCCTATTTCCCTATATTTGGTCTGAAACGAGTCCCGTAAAGATAGCACATGCTCACAGTGACAGCAGTGTGAGACAGTGACAGTAACGACTTCCTGTCACTCTAACCAGATCAAGATTGACAGCTCCCTGCCGTCTGGTATTGGTTTTAAAGTGACGGCAACCCATTCTTGTCTTAATTTGTCTATTGTTGTAGGATTTACAGTACAGTCCACATGCTGACTGATAAACAGATTAACACTTGGCTCATGCCTTCTGAATATGGGAATGCTTTTCTTCTATTTCAATAGCTTACAGTGTGTTTGAGAGTAATTGTACCTGTCTGGGAGAGAGTTATGGTTTGCTTCTGTGTGTGTGTGTGTGTGTGTGTGTGTGTGTGTGTGTGTGTGTGTGTGTGTGTTTGTGTGAGTGTGAGTTTGAGAAAAGTGAGTGTGGAAGTATTGTCTGTGTGTGCCAAGATTGAGAAAATGAGTGTTTGCCTGTGTGTGAGTGTGAGAGAGTATTATGTTTACCTGTGTGTGTGAGAGAGTGGGATTGCCTGTGCATGAGAGAGTGAGAGTGTGTTTGCCACTGTGTGAGTGTGAGAGAGTGAGTGTTTGCCTGTGTGTTTGGGAAGAGAAATTGCAAGTGTGTGCAGCAGTCAGTTAAGCAGAACTGCAGCTGAGGATAGCTTGGCAAGGGGATGTATCGAAGCTTGAACATCTGTTCCTCATTGAAACCACAAGCCTGCTGCCGAGGGGGAGATACACACTCACTGTAAGGAGGGGTGATGAAACACAGTGCAGTCCAGTTACACAGGCAGTTGCTTCAATTCTTTAGTATGTGGTAATGTTACTAGATGACCAAACAGCTGTATAAGTGCATAGAGAAGTATACCATGCTTCCTGTTTACCATGCTTTTACTATGCAGTTACCTTAGATTTTACCAAAGCTTATTCTGTGCTTGCCTGTGCTTTGCTGTTTTTAATCTGGACTATATTGGCTTGGCATTTAGTGTACTTTCATGAGGGATACGCAGTACCTAAAACCCAGTGAAAATATTATAATTCTTTATAATTTATCGTTTTAAAATCTGAGTTTGTATCCATAAATATGTATTTGAATCTACTGAGTTTGTTAACTACAACCAGACTGCTGTAATGTGCTGATCTAAACAACAGTGTAACGTACTTGTAAGCTGTTAGTTAGTATGTGTTAAAATATGTGCTGTGAAATTGAAAGCAGATGTCCCACTGGAGTCCCTGGGTTCAGTGCTCAGAGCTGTAGCCGTGTGTGCTGTATGAGGGGTGATGATAAGGAGTGTGGAATGAACCAGCATGTCACTGTGAAATAACCATCTCCCAGCCGCGAGAGTTATCGACCTGCCCAGCTGTGTCAGGGGTCTTCGCATCTGCTATTGCACAGGAAGTCTCTCTCTCTCTCTCTCTCTCTCTCTCTCTCTCTCTCTCTCTCTCTCTCTCTCTCTCCCTCATCTCGAAAACATCTGCCGTTAAACTACCACGGCAGTGAAATTCAGCTAACTGAAGTTTTATGCACCTTACCTGCTAAGTTGTGTGTGTGTGTGTGTGTGTGTGTGTGTGTGCGTGTGTGTGTTTACATGGTTCAACATATAAACATGGTGTAACATGGCTAAAACTTTATACAACATATCCGTTTTCCAACACCTTCATTCCTCAACTGTTAAGTTCAACTTCAATTGTGTTCTTAACTTTTAAACGTCCTTGAAGGTACAACACTATAGACCAGCCCTGTCTTATGTGTTGGTCTGCACCCACAGTATTAGAATCCCCCAATGCTTTCTGTGCTTTCAGAGGAAATTCTTAACTTCACCTTTTTCTAGTATAATTTCTATAAAGCTTGTTGGCAAATAAGCAGTTAAAGTGTGACCTTGGGAATTGTGTCCCACCCTGGGTGTAAACCTGTGTATTAAATGCATAAATGAAGCTCACTGCTGCTTAGAAATAACAGAATGAAAGATACAGTGGTAACAGTGCCTCCTACTTCAGAGCGCAGCTTTGAATTTGTGTTTCAATATGCTTTTAAAACAGAAAAAAGAAGATTGGAACTGGAGATTATTAATACTAGTACTAATCTGCAATAAGAACACTGCCCTTTTAAAGAAATCTTCCTTCAGGCAGCATTTAAACACCGAGACAGACTCAGAGAATCTGACAGATTGTGAAGGGGGATTCCAAACAGGTTAATGATACAAAAATGGCCCTTCACCTTCAGGACCTATTTCAGACCTGGGGAGCAGCGTCAAGCCTGTATCTTGTGAGCATAAACTGGAGCTAGAGCATAAAGGGACATCGACTCGGATAAATCAACCTCCAATTGAAATGCAGGAATGGCACTACAATGTTAAAGGCTCTTGTAAAAGTCTATGATAGTAAAAGCACAGTAATAGTATGGTAAAGCATTGTAAAGCCTAGGGAGGTACATGTACGGTAAAGCATTTAAAAAAATGGCAGACCATGGTAAACTATAGTAAATGCAGAGTATCACAAGGGAAAAGCATAGGAAAACTGCAAAAATGACAAATATACTGCGGTAAAGGGAAAGGTCTGCTAAGAATGTATGAGCCATTGATAGAATATTTTACCACAGTGGATATGGCACCTTTTAGACATGGTAGTTTGCTTGCTGTGCCATGAGTGTTTTATCTACTGCAGCAGTGCAATGACTTGCTAACCCCCGGTGTTTGTGTTGTATTTGTGTTGCTGGTCCTGATTTCCACTGCGCCTAGCAGCAGGACATCCTTTACAGGACAGCACTGTTCTCGGGTGTGGCTTCCCATGTTAGTCTTGGCACCGAAAAATCCTTTCAATATGTATTACAAACAAGCCTTTTCATTTTAATTGGACAATAGTGGATTTTAAGACTTCTGTGCTAAAACTTGTGAACCAGTTTTTGTGAACCAATTTTTTTTTTGTGAACCAGTGCTTTAGATTAACCAGGTAACCATTACCAGTTATTACCACCGTTTTTAGATAGAGAATGGAAAGCTGTGTCAGAGTTATTTGTCAACAAATATGGGGAAGCAGCAGGATCTGTGAGTTCACAAAGGGCATAGCGCAGTTTCTACATTCTCCTGGTGTTCTTTGAATGGCAACGTTTACAAACTGACATCAGAAAGCAAAATCCTAGCCTCAGTCCTCACCTTAATCTTATCATTATTACAAGTTATTACTGTGAAACAGAAAGGTAACATTGTTAAAATGGAATCAAGTATGAGTCAGAATATATTATCACACAACAATATGTCTCGATTCCAAGTTTATTACATGTATCTGGAGAAGGTCTTCACTGAATGCAAATGCACCTCAAACCTGTGGTGTGAGATGCTGTTTTTCATGTAAAGAGCATGGTGAGTGCTGCTTTACAAAGAAGTGTCAATGATCCAACCAATTACAGTACTTCTCTCATGATCAAACTTCAAACTGACCATCAGTGCCAGTGTACTGTACCACTCACTTCTGTCAAGATTGGAAAGCTGGGTTGTGCGACAAACCAAACTGAGAAAGGGCTGGGGGAGAGATAGAGATAAGGTTGGAAACTTGTTGCGGGAACTCATTTCTAACCTTATCTCAAACACCTCACACATTACAGATTCTTTATTTCTTTCAAGTGCCTGCTCCTTGAGAAGTCATTCTGTGCATTGACTATATAAAGGGATGGGTCAGTGCTGATCTCCAGTCAGCCAGCTACTTTATAGAGACAGTGAGATGGTGCAGATAGCAGTGCTGTGTGGCCAGTGTGTGTTTCTTATTGAGCGCTGCTTCATTGGGCAGTGTGCTGGAGAGGCAGACCGGTCGATACTCTCCCTCTCTCTCAGGGGAGCTATCCCTCCACTCCCCCACCATCAGTCAGCAAAAGAGGAGATAGAGAGCAAAAGAGAGAGACAGAGAGAGAGGGAGAGGGGCATAGACATAAGAAGCCAAGGGATTTACAGTTTTGTCTCATCAGGTTTCCCATAAAATATTTTTCTAACAATATTTTAAACTGATGACTGGGCTGTAAGTGTCTATTTGCTATAGTATATATACCTATATTAGTCAAAAGACAGTGCTATACTGTAAGAATCATGGAGTCTGACTGTACACATTTGCTTAATATGCAAGTAGTTAACAAAACTCCAAGATAACACTGTATACTATGCTAAGGCATAAACTAACCTGAAGAAATTTCCCTTGAACTCCGGAAGCTGGGATGGCAAGTGGAGACTGGACGAAGGGACCGTTTTTCCAGCATGGTTGCACAGCGTTCCAAATTGTGTTTAGTTGGGATCCTGGTAACAACAGGCTCAGTGCTCCATTTGTCCATTTGTCTCCTCCTGATCCCCTTGAGGTGAGCTTCTGTAGCCAGCTTGGGCATTCCCCCGAACCTGAGACTTTGGGAGTTTGAATCCACTGGTTTGTTATTTGAAATGCCAGCGCACGATCACTGTTAATGAAGGTCAGACCTGTGCTGTGACTCCTGTGGTTTCATCACACTCCCAACAGCCAGATCCAATCCAGAGCTACTTGTGTGTTTTCTCTTCCAGTTTGTCCAGTAAAAGGCACAGGACTAGCAAGTCTCCAAGGCTGCTTTCAGACCTGCACACTGTTCTCATCCCATGAAGGTATTCACTTGACTGAATATTACTCAACTTAGAAAACAACAGTAGAGATGTTTAGCTGCTGTGTATATTTTGTAAAAGTAGTTGCAGCCACGCCAAGAATCTTGTTTTACCTTTCTCTTTCTATATGACTTTTTTCACTTTTCTCATTTTCATTTCTCTAAAGTTTTTCTTTCTTTCTTTCTTTCTTTCTTTCTTTCTTTCTTTCTTTCTTTCTTTTCCTTAAACAGGAGTCAGACTCAATAATACTAATGCAATGATAATCAAGGAGACAATGCAATGCCCCGTGTTTGATGCTCCAATGTGAAGCTCCCCTTTCTGTGCTCCTTGTCATGCAGCAGCTTGCCCCTGTGTGTGTGTGTGTGTGTGTGTGTGTGTGTGTGTGTGTGTGTGTGTGTGTGTGTGTGTGTGTGGAGGGTGGGTACCGTTCAGCAGCAGTGCAAGGGGAAGGTAAACAGAGCTGCGCCGTGTTGATAATGAGGAGAGTGTGATCCAGCCTCACTCTGGGCTTCCTCTGTCAGGAACCAGCTGTGACCGCGTGCATTGCAGCCTTCCTCTTCTCCAGATACACATGGCTCTCACTGCCCAACGACTTCCTTCCAGCCCTCCCGCACTCAGTTACGCCCTCCCCATTTCTCACCCCCTCCCCTACACACCCTCCTCTCAATTCTGATGGCTCTCTCTTCCCTAGGCAGCCTTCTCTCCCTTCCAAAAAAACCCTACACTCAGTCAAAAACATTATGAACCATCATGTTATTTCACTATTCTGAGGTGCTATTAATAACATTTGTAAAATAATAATAATAAAAAAGTACCCTTGATTAACCCCTTATTTGAAACATATATCTCCTGTGCCTTGGGGAATAAAAATGACTTAACGTCACCATGGTAAATGTGTGTGTGCTTGGGTGTGTGTCTGTGGGTTTGTGTGCATGAATGTTAATGCATAACATCAAACACCCAATCGAAAGATATACAGCAGTACTGAAAAAAGTGCATGGCATGACTCCAGTCTACCTGGCTGACTTAATCCTGGGTGTACCCATACACTGCGATATACAGCAGCTTACTGCCAATTTCCTTACTGTGGACCAGGCTCTGCCCTCCCAACTACCTTATTGTGAACCTCCCACACAGATGTTGGTCAGCAAGGTGGATGTGAGAGTAGCAGCTGCCAGACAGTGTCAGGTCTTTTTGAGTGAGAGTCAGTGAGTCATGATATTGTTCACACAGGAACCTGGCCTTCTGAGATAGCCCTGAGTCTCACATCCACACTGCGTCACAAAATGAAGCACAAACAACAGATTTGTTCCAGAGAATATATTGCATCCCCTTTTTATAAAATAATAGACACAACACTATTTTTGCATATAGAAAGAGCTTATTGAAATGTCATCACATTATAAAGATGTGACTGTCTGCTCGAACAATAGAGCCCGTTGGTCTTTGAACCGCATTCATTACCTTTAAATAAAGTTAGGGCTAAATAAACAATGTGACTGTGGGATGCTACCACACAACATACATTCTCACCATTAAAACAAAACAAGGGCTGTGCAGTAAATGACAAGTGACTTCCAGAGATGATGATTCCTATATAATCTCAGAGCTCTGGTTCTTTCCCCTTATCGTCTCATCAGCAGTTTTTCAAGGAGATAAGTCAGTGGGCAGGTAGCACAGGTAGAGGAGGTGGGCTAAAAAGGAACTCCAACGGCAGAGTATTGAACAGACGGCCAGCCAACACTTGGCTTGTGTGTGGAGCGGGGAGGAATGCTTTGGAGAGATTTCTCTATCAGTCCCGCACAGATACGTCTCGCTAAATAAACACAACAGTGAAACGGACAAAAGGTTAATTATCAATTTCACTAGGATAAAAAAAACCTAGAATGTATCAAATAAATAAAAAAAACAGAAAGGATTTTTCTCTTTAATCTTTTTTTCTTGGAGGCGTTCTCCTCTTCCACATGTTTGCTATGCTGTGTAGCTTTTTTTCTTGTGCTATCAGAGTAGCTAGCAGGACTGTTCTCATTGGTTTTCTAGATGGGATGGGGAGGAGATAAAATGAGTTGTGCCCGTTCTAAGCCAAATTACCAAATACAGTGGATCGCAGGCTTGATTATATTGATCTGGTGCTTGCATGGTAATTTTTGCTCACACTTTTCTTTACAGACCCAAGTGATCAAGAGAAGACAGTCTTAAACCACAATTAATCTGTTGAGAGGTAAGTACATGTATTATGCTAATGTCTGTATTATTACCCCATCAGCTGTTAGGAGCAGATCCATTACACAGGGTGAGCAGTACAAGTTTTATACCATAAGAGGTAGAGTGAACTGGATATAACTATCCACTGGGGGCTAGACTGAAATCAACTCCTTATCTGCATGTGATCTAGGCTCTTATTGTAATAGTAAAGGATAGCACTTCTTTATAGTTGAGTTTACAGTCAGGACAGGTCTGTCCATGCCCCAGACAGGTGCAGTTCTGTGTCATCACACTGGTGGGTCCTTAACTCTCATCATTCCCCGTAAGCCTCCAGATCTAACCGAACTCTCAATGTTTAACTGTCCCCATCTGTCACACGCTAAGACTCACACAGATGCGCGCTGGGAGTTTCAGCACAAGCTTGGCGGAGTTTCAAAACTGTCAGAATCATACCTGCTAAATTAAGCACACACACACAACAGTGACACTCACAAACTCAAACACACACACAATCTCAGGCAGATGCACATACATGCACTCACTCACACATACATGTGCTCACTCACACAGACATGCTCAGTCACACAGAGTCTGAAAAAAGTTGCCTGAAATGTCAGCTTTCCAACACACCTTGGACGCTGCATTTTATTAACTCTGGGCTACAAAACTGCTAAGGAAACTCTTTGTTTGTAGGTCTTTCCTAAAAGATGGATTTTTATCTAAATATTGCTAATGTTCAAACATTAGGTTCATTTATGTAGTTTATGACAACCCATCATTTATTTTGACTCCATAAACACACAGAAACTGAAGCATACAGGTGCAGATGCACACACACTCACACACGCATACACACAGACCCACATTTCTTCACCTCATGTCAACTGCAGACACTGTTTCCTCTAAATAGGTGCCACCCTGAATGGGAGACAGATGGAAACGAAGGTGCCCTGCTGGGCAGATCTGCAGTTCCCGTGCAGCTGTCAGTGTCCTGAGTTGGAGAGCAGTCCTGCACAACAAACAGCAAGTGTTTCAGAGCATATGATACAAAGACTGAGCCAGGGTCAACAGCCTGCTTACTTCATGTCCATTACTTACAGTGTGTACTACCACTGCATTGAGGTTTATAACCAACCTTGGTTATTCTGTTTATCATTGTGATTTATATAGATTGGCTGGTTTGACTTCTTTATCTACACGAAGACTGGCAAAACCCCAAATGGTCTTAACAAATTGTTAACTAGCTCTAGTAGTACTTGTAATCTTAGATCTCAGACTGTTATATGTTTTTCAGTTCTTAGAGTTCGTACATCATTTGGCAAAAAGACATTCAATTTCCTAGCTCCTTGGTCTTGGAATAAACTTTGGGAAGAGCTGAAACTTACTGTCTTGATCCCTTTAAAGGAGTTCAAACTAAAAATGTACGTCTGTGTAGCCGAGACATGTTTTTGTTTTAGCCGGTGCTCCAACATTTCTTCTGGTTTGTATTGGTTGCGCTAATTTGAATGCGTTTTTTTATTATTATATGCCTCTTTCTTGACCAGGTCTCCCATGAAAAAGAGATTTTAATCTCAATGTGATTTTCCTAGTGAAATAAAGGTTAACAAAATGAAATAAATACCTGAGCCAGTTTCAAACCCAAGCTCAATTCAAGACTAGTGAATTAGGCCTCTGCACTCACCTCTTGCCCTTCTTCAGCAGAGATTCACATATCTCACAGCAGCATCCTTACAAACCATGTGACTCAAGAGTTGTTGCTCCTATCAGTAGAGGAAGTATTTTAGCTAGGGCAGGATGAGTAGGTAATAGTGAGGCTCATCCAGTCTGATATGAGTCACTTAATGAGACAACAGCCGGTCGGCGATGGCTCTGGACTAGAGGATAAACAAACAGTTTTAATGCAGCAACCATTACCGCGTCCCACATCAAAAAGCCTACTCCCATTGCTAATTGAAATTCTCTCATTAGCTAATGAAAATGCCCCGCCACTGGGAATCATTTGCTAATAATTATCAACCAGATACCTCAATTAAAGCCTCATCCACAATTCAAAACTTTAGTATTTTTTTGTTTTACTCGGCCAGTGGCAAGTAACTTAAATTAACCTCCCGATGCACTTTCTAAAAAGGGTGCCAGGACAAGTGGGACACCCAATGAGAGAAGAGCACCCCCAGAAGTGAACGAGAACCAATTAGCCCGATTGCTTTCATGCTGCATTGTGCAGAGGGATCCATGAATTATGTATGAGCAGGAGACGTTGAAAAAGGTCATTGTCGGACCAAACAGGCAAACACCTGTTTTATTTTTTTTAAATCGCTGAATAAAATATCATTCCTATTATTTTTCTGTTTTTGTCTCTTTCTGCGTAACTCTTTCAGGGCTGATTTGATTGTTTTGTTTAATCAAGTCACAGGGATTCTGAACAGAAGGCTGAAGGAAACAGATTCCCTGTTACATACTGTAGATGATCTGCTCTGCCTTATGAAAGTTCACCATGCTAAACTTGCAGTTTGCCATGCTTCTCCCTTGCCTGTACTATTTAGCTGTTTTTTACTCTATGCTTTACCATTGATACAGCTGTGTCCATAAGTACTGATGCTCAGTGGTTACAGAGATAACCAAACAATAATTTGACTGAATGGACTGGATTCAGCAGCACAATCCCTTTCTGAAATGAACAATAATTGCTTTTGACAAACAGAAACTTGCCCACATGATGGTATAATAACGCTTATTCATACCAGTACTGATGATGATATAGCTGATGTCGGCATAACACATAAATCTATTTTACTTATCGAAGTAGCTCCGTAGTGCAGATATTATATATATATCCACCCTGATTTTCAACCAAGTAAGGAGGTCTGGTGGAATTACCTCTGAACAGAAAAATAGTGATCCAGCCTCTAAGTAATGTTGTATATATATATATATATATATATATATATATATATATATATATATATATATATATATATATATATATATATATATACAACATTACTTTAGAGGCTGGATCACCTATTTGTTTTTCTGTTCAGAGAGGTAATTCCACCAGACCTCCTTACTTGGTTGAAAATCAGGGTGGATGTTGAGAGGTATAATTAATAACAAATTCATTTTACAGTGTAGCTCCTAATAGCACTAAGCTTGAAGAATTCCTTTTAGAACAAAATTAAACAAAATCACATTGAATTGGGAAGAAATAGATCATGTTTCGTTTAACCCAATGTCGGATGATTTTTGACAGTGCTGCATTTTGCCTCAGGAAATGTCCTTTCCTTTTTTCCTTTTTTTTGTGTGTCTCATCACCTGTGCTGTGACCACAGTGTCAAAGCAGCTCAGCTTCCTCTGACACCTGTGCTGTGACCACAGTGACAAACCAGCTTAGCTTCCTCAGACACCTGTGCGGGGAGGTCAAAAGGTCACCCACTTTCATCCAGCAAACAGAGGAACAAGCAGGCCAGCTTTATTGTCTGTAATCCTTCCTGCTGTGGGTTGTTCCTGGTGGTATCTACCCAGCGCATCCTCGCTCTTGCGTGTTAAATGGTTATGAATCACACACCTTAGCTAACCTGACTCTTTTCATTCAAAATGTGGGTCCTTATGCACTAACCTTATCTAACTCTCTGTCTTTATGGCCATCTGTCAACTGCCTTGAATTATTATGATTCTATAAAAACTTTTGGAAATGCATTTTGTATCATGAACTTTTGTTTTCCATAAAAATGTGCAACCAATATATCAATAAGTATCTTGGTATTGTAATATTTGTTGTTGAAATGTGTCTGTAGTCTCCTCCAGCACCCTGTACCTGCTTCGTTATTTGAATGCCAGCACGTGCCCAGCTGGACCTGCCTGGTTATCAGCTTTCCACCAGGCCAGTCGGCCACTGGCTCTCTGTTTATCTGTCTTACCCCTCTGATGTGCTCGCTGAGTCTCCGCATGAAGGAAGCTGATAAAACAATAGCTAACGGAGCAGCAAGCAGGAGCAAATGTTAGCCAGAATCATCACAACACCAGCAGACTGATGACAAACTTTGATTGTGGTTTGTACAGAAGTATGTTTTTTCTGCCCCCCCCCCATCCCTCTCCCCACAATTTGATCAATAATTAACACTATTAATGTGTAAAACACATAAAACCAAGGAATCAAGGACGTATTTTGCTTTGCTTGTTTTATTTTGATTTGTTTTTTATAGATCAAAAAGTCAAACTCCTGTTTCCTGAAGTTAGTTACTAAAGTTTAGTACGTAAAGATACCTCAGCCTGGAATCAGTTGAGACTGAGGGCGAAACAGGTATTTTCATTCTGAAAAAAAAATCAGTGAAAAGGCATGGCACGGCTTAGTTGGCGCCTTAGTGGCACATAAAGGATGTAGAGCATAGATTTCTGCTAAACTGCCACAGTGGAGCAGTAAGGGGTTCTTTCTCTGCAGCCTGGCAAAAGCAAGATTCTAGAATAGTACAGATTAGGAAGCTGTGTCCAGATTGCAATTCCTTCAAAATACCAGAGAGCGGGAGAGAGATTGAAGCAGAGAGATGAGAGAGTGCGTTTGCTGAAAGGAAACAAGTAAATAAAAGCGTTGCTAATGGGAATATCAAGGCAGTGAGAGGTAAACAGACTCCTCCTGGCTGATAAAAAGGGAATGCCGTTGCTTTAAGAGCGGTGGAGTGTCTGTCGGCTCCTGCGTGGGTTTGATAACGGCCCTCGGCCCGTCTGCTTCCCCGAGATAAAGCCGCGCACAGACATACGGCATCCCTGATCCCAATTTCACAGTCAATATTCATCCAGCTTGACAAACAAGCGCCGTTTAAGATAAAAAATAAATATAGACTCCTTCTGCTATTACCTTCACTTTATTAATCTCCTGTTTGCTGTCATTTAAATTTCAGCCCCCCCTCTCCCTCCTCTCAGCTCGCACATCAGTGGATTAAAACTTCAACCTACTCCTCTTGTTTTTGACTCTTGTAGCTCTATCAAACAGAGCTTTCTCCCCTTCTGCAGCCCTCCACAACAGCTCTGTTAACCTAAAGATTAGCCAGTAACCTGCCACAAGGTGCTTCACTGCTCTAATTAAACTAAACTATGTATGAACCAACCCCTTCGGGGGTCTATTTAAATTATCTAAACAGTGGCAGATTTCAATACTGCTGCTTTGTAACTATATTAATCAGACAGATGTTTTGGCCCCTATTGACCCCATTCTTAACATCCAAAATACAGTGGAGGTTTTCAATAAAGCATAAGGAAGATTTAGGATGTTGGTTGTTCACTGACATCCGCTGCTGGCTTGCTGATTAAAATAGACCCTGTTGCACCTTATTGAATTATGGCATTACAGCATAAACTGTAGTTGTGTCTTTGAAGATGACCCCAAAGCTTAGTAGTAAGACCCCCAAAAGTAATCTGAGAGAAACCACGTATCTACAGTCACAAACATTCAATGTACTATGTTTGGTTATACATTACAAATCGGCTGATTGCTGTTGCCTCCTAAAACTCATAGAAAAATACCAGCAGGCTGGCAGGACACGTCGCCATACCATTTCACTTGCAACTAACTAGCAGCTAACTGCTCCAGGACTTATAAACACCACAATCAGTCATGTGAGATGGCTAATGTCTTTGTATAATCTTGCCATATTTCCTGTTTAGTTCCTACTAAAGTCGCTATCAGGGGTGACTGCTTTGGGAATGGCACCTCAGAATGACAGCAGCCCCAACGCAATATCAATAGCCTCGAAAAATCTATCCGGGCCAAAGCTTCATCTCATTAAGATTACTGAACACTCTCCGCACCTCCACTGATGGGCTGATTGAGCGTGGTGCCAGCTGGCATGGGGATGCCCACAACATAGCCTGGCATCGCGCCAAACCCGCTAACACAGTGCTTCTCATTCACACTTCACCCTTTCCTTATTTCACAAAATTAGGCAGCAGCACCTCAGTATGAGGCTACCATTGGTAGAAAGGTGCCACAATATATTCATATTTTGATTATCAATGATATCATAACGGTATGAACCAACATACAGTGATGCAGTGTGCTACTGTAATTGTTCCAAATCCATCATGTTGTCATTGCTGGTAATGTTGTGGTTGGCTAATGGTTCTGCTTAGGTACTCTGGGTAATATTTAACATACTGTGGGTTTCTAATTGGTGTTTTTCATTGTACTCCAGCCATAAAAATGGGTCTAAATAGCAGGAGTTTTAGAAGTAGTCGAGTTTGAGTACAGGGTAAAGTGATTGTGAGGTGTTGAGGAGCCAATCTGGACGTGATCATGGTAGCACAGTGAATGGAAACAGAGATTTACTACCCCAGTAAAACATTTAATGAATTCTCATACTGTGCTGGGCTACACTAGAGAAAACTGCTGTCATGTCAGGCACAGGCAGTGAAAAGATATATTGTCTTGCTTTAAACCGAAATCCTTGGGTTAAAAATCATCTCCGCCAGATTACAGTGACCCTGCTGACCCCTCCAGATGGACTGCTGGCTCCAGCTGGTGTCCACCTAATACCGACTCATTACACACAGACACAAACACACCGCTAACACACACAACACCAACACTCACATACTGACACACACACAACTCCACAATACTAATACATACAATACTCACACACACTCAGAACCCTACACACACAATAAAACACTGACGCACCCTTACAGCACTAACACTCAGAGAGACATTTGCAGACCATATATGACTCTAGTAGACTGACTATATGGTTCCTGTATGTCTAGGTGAGTTTCTTATTATCTGGATGTATTAAGCATCACAATACTCTTTATATATATATATATATATATATATATATATATATATATATATATATATATATACAGTACTGTGCAAAAGTTTTAGGCAGGTGTGAAAAAATGCTGTAAAGTAAGAATGCTTTCAAAAATAGACATGTTAATAGATTATATTTATCAATTAACTAAATGCAAAGTGAGTGAACAGAAGAAAAATCTAAATCAAATCCATATTTGGTGTGACAACCCTTTGCCTTCAAAACAGCATCAATTCTTCTAGGTACACTTGCACAAAGTCAGGGATTTTGTAGGCATATAGTCAGGTGTATGATTAAACAATTATACCAAACAGGTGCTAATGATCATCAATTCAATATGTAGGTTGAAACACAATCATTAACTGAAACAGAAACAGCTGTGTAGGAGGAATAAAACTGGGTGAGGAACAGCCAAACTCAGCTAACAAGGTGAGGTTGCTGAAGACAGTTTACTGTCAAAAGTCATACACCATGGCAAGACTGAGCACAGCAACAAGACACAAGGTAGTTATACTGCATCAGCAAGGTCTCTCCCAGGCAGAAATTTCAAGGCAGACAGGGGTTTCCAGATGTGCTGTCCAAGCTCTTTTGAAGAAGCACAAAGAAACGGGCAACGTTGAGGACCGTGACGCAGTGGTCGGCCAAGGAAACTTTACTGCAGCAGATGAAAGACACATCATGCTTACTTCCCTTCGCATAATCGGAAGATGTCCAGCAGTGCCATCAGCTCAGAACTGGCAGAAAACAGTGGGACACTGGTACACCCATCTACTGTCCGGAGAAGTCTGGTCAGAAGTGGCCTTCATGGAAGACTTAGGCCAAAAGCCATACCTCCGACGTGGAAACAAGGCCAAGCGACTCAACTATGCACGAAAACACAGGATCTGGGGTGCAGAAAAATGGCAGCAGGTGCTCTGGACTGATGAGTCAAAATTTGAAATATTTGGCTGTAGCAGAAGGCAGTTTGTTCGGCGAAGGGCTGGAGAGCGCATACGAATGAGTGTCTGCAGGCAACAGTCAAGCATGGTGGAGGTTCCTTGCAAGTTTGGGGCTGCATTTCTGCAAATGGAGTTGGGGATTTGGTCAGAATTAATGGTCTCCTCAATGCTGAGAAGTACAGGCAGATACTTATCCATCATGCAATACCATCAGGGAGGCATCTGATTGGCCCCAAATTTATTCTGCAGCATGACAACGACCCCAAACATACAGCTTAAAGTCATTAAGAACTATCTTCAGCGTAAAGAAGAACAAGGAGTCCTGAAGTGATGGTATGGCCCCCACAGAGCCCTGATCTCAACATCATCGAAGTCTGTCTGGGATTACATGAAGAGAGAGAAGCAACTGAGGCTGCCTAAATCCACAGAAGAACTGTGGTTAGTTCTCCAAGATGTTTGGGCCAACCTACCTGCCGAAGTTCCTTCAAAACTGTGTGCAAGTGTACCTAGAAGAACTGATGCTTGATGCTGTTTTGAAGGCAAGGGTGGTCACACCAAATATGGATTTGATTTAGATTTTTCTTCTGTTCACTCACTTTGCATTTAGTTAATTGATAAATATAATCTATTAACATGTCTATTTTGAAAGCATTCTTACTTTACAGCATTTTTCCACACCTGCCTAAAACTTTTGCACAGTACTGTATATATATATATATATATATATATATATATATATATATATATATATATATATATATATATATATTTGTGTAAACTCATGGCTCTCGGTCTTTAACATTTTTTGCTCCTATATCGGAAAGAGGTTTTTAGCTACTTGCTCTATTTTTACTAGTTTGTTTTTTACACTAACGGACTCCTATAGGGTGTAATAAGAATATCTACCACAGGCCGTGGAGAGGGAAGGGTTAAAGCTTTGCGGAGGAATGCATGTTAGATGGATGTGTGCTAACGGCCCGCACCTCTGGAATATGGCAGATGTCAGGGGAGAAAACACCCCTACCAGCCGGCTGAATATACGACAACTTAAAGAGACAGGCAGCTTTATTGATGCTAATGCCCTGTGTAATTAATACAGTTATATTTCGCAGTAATGAAGGAACTGACATAGGCTCTCCCTACCCAAACATTCTGTCAAGACGAGAGAGAGAGAGAGAAAGAGAGAGAGAGAGAGAGAGAGAGAGAGAGAGAGAGAGAGAGAGAGAGAGAGAGAGAGAGAGAGAGAGAGAGAGAGGTGTTGCAGGCTTAACCTCTTCCTCTCTGGGTAGCCAAAATGTTATCTTCATCTGCTTTTTTCCCACTCTAAATCTGCAGTACTGTATTTGTACTGTATGACCTCACTGGCATTACCTGATATCCGCTGTAAATGCCACCTCCATCGTTTATCTGACTCTCTTTACAAATCCCGAAAGGATTCAGTCAAATCCTTTGACATTTCTTAAAGAATTGCAGTAGTTTCTTTCAGCATTTTCTACATGCATGCATATATACAATAATTGCTGTTTTTGCAAAATGCTTTGTCCAATCCTTTTTTTTTTTTTTTACAGAACTACTAAAAGCCTATTGCCTGATACGATAGCACACTGGTGCTGATTGTATTATATAGCACCACTACATTGCCATTGAAGATTTAGTAAGGGGAGAGAAGACAGAGAGAAGAGAGTTATTTAGTTATTTAGTAATGTTTCTTTATAGTTCCTTAGAGGTAGATGAAAATATACTGTGCCGCAATATACCTTTCCTCTTGCGGTCAAAGCAAGGCAGCACCTAAACATACCATCATATAAGCAAAAGACTTGAAATTCTTAAACACACATGTATTCCTGGAAAGTCTGAAATCCACTACACAGAGATTACGTAACACAGAAGTTATGTTTTTTGATTGAATCCCTCCTTTAATGAAGAAATAATAATACAAGTTTTTTTTGTTTTTTTTTTGTATGTGAGGCCAAAAGCCTCATATTTGAATTGTATCACACTGAAACATGGCTAAACTGACAGACCATGTCCCTTTGTTGCCTAGCAGTATATATCGGAAGACTAGCAGTCAGCAGTGTGGATCCAGATGGCAGCCACAAGGCAGGCGGCACACCACAGCAAGGGGGGAGATGCTCTTATTAATGAACATCCATGAATTATTCATGATGCACACGCACACGCACACACACGCTCTGTACAGACACTGTCAGATCCCTGTCAGGAACAGAAGGTCACACTGTTGTATGTGTTGTTTTTTTTTTAATGTGTTTGTAACCAATACTAGGTGCAACCCTTCTTTTCTCTGCCAAGATTTGTTCAAAGATCTTTTTTTAATAGTGGTAATTACCCTGAAATTAAACTAGAAAGTGTTACTACAAACGCTATTTATAAGAAATTTCACTTTTAGAATGTCATTACATGGTTTGGTATCCAGAAGGTCAAAGTTAATAGAAATTGTAATACATGGAAACTGCTGTTACTGCTTACATAAAAGTTCAAATATTCCAATTGGATACAGTTTAATTCCATCACCCTATAGAAACCCCAGCAGAACCATTAGCATTACCAATCATGCATGCAATTTGTATTTGGAACACATGAAAAATCTGTTCTACTCTTTCGCATTGAAACACAAGGCACACTAACACCTACTGTACGGAGATTCTATCATGAACCCATGATATCTTCCCCTAATACAATCTTCCCAATAAGATTTTCACAACTTTCCTGCGGGGCCATTCTAGTACAGTTGATTCTTTTATCTTTCTTCAGAAGGATTCTCATTGCTGTGTTCTTGCCTAGCAGGAGGGCTGCAACCCCCCATGCCCTGCGCTGTGCTGCGCACTGGAGCTTCTTACAGACACCCCACTGACGAGCATGTCTTCAGCAAGAAGCCTTCCCCCAATTACTGGAACTGCGGGAGGGATGTGCAATCAATTCAATGTGATATAGAGTAGGGCTCATCTTCATTTCTCTGCATGCAGTTGAGGTTACTGTACTGCTTGGAAAACGTCTCAACATTTGAATCAACAATCCATTATTTCCTAATTATTGTCTTTCTTTTATTTAATACATATTCAGATTTGGGGTGGGACTGAGACGGCTCCACGGTTCTCCTCAAAATTATCCCTTTGATTAGATGTTTTTGGTATTTTCTTAAACTTAATAGAGAACAAGAAATGAAGCAGCATCTTCTCCACCTCCCAATTTCTTTCTTATGCGTATGAAAAAATAAATTGAAATAAATCCCAACTAAGCAGAGTTTTTTTTATATATATTTTTAAAGTTCATAGCAAATGAAAAAAAAGAATGTTATTAAAATTCATGTGCTCAGCTTGGCTTTGCAGCAGATGTTTGCATAATTAAACAGGGAAAAAATGAAATTAAATTCAGGTTTAATGTAAGTGTCTGTGATTGGCAGTGCTTTTTAATCACCGCTCACAGACACAGACACACACGCACAAAGCTAAAAACACACAAACATGCACACAACAAGACTATTATCCAGTTACACACACATACACACACCTAACAAAATGAGAGTGTAACACACATTATTTTTCAGCTATTCCTATCAATGTGAGATCCTTGAGCTCTCAGCATGACTGAAAGCAATTGATGTACATTATCTGTATGTTTTTCGACAATAATCACAAAGAGCTGTATCAGTGTCAAAACAAAAGTGTAAAGTACACTGTAGCTGCAATGTAGTTTTTGATTGTTTGACAGACCCATAGATACAGACACAGAAATAGACAAAAACAAACACACTTGCAGAGCTACAACCACACCAACATATACCAGCACTGTGCATGGAAATATGAATCCACCTGCTATATGCTCACTGCCAGGGGAAAACACACACAAATAGACACACACTCACACAAGCTTGCACCAGCTGCTCAGGATGCAATTATGAAGAGGATGGGTACCGAGGGAGCAGGCAGTTTTAAAATAAAACAGCTCGAGTGCGATACATAATTCATACTCTGCCTGAACTGTGATCACAGGCCAGTTTCATCCAGCAAGGCGTGTGAAAATACACAGGTTCAGAGCTGGACGTGCTCTACCAAAACACATACAAGCAGCCTCACTTCCCATAAACACAGCCTATTAAAGAGAACAGAATCGTGTGTACTGAAGGACACTCGGTTTTTAAGCCATGTACATACACACCCTACTATACGAACCACTGTATCTACTTATAAATTAGTAATACTCTGGCATTGTTTTGTATTGTTAGTATATTGTATACATATTATACATACTTGTACATACACATACATACATATTTGTGCATTTAGCGGGGGAATGGCTCATTGAAATACCATATCATTTACCAGATTACCATACATACTAATGCCATACTGAAACAGAATAATAACAGTGTTTTGTTTTATGGTATAGTACAGTAATAGTATAGTATACTTTAGTAGTGCAATTTAATCATTATATACTGTATCATGGTAGATTATTGTATCAGTGTGTGTGTGTTGTTGGGCGGAGAGGGTTTGGGCTCTGGTTTAATTGCCTCCTCTAGGCACAGCAGCCCAGTCATGTGATCTCGCATGTGAGACACTCCGCTAGCTCCCGTCAGACCTCTTCACGGCTGGCAGCTCTCTCACAGACATTCGTGACGGCAAAGGTCGCTCAAGCAAAATGGAGCACTGAGCAACAGAACTGAGTGTGCGGGTCTGGAGAGGAGGAGAGAGATACAGAGAGGAGAGAATGGGACGAGAGGGAGAGATAAGGAACAGGGAGGGGGGAAGGAGAAGAGAGTGAGGGGGGGGAAGGGGGACTGAGAAAGTGGGGAGAGAGTGAGGGAACAGGATTGGGAAGAGAGGGTATGAATTGGGAGGAGGAAGAGGGAGAGGGACTGGGGGAAGAGAGAGGGGGACTGAAAGAGGGTAATGAGAGAGAAAAAGATGAGGAAAGACAGGGAGGTGTAGGTGCAGATGTAGGAGAGTGTACATCAATTACAAGATACTACAGGATACTACATAGGACTGGCATGGCTTAGATCTCTTTACCTGTCAGTGAACAGGAGTGATCCATCACATAAGAGGATGAGCTAAGATTTGAATCCAGGTCCCCCTGGCTAGCTACTCTTTACATTACCACTAGAATACACTGCCTCACTAATGCCCGATCTCTTCAGTGAAAAAAAAACAGGCACTTTGTTTCTTTCTTAGCTTGTTTATGTTCTTAAAGCTTGTCAGTCTCCCAGTGTGGTTTCAGGCCTCTGGAAATAAAACAAAAAAAGGAAACCAATAAATCAAGACATATGAACAAAATTAGATTTTCAAACTCAGCCGATGTAAATGATCTTGCCCTGTGAACCAAATGAGTTTGTGTTGTGTGAACAGATGTCCCTTCTCCGCCTCCATGATAAACATCAGCTGATTTGGTTTACTCATTCAGTACGTTGTGTCTCAGCCTCTCAGGTAAGCCGTTGCCTATTCTTTCTGTCTATATTAATGTAGGGTGCAGTGGGGCTGGCAGAGGTGAAAGGTTGCATTGCCACATGCTTTGAGTGGAGTGAGGGTGTTTCATCCTGGCACATGGCACAAGCTCAATTTAGGCAGATTTAGAGAAAAGTGCATTTAGAATGATTGCAAAAAAACATAAAATAGTAAAGGGCAGTGTTAAAAGTCAATTACAATGGCATTTGAAACCACTCACTTCTAAATGCTTGGAAATATAGCCCACAGTTCTAAGCACTATGTATGAGTCCCCAATCAGCGTCTTTTCTGTTTGCGCATTCGTTTTAAATCCTTGGGATTATTTCCACCAAGAAACAAAAGCCACCCCCTGGCCTTTGAAAGCCAGCATCAGTGAGACTTGTCCTTTACAGCAAGGCTCCTGACAATATTACCGAAACAACCGCTGTTTGATTTCTGGGCTTTTATCGGATGCGCTCAGCTTCTGAGCTCATTAAAACACACCCATTATCCCGACATTTGCACGCATCACATGCAAAACTAATTTACTTGTAAGAAATTAAAAGTTCATTTTAATTGAGCTCGCGCTGCAGTATGCAAATCAGGAGTACATAATGTACAATGATGCAGAGACAAAGCTGGAAGAGCACTTAACCCCTTCCTGGATCTAACGAGAAGGAAATAAGACAGCCAGGCAGCTTCATAAGAATACACTGCAGTGAGATACAATAGTGCAACTGCAGTTCTGATGCAATCCAACTGAAGTACATTGGAATTGCCATGGCATAACCACTGAAGGCAACTGTGGTACTGCACAGTACTATAATCCAGGTCAAATAACATTTGGTCTGATTTATTTAACCAGGATGTCATTTTCAATGGGTCCTAGAAGGCAGCAGAAATGTTCAACTTTAAAAGAGCATCACAAATATATAATACAGAGGCATATATACAGTATGTTCTTCTTAATTCATCATATATAGGATTTTTTTTCTTCTTGAGGTCACTTGATCTTAGAGAATTTCAAGAGGGTCACACACACCCAAAACCATGTGAGTGATTCAGTTCTCATAAGTTTTGCTTACCCAAGAACATTTTGATTGAGACAAGTTCAGGGGGTTGACCAGGTGGGTACCTAAGACGAATAAAGATAATATAATACAAAGATACACACCAACAATAAGGTGGAACTGAACTTTCTTTCTCGTATTTGTCTTCATTCATCATATACAGTATATGGATGTACAGGTAGTGGACAAAAAAATGGAAGCACCAATGTAAAGTCACTTAATAGGGCGTTGAGCCACTATGGTATCCCACTCTGTGGAGTTCTCGGCGGACCGTTTTTGATGAAACTGGCTGCTCGCGCCCCAGGTTGAAATTTGCAGTCAATTGATCTGCAGTTGCTCGCCTGTTTTGCCTTGCACTTCGAATTAATGCACAGATATCACAATCCTGGAGTATGCAGTTCCGTCCACTGTTGCCCTTTGCTGATGATGTCTTTCCCTCGGCAGTTCCATGCCGACATCACCTTAGACACCGTTGCTCGTGAAACATCAGCAAGTTGAGCTGTCTTGGTCACTGAAGCTCCTGCCAAACGCGCCCCAACAATCACCCCTCTTTCAAAGTCACTGAGGTCTCCTCTCACAGCCATGCTAGCCATAATTATAGGCAACCAGGCCTGTCCAGCATTTATATACATGACCCTAAGCATGCTGGGATGTTATTTGCTTATTTAACGCAAGAGCCACACCTGTGTGGAAGCCCTTGCTTTCAATATACTTGGTGTCCCTCATTTACCCAATGTTTCCATTTTTTTGTCCACTGCCTGTATGTATACTATAGAGTATATGTAATTACCTCGTTGCCAGACTTAGTGTTTGCATTATAATACTGATTTTAAAAAGTATCATTACCAACTTGAGCCATCATGTACCTTCTACAGCACTAATTGGCATGGACCTCAATGGGATAAACAGCAAGATATACCTTGCAGCAGTGTGGAGTAGTGGTTAGGGCTCTGGACTCTTGACTGGAGGGTCATGGGTTCAATCCCTGGTGGTGGGGCTTCTGTACCCTTGAGCAAGGTACTTTACCTAGATTGCTCCCGTAAAAAACCCAACTTTATAAATGGGTAATTGTATGTAAAAATAATGTAATTGTATGTAAAAATAATGTGATATCTTGTAACAATTGTAAGTCGCCCTGGATAAGGGCGTCTGCTAAGAAATAAATAATAATAATAATAAACGAGTCTACTGGTATAGGCCTACAAAGTTACTGCATCCCAGTTCCGTATTCATTTTGCCAATAGCTTAGTTAATAAAGGGCATGGAGCAGATACATTATAGACTGAATTACTGAAATGTGCTCCTTCACCTTGTGGATTGCTGCTCTGGAATATTGCGGAGGGAAATTTCCGTTGAATCAGTGGTGCTACTTTAATAAGATGAGTTCAGTGTACATTCCCTTTGATTAGCTGCAACCTCTAAACACGGTCTACCAAGGATTTAGAGAATCTGCACTAGAGGAACTCATTCCTTCAGCTCCTGGAAGGCTCATCCAAAACCATTTACAATGGCCGGAACGTTTGTTAGTTTGAAATCTATAGACTTTTTTTTTCTTTTCTAAAGCTTCCCATTGAGTTTCTGTTGTTTTATTAGTGTTTGGTCCATAAATACTGTACAATAAAGGTTACATTATTTTTAAAGTGCCTTATTCTAAGTATAGGGGCTATGCTAATGGAAGGCCAGCCAAGACACCAACAAAATGTGACCTCAATACTGGGATGGCCCTACTACTGATAAATACAAATACATATCTTTTAAACTGTTTCTTTTACTGCGTGAGTCACTTTTCTCTTTGTGTGCAAATGAGTTTCATCAAGCTTTCAGGGGATTTTTAAATGGTTGATAGTTCAGAACATGTTAAGGTCAGTGTTTAATACATTTTGGACTGCAGATGGTGCCACTAATACAAGGGATGGCCTTAATATTGAAGGGGACACTACTGGCTCTCAATAGGAGACTGTAAAAAGTAGTATTTTTCACTGGAGTTACCTTAAAGCAAAGTTAATCTGCAATTAGTTTTTGTTGCAATTTGTCTGCTTGACTTGATGCTTTGCTGTGCATTAGAATTTACGTTTGAAATCGTGTTATGTATTTATTTTGTATTGATGTCGCAGCGTCTGAGGCACTTGGAAACAAGATGTTTCACTTCATTGTGCTTCTATTGAAATTTTTGAAAGAAACACAAAAATTTACAATACATGATTTCTCTTCAGCAGATTGAGTTCCCAGCCTAATGCTTGTCAAAAATATTCTGTCCCCTCTGCTAAATTCAAATGAAATGTAATTATTATTATTTAATTTTTTTATCCGATTTTTCTTTTTGTCTTGAAATTAGCGAGGTAGAGTGCTCGGGAGGCTAATTATGTATTCAGATGAAAGAGCCTCGTTAATGCTACACTAGGGAGACTCAAAATGATTGGGAGAAGATGATAAAATTGAAATGAGTGCTGTGGTGTTGTCGGCAGTGCATCTGGAATCACTCGAGCGTGTCCCGGCAGATGTCACCTCTTGGGAAGGGGAGGGGGGCACTGCATACCTCCAGATATAAAGGGAGGGGGTGGGGGGGGGAGGATTCTATTTTGACAGAGAAGACAAAGAGAAAAAAATCACACAATAGCCAGGGAAAAAAATTAAACATAAGATAATGATCAGGGAAAGAGAGTACTCTAATTTTGCTGCCAATGAAGAAGCAAAAAATAAATTCATTAGAATTATAACTCATGGCAGGCCTTCCCTAGATGCTAGAGTAACTATTTAACTGTCTTTGAATTGTGTTACCTCACCTACAGTATATATCACGTTTGGTGTAATAAGTGTCTTGCTCCATGAACTTTTAGACATTATAGCAGTATAATATTGATTGTCACATCAGCTGCCACAAAGGAAACTCCATTCTCAAACTGTTAAAGCAGTATGCTCTATTCCTACAGGAGCACATATATCAAGACACTGTGGCTTCCAGCACTTCCCCTTTAAGATGTCATTCCCCTCTTAAAGGAGAGCTCAATCCCAATACTCTGTCTACGGTACGCCTCGCAAACACAATGGTCATCTCAGTGTATTGCCCCAAAGAAAACCCAGGCAGAACCATTATTACCAGCAATGGCAACACAATGTGCTGTGGACCTGACACTGTAGTAAACTGGTTGTCACATGATACCGTGATACTGCCAAAGATTACCACAGAGTATTCGGTTATACAATTGGGATACTGTTGGTTTGTCAAAATATAAAAATCTTATCATACTGATACCATTCTACCAATGGTCTATTCTATTGTAGCTGTCCCCTGTTACCCTTAGCACAGTCCTGCAGCATTGCCGTTAAAGATTATTTGATAAGAAAGGTCATATTGCTTCTCAGTAGTAAAGGATTGAAAAGGGGAATGTACATTTCAAATAGTGGGTAACAATGCTGCCTTGTAACTTCTGCAAAGGTAGACAAGCGTTCTTTATGGTAATGACACTCACTCACTATGATTAACAATAAGTTAATCAAAAATAACGAGAGAGAATCTCAAAATTCCACTGTTCACAGACTAGAAGCCTCATAAACACTCCATATTTAATAAATACATTTCAAAATTCACCTGACATTCGCTCGGCTTGAAGCTTGTGTTATAGGCAGGCAGCACATTTATAATTGATTTAAGGAATATGATTTGAGCTGGTTAATAAACAATGCCTGTCTGGGGTGTTTAGAGGAGTGAAGATATTCATATACTGTTGAGGAGTCCTCTGAGCAGTAAGCTGTAAATGATTAAACTGGCTTCAGTCTTACGGCTGTGTGAATATAGATTAAATAAAAATGTAGAGATATGGATAACATACTAGATTTTAAGGCAAGCCATATCCTAATTTGTCTTATAATATTATTACATTGAAGTGAATGTATGGATACAATGCACATAAAATTGAAATTCCTATCTGATTCAGAAGATGACCCATTCCAGAACCATACTCATTTGGTTCTGAAAGAAAAAGAGGAACATTTTTAGGGATTTACTGGTCAGTAATTACTAAGTGCATGTTGTCATTTACTAGGTCAACGTGTATACCCATAAAACATGATATTATATTAATAATGAGGTCCTAAAACAAAGTAATAGAAATGCAAAGCTCAGTTTTGGGCTTCTGTTCCTAAATGGAGCTCCTGTTTTCAGAATCTGTAATTCCCGAATGGCTCAACAGACCAGTTCTAGATTCTCAATTTGTGTGCAACACACTGCAGGATGGGTAGGGCGTGTTGTTTGCTGGTGGATTGTCAGATTGAGGCAGAGAGGTGGAAGCTGCTCTGGTATTCTCACTGCGTGTTGTTTTTTTTTTGCTTTGACGGAGATGCATGGTGTTTCTAATTTGGCATGCAGACATTAATTCCAGCACAGCTGCTGTTTCCTGTCTCTCCCTAAGGCATCTCTCTAATGTGCAGCTTCAGAGCCGCACTGCAAATTAACACCATTTGTTCTGCAAAGCATGCCTTCTTCCAAACACTACATGCATATCTTATTACTTGATGTTTGTCTAAACCTGAACAAAAAAAAAAAAAAAAACATAAAGAGAGTTTTTAAAAAAAAAAACTTGCTCGGCTGAAAATTAAAGATGCAAAATTCAGTCAATTGTACTATCTGAAACCTAATTTATATCTCCTTTGGTACAGATGTGTGTTTTAAATTAGCTTTTGTATATTAATGCACACCCCTGCCTCCCCTGCATCCTTTGTAGCCTATAGCTTTAGTATATAGCTTTATGTATATATCAGTAAAGACCACTAGCTCCTGACACAATAAAAGCCCATCGTGGACTGTAATACCAATTATAAGCAGGGTGTCCACCTTTTCATTACTTTTCAAAACTGGTAATGCTGACCCCTGTAGGTGAGACAATGCTTTGCAATATACGTTCTATTAACCGCCCATGCAAAGTGGTTAAGGCGCTTGCTGAGTCTGAATCAGCAGCCAAGGCATCAAAAGGGTTTAGACTTGGCAGCGAACACGCCGCGGCGGATGGAGATGCCTGTGTTTGGAATGATGCCGACAAAGCTGCTGAACCGTACTGATTACATGATGTCACTGTTACTGCGATCAGCTGCTGGCTTGGACTCCATTCAAACTCCTCTCCTCGGAGTCTGGAGCGAGGCGCGCAGCTCCGTGTCTCGTTTCATACAGCACTGCGCGCAGATATGACATTTGAATATCTTTTTAAATAACACGCTTGCCTTTCTGTGGTGGTTGACACCCTAGACTGCATGACATAAGAGGTTCCCCATTTGTAACGCCTCCCCTTGAGTATCTGTCTGTATCTATTAATAAATCAAATGTCAAATTTCCTCTCACTGCTTTAGCGACCCCTACTGGTCTGGGGCTCTATGAGGCCAGGCAGAGGGTTCCCAGGCTGGGCATTTTTCTCCAGGGTTCAGTAACTTGGTAAAATCCCTATAGGTTCAGCAGACATCAGGAACAGAGGTTATGCGTTGTTCTCAGAATTCCTGATCGCTAATTGGGTTACAGCAGTGGCATTCAAATTGGGCAGAATTTCAGGGGTTAAATAGGGGATTAAAATAACGTTCGCTAAGGCACATTAATGATGCAGTATACCATATTTTTCCCCCTACATTTATTTTGCTGTTTCATTGAAAATAGTAACACAGGATTATTGCCGTTTTTGAACCCTGAGAAAACACCAGGGAGGTTTCTTAAGGTCAGAATGCTGCATTTTTGGTTTCTTTTTTAATAATCAAGAAAATCTGTCTGTTTACTATAAATCTTAAATCCCAAGTCATTTTGTTTTGCAAGTCATTTTTCACACAGCTGCTGCCATATGTTTAATATCAAATGAAATCTGTTCTGTTTGAAATGCACGGCAGAGCAGAGCAGAGAGGGATATCGAACGATACTGAGATTTCATACATTTAAAAAGAAACCACAGCGCTACAACACACTTTGTCTTGTATGAAAAACAAGCAAGCATGCAAGAATGGTAAAAAATACTGCAGTACTTAAAGAAATTATAGCAATGCTTTTTAAATGAAAATGTGATGAACTAACACTAAATTCTACAACCCTCACTTAAACATTCAAAATGCATTCCTGTCAGTGTTTGTTTATGATAATGTTGATAACGTTCATGACTAATTCATGTTAGGTTTATCAATCACTGTGAAATGGATAATGGTTTTTAATTGTAATCACTAAGTAGTTACTATGTAATTACAGTGTTAATAACTCAACTTCTGTTGTAATAACTAAACACAAGAAAGAGCTATTATAGTTAGACATAGCTTTAAATCAATTTCTCACGTCTTATTAGCATTAACTGCCCCTTTATTGTGTTGTAGATCTTGTTTATTCTTAACAGTTATGTTTTTCATTATTTCATTTGTGAAAGGAGAATTTACAAAAAAAAATCTAATGAAAATGTATTTATTTTATTTTTCAAATGCAGTGAGAGCCCATGAAAGAAGATGGAAAGAATCTCAATACCTTGAAAAGCCACCTCTATCCCTGGATCTAAAGCAGAGACTGTCTATTGTGTCGCATTGTAAGAAACCAGATTAGAACCCAGGCTTTTAGAGCTGAAATACTGCTGCCTGGTGCCCCCTGGCCCTCTCGTTCTTTAAAAACGCACTACCTGTGGAAGGATTGCTGACTTTTTTGCACCCCTCTCTGTTATTTGTGGTGACAGCTATGAAGCACAGTCTCCGAGCAGCAGCCCAGGGATCCAGACTCCTGACACCTACTAATTAAAGTGCTCTGAATCACCTTTAATTACCTCAAAGCTACGAGAAATCAGAAGTCGTCGACTTAAACTAAAGCCAATTAGGTATTCTCCAGGAATCCTGCCTTTCCTTGCCCCCCGGGTCTCTAGTAATAAATCCATACATGCTGCTTTGCTCACATTACAGAACACACACACGCAGCAGATTGCATGGCAAATACAAGAAATGAAGCTTCCTACAAAAATACAAAATAAGACTATTCTAGAGATAAGAATCAAAACGTGTTGTACCAAGCAATATAGTGTGATGCATTGTCGCTAACTTCAGCTCATTGCTGCTCTATAACTGGTCCTGCAGCACAGCCTGGCTCTTTTGTGCAGTGGTTGAGATGTCTACCCATGCTGTGTGTAGTCTCTGGTTCATGCCCAGCCTCTACCCTGTTTAGCCAGGTCCTCACTGAACTGATTCTACCCATCACTGAAAGCAACCCTGTTGGTGAAATATGTGCGTAGAAGAGAATTATTCAGGCTGGCTGATAAACTAACTAAATAAATAAATGAATGAATAAATAAGCAGGAGTCTGCTGATGAATATTGCATTAACCGGTGAGTAGGGCTCTGTGCATTAGCAACATCTGGCTCAGTCCAGAGGGAGCTGCAACAGGAAAAAAAGTGTGGCTCTATATGATTGTTTTAACAGCCATGTTTCTGGGGGTAAAATGAAGAACAACATGAAGTAAAATGGAAACAATGTGGCAGAGAAAGGGTTCATTTTTAGGGTTGCTAGCTGAACTGGTTTATGAGATATTAGCAGTTTTTGGTGCGGCGGCGGTGAATTTGCAAATTCATACACAGAGATTGCTTAATGATCCCACCCACTGCGTCCTGCCTTAGCAATCAATGGATAACACTTGGGGTACCTCTGCATTCGTGGGATGCTAATTGGGGTTAAATGGGTAATATTGTTTGTCTCCCAACAATGAAGTAAAGTTTGATGAATACCAAACCTTCATGAATGTGGACTGTTATATTCAGTTATTAGCAAACCCCTTTTGTGTATAAGCAAGGGAACATTGAAAACACTGAGAAGAACAGAAGCAGCCAGGATTTAATGTATCTCATATTGAATGGCTTGAATATGATCATTTTTTATTAGCCTGCTCAATATGGGGTTTTGAAATACCTAAAACACAGCACAATAGAGCAGTGATTAAAATCTGCTCACACTAAAAAAAAAAAAGCCTCTTTGTTTTTTTTGTGTTTTAGAGGAAAGAAATACAGGGGCAGTTGCAAAGGTTTTTTTGTCATATTACTATAATGTTTTTTTTTAAATACTACGCTGTACTGTGCATGTACAGGTTTCTGTTTGCGGCAGTAATTCAGTTTCTAAATTCAGCTAAATGTGTTTCAGATTATGGACTACCAGTGATGGAGCAACCTCTGTTTGTGTTCAAGTCTTTTTTTCAAAGCTGTAGCCTCTTATGAGGACGTGCAAGTGTTGTTGTGTTCTTCCCCAAGATGTGCTCAGTACAGTGCAGTATGTGTGGTGTTTAATCTTGTGAGCAGGCCAGCCTCCCCTCCTCCCTCCCCCTGTCCTCTCTGTGGGGCAGTAAGACCACAGGTGCTGAGAGTTTGATACCGACACTCCAATGTGAATCTAATAAAGGGGCTCCCTCATTACCTCTTAATTGCATTCACTAGCACAGGCAGTCCACTTTCTGCTGCTGGGAACCGGGCTTCAGACAAGAGCTGCTGCTGCTGCAGAATCTGTTTTTCGATCTTGAATCTCAAGCACACGGTTTGATCAAGCAATCGTACAGACCATGGAGGGAATAACCTGAGAAAAAAAAAAACACTTCACTGTACTTATCTGACACAATGAAAAGTTCAGCTTCCCTTTATCTTCTTGACTGTGTCTTTCTGAATTCAGTAGTATCACATCACATTTTATCCATCTGAATTATGTTTTTATTTTGTTCACATGCAATGTGTATGTACAGTATAAGGCACGCCAGAAAACTTTACTGACGGCACAAAATAATGTGGAAACATGAATGTTTATAACCTGTTATTATTGAAGAGAATTGCAGGGCCTTAATTTTATAGTTGCTCGTTTGAGGAAGCTAGCTGTGCTCGGTTTGCATTCTGCATTTAATGCCAACCACCCTATACACACTCTTTTTAATGTAATTGGTGTAAGTCTATCCTATGACGAACGCCCCATTGCAGGTAGGAATAGGTCCCTCGCGGATGTGACCTTCTGTGCGCAGAGGTCACTCTGTGTCATCCATCACCGCAGTGTGACCTCGCTGCCCTGCCTCTCAGTAGGCTTGATAATGAGGCTATGTAACAACCCTGCCATTTCCAGATGAGGAAGGGTTCCTTGGTTAGAGTGAAGCTTGCCGCCGCTGTCATTATCATTCTCATTCTGCTACGGTCACCTGAGCACCACCCCACACAGCTGCTGATCCCAGCCACCAGCTCCCAGCCCCCCGCACACCCCTATTGTTTACTAACATTGCAAAACTAACCAATTTTTTTTACTAACCCTGCTAATGTGTTAACTAAATGAAAACTCCCTTGCAGAGATAGAGTGTGTGTGTGTGAGTCCGCAGCTCCTAGCTCTTGTGATTAAATCAGCAATTCAGATACATTGTTGGTCTGTTTTCACAGCAGACAAAACGAGAAAATTAAAAGAAGGAGCTGACAGAGAGCCATATGGTGCAAGTCTCTGCAACAGGGAAAAAAACCTCCAAGATTAATTGATACAGTGATAGCTGGCTACTCCACCAACTCGAGATTCACTTACTTCTGCTGCTGGAATTTAAACAGACAGCATCATTATTTTAAAGAAGAAAAAAACACAGGTGATAAATAAAAATACATCAATACTACCCTTATTGTATAATCGCACACATAGACATGCACATATGCATGAGACTATTTGAGAAAATATCACAATCACAATCTAGAAGAAATCTACCAGCAATGCTTTAATATGGTCCTTTATCAATTTTACTAGCATAACTTACTGTACAATGCCACTGTATATTAAAGCATATTGTTAAATAAATACATCAGCCCCTTGCATTTGCACTTATCTTTAGCCATGGCAGACACAGCTGCATGGGCTTTTTGAAACTAAAGGATTAACTCCATTTTCACAGAAAACAGTGTATACTCAAGTATAAGCACATGTGCCAATTTGAACAGAAGAAATATATTAAAGTGCATCTGCAAAGACAGTCTCCAGTTATTTACCATAATTATTACATGTTTATACTATGCATTTGCCATGCTCTACACAAACATACATTATTGTGCTTTGTCTGTGATGCACCTGTGCTGGCTCTGTGGGCACAAAGTGAATAATCTAAACTAAACTACATCCTTCAATGGCAATGCATTAGTGACACTACAATGGAACTGTGATAGTTCTGTATAATACTTCCATTATCATTGCATTCCAATGTTTTTTTTTTTTTCTGACTGGGATAGTATATGAAGTTTTTTTTTTCTTCTTTTGATCCTGCAGTGAATTTATTAGGACAAGTTCATTCATTCATATACACATAGCAGATACAATTTGAATAATATCTTACCAGGTACCTTTAACCATTTAATAATATTTAATAGTATCTGTTCCTAATAATTGCATAGTCTATATAATTGTCAGGCAAATGGGCAAGTGACATGGATCTCTCTCTCTCATATATATATATGAGTTATAGTAAACTAAAGCTTTGCACTGTACAGCCTCTAAAAAGTTTGCTTTCCTAATTGGTGAAGATCGAGTTCCTCTCTTTGCCTCCCAGCAGGATTGTCAGGGAGCAGGCACTCGTGGGAAATCAGTGGCATGCTGCACATAAACAGATTCATCATCAGTGCTGACAGCCAGCGCGATGCATAAAGATGAGCGTAATTGCGGAAAGGAGAAGAGGGAATATTCTTCTCGGATAGGCAGGCAGACAGACAGCTCCTCCAGATTACACTGCAGACCCCAGTTCACTCCACTCAGAGCATGCGCAGGACTCGGCCGGGCCTTGCCTGAGACACTTGCTGCCTGCCTGGGTTTGAAGCCAGCCAGAGGAGGAACAAGGGAAATGAGGTCATCTGGTCTCAACCTGGCCATTGCAATGATTCATATAACAAAGCCACCTCCACAACCAGCACTTAAACTCAAAAGCAGCACAAAGGAATTCACTGATAGAGTAAGATAAATGGACTGACAGATAAGATAGATAGATAATATATATAATAATATAATATATTTATTTTTAATAGCGCCTTTCATAGTGGACCACCGTCACAAAGAGCTTTACAGAGGTAGGCTGTGAACTGTGCATTATATGCAGAGTCACTTACAATAGGACACTGATTTAACATCTCATCCACAGGATGGAGCACAAGTTAAGTGACTTGCTCAGGGTCACACAGTGAGTCAGGCAGTGGCAGAGGTGGGATTTGAACCGGTGACCTTCAGGTTACAAGCCCTGGACTCTAACCACTGGACCTCACTGCCTGGATAGACAAATAGAGACAGACAGATAGAAAAGCAGATAGATAGATATATAAATAGACTATTCCTTGTTTTATGTTTTAACGCCCCCTCTCCTTGCTACCCCAAGTGAGATTCTCTAATGAGTAATTTTCACAGAAACGTGTCGTGGACCCCAGGCCGCTGCAGCACAGTGCTGCTTCCGACCTGACAGGCTGTAATTACGTCTCATTGGTTGTGTGGTGCCCTGAATACAGAGAAGGGGGCCTGATTAGCAATGCAAAACACAAAACAACTCAGAAGTTCATTTCACCAGCATTGCCACAGAGATTCCATTATCCACAATGCTTCAGTGTGCTAAGGGGTTGACCACCCTACTAGTAAAGTCGGGCCAGTAAAGTGGGTTTAATGGCTGATTCCAGAAGGATTTCTGTTTCATGTGGATTCTAAGTCCCCAGAGGCACAGCTGTGATGTGTTGCCCAGCAGTAATGAGAGTCTATTAGCAGACTGAAGGTCAACAGTCAGTTGTGATCTTGATGAGCTGCTATTTATATGGAGCTGGACACAGGTTTACTGTCCATATCATATCTCTCTTAAATAAATAGCCATAGATGTATACTTTAGATTTATTTTAAATATATCCTAAACATTGAACATATACAACAGCCAATAATAGATATAATCTCTCAAGCCTTGCCAAGTAAAGGGAGATTTATAGAAAAATGATCATACAGATCATTTGCGGAGCAACAGAACCCAGAAGCACTCAGAACTCTGAAAAATGGCAAAAATCATAACGTAGTAAAGGAAATGTAAAAAGGAATTCAAATGAAAGTACTCCCAATCTAGACCCTTCACCATTCAAAGGCTTACAGCAACAATGAAGCACTAGCATGTATATAAATATGCTATAGTCACTGTATGAGCTTGCACCTTTAGAGATGTAAAGTTTGTGTGCAGAGGCTCATCCTGCATCTTCAGCACAAGAAAGGGGATAGCAGTGATAATGATGCATTTGCAAAAAAGTGGTAGGAAAATTCCTTTTAAAGCCTTGCTTAATGAAGGAATAATTTAACTGAATTGAATCATTGTTTTCTGTATTGTCAACGAGAGTGAAGGTGTTGTCAATCTATCACCCAAAAATCAGCAAAGAGCCCCTTTCCCAAGCTGACTGCCTTACATTTCTGAGCTGCACTATAGCAGCAGACTACAAAATGAGCCTCCCAAAGAATAGCATTATAATGAAGTTTCTGCCTGGCCGCTTTCTCCCAAACTGGAGAACTACATATAATTAAAGAGCAGCTCAAGGCTTCTACACAGCACAGCCTTTCCTGTCTGTGGCGAGCAGTGAATTGGACAGGTTCTGCAGCGAGCAGGGCAGCGTACTGTCAGAAACAACAACACAAACAACACATCTGCATTTCAAATGCTCTGTTTGGCTTTTTGTAACATGTATCAGGGAAATATGCTGACATGCAGGCATGTTTCTAATAAAGTGACAGTTCAGCTCAGCTGTTTAATAAATCAATAAAAAATAAAAAAAATCCCCAAAATAAAGTGGCCAAAGCCTCAGTGTTTACTGAATATCAAAACAGCATAAACCAGTACATTCATCTCAGTAAGCAATAATATTCAGATAATATCTCAGCTTCAGTGTAAATATCAATTACCTTTAAAAGCTAGCACACACTCATTGTCTATAATATGTCTTTCTATAAGAACTAATAATACTCTTAACTCAGCAAATACAATAATATGAATATGCAAGCAGAATAACTGTTTGAGTAAATATGAGTCAGTAAATATTTCAAATGCAATTCTGATTAATTCTAATGAATAGGATGTTACGAAATCGTACTAAATTCTTTATCTTTATATATGTCCTTCAATTAGAATTCACAGCTTCAGCACCCGTTCATTTATTCTTAACTCCAGCACCTCTTATTCAATGTCATAGATCGCTTTGTAATAATTAGCTGTTTAGCTGGTAATTTACTTTAATGAAATATTTAAACTAGCCCTTTTTGTTATAAAGCAAAGTATGACACACCCCTTTTACATGTCACAACTTCAACCTTCCTGGAAATATACAAGTGTTACATTCCCTAAGTATAGTTTCTGTAATTCTCTGTTGTTTAGTTTAATTGGAGAAAATACTTCATTCAAGCTGCAGTGTTAATGCAGTGTGTGACGACTTGGTCCCTTTCAGGCTTTGTTTAATAAGAGCAGATATTCTTGCAGTAAAATCGAACGATTCCAGGTAGGCCAATGCAGTCCATTAATTAATTATTTAATTATTCACTTTTCTTTTTCTTCAGTGGCTATCCCAGTTAATGGAGTTCTTTTAAGTCCTTTAACAGTATTTGAGTTTTCTTACAAGTTTATTGAATCATTTGGTGGATGTTATTTGCAGCTGGCAGTTCAAGGTATTAAAAACTGCTCTCCATTTTTCTGACTGACTAGACGAACTCAGAACAAAGAAAAGTAATTTTCCTTGTAACCTTGACTCAATTTTTCCAAACTCAGAAACATTACTTACAAAAGCTAGATTTAATTACTAGCTCTGGAATTTTAGGTTGAGCATGGGCCTCAAACTTTATCTGTGTTGCAATGAAGATGAGGCCAGCTCCTCTCCAACTTAATTTTTATCGCACGTTGCAGGTGCTAAAGTTCTAATTCTAAAATAATTCCTTCCATTTGGCTCACTTGTACCCCTTGAATTATGTGTTTGCAATTCCCCACAGTTCATATGTGAAGTCTGAGGTCACATCTATTAATTACAGCAGCTGTTTAAAAAAAAAAAACATCTACTTCAATGTTCAATATGTTAAAATATTCACAATATACAGATGGTGCAGCAAAAGCTGAGAAGGGTTTACCCATTCAGCAGTTTTAACGATCTGCATTCATCCTCCCTGAGAAGATGATAATGAGTTGAGCTCCTCCCACAGTGACTCGGACACATCTGAGAGGAAGGAGGCAGGAGGCTCTTTGAACTCTCCACCGAGGTCCCATGTTGATCACGCATGCTGCGGCTTCAATAAAATATTAAAAGTTGCATAAATATTTCCCAGTGATAGTTCACTCGAGGGACGCACTGTAAACAGGGGGGACATGGGCTGACTGGTGTCTACTTATTTCACTTTTAGTAACGAGTGTACTCAAGGCTTCTGGCTTGACAGGCTTAACCTAAATATCCCACTATGACCACAGACAAAGCATAATGATGAATGATGAATGATCTTTAATGGCAGTGCAGTTGCTCTGTAATGACAATGTAATTCTACATCTGGGGCCAATGACAGCACATCCATAAAGTATGCAATTACACCACTACTCCAACAGGTTACCATGTAAGAGCAGGTCATTTTGGTAGCCACCCAGTTATTACCATAACATTACATGGTTTTGTATAGAATTAAAAGGCAGTGCTGTTTAGACCTGCCACTGTTAAGATCATTAAAATAGACCCCTACAAGTCTTTATCACCTTATCACCTTCACAACTCCATCTACAATGGTATACATGTACGTCACTGGAGTACCACATTTGCAACGTTTCATAGACCAATGTTATTATAATATCATGACCCCATGCACACTTCTGGTAATCCATAGAGTGGTAATACTAGCATACTACCTTGCAAGTCAACAGTGCATTTTAATTTCAACATGATAATCATAGGAAGAGGAGTAAAAATGGTACTAAAACTAAATGATCTAGTGACTGTTCAGAAAAGACACAGAGCACACACTGCATTGTGCAGAGCACCCACTCTGCTAGGTTGGAATTGTTCAACCTACCTAATCAAATGCAATCCTGATAAAGCACCCATTTAATACATAAAGCAGTCGGACTCCTGGGACAGATGTTACGCTCACAAATATTCACAAATGGCAGCGTTGGCGCGCCCTGTACGTAGGCTGCAGTGGAAGAGGGCAGCTTTAGCTGTGTCTTTGTAATTACTATTTAAATAAATTTAGATGCAGCTGGGAATCAAAATAAAAATGTAATAAAGCTTTTCCATCTCTGATTAATTAAAAAATAATCACAAGGATTGCAGCAGGAACAAAGTGTGCAGCTTAATACCAATTAAATATCACATGGTCTTTAATAAAGATGGGGTTCATCTGTGGGTCTGTCTGTCTGTCTGTCTGTCTGTCTGTCTGTCTGTCTGTCTGTCTGTCTGTCTGTCTGTCTGTGTGTTTCTACTTCTTTTTAGCTACTGTGTATCTATCTATCTGTGTGTGTGCGTGTGTGTGTGTGTGTGTGTGTCTGAGTGCGTGTGAGGGAGGGGTGGGGGTTCTCTGTGTGTGTGTGTGTGTGCGTGTGAGGGAGGGGTGGGGGGTCCTCTGTGTGTGCACTTGTGAGGGAGGGGTGGAGGGGGGTCCCAGCTGGCTCGGTACACACATTCCACTGCAGATTGTAATTACTGTGGGGACCAGGAGCCTGTCTGAACCTAATCCTGCCCTAGAATGAGCCTCCCAACAGGGGTGGGGCACAGAACACACTTCTGGGGCTGGGTACGAGGGGGGGGGGGGGCATGAATATATTAAATAACACAAATCAAATCAAATCAAATCACATTACAAACACACAGAAGTGCCTTACTGTATCGACAGTCTGTTAAGCGTAATTGTAATTTAAAAAAAAAAATCTGATAATAAAGATTATCTTTCACTTTCAGGGTACAGCTGGTACGTTGAATATTCATTTACACAGCTATAGATACAGTACATGGAATTGTTTGGAATAGATATATGGCAGAAGAACGGAGACAGGGTAAAGCATGGTATATCACAGATAAGCAAGTGAATTGTTTCAGTCAATGGTTAATATGAACATACAGTTAATCATGGTACACTAACCAGGTTGACCAAATACAAAACCTGGGAATGGCTCACTCCTGAAGATGAGTTATACACATTCAAATGTTCCTACAGAAAATGAAAGCCCACTAAGAAATGAACACGCCGATAAACACATACAGTATACCCCGCTGTGTGAGAGAGGGAACAGCTGTTTGCCTGTCTGCTCTATGATAATGTTCAGTAGTGCAGCCAGTAACCCAAGGGCTAGGCCAGCCTTCAGGGTCTGCTCTGCCTCCCTCTCCTTTTCTCCCTGCTCCCTCTCTCCATCCCTCTGCCTTGAGATTCTCAAACAGTATCTACTTGGGACCCCTTTAAATGACATACTGTGGTATTCTTTTTATGACAAGGGTTTCAAAATGCAATGCCTATTTTATATAACAGACGTATAGATGGTCTGCCCCTGAAACCTTTCCCCTGACCCCCAATTTAAAAAAACCTCCTTCTTCCCTTCCCTCTCTCCCCCTCTGTACCTCTGTCTCCTTTCCCTTTTCCCTCCTCTCCCTGTCTATTTTCTCCCTCTCACTCCTCCTTTTCTATGACATTCTCTCCTTGTCTCTCTTACCCCCTTTATCCTCCACTGTGCTCCCCATTCCTTCACTGTCTGCTCCTGTTATCTTGTTACTCAGCCCCTAACCCTCTTACTCCCCCCTACCTGCTTCCCTTTTGGATTAGCTGGGATTAGCATTGTTTCTCTGCTGGTCTAGAGACCCAGGAAGGCTGCAGTCTTACACATCAGAGGTGTAGCAGCACAGACTCTCTTAACCTCCTTCTCCCCGTCCCGGGCATTCCCCATCCCACTTCTCTTCCTTTCAGTCCGTTTGCACTGTTTATCAGTACAGTATGTTATACACTGGCATCCTTCTCTATTGCTTATTTCCGCCTAGTAAAGTCCCCTCCCTGCTTTCTTTGCTGGGCAATTAGAACACTTAATACTTTATGATGTGCCATCCTGCTTTACTGAATCTTACTAGAGTGTTCTATAGGTATAGATGAACTACCTATGGCATCACAAGATCCAACAAGAAACAACAAGATACGTACAATACCTGACGTACACAGCTTTCCTATCAATCCAAAATCAGAACAATGTTATTCCAAAGGGTTTACAAAGCAAAAGAAAACCAGAGGTACAGTACCACTTGCACAGACAATTGATGGCTTCTCTGTGCTGTACTTTTTGAGTTCTTATAAGTTAATAACTCCTAGATCTGAAAATATGAACTAAACATTTTAATAACTACTGGCAGACCTCGTACCCTTTTAACAGAGATGGCTGTTTTATCAGCAGACCCTGGGAAGCCCCTATCTCCAGCTGAGACCCTCGGTGTAGCTCATCAAAGACCCTCCTAATCCCTTGTCCTCGTTTTGCTATAGCTCCATGAATAAGCTGTCCACCAGACTGCCACAACTACATTACACCCTCAGGGGGCATTGAAAAATAAAAATCAATCTATCATGAAACAGAGGGACTCGATAAGTTCAATTAAGGTGGCTGGTTCTATTGACATTCACCTTTTTATCTGCATCCCATTCAGAAACAGTAGTGAAGGTGCAGAGGAGTAGAACTATACTGCAGTGTAACTGAAAGAAGATCTGATGTACATTTCTTTAATAACAGTAATAGCACTAATGGCAATGGAGCTGTGGGTATTAACGGGAGGGACTGGGTGCAGGGAAGGAGGTTGAGGGGCACACAGAACCACAAAGTGCTAGACGGCAGATGGGCAAAAGGAAAAGGATGGGGGTCGGGCGTTTTAGGACAGCGACTTATATTTAGCAGAAAACTGAATAATTTTAAAACAAAGGGCTGGCATCAGAGGGCACTCAAGCTTATCATCATGAACTACCTCTCTGGAAAAGAACACCTTAAATCTTGAGTTGTTTCCAGTTTGGAAAAGGGTTAACTCCAAGATATTTAGTACTTTTTATTTTAAGTGGTTCAGCGTACACTGTTGCAGCAAAGACATTTTTTTTTGTTTTGCTTTCAGATAAATGGCACTTTGGGCTGGAGTGAGGATCATGGAAAGGAACCTCATGCTGTTCTTAACCTTGGCACAATACTGCACTTGAAAAGCAGAGTGGGGAACTCAAGCAGGCTCTCATCACTCCAGAGGTGTTTTCATTCTTCACTTTAGGAGAGATGGACAAGGCTAGAATAAAAACACACACAAAGAGCCAGGGGACAGCTGCCTTCTAGGTCTCGAGCCACAGACACACCTGCTGAAACCGGATCTTTTACCTGGCTCTCATATACACCTACCGTGACACAGACAAAGGGAGCATGTGGGGCTTTAGCAGGGTAAGCTGCCTGCTCTGGGGTTACTATTTAAGTAAAACAATCAATTAGACATCTTTAAAGTAACACATGTCAAAGAGGCCTGGGTTTTCTACATCTCCTGATTAAGCTGCTCCTTCATGTGAGTTAAATGTCCCACTTTATTGTTATTTATTTTTTTTGTTGTCATTTTTATGTTGGAATACTGCCTCAGCCAATCAAGATACAGCATGTCAGGTTATTATCTGTCAGTGAATGCCCGCTTCAGGCTTTGTGCCCAACCACCCCTGCAGATTATGATCTATATGTCCCCAATCGGTCACTCCGATCCATGGATGCCAGGTTACTTTATATATCCATTATTCAGAGCAAAAACTCAGGTGGTAGATGCTTCAGCTATATTGCACCGAAATTATGGAATGACCTGTGCAGTACTGTAAGGGAAGCTCCCTTGGTTGATGTTTTTAAATCTCGATTAAAAACACATTTTTATAGTCTGGTATTTATCTAAAATGATATTCTCTCGTCTCTACGTGGCATATTTGACTATTTTTACTTTTTAGCATTATTTGACTGTTTTATTTATTTTATTTTAAATGCTTTTAACTATTTTATGGGTATTCTTGTTATTATTACAATTACTGTTATTACTTTGTTTTTATTCTTCATGTAAAGCGCTTTGTGGTGACCCTCGTTAAAGGCGCTATACAAAAATAATGATTGATTGATTGATACCACACACATGACTTTACATAGTAGACATGAAAGATATGAGAGAAATGTTGCTATATAAAATCTTCATTATTTTTTAAAAAAATCAATGAGCCGAATGAACCATTGGGGAAATTCCCTGCAAACCTACCATTTCAGAGGTGATCAGCTAATTCAATTCTATTGTGTTCGGTGATCACATCTGCCTAAGTCTCAGTTGATGGAAACAGATGTCATTCATGTGTGTTTATGAGAAGAATCCCCATTGCATTATAAACAATGTGAAATATGCATATTGTTTTTATTCCGAGCTGTCCGTCTGGCCCTCGTATTCCTGTGTGAGCTGGTTGTGGTATCAGCCCCTCTCCAGAACACAAACGGTTAATCCCCTCATTATAGCTGTGGCTGAGCAGAGCTGGGGAGGGGGGTGACAGATGGCATATGGAGCATGTGTAAGGGGGCTGCTTTTAAATAGACCAATTCCTACTTGTCTGATTTTACTGGGATTACATTAACTAGATCAATACAATTGGGGCCATGGGAAAAAAAAATAGTCCAAACATGGGCCAGCAGACCTTTCCATACACACTCACTCTCTGTATTTTTTTTTAGAAAACTTATCAAAGTGTATTATCCTGCAGCAACCCTAGAAGAACCATTACCAGGCCACAGCATTGCAGAACAATGGGAGCTCAGTGTATTTGGACCAGATATTGACAGTGTGATACAGTAGCACTGGCATTGATATGGTACCATGTTAAAGCAATGTGCAATGGATTACCAGTGTATTAGTTCATACAATTGTGTTACCATTGGTAAGCCAAAATATTATTGACGTATGACTGTAATTTACTGTAAACATGAGTTAGTAAATGGGAAATATCTATGCACAATTACACTTTCAGAGGTATCAGAAAGTATAGCTCCACACTGCCAGTGATCACCTCACTTCAGTAATTAAGCTGTTAGGAGTCTTTTCAGAAGCAGGTTCCCTAGTTGAAAAAGGACGTTAGTCAGTAAGGCTGATAAATAATGATCAAATCAGAAACAACAAGAGAGAATGCTAGCGAACACTATAATGGGATATTAAACAGGAAAGACATTAGATGTTAAGAGAATGTACAGTATAAACCGATAGTATTCTCAAAGTCTCTCTACTAAGCTGATCATTATGCAGTTCCCCTTCATTAAACACAAAACAAGAAAACTAAAAAAAAACATTTTTAAACAAGAGAAACTCCACACAGGCAGAGAGAGAGAGAGCCATGGGCAGGCCGTGACCCCTCCTGCTGGATGAAGTGTGTTCTGCCTCCGAGGCTCCACTGCTCAGCACCACGCAGCTGCTCCAGCAAATCAATCCCAGTGCTTAATAAACATAAGCCAGGGGTCGAACCAATCTTATTAAACACGAGCCAGGCACACCTGAGAGTGGTACAATCAAAATTGTCCTTAATAAAACTGTGGTCAAATCAAACCCTGTCCTTAAAGATCACTTAAATACAGGATTCTTAGAGCTATTTACTCTAAAACACCAAGAACATAAATTTCTTACCGGAAGGATTAAACACCAAATACAATTTTAAAAGCAAATAATTGTTTATTTCTGGGTTGGTATCTTTACTGGGTGCTGTTTTCCTTTCTGAAAAAAAATCACTGTTTTCTGCTAATTCCTATTCATCCCTATACAAGTCTACAGTGCAACATATAAATAAACTGTATTCAGTAGAGAAAATCAGTCAGGGAATGTGAAAATCCACCACCCCTTTGTTTTTTGCTTCTTACTCTTTAAAGAAAAAAAGCTTTGAAAATTGCCAACAGTTCCACAAGAAGGTGCATGGCTGTGCATGTCAACTCTTGGTGATCACTTGAATATGAAAATGTATTCGCTAAGTTAGGAGCAAACAGGCCTTCTAGTATTTAAAGGGTTAAAGAATATATGTGTTCATGTTTTTGTACTGGTGTGACCTCAAATAAGCATAGGCTCTGTTGCCACACAAATCCCTAAATCATATTGCTTTTGAGCGAGCGCCAATAAACAAACAATTTCAGGAGAATGACATTGGTTCAAATCGCTCCAAGATGCTGAAGCCTTTAATTTAGCATTTCACAGTGCCAGAGAAAAAGCAAGGGATGGGAGAGGGAGGGCCAAGCTAAACAGTCTTCCACTTTCCCAGGCTCCATGCGAATTAGCTCTGAGAAAAGAAAAGGACAGTGAAGCTGCCGGGGAACCTGGTGGCACAGAAGCTGAGACAGAGGTTTGGAGCTGCAGTGTCCCCCAGCCACACTCAAAGCAAAACCAAATCTTAAAATAAAAGGGCCTTGAGTATACTCTGCTAAAACTACATAGACTTGTTTGGACACTACAATATTAATATGATTATTATTTGTTTATTTAGCAGACACCTTTATCCAAGGCGACTTACAAAATTCTATAGTATTTTTTTGAGGGTAGTCTACCACTTGCAGCAACAGGATGTTATAAAAACATCTTTACGCTCTTATAGTTCAGGAATCCAAATAATAAGGTGTTTTTCAATATGGTGTGTTTGATAAATAACTGAAATACTGATTACAACTTATGGGACACTCCTATAAAGCTGTTATTTTCAACACAAATACAATATGTATAAAAACAACAACAACAAAAAGCACATGTCGCAGTATATCTTTAATTTTATTATTTTTCTGAGAATTTTATTTTTGTCTTGCTATTAAAAAAAAAAAATGGTCAGAGAAAGTCTTCTTTTCTTGGAAAGTTGTACAGTAGAATGTTCTTGAGAAAAATGTTCTAAAATATTAACTGCATCCAGTTCTAGTCACCTAATTACAAAAACTACCTTTAAATTAAAATATATATATATATATATATATATATATATATATATATATATATCCCTACAAAAACATCAAAAAATCTCATCAGTAAATAAAGATAACACCTTAAAGGGGAGCTTCTTTCAGCCTCAATATTCTGTAAAAGCTGAACATGAGGCCGTCTGAGGCCCTTTCTGTCTGTGACTACTCCTTGTTAATCTGCATGCCAGCCCTGCTTTAGCTAATAGAACTAATCCATTAATTGTTTCTCTTTTATAATCAGCGTGTCCATCAGCTGTCCAAAACAAAAACAAAACATAACACATACAGTTCTGGCATTCAAGGTGCATTAGAGTGAGATAATGTGGGTTTAATCAAACAAAATGTAATCACAAAAAAAAAAGAAATGCTTATACCTTCAGTGGATATACTATCTTTCTGGCTTTTTTATTCTGCCTTCAGGTGTATATTACATCACGTTTATCAGTCATACATTTTAATACATTATAGCTCTCAGCACACACACACACAAAAAAAACTAAAATGCTGCATAATAAAACTGCAGCTTTTAAACTACAGTTGTACTAACTTAGTACTGTCACCTATATCTGCCTACTTAAACACTAATTAAAGGTTTACTTAAAACTACTTACTAAATATTAAATATGACTAAATGATCGATCATTATTTATAAATTAAAATGTTCAGCTGGTGTTTGTAAGGTAAAATTACAGTCAAGTAGACTATGTACTGAAGCATTTTCAGTATTGTATCTTTTTGTATCTAACTGCATTTATACGCACATACACATGATATACTGCATACTATAGATATACATGTACTGTAGTTTCCAGTACATGTGGTGGGTAGTGTGTATCCTTGCCTGGTCCCTGTTGTCTTAATTTAAATTAGATGCCTTTTTTAGAGTTTGATGTGGGATATGGCAAGAGTGTGGGATACGGCAAGTAGTTATGAGATAATGAGAGTCAGGATGTGGACTGAAACCAGTCAGCACTCAAAGGGACCAGCCGTCATTCCACTTTCCACACAAACATCTGGCCACAGCTGGGCCTGGGCAGTTTGATCTGATGAGAATTCAAACAGCAGCAGCAGGCAGGCTCCAGGGGAGGAGGAAAGCACAGTGCGGCTTGGCAGTTCAGGGAGCACATAAAAGAATCAATATGCTAAATCAGTGGCAGGATGATTCAAGCCTCGACAACAAACAACAACCAACATATAACTTTTACATATGTTTTATATTCTGCCTCGTCCCACGATCCACAAGCCACAAGCCTATCCTCAATTTGTCAGTAAAATACATGAACACGTTCATCATTACTTAAGTGAAGTACCGGTAAACTGATCAGCGAGATTCTATTTAAACCTCTGGGAAAATGTAGCTTAGTAACACTGTCTAGACAGTACATTGGTCTGACATTAGCTGGGTTTTTTCAATGACGTTCTGACTGCAGAGACAGTGCGTCTTAAAGTTAGGAAATAACAACACTGAGATTATGGCTAAAATAACTTCCGCTTTATGATGTTGTGTTTGCTGTGGTCTCCTGGTACAAAATCACATGATGTCACTATTTCACTCCAGTGATCTAGCAGGCCTTGATGACCTACCACTCAGGAAGTGCTTAGAATCCAGAATGTAAATATTAGAAACAAGCAAAGAACCAGAAGATCTTCAACACATGAAGGAGGGGAAGTGATATCGCTGCTAATGTTGATAAGGGGCAAGGACATTTATTTAAAAAAAGTTAGGAATAAAAATGTTTTACAACGTGGTAATGGGAGTAAATGTAATTTCCCCTGAAAAAACTCAATACAAACATGTGTGTATGTGTGTGAATATTTTAAAAGCAAATGTAGTAGCTGTGCTTAAAAAATAGATTCGCATCTGCACTTCAGCTAATGGCCCCTGGCACTTTTCAGCAATCTTCTTCATTTAAAAAAAAACAAGTCAATACTGCTTCAGAGCCCACCCAAGGCCCTGATGGATGCAGAGACAGCAGGCAACGCTCAAGAACTGAATAACAAGCGTGCATGATAATAACTTGTGTGATTTAACTGGAGGAAACAACATCTCTTTGCTCAAAATGCAAAGTGGTAATAACATCCAAGGGAAATAAAAACAGAAAATAGCTGCCCTACATATGAGAACGAAAACATTTCTTCTTATTTTTTAATCTGTTGCATTGATTTTTTCCCCCCAGGTGCTATACCGCACCAAAAACACCTCTGCAAGAGCATAACCTTTTTTTTTTTTAACTTCCTCTGTAACTACTGTTTTGTCCTTAGATATTGTTTGGCTTTGTTTTCCTAAATTTATATATATTTCAAGTAGGATGAATATAAACACACTTCTGAGTCTTTGAATTTTTACTGGTTTTGTACCATTTACAGTCGCATTTTCCTTTCACAAAAATGTGCATGTTACTGGAGTAAAGGCCTTCATAAAGCTGGTCCACTGTTTGGTGCTCAACGTGGATCAGAAGCTGCTGTGTATTAAATGAGAAACAAGCTATATACACAGCATATGTACCACGGATATCCCCATGGTCACAGATTTCAAAACTAATCTCAATGTTTTCATGCTGTCGTGGAGTGAGAAGAGCAATAGGTTAATGTTTGCTCCAGTACCATCATTGTTTGTTGTGTGCGGTATGTTTTACCACCAGAAATCCCATCTCTTGTAACTGAGGGATTATAGTTTCCCTTTCCGCTCACACACACACACACACAGCCAGCATTCTGGGGTGGCCCCAGTGATTCCTGACACAGCTGCAGTGACAGTAAGGCTGGATTGGTCACTGCTCCTTCCCAGGGAGGCCAGACAGCATATGGTAGCATCTCACTGTCAACCCACAACTGTGTCTGTGGCAAGACACAGCTCTAGAAAGAAACAAACAAACAAACAGAGAAAGGCACTTTCAGACTTTCGGGACTTGTGGGAAACTTTATAACTTTTATCTGATTAAAATAAAGCTTTGTCAATGATCTTAATCCATTTTCGCTCCATTGATTAATGCTAGCTGTACAGGTACTTGATAAACCCCATCTTTTTTTTAACTGTGAAAAAATGCATGTGATGTTTCTAACGAATAACAGGAGATAACAGGTTCTGGCTATGGTATCTAGGTATCATAAATACATTGAGAGGGGGTTGCTATGAAAAATTAAACTGCCTAATGTTTACGTAACTCACATACGCACACAACTTTGATAACTTGGGATGACATGGATTTTCACTGATGTCTTCAGTTGTGTGAGCTTATACACTGCCTTACTATTTCCCTTCAACTAAAAACACTTTCTTTCTTCCTCCTCAATTTCTATCCTTCCTTCTGCTGATGTTTGCTGGAAGACAAAAGCAGAGCGAGATTGATAACTCATTAGTGCTGAAGCCATGAGTGAGTCCTGCCTTCCTTCTCAGGATTTTAATAACTAGAAGAGCAGGGCTGGATTTAGTCTGAGGGCATCTTACTTTTACATTTAACACTCATAGCTCAATCAATCACGCCAGGTTAGATTTTCCCCTAGACAAGTTACAATATTCAAATCTATTAGACCTTTGCTCTGCTCTAACCACAAGGTCACACTGCCTTCCAGTCTCTTAGCTATTAGACCAAACTTCTTCCTAGTTCCTCAACTTTTACCACTAGGCCATACTGCCTCACATAAGCACATCCGAATAAAAGCACAGTCACTGTGTCCACCCCTAGTGTGAGAGTCCTGGGGCTGCACTGACATATGCTGAAAAAAAGAACACAACCATGTGACAGGTCCAGTGTCATGTCTGGAGTCTGTGTTTGGCAGTCCTGCATGGTGAGGATCGCTTATTCCCCTGCCACATCGCATATGTTCGGGACGCGGAACAGTTGGAAGTTGCTGTGGGCTAAACTGGGTCAGCCCGGCACAGATGGAGCAAACTCCCAGCAGTTCAATTTCAGAGGAAAACTGCTTATAATCTGTCATAAATTATCTGCTTGCATACAAAGCATGTGCCAGTGTAAAAACACAAAACCTGCCCTAACTGGGGCAACGTTTTAGCTTCAGACAAACCTCCGGCTTACAAAAAAAGAATATTCAGATAAGTTCAACGCAATGGAATATGGAGCGCTAGTAAATTCATAAAACTAGTAGCGGTAGCCCACTTGGATAACTTTAATACTGATCAGAAATTGCACAAGGGCCACTTGACTAAGAAAGTTTTTTGTCTGTGTGTTAACAATCCTGCTCTTTTGTGACATTTATCCACTGTATTTTCAATGTCTGCAGAGTAGATTTTAGTTCAGCATCTCACTCAAAAGGCATCACTTCCCACAGCACAGTTACTCCCAGATCCCAGATTTAATATAATTAATATAACATATGTACCTTGTACGGCCGCTGCCTAGCATATGAACCTGGAAGCTCCAGGTAGTGAAACTGCATGTGACTCACGGGTCACCTTCACCCAATAAGAGGGCAGACCGGAAGTCTCAAAATGAGTGCCCAACTACAGCCAATCATATTAGTGGTTATGTCCCTGTAACCCTGCAGTGAGGTTTCCTCTTTATTGATGACACAGCAGGTAAACAGTTATTGAGTTCAATGCAGACAGGATGGGAATTTCACACATCATTACGCTCGCACTTCATTGCTGGTATCAGGTGAGCGCTGCCAGTCTATAATCACACCTACTAATGATGGAAACATAAAAGGCACATGTAGGATTTGCATTCTTCTCTATATACACTGTAGCAGCCAGCGCATGTTAATCCTTACACAATGAATGCTGGTAAACCTAAAAAGATAACTGCAATTATCTTGTATCTCAGTTATTTGATACTGTTTAGGGTCCTCGTTAAAAAAAAAATGGAGACACTTATGTGCTGATCATGCCTGTCCATCCATCAGTCTGTCAGACATGGTGAACATGATAACTGTGTTGATTTTCAACAAACCTTTATCACTTTTACTCCTAGCCTCGGATTGCATTTGGCTATAATCAGATAAACTCTTTATTAACACCTCCCTCCTTATTAACATCACAAAAAGCAATCGAAAATACAGTGAAGCATTTAAGGGTGGTGCTATTGGGATCCAACACTTTTAAGATCATTAATCTAGACTCCACTGTGTTATACTTTATTTTTTCATATCGATAATGCATTTATATTTCCGTGAAATTTGTGAGGGCCTCCTGCTTCAGATACACTGATATATTTACTGACTCTATTAGCGTATTCAAGAAATTAGACATCATCTATTTTAGCAATGACAGACTAACAGAAAAAACCTTGTACCGTGTACAGTATACATTGTGAGCTCTGTTAAATGCAGGTATTCTTATTGTATGTCTATACTTGTTAAGAGTGTGGTCAAATAGAACCCAGTTTCACTTCATTTTCTCTTTTGGCGTAATTTGTTTGACTCTCAGATGGGAAAAAAAGATTTTTAGGAAAATAAAAATCTGTTTAATGAGTGAATTCACGTGTGCATAAAAACACTTTTTACAAGCTGAAAGTGAATGGACTTGGGTCTTAAACTTGTTCTTTAAAGTTTTAATTTCCTTTTAATCTCCCCCAAAGAGAGTACAAAATACCACCGGAGCATGAGGACCCCCGAGTACATGTGACAGCGGTTAGCCTGCCACGCAGGCTCTGCATTCCACTGTACTGTATCTCTCCGAATTAAGTCAATGTTGCAGCTGCAGCATAGAATAATTCATGCCTCCCCTTCCTCTTTGGGAGAGAGAGCCACAGGTAGTTGATGAAGTGCCGGTGCCAAGCGTCCCAACTGGCAAAGATAAAGCGCAGCTGGTGAGAGTCAACGCGGCCAGATGCAGCCGACGTGCCATGTGTTCCAAGCAGGGCGCAGGGAGAGCCAGGCGCTTGCCAAGTCACTCTCATCTGGTGCCAACCCGACACATGTTCCAGCACTCCAACATTCTCCGCTGTCAGCTTACTCCTCCACACGGAAGAGAGCGCTTCTCCAGGTTTGTGGCTCTGAACACGGCTAGACACACTGAAGTATTGTATGTGAATGTATCAGAACATACTTATTCTTAATACAAACGGAATCCGTTAGAAACTGGGTAGCACTTGCTGATGTGTCGTTTAAGCATCAGTGTCCTGTAATCACCTGCTACCCCTTGCTGCTGTACTGTTGGGGTTATAAATTGCATTGGTTACACATTTCACATTAAACTTTGAAACAAAAACTCAACTCGCAGTTCAACTGCCCTTTTCAAGCTTTTCTTAACTCGTCCTTTTAAAACATTATCCATAAAAGGCACTACACGATAAAAAAAAAATGTCTGGTGTTTAAACAGAATACATAATGGATCATCCTCTATATTTACATTTTTTGGGGGATCCAAAAGTATCTTTCACAGTTTTCCCACTAAATGCCTAAATGTCATCCTCTCATGCCACTTTGAACAAGCGCCCCCTTCACCAGTAGTTTGTATGTCACACTCACTCTTACTTCAAGGCTATTTATAAAGGAGGCTAGGAAACAAAAAAATGAGCCCAATTAAAAAATATTTAGCTCATGGGTAAATGACTGTTTATTTTAAAGTCTGTTTTGTTTAATTAAATAAAGTTTGGTATGTGCAAGAACCGTTTCTACACCATTGTTTAACAAAGCAAGTCTAGAACAGTTTCATAAATATCAGACTGCATTTTATTAATTAAAACATACAAAACAAAAACAAAAATAAATAAGTAACCCATGAATTAAAGCTTTTTTCTTTCTTTCTTTTTTTATTCTCAGTTTTAGTATGGAATTAACCTTACCCTGTTCCAATAGGACATTGTTGATAAAGGATGTCGATGCAGCACCTAGTTTTCAGTTAAACCCTTTTCTATTAACGATGAGGGGCTGGGGGAATTGAAGACTTTTTAAAATAAACTCAGTGCCAACCTGAGCGTTTCTTATCTGAGGAACGCAGGTGCCAGCTGGCGGCCACAAAGTGTGCCAGTGTTGTGTGGGCAAGCCAGGAATAACTGGCAGCAATTGAGAAATGTGTGTGTGCGTTCACAAGGTTACAGACTGAGGGGTGCACAGGCATCAATTAAAATAAGGCTACAAAATGTAAACAGAAATTAATAATAAAAAAGACAATTCCAGCACTGCTGTTGAGTTGATGACCAGCTTTAAAATGGGAATTGGAACACATATAGTATTTACTGTAATAAGGTTTAAGAATCTAGCTTGCTTGAAGAATTCCCTTACTCACTGAACACACTTGTCATTCCATTCAAATCATGTGACAACGTGATACTGTAACTCTGCTTGCCCACCCGCAGGTATAATTCTCGCTCTCCGTGATTTAATGCTCTATACACACAGTATGGACGCTCTTATCATTGAAATGTAAAATGTGCCATAACGTTGTCAAGACCACTTGGAGAATGTGGACATCTAGTAATATCTACTACTATTAAAATTATTCTCAATGATTAATTCTCAATGCTCCATATGCTGCATTTTATAAATGTATAATTCTCGAAACATTAAACGGACTTGCAGCTGACGTTGCCTCTACTTTCCTATTATTACTTTCACGTTAATAATGTTTTTTTTTTTTTTAACTCAAATATTAAAATATTAAAATGTAGACTTTTACTGTTTTTGCTTGCTCAGTGTTGTTGCTCAGTGTTCGACCCCATGTTTTTAACTTTAAAATGAAAATGTAACGGGTAGGTTCTCCAAAGTGAAAATGTAACGGGGAGGTTCTCCTCATCTTCAGTGCCAACTCTTCGTTTTCGTGTAGTTACCGTACTGTAACTCTGTTTTAACGGTCGTAGTTGACGACAGACATGTTTCCACACGGTCATAATTCGTCGAGTACCAGCCGGAAAGTCTTGTTGGGTAAGGTGAAAAATATGCATCAATTTAAAGGGCAGAGGGAACTTTTAATGTATTGAAACGATATTTTCAAAGAGGCGACTCCTATTGTCACGTAATAATTGGCGCGGTGTTTTTTCTAAATAGAAGCAAACCATGCAAAGAACAGTTTTTGTATGTCAATTTAAACATAGTTCGCTGTTATTATTAGCTTGCTTAATACTGGGTGAGCGTTTGTTTTTACAGTGTGCGTAAACATGTGTTTTCCAGACAGGTAGCAGTTTATTTGCAACAGTAAAATACTTCATTGCAACAGGTATCTCTATTTTTTTTCCATTTGTTATAAAGTGGTATGAAATACAGTACAGGTAGTTTGTTTCCACTTGCTTTTTCGGGTGTACACATATCGACAGTAACTAGGTATGATAATACAAGTGGTAATATAGTTGTACCCTTCCCCCATAAAAAATTAATGAAATAATCTGTTAAGTATTCTTCCATACCATACCCCTCCCCAAAAAAAAAAAAAAAAAAAAAGTTGGAGCCTTAGGTATGTTTGAGAAGAAAGTGTTCTCTGTTCTGTGTCTTCATTCAAGGACTGGGTGCAGGGCTAGTGCAATTTTCAAACCCTGTTCATACAAAAGCCTGTTTTATTTTTAATACATGCACAATTGACTCAAAACGGAATACATCAAACTCCACAACAATAACCTTAATTAAAGAACATACAAATGGTTTATTATAAATACTTTTTTTTAAAAAATGCTTGAAAATGAATGTTATCTCTACCACCTACTGTAATGTACAGGACCCGGTGCAATATAGCAAGTAAAGCGATTAGGTGTATATTGTGTTGCCATTTCATAAATTCAGGAGATTTATCCCTCACTGCAAAAGTTGCACACTTTGGATGTACAGATGTAACAGAAAGAATTTACCATTAGACATGTTCTGCTAGTAAAGTGTGCAAGAACTACAATACATTTTTGTAGTACAGAGTGAAATTATGCGAATGATAATCTCCAGCATTTGCATGAACAGAGTATCTGTAATATAGGACTCTGCCTCCATCCTCCAGGGTTCTCTTAATTAGAACCTAATGGTTTTATTTTATTTTATATTTTGAAGGTTTTCTGGCAAGTTTCAGGGTTTTCTGCTGGTGATGTGTGCAGTAAACAGCAGCGGGGCTTGTTTTATAGAGCAGGTGTGATTGTCTCAGAGAGACTGACCCGGCACCCTGGTAATTTATCAAAGCTGTGATGAGGGAGGATTTCACCTGTGAGTTACAATAATGCTGTGATTAGATCCCTGGAGTTTCTGGAGCTCCCATACCTGCAGCCTCCTAGAGATATACAAAATGCCTGCCATATACAGTATAGCACACTCTCTCTCATCACTGATTCATTTGTAATACAAAATGATGTATTATCCTGAGATGTATTCTATATTTCCTTGCATCTCTGTTGCAAATCAGTTTCAATGGGAAATACCGCAGTTCTGACAGAACTTTATAGGGCTGGTGCTTGGCAGGTGCATCCATAACCAAGAGTGCACAAATTACATAGATTTCAAGAGAAACAGTTTCTATGGTAACTGTTTGGGACATGCAGGGGAACACTGAGGGAAAACAATAAGGTACATTATGTGGCACAGAGTGGTTCAATTTTGTCATTGAGGCAAAAATGTACTGATAGGTACACCCATATCTCTTGTGTCAATCTCACTTGTCTACCAAAATGACATTGGAACCATGGGAGTGATTTGAGTTCCGACTGTAGTGGTATAGCATTAAATTAATCAATAGATAATCTTGCAAATATAAGAAAAGGGATTTTAAAGCTTTGGTTAATATTCCTTTAAATAAATCTAGAAATAAATTGGTTATTTTTGTTCTTTTAGGGTACAAATAGCAAATGTTTCAAAGACAGAAACCAGCCAGTTGACTGAAGACACAGCGTGTGCCCTGGCACTGTCTAAAATGCTTTCATGCTTCATAGTACAGACTGTACATTTTGCTGCGACCCTCCGTGCTCCTCCTCTCAGACTGAGACACTGCAGGCAATGGCAGGGCGTTGTGATGAGTCAGCTGGGCAGCAATGCCAGGAGATCATGCCTTCACACAGGGGTGCAGTCCTGGGGGGAACAGATAGCCCCTGTGTTCACCAGAGCAGCAGGATTCGGGGACAAGCTTGCGATCGTGGATGGTAATGGGAGGCATAGCTACCGGGACCTGTACAGGAGCAGCTTAGGTCTGGCTAGGCAGATTAAGAAGGTGCTGAGCTGTGGGAGCGGAGATCTCCAAGGAGAACGCATTTCGTTTTTGTGTCCGAACGATGCCTCCTATGTGGTGGCGCAGTGGGCGTCTTGGATGTGTGGGGGGATTGCAGTACCCCTCTACAGGAAGCACCCTGCCTCCGAGCTGGAGTACGTCATCCAGGATTCGCAGAGCGCCCTGGTTATTGAAAACAGCGCCTGCTCCGGCACACTGGGGCCCCTGGCTGATAAACTAGGAGTTCCTTGCCTGCAGCTCCCTTCCACCCTGGGCAGTTTAAGAGCAGAGCAGGGGGACAGGGAGCCGAGTCCAACCATCACAGAGTGGAAAGGGCGACCAGCCATGATTGTCTACACCAGTGGGACCACAGGGAGACCTAAAGGGGTGCTGACCACTCACAACAACATCCAGGCTATGGTAAGCAGGCTAGATAATACAGTATGTTATCTATATGTATAACACATGTAGATTTTGTTGATTCTACAAATTATCTATACCGCATTCACATTTACTGCAAAGTTAGAAGCATCATGTAATAAAAACAAGAGAAACAAACAAAAAGTGGATACAAATATTTGGGACGATGTTTAAATGATGATTTACAGGCACTGATTTATTATTATTATTATTATTAGTAGTAGTAGTAGTAGTAGTTGTAGTAGTAGTACATTCTTGTTGTATTGCTGCCCCTGTAGATTCAGTGCCTGGTGTCAGAGTGGGCCTGGACTCGCAAGGATGTCATCCTCCACACACTGCCCCTGCACCACGTCCATGGAATTGTCAACAAGCTGCTCTGCCCGCTCTGGGTGGGCGCCACCTGCCTCATGCTGCCCGACTTCCAGCCAGACAAGGTAGGGGGGGCGGACAAGCAGGCTCCTTACTGCGCTCTCTCTAACTCAGCAGTGTATCTCAAGCACCCAGGAAGGTCAAATGACAGACTGAAACATCTGTTTTGCACAATGTTTATCAATACATTTTCTTCACCAATAGCTTTAAAAGGAATAAAATTAATAAAAATTAAGGAAGTGTGTCTTTCATATTGGAAAATGATGAGAGCTTTAACTTCTTTAACAAGCAAGACCCTGAATTTATTGTATGCAATAATATCATACAGCTCTATAAGCAGGCAGGGGCACTTGGTCAGTCTAACAGCTTGATGCTTGAAACTATAAGGATCTGGGTGGCAGTGTTTGTGTAGCGAAAGATGTTTAACCTTATCAGTGATTTGTCAATGGTCTGCGCTAATTGTGTCTGCACTCCAAACCGGCAGGACTACAAACATCAATAAACCCATCCCCTGTTTGACAGTGTAGCTCTTTCTAAAGCACACGACAGAGCTATTCAGGTCAGATGCCAGGCAGCAGCGCAGGTTAGATCGCTGAGACAGCCTTCGAGTTCTCTTTCCCTTTGTCACACTAAGTGTTTGAGTCCCTTTGATGGATGGCCCTGTGTTGCTGTGTATCTGCCTGTGCTGAGGTGCTCAAATGGGGTAGTATCAAATCAATCGATGGGCTGACATTGAGGAATGAGGGTTTAGGATTTGAGGAGGAAGGGGATTGGGGGGGGGGGATAATACAGAATGTGCACTCTGGGTGATTGACAGGTGAGGGCTGTGAAGGACATTGGTCCATGGCTGTTTGCTCAGAAAGAATCAATAGGGAACAGTTTGCTATAAGGTTATTGTATGTTCCAATGGTAAAACTTCACTTCTTCTTTAAGTATTGTAACTCATGAGGTAAAGCTTCATGAAGAGGACCTATGCATCTAAAAAGAAAAAAATGGAGACAAAATGGAGACAGAATACATTTTGCCATTGTCTCTTAGTACACCCCAGGGAAAACACCTCAGTGGTTTAGTAAACACATAGAACAAAATACCAGATGATAAGTGAGGCTTGTTTTGTGTGTTTTTTTTTACTTTCCTTTGCAGGGCAACAGATAACACTCCCATTGCATGGCCATTTCAGGCTTTACCATGAGCTTAATTAGTCACCTATGCCTCTAGCATTTGTCTAATATAGCCTATAGCAAAGCCTGAAGTGTCTTTCACTTACTGTGCCCAAGTGTGTCCAGAGGGCACTGTGACTCTCTTTCTGTTTCCAGTTCAGTAGAAAAGTGATTGATTGTGGTTCAAAACCCCAATACCACAAGAGGGCCAATGCAATGGAAAAAATTAAACAGTTACAGCATTACTTTACATTCAATGTTATTCCCTACATATTAACACACTTGTCTACAAAGCATTCACTGCATGGCTTGCTCAAACTGATCCCCTATCGATTAATAAATACTTCATATTATTATGGCCAGTAAAAATAAAGTAAAATGCAATGTTGTACTGGCGCTAATAAATAAAATGGAAAGCTGTAGAAGATGTCATTTCGCTGGGCTAGTCTAAAATATGAATCTCTCTTTGGAAGTGTCAGAGCTGAAGCACACAGCATGTGGCATTGCTAGAGTTCATTCGTTTCATTTGTGCCTAGTTTGAATGTTGAGTTAACCCACCCTCTGGGAAGTGTTTCTAAGACCCAGACAGACTGAGCACCAGCCCCACAGTGAAATGAACAGTGCATTTTAGGACAGGTCTGTTTACATTGCGCACAGTTTGTCCACTACGCGAAATATTACAGCAGCACTTCCAAACCTGGCTCCCAGAGAGCTGAGATAGAATTGTGGATTATAAGGATGGGGTTGGAGTAAAGGCCTAAAATGGGGGATAACTCTCTCTCTCTATGAGAAAAGAACTGGGAGTGAGCTAGTAGGATTAAAGGACTAGAGAGAGAGATAATGGGGAGAGGGGGTGGAAGGAAATGCGTGCTTCCCAGGGGATGGAGGGAAGGAGAATCTGTCGTTCACCTTCAATTAATTCATGCTTTTCTCCCTCTGTGCGCAGCCCTGTGCACTGAGCCATGCAGCGGGGGTGGGATGAGGGTGGGGGAGCTGTCAGGAACACTTAGAGAATACATTTGTCAAAAAATAAATAAATAAAAAGTGACTTAGGGCTGACCTGAGTACAGCATTTCATTTCATTTTCAAACGTCTTATACAGTGAGAATCAGATTGACCTTTAGCTCTGACCAGTGTTTCACTTGGTTTAAAAAGATCACTGTTAATATGAAAAACATTTTCTAGAATTGCGTTTATACAGCAAAGTGGGGGGAAAAAAAAACTTTTGCTTACCAAAACGACTTTACAAACCTGAGTCAGCAAACCTTCATGTGTTTTAAAATCCATTTTCTTATCTGTTATTAACATTATCTCCCGGTCAGCCCTTTCTGTTGTTAAAGATGTTTAGCTTCATTGCTTGTGTTTTACATTTTAGTTTAGAATACCACAGTATCTTAAAGATGAAAAGTTATAGATGAAAAGTTGCTGCTGCTCCCTGTTACGTAATCACTGCATGTCTGCTGCACAGGTACCATGCTTTAGCAGTTTTACCGATGGAGATGCACTGCTGAATCTGACCTCCAGCCTCTCTGTGTTTCTCAGGTGTGGGAGCAGCTCCTGGCCTCTGGCTCCTCCGCAGCTCCTCGTGCCAACGTCTTCATGGCCGTGCCTACAATCTACTCCAAGTTGATCCAGTACTACGAGTGTCACTTCACTCAGCCCCATGTACAGGACTTTGTGAGGGCCTTCTGCCAAGAGAGAATCAGGTACAAACTGTATGAAAGTTCACAAAAATAGCAAACACATAATACATTTTTGAACCAGCATCTTTAATTAATGGAATACTGGAAACAGACAACAGAATGGGGCCCAATATCTCAATGCTCACCACAGTTTTGTCAGACTGCCCCCAATATTATGAGTGTGTCCATGTCCTGGCCCTCGCCCTGCTCTGTCTGTCTGTCTGACTGTCTCTGTTCTGTGTGCCTCAGGCTCATGGTGTCGGGTTCCTCCGCCCTGCCCCAGCCTGTCCTGGAGAAGTGGGCAAAGATCACGGGTCACACCCTGCTGGAGAGATATGGCATGACGGAAATCGGTATGGCACTGTCCAACCTACTCGAGGGACCCCGAGTACCAGGTACGGTACCTGCCTTTCTGTGTGTCCGTTTGCCTATCTGTATGTGTCTTTTGGGGTCGGGTATACCAGACACACTCCTCTATGCAATGTCCCTTTTCTATGTATATTCCTTTAGAAATGTTTACTGTTTAGAAATGTTTACTGCAGTGTACCGTGGTAAAGGCATATCAAGTATAGTGAAGTTCAGTAGAAGAAAAATGAGAATATACTGAAGCACAGGCCAGCATGGTAAATTAATTGTAAAGACAGGTAAATGCTTAGGACATGGTTAAATTATTGTGCAAACTTGGTGAAACAGGACAGGGCTTCCCTCTCCAGATTCTAATTCAAATTCTTCTTCCCACCCTCCAGACAGGCTGTGAGACTGTTGGCAGGGCTGCAGAGCTGCAATGGCTAGCCCTGTGGCAGTGATCTGCCCTCCCCAGTTTGGCAGCTCTTCTTTGGGGTCCCGGCAGAGCAGCGTAGTGTGAAAGTCCCTGAATAATTTATGAGCTGCAGCGCTATCGTTCACTGGCAGGGCTGCTGCTGCTTTAATTGGGGGTTGAGATGGGCACACTGATGAAGCCTTGTTAATGGTCCTCTGAGCAGTCAGGGGACTCATTTGTGTTTCTGACAGGCCTGTCGCCGGAGGCCCTGCTGCATTCCACTACTCTCCGTCCTTTCTGTAAGAGACTCGGTCAAACCACAAGCCTGCTTCAGTCCTAACCTAGGATTTATAAAAATATATCATAATAATCTTACTTGCTATAACAGCATGTTCAGTCCCATGTTCATGTTGTTATTGTAAGACAATACATCCTGTATTTGTTTTGCTGTTGATCACTGTGCTCACTTTATTTTTTTGACTCAAGCGAAATCCATTTATTCATGCCACTGCACTCTATTAAGTACATTTCTCAGCTGCGTGTGTGATGGAACATCTCTATGTATTTATAATGTTCAGGGTCGGTGGGCGTCCCTTTGCCCGGAGTTGAAGTGTGTATCGCCATGGAGAATCCCAAGAAAAACGGCACCTCCTATACTGTCATTGCTGAGGGAAACAGTAAGGAGACCCGGGTAAGCTAGATGTACCATACCCAACCTTTGAGAACCCCTAAAATAAAAATAAATCTAAATCTTTCAGCTGAAAGGACTTCACCTTTAAATATACACAGCACGTAGTTGCCCAAAAAAGTGAATTTCAATATAATGTCATGGTAAAAACCATAAATGTGTTCCTCCCCTTTAATGTTAAGTAGTTACGGATGGTTTTGTGGGTTGCAGGTGAGCCCTGGCCTGGAGGAGAAAGAGGGAGAGCTGCTGGTGAGGGGGCCCTCTGTCTTCCAGGAGTATTGGAACAGACCGAAGGAAACCAGAGACGCCTTCACTGAAGATGGCTGGTTTAAAACAGGTATTGCTCACAACAATGACACGCCTTTACACAGCACCAGTTCATCCACATCTCTTTCACAAAGTTACACTGCGTTTAGAATCAGTGTGTATGGAGAGGTGCAGGATCTAATTTGACTCTGCAGGGAGTGAGGGAGGGAGAGATGGGGAAAGGGGCAGTGTGTGTTTAATTAGCTTACAGGGGCGGGGGGCCTGTACTCCTCTTGTCGCTGTCACACGCCATTAGCTGTACAGGCTGTGTAATGAGAGAGTGCAATCAGCTCCAGGCTCACGAGTCACAGCCAGGATGAGACAACCCTTCCGGCTCTCCCAGCACCACAGGCAACCCGCTTCCCAAGTCCCTCTGTTTAGTTCAGACTTTTTTTTAGATCTGACTGTCAAGGACTGTGCAGCAGCCTGCTTGCAAATAAATCCCTTCAAATATTAAAATGTAGTTTTTCTTGAAGTATGCCCCCCCCCCCAAACAAGGTAAACCTGTTAATAGTCATGTGTTGTTTAAGAAGAGTGCCAGAGTGAGGATAGACGCAGGCAATTACATTCATCAGCTGTACATCAAATTCGACTGGAAACAAAAACTAAGTAGAAATTAGTTTCTGTGAGCTGGATGTACATGTGTAGTCTTCAGAGAAATGTAATGTGCATGGGGTCCACTACTTAATGACATCAAATACCAGTTTTATTATTTATGTCTTATTGACGTAGCATCTCGTATTGATTACTCAGTTTTAGGGCTTGGTACCGGTGCAGGTAATTGAATAAAGACTTGTTGCTCTTTCAGTGTGAGTAGAATATAGCTGCATTCAAATGTAAGCTGTACAGGATGGCCATCAAAATATGATGCTTACTGTATCTCTATATTCAGTTCACAATGTGATGCTCCTAATGGAACTCTTGAGGTATGGTAGAACGCATATCATACTATAAACTGCCTGTGCGCAAGAGTGGACAGCTGTAGCATTTCAGATAAAACATGGTCTAAAGGTTTGGGACTAAAAGCAAGTCCTACAGGACTGCTCAAGCTTTTAGAGGCAGTTAAAATGAAATATGTGAAAGTACAGTGCGGTCTGACTAATATTGAATAAGGAGGATGGGGAATAAACAAGCCGCCCACGTCCGGGATCTCTTGAGACAGGATTGAAAAACAAGAGGCTGGAGGAGAAGAGAGTTTTGGCACTTGTCCACAGATCAATGATGGTTTCATTTGCGACTGCCCGTGGTTTTAATTGCCTAAGTGATCCTGCTTGGTGTAAGTGGCACTTTTATAGATAATCTGTCGCTGGGACTCGCTGCTCAGTCCGTGCATCTCCACTCTCATTTGTAAGAATTGATTTCTTTCCACAGTCATGTTGTCGGATTGCGTGGAAATGGAGCCTGCATCCAATCGACAGCTTCCAAGAAAAGTAAAAAATTGTAGCCAACAGAATAATTCCATATATATGACCCATTTTGCACTTCCATTAGCTACATAGATTTAAAATGTGCAGGAATCACATGTTATAGCAACAGCACTTGCATTTTACAAAGAGACATCTGATACTGCACTACGTTAAAGAAAGTTCCCAGTGTGTGTGCCTTGCTTTCCAGGAAGTCTGTTACTGCTTTACTACCATGGTCATTTCACATCAATAGTGTCTTCTGCATCAAAGCATGTTACTGGCTGAAAGCAAGTCAGTCAGTAGAGAAGTAGGTGATTGGTTATTGAGAGGAAAGAAGAAGCCAGTGAAGGAGTGGGGACAGTTCCACCCTCCAGGTGAAATGACCCAGGACAGGAAGTGCAAGACAGTCAAAAAGCATGGCTTGCAAACAGAGATTTAACTCCGAGCAGTACCAGATATCCTGTTTTAAATCGACGCCCCCCCTCACCCCTAAAGAAAATGCTCTAATCAGTCCTCTATATCTGGTGCATACAGTGTAGCATAGTGCTGTAATTTATACACAACCCACCAGCAAGTATTAAAAATGTACGATACTTGTTGGAGGACAAGATACATTGAAATGAACAGGATTTGCATTGTATTGTCTCCTATATCAGATTTACAGTATTAATTTGATTATATAAACACACATATATATATATATATATATATATATATATATATATATATATATATATATATATATATATATATATATATATATATATATGCCTTCTTGTCCTTGTAAGTTTGGATAATAATGCATTATAGTTGTTGTATGTCCATTATTTATTTTTGTATATAAAATGTTTTACCAATATGTGGTCCATTCAGATTTATCATCTCAACCTCTTGGCAGCAGCGCATACAGCCCTTCTTTCATACACAGGACACCTCTGTGTGAAATATCGTTTTGGTTATCCAATCAGGGCATCTTCCATCTCCTATTAGGTGTATTGAAATCCTTCCCCAATTACATCATTTGGCCTCATGGTGGCACTGTGCGCTATGTATTAATCTGTTAGAAGTGAGTGTAAATGAAAATACATTTATGTTTTAGATGTCAACATTCAAATTCCTTGGGAAGAAAGCCTTTGTCATTGGGAGTAATTTTCAAACTGACTATATGATTTCTGCTCGTCGACAATTCTGTGAAATGAATATCTCATTTAAACGGTTTCTTGTTATTTCAATTGATCTCTTGTGCTCCATTATCTCATCAAAGCCAGGCATGAACTTTGGCTATGAAATGGAGTTGTTAGTTACCATTTGTCTGTTTTTAGACGTTGCTTCTTTCAGTACATTCAGCCAGCTAAATGATTTATCTGAAACCGCAGGGTGTCAATACGTATGGACACCACTATGTATAACCCGTGCCCCAGTAAAGTACTTAAGAGTAGATTGTGCTCATATCAATGCTTGCTTGGGACTGTACATTTAAAGTGATTGTTTGAAATAGTAAAAACTGGGAGAATCTAGTCCTGATTTTTTTATGATTGAGTGCTTCATATTACAAGCTTCCAAATGAGTCTACACTAGCTGGGGAGAATATTAGACTAGACTCAGCAGTTGTTTGTGTCTCTGTAGAAAGTGTTGTTTTTTTATCTTTTCTCTGAAGTCTAGTGGGTATAGCAGTTTGTTATGGCTCCCAGCAAACTATCAAAACCTATTTAAGCAGTATTTCACCGCCTTCAGCTGAACTCCCATCCAAGAGTACTGTATGCTCCTCCAGTGTCGTATTTCACCTCAGGTGAAACAGTGCTTGTGTGAGGCAAGGTCTCAGCCGCATAGGCTTAACTCAAAAACAAATCCAGCGACAAGAGACTTTAGAATGTGCAGTACGAATTAATTGTAACCTTCCTATGGTGTGTCTTGCTGTATGAACTGCTGTACCTGCAGTAATTTGCATTGTTATACACCTCACAGATCGGATCACCACAGGGTCATGCGAGTGTGGTTCTTTTGTTTGGGCTGCATTGACCTTTATTTAAATGTAGGTTAGAGAGGAAAATCGGCTGGGGATAGTTTACCTTCTCGCCCTCCAGCACCCCCTACTGGTCAGGGACCTGAAATGTATTGTCTTTATCACTGCTTACGACACCCCAAGGGATCTATTCAATAGATAAAAACAGTATTTTACTTTCTTCGAAATACAAAATTACATCAAAGAGAGTCACACACAAAGTCCCCTTCGTTCAATGATTTAAATAATGGTAGTATTTAGATGCACTACCATTGAAATAAAATGTCCACGTCTTTGAGTTAGCATTGTGTGCTTTTATTTATTTATTATGTAAGGCATTGACAACGGCTGGAAATGTCAGAACTGCGCAGGAGTAAGCGTGATTAAGGATGAGCAGATCTGATTCCATTGAATATTAACAGCAACACAAATAAATAAACAGAGACAGGTTCAAATTCAAATGAGTTTAGTTTGGTTGTCTTGGATTATTCATTAGTGGACAACAGTTAAGTTGCACCAGTTCTGTCGAGTGTGACTCTGTTCGCAATTTGGCAGGCAGTTACAGGAACTGTATACACAAACTAAATCTTGAAGAAAACACTTTAACCTCTCTAATTAAATTTCATCAGATGAATTAGATATCCCATCAAAGTGTGAGGGTTGTTATATTATTAATAACAATGACACAACTTAAGGATGACAAATAATATTAGGATTGCAATTTACCCTGGAGATACTCTTTATATGTCTTCATTGAGTGCTTCTGTTCTGCATTTTAACTGCATGTATTTTTCATTTGGGTTTTAACACCCATATATCTTAATTATAAGTTCAATTAATTCCAGTAGGGTCTGTAATTTATATTAAACTTGTTTTGCTGGAAATTTTTTTTTAGCCATAATAATACATCTCTGTTGCAAGACTGACATGAAAAACTGCTGAAGTTGAAGGGCATTACATTGGAATAAATAATGAAGTGCAGTCAGACTGCAGTTTAACGAAACTGTAAAACTGTCTGCGCAATAGAACTCTTTGAACTGCAAGTGATGTGACAGTATGCAGGTCATTTGGGAATTGAAGGATGCAGTATTTTTTGTCTCTTGGAAACAATTTCCCAATTTTCTTTTGCTTTCAATCAATTTCACTCTCCCAATCAGTGTGCACTGTAGTCATTTCAAGCTGCATAGTTATGTTAAATTTAAACTAAATGATGCACTCTTGATTCATGAGAAACCAGGCATTGCTGGTGTACCGCTTTGCTCGCATTACCTACAGTTGCAGGCACATAAGCTCCCTTCTTCCTTGAAACTCTGTCACTTTCTGAACTAAACAGCCACGCTCCTGCTACTTTCTGTAGTAGGAGAATGGATGCCGTATGTAAGCTCAGAATTGTCCAGTAAAAATAACCCTTTCACTGACACATTGTGTTAATTTTGGACGATATCAATTATAGCTGTTACACAGCTGTATTCTGTGATTCACAATTGATTTCCATTACATGTAGTGTTCAGTAGACATTAACTATTTCACTGCCACATTGTTTTAACATCTGCACTTCCCAATGATGCAGACAATTTTTTTTTGCATAGGCATTTCACTTCATGTTTACAATCCATGGCTTCTGTCTCACTGGCCTTTTCAGGCATGTACGCCCCTCATCTCACTCCACTACAGAGCGCTCGTTTCTATAACAAAAAATATATTTATATTGTATATACCGGTATTTTTATTTTAGTTTAATGTACATGTAAACATACATGTTTCCAAGGAGTGTTGTACTTACTTAAGCAAGTACCACTACCACTAGAAATTCAGAGTATACTGCCACACAAAGGTCCTGTGCAGGTTAAATGAAGTCAATTGAATTTACAAAGCTACACAATTTAAACGTTGTTCTGTAAGGCAATCCCCTCTTTTGGCAAGTTTATTTTAAAAAGCAACGATTAACATAAAAAAATGTGTTGTTTCTTTTTAATTGTTTTGGTACAATACATACACTCAATTACCAAGTCAGGGCAACTTTCCAGTGACCCCCCCCCCCCCTCCCTTGTCACAGCCTATCAGCAGAAGGCAGCGGACTGTGAAGAAATTCCCAATATCTACATTTACACACTGTATCAATCTTGTTTAATAGACTGGAAAGCTTATTGCTCTGTCGCGGAGCTGTGAAAGAGGGCAGCGGTGATGAATTGCGCTCTCCCCACGACAGCCGCCCGTGATGTATAATGAAATATTTATGATTTATCCCAGCTAATAAACTGAAATGAAGTGCGTGATGTATGAGAGCAGATGGGCCGAGTATTGATGCGGTACTCTCCACTGATGCAACCAGGGGGAGAGTGAGTGAGTGTGAGTGTGTGTGTGTGTGTGTGCGTGGGTGGGTGGGTGGTTTATATAGCACCTTATTGTGCCAAGATACCTTAAACACTATTTATTATGCAACATACACTTCCTATTAGTAGGTTGGAAAAACAATTTACTGTATTAAATGAAAATGCATAAATGACTTTAAGCACTTAATTACACAAATAAAGGCAGTACTAAAATGTACTTTATTTTTTGTAGTATTACTAAATTACTTCCAGGACTAGGCTAGGCCTTCCCATTTTTTTATCTTTGCAGAAATAACATAAGGCCTGCTGGTGCGGCTGCCTTGTCATTAGAATTGCAATTGCAAGCCACTGGGTGGCACTGTGTGCTACACAAAAATACTCAGGACTGTTAAATGGGAAAGATATTTCAGCCTTTTTTTCCCCCCCTAATATCCAAGCTCTGTATGTTTGTTTGTAAATTCTGGAAGAGATGTTCAGGCAAGCAGACAGAGGCTTAAAATATTGTTCTCTCGTGTATGCATTGTCCTTCTTGGTTGAATTGTTCAGTTTGGTTTGTAAGTTTCCAGCCCAGGAAGGAGCAGACATGCGCTGTGGGCGTTGCTGCCAGTCGCCCTTGTGGCAGCCTGAGGTCACAATGGCTCAGTCACCACGCTTAACCCTCTATTTCATTGCCTCCACCAGGGATCATCTGTTTCTCATAGCTCATTGGTTCTCCTCGATCCAGCCTGCCACGCTCCTATCTTTTGCTCCTGTTATAACGTTGATATTATTACCACTGAGGAAGAGTGAATATCTATTGATTATATATGAGACTGTAGTTGCAATCTTACTAAGAATTAGAGTGCCAATATCTGCATGTGAAATCATGGAGCGAAATATTAATTTTCCAAAAATGTAAATAATACAAATATTTTGAAAACAAACTGCTATGAGCAATTCTTTGATTTCTTGCATTTAATTTAAAAATAAAATAAATAAGGCTGCAAATTTAAGGTAGAAGGTGTTTTTTTTTTACTATTTTACTTCATAATTTAAAAAACAAATGTTTTCCACAATAATAATTTATATTGAAAACAGCAAGTGTCACTGTTCAGTGCATAGATATATACATTTCTTATGGGGTAAAACAGCTACGTGAATGAGAGCATTTTGCATTGAGAGTGTCAATATGTTTGGGCACCCAATATATATATTTGCTGGCAATCAAAAAATAAAAATGTGCAATTTATTTTAATTTCAATAAGAAAAAAATATTGCAGAGGGTATATACAGGTGTGCACCGTAGAATCTCAGTTGTGAAATACTAGTTGTAGCTTCTGTGAACAAGAATGGCCTTATTTTGGGTTTGTGCCCCTATAAAAACGTGATCCGGAGACTTAACTTGATATTTAACACTTTCTGCACACTTTTATTATGTAATACAAAAATAAACAAACAAAAACCTTACTAAACATAAGCAGGTCCCTGATTAACTTGCAGGACAGCTAAGCTGTTTACCTGACATACAAAACATATAAACACTTTTACACAAACATATATAAACCAAACGTAGGTTTAAGCTACACACAGTACCTTTTTTCAGTATTCGCCATCCAGTCTGGCTCTTCACACAGCAGCAGCCTCTAGCAGACTGACTGCTGTCCTTGCATATTAGCAGTCAGCTCGAATTTACAATAACAAGACAACTGCCAAAACAATAAAACAATTAACAAATAATAATCAAATTAAACAATAATACAATTAAACAATTGAACAATGCACCTTCTAGTTTAGACACGTCTGAGTAATTGATTGTGTGGCCACCAGAGGGCTTTGAACTCCCAAAATGTGAAAGATTTTCTCACAGGACCTTGGTGTGACTATGTTGGAAGGTGCTGTAATGACTCTGACTTGACTCCCCGTTTCAGAATGTCAATGAAAAAAAAAAAAGAAAGAAAAATGACAGCATAGCTTCCATATCTTGCTGAGAATCTTTTATCTGTAAATATATCCCCAAATAAAAAAAAGCGAAGAAATTGCTGACAGGGATGAAGCACCCAACTGAGTGAAGTGGAAAAGGATATTTAGGTTTTTTTTTTTTTTTTTCTATAAAAGTCTGTATTTTACACCAATTTCCAAAGCTAACCAACCTCACAGCATCATTCTATGAGAACTTTTGATTGTTTCAAATAAATTGGACACCCACATGCGAAAGAATTCTAAACCCTATCATTTTTTTTTTTGAGAAACCTTGAGACAATTTAAAAAATGTAGCAGTTGTGACAGAATTATGGTTGTTGAGGGTTGGTTCACTGTTATACTATGACCCAGACCTGTCTCCCCCTGCCTCCTGCAGGGGACACTGCAGTCTACAAGGATGGTGTTTACTGGATCATGGGGCGCACCTCTGTGGACATCATAAAGAGTGGGGGCTACAAAATCAGCGCACTGGAGGTAGAGAGATACCTACTGGCGCACCCTCATATTTCAGGTAATTACCAACAAAAACCACTACAGTAACCTAAAGAATCCTGATGTTATAATTTCAAATGAAAGTGAATGAAATGGCGTGTTCCTGTGTGGGTGCTTTCGCCGTGGTGATAATGTGACGTGGTGTTCCCTCAGACGTGGCAGTGATTGGGGCCCCCGACGCGACCTGGGGTCAGCGAGTGACAGCTGTGGTGGAGCTGAGGCAGGGAAGGAGCCTGTCACTACAGGAGCTGAAGACCTGGGCCCGGTAGGAGCATTCCAGCATAACATTTTCTCTTAATTGTACTGTAATTCTTGATGTGTATTTTTTGTATACATCTGTAAGTCGCCCTGGGTAAGGGCTAAGAAATAAATAATAATAATAATAATAATAATAATAATAATAATAATAATAATAACAACAACTGGTGGCATTGGGTTTTGCTTTTCTTACTGAATGGTGAACAAGAAGGGTTCCCATCAGCATTCCTGAAAGTGTGCAAACTAAACTTTGAAATTTCCAGGGTGTGAAATTAGAACTCTGTGAAGAATTCTGCATTCATATTCCAGAGTTCTCCTCCTCCTCCTCTCTGTCTCCCAGGCATTGTGCTTCAGTGTATGCCTGCGCTGCACTTGCTGCTGTTTTAAATGTCACTTGCGTTTGTTTTGCCCCCGACACAAGCACTGGCAGGAGACACATGTCCCCTTTCAGTGGGATGTCTGTGGGGCCCATCGCCTCAGATCTGTGTCCTGGCCGACAGTAGGCAGCCTGCACGCTGGCACTCCATATGGCAGGGTGGCGCAGGGCAGCGGAGGACGGCACTGGCCCTGGCTTGTCTAGCATGGTGGATTAGCATCCATGCCAGCGACCTGCTTGTCAGAGGCAGGCAGCGCCACAGGATAGACAGAGAAGAGGGATGAGCAAGTTCCTTGATGCTCACTCCTCAGTGCATTTTCTGTGGCTGTCACCTTGCATTTCTGTCAGCACAGCCATCTTGCTTGATAAAAGAAGACGGAGGGGTACAAATGTTTACAGAGAGAACGAGCAAGCAGGTTGCATCCTGCTTCTCCAGGACTACATATCCCATAACGCACTGCATTGTGGTTTGGCCCAATGTTGTGATGTCATTGTTGCAGGTCCCCAAACATGCTGCTTCATCATTCTGTCCAATTTCAGGGGAATAAAGGTCATTATAAGGTGGCAAAACTTTTAGTGGTATTAAGAGTTTTGAATTCATACGTTTTGATTTGTTGCTTATGCGTTTAAACTTTGTCAAAAATATGCATGTCAAATATGTTAGCCTTACAGTTTGCATGTTTACAGTAAAAAGTATATAGGCTAATTTATTATATATTTAATATTTATTAAGATATTTTTCCATATACAAAAAAAATATATATAAATGTTGCTGGGCATGGCATGATGGCTTTTGTGAAGAGTTACAATCCAAATAGAATAATGGTCTAAAATAAATAAAGGTTAAACATTCTAAAAAGGGTTATTGCAGAAGTTAGAACATCTAGGAAATTAAACAGAATTGAACACCCCTAGTCTGCTTGACTTTTTATTAAAGATGCCATCGCGACATGTATTTGAATATTCCATCTTCCACGAGGGAGTTTTCAATGAAACTCTCCTCATGCTGTTTTGTTGAGTTTGAGGTGCTTCCCTAAACTACCTCTTTTTTCAAAAGGAAGCCGCTCTCCTGGTTTCTAATTCCTGAGTGTTGCTTGTTGTGTTTTTTCAGGGAGCACATGACGTCCTACACCATCCCGACAGGGCTCATCCTTGTGGAGGAGATGCCAAGGAACCAAATGGGCAAAGTCAACAAGAAGGAACTGCTCAAACGCTTCTACCCTGGCTAGTGCCAGCGCATCTGCTGCTGAGGTCACTTCCTGCAGGAATCCTGCCATTCAAAATAAATGTGGGAAAGGAGACCAACAGCTCCATCTAGTGGTTACTGCTGTTCAGAGGGTCAATTACCGCTTATTAAACCAATGTGACAAGGTCAGACCCAGTGTCGTAATCATCCCACCACGTTGAACCGAAAAGAAAATTCAAAGCTCAAACCCAAGTCGAATCCAAAATATTGGAGACTGACATTAGAATGAACTAGTAGACATTTCAGAAATTCAACTGCAGTTATATACTTATCAAATCATATCAAAGTGTTTCTAGTGTACCTCAAGTCCTGTTATGCCTCAGGGAAGGGTGCAGCCCATAATAGTGGCTGTTGCTGTTATACCATGTACCATTGGCAGGGTAAAAAGGTCACACTTGCAGCTGAAATGACCAGGTGCCAGATATTTGAGCATTCAGGCCTCTGCTAAATCTACCCTGCTGATTGCACTAAATAAAGTATGATTAAGTCTCACCTGTAGGTTCATGTAGCTGTAGAGGTGGTACTGTTGGAGCCTGATGACACCAATTCCTGAATAGGCCTGATTTGTGGGACTTTTTGGATCCGAGGTGTGAGTTTTGGAAAAAATAAACAAAGAAAAAGCAAAGCTCATGATGAAAGACTTGTTTTTAAATGATCTGGCGTTTATAAAATAATCTAATAAACTCCCTGAGGGTGGTAGGAATGTATTGTTTTACAAGGTTTTATTAAGTGACACAATGCAGATTGTGGATCTGATGGAAAGAAATTTGTCTGTTGCCCCCCAAGACTACCCGTTAGACAGATCTAACGGAAACATTTGTAATAAAGTGTATTTAAAACATGGGTGGCCTGAAAATGAATGTGCATACAGTAGTGCTTGTAACCAGCTTTTAATTTTTCTGCTTTGCAAATACATTCTGTTGCCCTCTGTCTGCAGTCAACAAAAGGTGAGCATAATTAGGAGGCTTAAGTGGGAAGTGAGAATAAAACGATGATGCACATCATTATTTCAGATGTTTTAGACTATGTAGGCTGTTCTACAGAATGAACCCAGTTTAAACGTTTTAAACACTCTTCCAGGATCCTGTGTGCTGGAATGTACACGGTAGCTGACCCTTTGTTTTGTGAAGTGTAATTACACAGCTGTGCGGGAGAGATCTTGTTGAAAAAAGCAGCTGATTTCCTGTGCCAGGGCTGCAGGTGAATATTAATAAGCTGCAGGAAGCTCTTTGCTTCAATTACCTTCCGTAAACAGCCCAGCGAGGGCAAGGGGAGGGACAGACTGCTTCTGCACTGCTAATGCAATGTTTAATTTCTCTTATAAGGCACCTATGTTCTATGGTTTTTTTTTGATGATCCCAGTGTTAGGTTGTATCAATGAAAAATGACTTCTGGGTCAATTACATTTTTTATTTATTTATTTATTTATTTTTTATGTACAGTATATACCTTATACTGTAGATACACTGTTTTTTAAAACCTGACATGGGGTCAAAGTGGTAACCAACAATTTTAATTGGTTTCTTTGATTTTAAAACCACTAGCAATAGGTGTTTCACTGTGCTAAGCATTTTGCAACACAATAAATGTTTAATTAGAGAGAGAGAGAGACAAACCGGGGTGAGCTTGCCACATGCAGGACCTTCTTCACATGTCAAGCACAGGTAGGGTTTTTAACAGGGCAGGCCTGTACATTTATTTTAAACACAAAACAAAAATAAACAAACAAAAAGGCTAGCTCCTTCCAGGAGGACTAAACTAAATCTTTTAATTCTAACTATAACCGGACAGCTCAACTGTTTACCGGTACCCATAACACCTACTTATTCAAGTATTACAATACCTTTCCCCCACAGGCTTCCTTCACTTTAGTCCTAATAAGAGCAAATATAAATATATATATATATATATATATATATATATATATATATATATATATATATATATATATATATATTTGCTCTTATTAGGACTAAAGTCATTGTAATTTGTATCTTGATCTTAATTGTACTGTAATTCTTGAAGTATTTTTTGTATACAATTGTAAGTCGCCCTGGGTAATTTTGACAGTTTCAAAAACCTTAGAGCACTAAAAGCTAGTGCTGTCAAGACTCTGGCTGCAATGACTTGATTGACTGCAATACAAATCACAGCAGAATTCTTCAGAAAAGTTTGGCTGTAAAGGGCAGCAACCGTTTTCTGAGAAACTTCAACCGGCAGCATTCTCGCGCTCTTCCAGGGGAAAACACAACTTGGAGAAAGCAAGTGGAGCGGCTCACCGGGGGGTTGGCTCCAAGCCCACAGAAACAGAAACAGCAACAGCCCTCATCACAACATCCAGCGTGTACGAAACTGACCCGTAGAGGAGAGGAGGAGGTTTGCAAACGTGGTGTTGATGTGCTGTTGCACAATGTGATGTGATCTGATTAAAAGTACTGAAAAAAAAGATAGGGGTGGATGGAAAGTGGAAATCATCCTGCAGACATTATCATGCAGGATGAAGTGTTTTCTTGTATGAATGTCGAAAAAATAATAACAAAATAATAATAAATAAAAAAAAAAAAACAGGACACAAAAATGTTTTGATTTAGATTACAAAGAAAGCTGCAGTACTGCATGTATTAACAGAAGGCTAAAAAGTGTATAAATTATTTGTTCAAATATCTGGCCCCAGTCTTTTTTTTTTCTGAGCACTTGGAGAAGCATGGGTATGGAATATGCAGAAGGTTTCTTTCTGGGGTATGATTTGAATTTAAAGGAGTAATAGCCAAGGAATAAAAATACTTTGTATTACTTGTTACTAGCTTGAACTACACACTGGCCCTCCTTACATTGTGATCAGTCTATAAAGTGGTGTGCTTTCTTAAACTATGAATGCTCCTGTGATCAGCATCATCTTATCTTCATTGGAATAATCGACTATAAACTGTATTTATGTCTTATCTTAACACACACCATTGTAAAGCTCTTGTTTATTTAATGCCATGTAGGGGTGTAACGATGCACTGATGTCACAATGTGTATCACGATATGCTTGTTGTGTTGCGATATGTATCGCAATACATGTGATGGTCCTGGAGGGCTACTTGTACGATACACAATATTTCCACTATTTTGTTAAAAGACAACAATTAAATGAGTTATGGAGAGTATGTATTCATACCAACCATAAAACACACCTTTTTTCATTCAAGAACCACTCAGTGAAATGCACTGAGCTGTATGTTCATGCCTTCCTTGGGGGCGGGGCTGACTGGTAGTGACCATGTCAAGGTTTCTGTCTTCTGGATGGTCAGTCTCATGTACAGTCAGGGATATCTTCTCTATTAACAGTGAATGATGGTTGTGTTCTGCTGTTGTGGTATATACTCAATTACCATTCATTATCTAGTCTTCTTTATTGACAAATATATTACAAATCATCCTTAATATGCTTCCTCTTCAGTAGGCAGTCTGAGCTTAGCTGTACCTATACGGATTGCTGCCTGTTTACTCTGTGCCCGGGACACTGGGGCTACACCTGCTCCTGCCTGATAAGCCCCTTGTAGGGATTTCTTTTTGGAATAGCACATAGTGCCAAAGTCTTGTAATTGCAGTTTCTTTGACTGGGATTTTAACTTGCCGCGCAGTGCCCGCCATATGTAGACCAATCGGTTTTATTTATTTATTTATTTAGCTTTTCGAGAAATCGGGCAAACTTTGGTCCTGAACCAAAGGTTAGTAAACTTGACCCACACTTTGTGGCATGGAGGAAAACACAATGTAATGATATTCCCTGTCTATCCTTATAAAAAAAATATTTGTTGTTTTCCACCTCTGTAAAGGTCACGGCACTCTGCAGACTTGTTATTGCTAAGCTTTGTTTGCCCCTCATTGACCTTAAAAAAAAGCTTTGCTGCCTTTGACAAACTCGAGATAGTGAGCGAGGGAAAAAAAAAACACAATTACAGCTAGCAAGATAAAGAGAGGAGAGGAAAAGAAAGGAAAAGAAAAAACAAGTACTATCGTGTGACTCAAGTAAACAGCAGCAGCAGGGAAGACTGTGTGGAGGTGATTCTCGCCTCCCGCCTGCAGCCACCAGAGACCTGATTAAGAGACCCAGACCATCGATCTTGTGGCTGGCAGAGGAGGATGGATGTGTTATGGGAATTCAAGTGGCAGCGCTGGACAGGAGCGTTGTTGAGGCTGGAGAGGGGAGGGAGGTACCCACCCCGCTGGGCTGCGAGCCTCGTACAATGATGGAGTGCACAGCCTGAGCCTAGGGTCTCTGAATGCTGCCTCCCTCAGCCTGCCTACCCATTGGAGCATGACAATACTGTCTGCAGAAGGCTGTTTATTGGGCCTCTAGGGGCACACAGTGCAGAGAGAGAAAGAGTAAAGATGAGAGCATTACACTCAACTGCTGACTGCTGTACTTGTTTGACAACAAGTCAAGGGAATTAAATAGTATCCCAAATGACTGCTTTTGTGTTTGGAGAGCTTAGTTGGCATTTTGATCTCCAATATGATGCATAACAAATAGGGTGACATGCACATATATTAAGATGCTGCTTATACCACAGTTATGCAGGCTGTGGAGCACCACCCCTATAGGACTTGTTGGAACCATCCCGGTGTACTTTTCTGGTCAGTGCATTCCGCCTTTAAGTCCTCTGTAGCCACCTTCTTCCCATATCACTCCTGCATCTAGACCTGGCATGCATATTAAAAACCCTGGCTAAATAACAAAACAGCCTAAGTGATAGAACAATCATTACATAGAAGAAACATTACATAATTGCACACTAATAGTTTTGTTATTTAATACATTTTATACATCCTGCTATAAAAGCTGCAGAGCCTATTTAGTCTCCTGGTTCCATAGTTTTTCATCTGCACACCTCGCAATCAACAGTGCATTACCTGTAAAAAGTCCTCTAGGATCGGGGGCCCATGTGTATCTGCAGCCCAGCTTCTTCTCCCTGAAGATCCTCCAAGACTTGTACTGAGTGAGCAGGGAATGCAAGAGTGTCGGGAATGGGGCTGATTTCTTTTTTTTATTTTTAAATGGACTGAAGATGCGGTTTAAAAGTTTTGAGAAAGGGATCAATATTAAATTATCATGTCCCTAAACTCATAACTCTAAGCGCTCAACAATGGGTAGAGACAAGGTCATGGGAGAATAAATAGCAGGCAGACTGGCTAATGATCTATCATTTTCGACAAGTGCAGGCACCCCAGAGCTGATGCGCTGACAAGATCATTAATAAAACGTGGCGGGAACATGATCGATCCCTTTGATGGATGATCGGAGCCACAAATACTATAAAACACCTGTCTGTCAGGGCCTGGGATGGGCAGCGCAACCAGTTTTTTAGAAACAACAATCTTGGACTTATATTTTGCTTTTTAACAGTCAGAGCCATTCCAAAACAATTAAAAAATAACAATAAAACTACACAATATTACAGGGAGGACAACTTAAGAAAATGAAATAGATACAAATATTGTATTTTTAAACATCTACGGAACCAGTCCTTTATAGAGAGGGGAGCTCCCCAGCCTGAGATAAAAGTTGAAAGCCATCTTGAGAGTGACATTTAGTCCTGGAGAGGGAGAATAAATGAAGGTCAGAGGAGCGAAGTGACCGAGAGGGGAGCAAGGTCAGAGGAGCGAAGTGACCGGGAGGGGATGAAGGTCAGAGGAGCGAAGTGACCGAGAGGGGATCAAGGTCAGAGGAGCGAAGTGACCGAAAGGGGCTCAAGGTCAGAGGAGCGAAGTGACTGAGAGGGGATCAAGGTCAGAGGAGTGAAATGACCGGGAGGGGATAAAGGTCAGAGGAGCGAAGTGACCTAGAGGGGATCAAGGTCAGAGGAGCGAAGTGACCGAGAGGGGATCAAGGTCAGAGGAGCGAAGTGACTGAGAGGGGATCAAGGTCAGAGGAGCGAAGTGACCAAGAGGGGATCAAGGTCAGAGGAGCGAAGTGACCGAGAGGGTATCAAGGTCAGAGGAGCGAAGTGACCGAGAGGGGGTGTTTTGTGGTAATAATCTTGCTTAGATATGCAGGGGCCAGGTCAAGTGCAGCTTTAAAGATGAGGAGCAAGGTCTTGAAATCCATTGCGGTCTATTTATTCATCTATTCATCCATCAATCCTATATATCTATTTGTTTGAATTCAGTTGGTCCACATTTGGATTTGATAATTGCTTCACATTTGAGACAGCATTATCTGGCAAATACTCATATTAATGGTTTGCATTATCTTGTCTTCATCTTGACCAAAGTGCATTTCATGTATTTAAATTTGTATACAAGGCTGTTCTGGTCTTACTTCTTGACTTGGTTCTTTTGAACAGTATGTCCACAAAGAACAGAGAACAGAAATATATGCTCATTTATTGCTGCTGCATAGTGAGTCAGGGAGATACAAGACTTTTACCAGGCTAAAGTATACATCACAAATGATAACTTCAGCTACACACAGACAGGGATTAATGCACCAATGTGAGTATTAAAAATACATGTGTATTTTATAATTCACGCAGAAGATTTTATTTTACACCAGCGCATCAGTTTAACTTCGACTCCTTAGAAAACTGCCTGTCTGAAGAATAAGAGAGGCATCCAACAGCATGCTGGCACTTCACACTTCTGAGCTACCAGTAAGTGTTTTTAAGTGATTGTCCTGCATGTCTGTTAATAAATCAAACTGCGGTAAGAAGAGAAACACTACACTTGTACAGTATTTATAATTACAAAGCTAACATTTAAACAAGAGGATCTGTATTTCAAACGACGTCCATGGTATCAAATGTGCTATAAAGCAAAGCTACAGAATCAATGTGAGGTAAAATGCATTCTACCGGTTCGTTAATGGACAGCACTATTAATTATTCACTGCCGTCCTTTTTATGTTGATATTAAACTGGCTGCTTAAGAGTGTAATTAGATATATTATATGGAGAATACGTAAACATAATGTATACGAGACACATAACTTGCGTACTGACTTGACAACCCTGCATTAAGGTACTGTTTTTAGTGGTAATGTTGTGCAACGTTGTGTTAGGTACTTTTTTTGTGTGTTAGGTAAGTTTGTACGTAGATGTGTGCACAATGTTAAAACCCAAACCCCCAATTATACCAAATTTTACAATACTTGGGGAAATTTCCAATATGAAGGCACTTTTTCTTGGGTTTGGCTAAGTTAGAAGTGCTTTGTTAAACTAACTGCACATTTGACCAATACAGACACAACTGTCACTTTTTTGTTCATGCAGTATCCGAAACAGATGATTCCTTGAGCAAGGAATAGAACACACTCGAGGTATAGCAGACAATACCTGAGGTAAAGGGGTTAAATACTCAAATAGAACAGGCTGACCTTTACCATTTCATCGACTAGCAGCGCTTTCACGGTTTTATACAGGTCTCAGCAGGCAGAGGCGCAGACGAGAGCTTCCTTTAATCATAAATGGGGCAACATCAAAGCGACCAGATGCTTTTAGTTTCTAAGTGCTGCATTGTTCATTTGTGCACCCCCGTTACACAGACTCTTATCCTGCATTAACAATCCTATCATACAACCACTCACTTACCCCCAGAATGGAACCAGGCTATTAAGCCATCCACGCTCTGTATTAGAGCCTTCTAGGCTTTTCTCCAGCAAATGAAAAACCTTTAACAATATAAAATATTCAGTAAAGTGTGCAGATATATATGAAAGGAAGAAGGGTCGTTCTTCAGTGATAAAATAAACATGTTAAATAATGTCCTGTTTTTTTCTTCTCTGTGGTGGTGAGGGATTAATGTAATTTGCTGTTGGTTGCTTGTAAATTCTATTCTTTTTCTCCAATAAAGGTTAGCTCTGATCTAAACTTGCCTTGTTTTTAAATATATATATATATATATATATATATATATATATATATATATATATATATATATATATATATATATATATATTGTTGTAAGGACTATTTGGGGGTTTTGTTTGTATGTTTTAAATAAATATTATTTTTTAGACATTTACAAAGCATTCAAATCTTAAACTGATAAAATGTGAGTAAGTGATATTACGAATTGTGTGCCCATTGCTTACTTGCTAAATAGATTTTAAATCTAGTATGAATGAGATGCTATGATCTTAAAGACCATAAGCTAAAGGTGTATTGATTGATCTAAACAGAGAACAGATCGTTACTGAGATTTCAGTAATTTATTGGCCGCAGTCTGGAGGTATGTACTTGTATATTGCATTAATAATGTATATGTATATAAAATGCACAATATAAACCAATTAACCTGGTTTAAGATTATTTAGAGAAATCTGTCGTGAAATTCCTAACAATGTACTTTTGACAATCATGGGCAAGCACTGATATAGCTCTGTGCCCTTTTAGATGGTTGCTATTTATTTTTTTAGGTTTTTTTTATCCTATTTTCATGGACCCTCTCATTATTTGTTGTGTAATAAGCATTCCATAACACAAGACTTGCATCAGGGTTACAGGAGATAAGGATGATGATGATGATTCTTCAATGTGTCCCTTGAATTTGATGCATTTTGACCCATAGAACAATGTTAATCGTACCAAATTGACTCTGGCCTACCCCTTCAGGCATTCCACACTTGGAATGCACATTTATAGCAAAGTATGGTACGATGATGGTATTATAAAATTCAAAATTCTAGAAAAAGAATGTTCCATTGCGGGTGCCAGAAGTCAGCATAGCCATTGTTGTACTGTTTCAGCTATACGTCTTTACTTTTTAGTCTGATAAGTAAAGGGTTCAGGAACAGGACACAGTGCACACACTCATGCCCAAGGTTACTGCAATAGCACTTTTACCTTGTAATTGTGTCATTGACAAAGAACCTTTGGATCTCTCCTAATGGTTAATGTTTGAGACTTTGCTCTTAGATCTGTGGTCTCGCATCATTTCTGATGTCTTCGATTTCATGAGGTTGAACAGGAAAGAAAGCTTTTAGTTGCTCAGCTCTGAAAAATTGCAACCAAATTACCTGTGCTTTTGTCTTAGAAACTGTGTGTTCAAAAGAAACAATATTGAATTATTTATTGGTGAATATGACCAGTATTTTTATTTGATGTCAATCTGCACAGAGGTCCTATTGTGCTTGTATTGAAGGGGTTGCGGGGGCATGAAATTGACAATGGAACAGACGCTGTCTGATTTAATTGTGTTATCTTAGTACCACTACACTTGCATACATACATACATACATACATACATACATACATACATACATACATACATACATGCATGCATACATACATACATACATACATACATACATAGTATAATACAAAAATGTACACATTTTAATCCGAGGGAACATCTGAAGATTGCTTTTGAAACCTGTCCCTCTCTGAACATGTTTGTGTTGTTTCAAGGCTTGCATTTAAAAAAAAAAAAACTAATAACATCCCCATGTTTTAAATGATTCTTTGGAGCAGCAAGCTTGTAAACCTTCAAAATATATAATTAATAGGTAAAATCACACATAAAACCGTTTCAAAATTTCCCTTGGCCACAAGGCTTAACGACAGAATTGTCGTTCAAGGGTGATGTGATTGGCAGTGGCATGGCATTGAGTCCGTTGGTGAATTGATTTGACAAGATTTATTTGTCTTTCTTCTATCACCCCAATCTTAACAGCACACACACACTGAAATCGCCTCACTGCCATGGAACATCTGTCACCCCTTCCCCCTGCCAGAAAGCGTTAGAGTCAGGGAGGGGTGCTTACTCGACTGGCCTGCCCTGGAGAGGCCGTCGGGCAGGCCTTCAGCCCCAGTCCTCTAGTGGCAGGGCGTCCGAGCGGAAAGAGGTCTGTCAGGCCGCCCTCCACTGCAGTGCTGTTCTCACGTCTGCCTGGGGCACAAACCATGCAAGAGAGGAGAGTGGAGGAAAAAAACTGATTGTTTACAGTATTTACTAGATTCGTTTAGTGATATGGCAGGGATGGAAAATATTCTCTCTTTGCATAGCAGATTCAGCTTTACTTTGAATTTATTAGTGAAAGCTTGTGCCCTCTATGGTTAGTTCTACATTAACTTTGGTTTGACTGTGTTACATTTACAGTGAAACCTGGAACGGAAGGCTATGAAATTGGAGTCCCTGTACCAGTCTGTTTTTTTCATTTGAAAAAAAGAAAAACACACAGTGCTATCCAGAAATGCAGTAACCAGTTACAACATGAAAGACATTGACAAATATTTTGCTTTGAAATATCTGTCTAATAATCATTTAAGGTAGTGCCAAGAGCCATACCGTGAGAATGTTAATACATTTCACAGTGCACAACTGTAAATTGACGCCTGTAGAATATTGCAGTTAATAAGCAAGAATAAAAAATACTTTAAAGTCTTGAATCAGCATGACCAGTTTGAAAGCTACGACACCAGCACTAAGCCTATTAATTGTGCCTGTGATTGATTAGTGGGGTTTCTGACAAGGCCAGTTCCTTCCACACCAGCTAAAACTGAACAGACACAGCTGGGGCCCTGTTAAAAACAGCTCACTGAGTTTCAGCTGAACTATCACACAGGGCAAAGAAATCATTTGCAAGTAAATAAACCCCAAAAAAGAGGAGCGTGTTCATCAGTGGCACGAGTGCTGGGGAGATCAGCTCTGGAAACTGTGTGATTACGAATATCAATTATTTACTCACATCCAATAACAGAGAATCCCACTGTGCACGGCTCCAACACTAATCTGTGTGATACTACTGCGTTGTAAACAGCAAGGAGCACAGTCGCTGCAGGCAAATGGGGCCATTAGAACTGTTACTTTGTGTTTGTGTGCCAACGTGCTGACAAACAGTTTTGGTTTAGACTATAAAAGACACACAGTAAAAACAATTGAAGTGTATGCATTGGATTTGGCTAACAGGAAGTGTGTACTGTTATTGCAATGCAGTTCAGAGTTCTATAGAGTCCAAGCATCTCAAGGCTCTTCTTTACAATACTGAGAACCAAAGGCCAGACCATTTAATCTGAGTACTATAGGCTTGTGATGGATTTAAACAGAGAGAACATTGTCTGACTCATTTTAGTGAAGCAATTTAGCCATAGTCTTGTACGTGGATTCTTGTTTCATTAGAATAATTAGAGTTTATAATTAGAGTTTTTAAAAAAAGTCATCCTTTATTACAGCACAGTGCTTTCACTTTCAAAGCCCTACAACTACACCTCCCAAAGCAGGGAAGCCCATCTTGAGGGAACAGAAAAAAAGGCAGTGATCCAGATAGGGGTTTTACGAGCCCAGGACCTTGTTCTTACCTGCTAGTTTCAATTACAGTCAAACCTGATAATAAGACCACTCAAGGCACTGTCTAAAAGTACTCTTCATTGACTGGTGGTCTTTATAGACAAACATGAGAAATATATTAAGAGTGGCTACTGCAGTATAGCCGCATAGACAGCTGGCTCTTCAACACACTTCTATTGTACGACTTAATGGTGTGATACTCTTGTGTCAATTAAAGATCAAAACACAACCATTAGGGCTTGGAAGATGCCGCTTGGTTATCACTCCTTTACAGGCAAATAGAAAGCTGCATTCAAACTTTACCATCAAGATGGTGCAAAGAAAGCTATAAAATAAAGGATTGAATAGCTAAACCCACTGACCCAAGAAGGCAGCCTGTTTTTGCCCTGACATTCAAGTACCCCCGGAATGCAAAGGGTGTTCCTACAGGAGAGACTGAGTGTGAGTGTGAGTGTGAGTGTGAGTGTGAGTGTGTGTGTGTGTGTGTGTGTGTCTGTGTGTGAGTGTATGTGTGTGTGTGTGTGTGTGTGTGTGTGTGTGTGTGTGTGTGTGTGTGTGTGTGTGTGTGTGTGTGTGTGTGTGTGTGTGTGTGTGTGTGTGTGTGTGTGTGTGTGTGTGTGTGTGTGTGTGTGTGTGTGTGTGTGTGTGTGTGTGTGTGTGTGTGTGTGTGTGTGTGTGTGTGTGTGTGTGTGTGTGTGTGTGTGTGTGTGTGTGTGTGTGTGTGTGTGTGTGTGTGTGTGTGTGTGTGTGTGTGTGTGTGTGTGTGTGTGTGTGTGTGTGTGTGTGTGTGTGTGTGTGTGTGTGTGTGTGTGTGTGTGTGTGTGTGTGTGTGTGTGTGTGTGTGTGTGTGTGTGTGTGTGTGTGTGTGTGTGTGTGTGTGTGTGTGTGTGTGTGTGTGTGTGTGTGTGTGTGTGTGTGTGTGTGTGTGTGTGTGTGTGTGTGTGTGTGTGTGTGTGTGTGTGTGTGTGTGTGTGTGTGTGTGTGTGTGTGTGTGTGTGTGTGTGTGTGTGTGTGTGTGTGTGTGTGTGTGTGTGTGTGTGTGTGTGTGTGTGAGTGTGAGTGTGTGTGTGTGTGTGTGTGAGTGTGTGTGTCGTGTGTGTGTCTGTGTGTGTGAGTGTGGATTTGATAACTCACTTGGTATTCAAGTAGGGATGGAAGGCGTGTAAGATGCTTTGCATATCCGTGAAGATGCAGGCTTAATAATGCTCCGCTGAGGGCCACTGCAAATTTATGAACTATGTAGAAACTCAATTTGAGAATTATGGGAGGAAAATGTGTGTGTTTGGTCACGTATTCATTTGTGAATGTGTGCATTTATTTGTATTCAAGTGCTGATGTCTGGCTATACAGTAAAAACTGTAATGCCAGTCACCGTAGCACAGCAATTAACCTTGGTTATGTGTGTCCCCTGAATGATTTTGTTTCAAGGGTTATTGCTAATTAAATAATTCCATACATCTTACCAATTTCTATTCACTGTTTTATCTTTTTTATTTTTAAAAAAACATTATATTTGGCAGCAAGCTATAGCTAGTGTTCTCTTTGCGTGACTTTTTGGTAGTTTTGCCTTCAGTGCCTTCTTTCCTGTCATTTACTGCTTCATCTGCCTGCTGACATGCTTCACAGCAGCCAATGACCTGCACATTGACACCAAATGAACAGGTGAGGTGAAATGACTACCTTTTTTTAAATGAAAATGATGTTAGCTGTACCGCGATCTTGTATCAAAACTACCCAGATAAGATCTGTATAGCAAACTGATTTATTTAATTAGCTGTTACTGCTTTCCAACAAATCCTTACATTTGTGTTTTGGATTGACCCCTCCTGCACCTGCAAAGACCATCATCATATAAAGCTACACATTCATTTAAAACAAGTCAGTTACTAAATGGAATATATGTGCACTTAACTTGTACCTTCAAATTAGGTCCAATTAACAATACATTATTGTCCATAACTATAAAACAAACTGGTGTTATTTGTAATAATACTAAAAGAAACATGCAATAGTCCATGACAAACATTTCAACTTTATCAGTATATTATTTTGTTCAGGTAAAATAGGGCACTTTTCTACTGGACAGAAGATAAAAAAGCCAGAGGAGTTAAAAAAAAAATGTTGAGAAAATAATGGTTACAAGCAACAGGAAAAAGGGCTGAAGTAGCCTGTGTCTTCAGATCTTCTTCAAAGTAGACAACCATATGTGGGCTGACAAGATGACATTGCCGGTGGACAGCGTGAGTGCACCGCCATGCAGACCAGCTCTGACATCTCGCATTGTGACAGGTGATGAGAGAGGTTAGACTTGGTGCGTCGCAAACTGTCATCTTTAAATGCTACTAACTGCCTCCCTACCTGCCCGCAGCACGAAGGGGGGCACACGGTGACCCACAGACTGCCACAAAGTTAAACAAATACCACTGCCACAAACTCAGCAGTTACAAAAACAAGACACAGCTTTGGAAAAACAAAAAAACAGTGACATTTCCCTTTAAAAATCAGATGATGCTTATTTACAGTGAAGTTAAAACTGTCTGACAAAATAATTATACTAGAGCCTGTTGCGGTATTTCCCATTCAGATATGAAGAGCCATTTCCTGGAAATATGTGGTTTGAAAAAAGGGCATTAAGAAATTAGATGAAAACAGTTTGTATACAGTTGTGCCTGAAGACATTAAGACAAATGTACCTGGTGAATTTAGCTTGCTATTGTAGACCAGGATGTATTTTATTACAAATTTGGTTAGTAATAAAGATATATATTTTAGAACAGTCACTGGGAACACATGATGCCGATAGTAAGGGTATATCTAATGTACAGCATAGAAGCAGACTCCACTGATATGTGGGCCACCATTTTAGTTGTAAAGGAAGCAACTGTTCATATTTCAGAAACATAGAAATGTTTAAAACATCAGATTTGTTGGCTTTTCCTATTTAGTGTTAATGAAAAACAAAACCTGCATTACAGCTCCCCACAAACAGACTGTGTACCAATGCAGCTGTTGTGCCTATAGTAAGGCATTATGTCTGTGCTTTTAATCTCAGTGCATATGATCCTACAGTATCTGTATTCCTAAGTGTCCTTGTGACACACACCACTGCAGCATTCATTGAAATCCAACTGGAATTACTGGGTAGAAATGTAGTGACTCTAATGGTCTAGCTCCTGCCTGCCATGCTGACTTTATGAACTACTGGAGAAAAAAAAGAAATACATAACCAGGCTGCACATAGCATTCTTTCTTTCTTTCTTTCTTTCTTTCTTTCTTTCTTTCTTTCTTTCTTTCTTTCTTTCTTTCTTTCTTTCTTTAAATAGACCACTTGTCTTAAAATTGTATTATACTGCCACCTGCTGTTCATTTGAATAACTGCAGCATTTTGCAGCTTTCATTCAACTTCTTACCATTTATGGCCCACACATAATTAAATGAGCTACAATCAGTACTGACAGAACCCAATTTCAATTAAACCCATGTACTGCAACAGCAAAGCTTTAAAGGACAAGGCACAATCTTGTAAATTGATTTCTCACACCATTGGTGCCTCCCGCAGTTCACTTATTCCTCTAATTGTATTTGCAAACAGAATTGCAGTTTGCTTTGCTATTTGTAGTCTAATGTTCCATAGCATTACAGTGAGTATAAAAGCCTCCCACTGCTCTATGCTGGAGCAGCTGTTCAGAGTATTAAAGTATGTCTCGTATTTCTCCCAATCCACCGCTGTTTTCAGGTGCCTGCTCTGATGCATTCCTGTGAGCTTACAATGCATAGCAATCCTGTCCTACAATAATAACTCTTTAATTAGCAAGCGCTGCAGAGAAATGGAAATGACATTCCACATTGACGGTTCAGAAAATCTTTGTTTCAAATGTCATTTTAATCACTATTTTAAACACCCCCTTACTGTTGCATGTGGTTTCAGTAATTCTGAGCGGTTCTAAGTTTTATTGCTTCAATATTGAGTTATTATCATTTGTAAATATCTGCCTGACTTGAGCTTGTCTGGAGAATTCTGTAGAATGAATGAACATCTTTCCTTATTCAATTCAAATTGATATGACATGACTTTTCAACTAAATTGACTAAATTGGGCTTGTAAAGTTGAAAGGTCGTATGATTTGAATGGAATGAGGAAAGCTGATCAGACACTCCGGACAAGCTAAAGCCAGGAAAAGGCAGATTTAGAGGGTTTAATTTAAAAATAAACAAAAAAAATTGGAGCAACATAACCAAGAAAAATGTATAAGTATTGCAAACACCATACAATAGTTTAAAAGAGAATTACTAATAACTCCACAGGGTTCATTTTTATGTTTCTGAAGCGGAAAATCCTTGTTTAACATTTAGCTACATGGCACCAATGATATGCTTTCCTGTTTTGAACCCTGAGAATGCTTTACTATCCTTTCTCGCCGATGATTCTGCGAAGACAGTAACTTCAGGTTTAAATACAGAAGTCCCTCCAGCTCCTATCCAATCCCATGTGAGCAGCTCACCGTGCAAACAGCAAGGTAATTAGCTCAGGCCTGTCTAGTTACAATTACAGAATGGCATGTATCCGCTGTCCAGCTTGTCCCCCTGTTGTTTGCATTATTAAAAGCGGATTTTGGTAATGAGAAGCAGTCCGTGGACCTGCTGATTTTCATATTGACACTGCAGGACGTTGCATCTCAAGTCGCAAGCAGAACCTACAGTAGATGATTACCAGCCAAATGGTGCATGCAGAGCAGCGGTACTCAACAATAACAGGTCAGGTCTTTGTTTCATTCCGACCACGCAAGACATTTGTTTATTTCTAATTGCGATATTTTCTTTTACTCAATTCATCAGAGCATCTGAATGATTGAATAATGCATTGATCACTTATCTTATGAGCCCTACTATATGCAATGGGATTACTCTGGAAGGCAGAATAAATGCAGTAAATTACTTAAGCATTGTTGCAGATCAAGTCTACCAAACAATGCTGCATAATCGTACATCATGGTGTTTTTATTTTGTGTCAGTTCCAGCCGTGGCCAGTAATGGGCAGCAATGCACTTCCTTGAAGGGGATGTAAAGACTGACCCTTACCACACGCCGAAGTGTCAAGGAATGCAGCGCGATGTAGGGGGACGGGGCTGACCAGCTGCTGTTTCCAAGAACCTAATTCATCAGCACTGCCAGGGGAGCAGCACTGCCAGCAGGGACAGGTGAAAAGCATTTATTCAACCACCATACCATACCCCACCCACTTATGCAACACCATACCATACCCCACCCACTCAACCATCGTGCTGTAATAACTCATACTGGAGTGCCGAGAACAAGGATAGTTTTATTCCACGCGGAAAATGAGTTAAAGTCACGGCTGTCTAGCCCTCTTCAAGAATAGCCCAGACTGGAAAGAGCCTAGTACTGTACAACGATGAGACTGTACAGAGAAACGCTGAGCAATAACACTCTTTCTTGTATATAGGATTACCTTTTTCATCTACTACTTTAAAGGTATTTTAAAGAGCATTTTAGCAGAAAATCTAATGATAGCACAAGCTGCATTGACTGCAGTTGGCAGCCAGCAGTCTGTGATGCTTCGGACAGCTCCTCACCACTTTTGCCCATGGCACTAAACCACAGGAGTGGTTCATATGTTTCTACACAGATAGACCTCCTATGAACACTCTTGTCATTCCCAAGATGAGTGTCCATCTCTCCCTGAGTTCAGACAGCATTTCAGCTGTTAACTGTTAAGATTCTGGGGTAGTTTGACTCATTCCCATGATCCCTCACCAGCTGTCACACACAGGGGGGCTTCACTAAAAGGGTGCTGGCTGAACTGGACTGAGAAACAAAGATCCCCTCACACAGTGAAGCATGGTAAAAACAGAGGAAACGTGCTGTCTAGATTTAGTTGCCCTGCTGTTTTAATATTATTGACACTTTTCTGCAGTTTGTACCAGTTAAACTGCTGCTTTTCATATTGGTGGATGGAAAGTATTTCACATGTATTTCTGAATAGTCTGTTGTTTATCATAGTTACACCATGAGCATGAATACAACAGAACAGAGTGGTGGAGCTAACAAAAAAGAGTGGTGGAACTAACAACCTGCACACTTCTTGCTTGTTTGTATGCAGTTACTGTGAATTTCAGCGTGGAGTGTGTTAAAACTGGCTGACCCCCCTATTGCATCGTGGGCAATGCTGAGATTTGACCTTCAGTGTGTTGGCTGGCTCTTTGTACTGGGACCAGCTGCTCAGCTTCTCTCTCAGTCTCCCTGTCCCCTCTCTCTCTCTCTATGCCTGTCTGTATCCTCGTTTAGACTGCAGCAACCCCCACCCCACCCACCTCCTTCTGTGTCAGGGGCTAATATTTCAGCCCTCCCATGCATGCATCGCACATGTGTTGTCACTCACTCAGAGGATTTTTTTTAGAGCCAATTCCAGGACTCAAAAGTGAAACATTTCACTCCGTCCGGCTTTCCTGTATGTTAGTAAGTTTGTGTACCCCTTGGACAGATGAAGATGTGGTCCAAGGTGTTTGCCATGTTCCTTTTGCTGGTGGCTGTTTTCTACCAGGTAAGCACGTTTTACATTTTTGGTAGTACTTTTTTTTTTTCTTCCAATTTTAACACTAAAATATCTAGCTTCACATGTAATTAGAAAGCTCATTTCCAGGTTTGTCCAAGTAGGTTGGTGTGAAAAAGGTTGTAGAAGTGGTGGTTGTTAAAGAAATGAACCTCACAGTAATTATGAATTATCCAAAGTAAATTGGGTTTTGGTTTGACGACTCATAAAGGACAGGGAAAAAATACGCTAAAAATGTTTTATATAACTGTGAGCAGTAGGTAACCTTTCTCACACAAGCCCCGGGAAATAGACTAAACATGAGCGTTCGACTGAGAAACAGATACGCACATCCGGTTTTCAAACACTTCATGTTCTTTGAGATGGTGGGAGAAGAGATCAGAGATGTTGTTATTTTAACTAAGGGCACGATTTAGAGAGAAATACAACTGCTATTTTTTGGGCTTTTTTTTTTTTTTTTGCAAGAGGATTGAATGGGTTGGTGGAGGAAATTGCTTACTCTCATCTTTGTGATTTTGGGATATTTCAAGTTGAAGTTGGGTAGACCTTCTGTAGTGTATTGAGCTTATGGAACGTGGAAGACTGTGCCGGTGTTCTGAGCACCCCACAGTGCTGAATTATTATTATTATTATTATTATTATTATTATTATTATTATTATTATTATTATTTATTTATTTATTTATTTCTTATGAACAATTTCAAATAAGAGCAATTACAAAAAACGTGAATATAGTTACCTTTAGGTACCTTTAGAGCAGTAGTGGAATACAGCAAAGTGTGGAGCAGTTAAGTGCAAGTACAAGATGATGCAAGTACTGATACAATTGGGTGCCATATAGTCCAGTATAGTCGAGAGTTGTGATGTTTACAGATGTTGTCTGAACAGGTGTGTCTTAAGGAGGCGCTGGAAGGTGGTCAGGGACTGAGCAGTCCTGATATCCATGGGTAGGTCGTTCCACTACTGAGAGGCGAGGGTGGAGAAGGAGCGGGCTCTGGAGGCAGGGGAGCAGAGGGGGGTACAGCTAATCTTCCAGTGGCAGAGGAGCAGAGGGGGTGAGAGGGGGTGTAGGGAGAAATAATAGTCTGGAGGCAGGAGGGTGCAGAAGGGTCAAGACAGGTGAAATCTGCAGTATTTATTGGCTAATCCAGGGTGTAGCCAAAGGGGTGTTCAACTATGTTCCTTCATGTAACACAACCGATTCAAATATCAAGGTTTTCTTATCTTCAAAAAAAAAAAAAAAGCAAATTCATTCCAGTTCAAATGTCTCAAATGTTATATGTTTATTATCATTGTACCGTCAGAGAGAAAAAGTGTCCGAGTTCATTAGCTTTTTTGATGTTTAATCAAATTTTTTTTTTCATTTATGGAGTGAAATTTGCACTAAATGCCCTACCCCCAGTGGCTCTGTACCACCACACTTGTGAGAAGGTTTGCACATTAAAATATTTTGCATACATTTAAAGAGTAGACGATTATCTATTGAGGGAAAACAAGATATTATGTCAGCAAAGCGGTTTTAAAAAATGGACAGTATATCATTTGTAGCTACTATGTGATTGGGAGGAACTTCTTTGGCCCACTTCTTTCCCACTTGATGAGTGATTTTCTGTGCTCAATACAGTGCCGTCCTTGTTACTGATTTGTCACAGTGCTAGCTGCGTAGGTGTAGCACAGTGCTGAGTTCAGCATGCAGGTGTTTGTAAGAAGTGAACAAACTCCTCAAACGTTTATTATGATTTCCACAGTTTACAAGAGGTAGTATATCTCTCCTGGCAGCCACAGCAAGCATTTGTATTGCTCTAGTCAAACGCAGTAATGCCAAAACGTCACAGTTTAATACAAACCACACCACCTTCTGAACACACGGGAATTAACTGTGTCTGCATTAGACAGGCATATTCACAAAGAATGTGCACCATTAAAAACAATCCCCAGATGTTACAGGAGCAAGGTGCATGACGGTGCATGATAACTGTATGAAATGATTTAATGCTGGCATTGCTTAAATTGCAAAAACAAAGTTTAGTACTTTTTACTTTTTAAATAAGGATAGCAGAACTATAATTAGAATGTAATCCTAGGAGCATAGCCAATACTGTGGGATTCATGTTGATGTGCAAAAAAATAAATACAAAAATCAACTTAAAGAAGAAAGTTTACTATTTCCTCTTTGTGATTGATAATGAAAACTTAATGTTAAGAATTTCCTGAACATATTAATACATCATCACAACTAGAAGGTGATGATTTTGGGACTGCTGTTCTGGGTGAGAGGAATGACAAGATGTATCTTAAAGGGAAAGTTGTATTTAGATGTGTTGCACATCACTGCAGTATGTGTGGTTATAGAGCACTAATGTAACTGTCTGTTCACATGCGAGAGAAGACAAACGGAGGGACCACTATTCAGTCCTGTTCATGTAAACCTTAGGGCATTAAGACTCAGTTCACCCACCTACAGCTAGGTCCAGCTGACCTAGCCATCTGTGCAGCTCATTGAAATGTACCATCTTACAGAACGTGGGGTGGGGGGCTGCTAAGACGCAGTAAGGACGCTATGAAATCCCAATCTTCCCAACACGCTTGTCCATCCTCTCGAGAACAGACATTTTAAATTGATAACAGTATGAATTGTATCAGTAGTATTGTGTTTGACTATGTACTGTACTGTAAGTGTATCCATTCATTTACTGATACAGTGTTTGATTATGGAGTTGTCCCATTTTTGCAAGGATATACTGCACCTGATTGAGAAACATATTTAACAGGATCGATCCGCTGAGCTGCAACATGTCATCCTCAGGAATGGTTTGGCGTTGTTTATAAGGGATGGATAATGAAAGACTTCAAGGGGTTGTGGAATTTGGCCAGGCCATAATTTTGAGCTGTTCCGGAATTTGACCTGGACCTTCTCTTCTTCAGATGAACTCCGTAGGATCTTTGATGTTTACACCAACTCGTCCTTGGAGTAGGATGCTATTTTCATTAGAACAAAAAACTCTTTACCTGCAAGCAGAATTTTTGTTTTGTTTCTGTTTCTTGTATAAGTCACATGGTCTTGCTCCATCTGATTGGAAAACAACAGAATCTGAATTGTGAATCTCACAGACAGTCTTACCTGATCAGGTCCTCAACTTCTCACTTGAGCAACGGCTAGGTCATATTTTAGTCTTATTTAACTGAAAAAACGATATTTATATATATATATATATATACTTACAAAACATTTTTTTGATTCAGCATTAATGCCCTTTGACTTTGAACTTAACCGAGGCAATTATCAATCAGAAATGACCATCGCGTCAGATACTTATGCAACTTTGAAGTGGAAAAATATTTGGAATAAATTAGCCAACAGCACACAGAGGATCTAACACAAATCACTCCAGCCCATGTGCGGCACTTGTGAGTCGTAATTTAAACCCCACCCTAACACAGAATGAGAATTCCAAAGTCACAGAGCCACCATTGTATAAACAGAGAGAAACCCAATCCCATCTACACAGGAGCAACTGCAACTACTGTGCCAGTCCAGGGAGGGCCTCAAATGTGTAACACAATCTCAAAGTCTCTCCAGCCTGGTCACTTCGAGTGACAGAGTAGACAGGTGTATTGCCCGTGTCTAAAATATAGGAAGTCTATAAATTAATTTTAAAAAAAGGAATGGGTTTCGATTGGCAGTGTGGTCACGGGACGAGAGAGACCTGAATAAATTAAATCAGGAAAACGAAAGCCTATGAATACAGACAGTCTATAATTCTAGATACAGCAAATAACAAATGTTTGACACCTTTTTAAACGCTTTTTTTAAAAATCTAATCTTATCAAACACGCCTGCAGCTTGCCCAAGCCCCTGTAGAACTGAATATGCCAAAGCAAGAAAAGTGTTTTGTGGGGCTTGTGGAAAAATAAGTGGCTAGTGTTCACAGGACCGACCACATTCTTCAATTTCTATTTTTACAAGAAAGAATAGCTGTGAGTGCCCTGCATGGCAATGGTCTAGATTAGCCCCTCTACCGCACTTCCTGCATGCTCAGCATTGATAGCATTCCTGACCAGTGAATCGGGAGGAAATCCAGACTTCCCTGAACCATGCAGTGCCCTGTTGGGAAAGGAGGGTGAATCTGACAACTAACTCATCCAAACCTTCACAGCTCATGTTTGGGATTCAGAGGCCTGATGTCGGTTGGAGCAGTCTGTCATTAGTTACGCTATTAATGTAGGTTCTTTCTGACATTGTTCACTGGCAAATCCTGCTGCACACAAAATAGACAGCTCTGCGTTTTAATTACAATTCTTATTACAATCAAAAGGGAGGTCATGTTTGCCATTTGGGAGAGCTAATATTTCCAGTCTAATTAAATTAACCTTTTAAGAATTTAGTTATTTGTAGACTGCTGACATAACACATGAAAGAAAAGAATGAAAATACCTATAAGGAAGTCTGTTGCCAGATCTCAGTGCAAGAAATATTAGGAGAATAGTGCATCTTTTCAAAGATTGCAATTCAGCTTCTATTGTCTCTAGAGCTTTTTTTTTGTTTTCAATTTTACTCAGTGGAAAATGAATACACAATTCGATGTTCTCACACTGATAGGAAAACCTTAAAAAATAAAAAGTGTGTCATTGTGTTCCTCTGATAGGTGTAGGAACATTCTCCATGTACAGTTCTATGAGTGTGATGCTCTCCGCCTCTTTCTGGTGGGGTTGTGCTCCAGGGTGACAGCTGCTCTCGAGTGGTATCCCATATATGTAACACAACCCCACCCCATCCCTCCACGCAGAGCCCTGGGATTCCTGATTCGGGACAGGCTGCAGCCCTGCATGCCTCTTGTGCAGAAGATACATTGAATGTTTATTTTTGCTTGTTTATTTAACTTTAATGCAGATGTGCAGATTTTTAAATACAACACAATAGATTGCTCTGGGATACCTAATCACTTCCTGAACTGTAGGTCACATTTACCCCAGTGATCAAACTGGTTGCAAGGAGGCTGTGTGGTCCAGTGGTTAAAGAAAAGGGCTTATAACCAGGAGATCCCCAGTTCAAATCCCACCTCAGCCACTGACTCATTGTGTGATCCTGACCAAGTCACTTAACCTCCTTGTGCTCCGTCTTTAATTGTAAGTGACTTTACAGCTGATGCATAGTTCACACACCCTAGTCTCTGTAACTCGTCTTGGATAAAGGCGTCTGCTAAATAAACTAATAATAATAATCAGACCTAATGATTAGGCACAAAGAAAGGCACAATTTAAAGTTGCAAACCACATATTCTGAATTAAGCAAGCAGGGGACTAAAATATCTTTGGCACAACAGGGGGAGAATTAGTGATAATGTTGGCAAAAAGTCCTAAGTTTTAGTCAATAGTGGTCAACTTTCAGTGGGATTGAAACCATAACCCATTGTGCCACCTGGTGGCTGTTTTTTGTACTTTCATTCATTCTATTGAAGTGAACAGCAGAGTGAGGATCTCAGTTGCCTTGTAAGATTTACATCTTTACATTAGACGTCTCCTGTTACCCATTCATTAATCAGAGCTTAATTACTACTGCTATACTTTATTTGAATTGTTAATTGTAGCAATACATTGTAACAGGTAAGCAGCACGTCTGTCACAGAACAACAGGCAGAGGAGGACAGCGGAGAGGTTCTGTTTCCTTGGCGACAGAAGACAGTGGGGTCTAGTGGATTACAGAGAGCCAAGAGAGCCTGGGTTATTCCACCAATCAACATCCCTGAGAATACCAAGCAAATCCCAAAGAATGTAGTCCAGGTAACCTTTTAATGTATTCCTTTAGTTATTAAATAGGTATTGGACATTATGTGCTCATGAAACTCTTTATTATATTTGTGTTTCAGATCAAATCTGACACTCTGGAGCCCGGAAAGGTGCTGTATAAGATCCAGGGCCCGGGGGTCGATGAGGATCCCAAAGGATTTTTTGAAATCAATGAAACGACGGGGTGGGTCATCCTAATGAATGTGCTTGACAGGGAAACCCACAGCAAGTTTAAGGTGAGATTGTTTAAAGATATTTTACCCCAGGTAAAGTTGACGTACTTCACATAAACATAAGTGAACGAACTTGCCGTGTTTTCCCAGATCAAAGCCTACGCCCTGGATTTGAGCGGGAAGCCCATGGAAGACCCCACTGAACTCGAGATCCATGTGGTGGATCAGAACGACAACCGGCCCGCCTTCGTGCAAGAGGAATTTACCGGACGCGTTCATGAAAACTCTAAACCAGGTCAGTGGCAGAGAAAGCTCATCAAATTACAGTAACATTTTCAATCATTGGTGGAAACTAGCTAACCAAGCATGATGCACACCTCAAGAGAAGTTACCCAGTGACGTTTCCTTTGCTCTTTAATTGGCACTTTGGTCCCATATCAAAAGTCAATAGTCTACAGCAGCAGGAAGCTATGATACACATCTCTACATCAGTCTGCACAAGCTTCAAACACATACATTAAAACTACAGTAAATACGAGCGTTCAAAGTTTTAACATCAAAACATAAACTAGTCAACAGATATGTCTTATTTTTTGGAATTTGTTAGTTAATGCTGCTGTTGTCAGCAGTATATACATTGGTCTGGCATGGAGCCAACATAGCCATCCTATTAAATGGAGAAAAAATTTGATTCTAACAGCTTGACTGTCAATTGGGTCATTAGATAACTTCACAAGACGTCCTGCATGTAGTTTAATGAGCCCCAGTTCTTCCTAATTCGTGCTTTGCTTTGGACGGTCCTCCAGGTACGTCTGTCATGCAGGTTGAGGCAACGGACGCAGACGACATTGAGACAGATAACGCAGCCCTGGCGTACTCCATTATCGGCCAGGAGAGCATCCCGCCATTCCGAATCAATAAAACCATGTTCGGAATCGATGAACTCACCGGCATCATCTCCACCCGGGATGTAGGGCTGGATCGAGAGGTGAGGGAAAGTGATGGAGGGTAGTGTACCAGCGTGCTGTTTTAGGACCTTCGTTTATCAATAAATCAATTACTTCCCTGTGATGCTTCCAGTCCACTTGTTGATACATATTCCAGTCAAGTAATCCTTTTGATTGTCTAATGCTCCATGCTCATTTCACGTTTCAATTTTTCCCAAATAATGATGGTATTCTGCTGAATGTAGAAAGGCCTTTCACTGCCCTAATTTCAATATTATTTAATGTGTCACCTAGCTAACCAAGGAACCCTGTAGTCCAAGAAAACACTATTCCAGAAAGTATACTGTGTCAAATATTCCCATTCTTTATAGCAGTATTTTGGAAAGAACATATGTTAAATGTGAAATTAAAAGACATGTGTATTTTATAACCCTTTTATTTAGAACACTTCATAACTTATAAACCAGTCTGGTAACAAACTAAAAAACGATTGGATTCGGTGCTCTGATTGTTCTCTTTGGTGATCGTTTTGGCCTTGTTGGCATGTCATCTTGCATTGGCGTGACCTCGGGTTTGTTTCTGTCTATTCTGCAGGAGGTGGAGGGGTTTAATATCACGCTCCAGGTTGCTGACATGTCTGGCTCTGGGCTGACCAGCTATTCCTCAGCACTGATCTACATCAATGACGTTAACGACAATGCTCCCAATTTCACCTCTGAGATGGTACGAATCCCAGTGCTCAGCCACATTACCCTTTTCTTTCTGCGTGTATTACACTGTGAACTAAACATGTTACTTCTTGACTACAGATATATCTGTAGAAAGAAAGAATGGGATGAGGAGAGCTGCATCATTCCTGTGTGCTAGCATGGGTTAGGGAGGAATAAAATAAAACAAAAAACGGGGAGACTCTTCGCGATCCCTTACTGGTCAGATGTTGGTCATTATAACCTTAACTCAAAGGGTCAAGGTTCAAGGTAAGATACTATTTCTGTTCCCTCAGGAAAATTGTCATAAAAGCAGGGCATCTACAAGATTCTTCTATCTCACATCAATCCAAATGCATTCCATTGCATTATTTGACTGGGATGCTCAACTTTATTTGGTTTCTACTCTTGCAGTTCCAAATGTCAGTAATGGAGAACAAAGTGCAGGCTGACATTGGCAGAATCACTGTGACAGACGCAGATGAACCGCAGACAGAGAACTGGTGGGTGAAGTACACCATCACAGCTGGGGATCCGGAGGGGAACTTTGACATCCGCAGGGATGATGCAACCAACAAAGGCATAGTGTCTGTGGTGAAGGTAAGGGCGTGCCAAACTGGGCACTTCTTGTTTCAGAACATCAGGCAAATAAAAGGCATCCCTCCACCTTTTGAATTCATTATATTTATTGCTCAGTTCTTTCTTCTTATTATTTTTTCTTGTAGTTAAGAAGAAGTGGAGGCTTCTATCTAGACTATGTATTCATAAAGCATTACCAGTACTAGTATTGCATACAGGCTGATGCTTTATGAATACTTCATTTTAATAGGATATTCTTATTGCACATGCCATCACCAGGTGACTATATTGTTGTAATATAAATGACAAAGCACTAATGCGTTAAGGGCCATTTCTATTCCCAATTCTAACATGACCTCCTCTTCCTTCTCCCCCCACTTACCCAGCCGCTAGATTATGAGTCTCTGAATTACTATGAGCTGGTGGTGATGGTGGAGAACGAGAGTCCGCTGAGCCTCATGGGTCCCAAGACCCCCCCGAGCAGTGCCACTGTGGCCATTAATGTGCTGAACCAGAACGAGCCCCCCGGCTTCCGGCAGAGCCCCCTGAGACTTAGTGTCCCCGAGGGAAGCCCAGCTGGCACCCTGCTAGCCAGCAACATCGCCTTGGACCCAGACAGGCAGGCTCTCCGGTGAGGCTCACTGAACACCTCCTGACATTTAAATTGAACAGAGCATGCTATTATTGCTGGGTGTTGGAAAGAGCTCTTTGAAAAGCACACATGTGGTGTTGGATTGTAGGTTTTTGCCTGATTTTCAAAGATCAACTAATGAAATCTGTTTTAGTGGATCTCGAATGGGCTCTGCCAGACATAAAGGGAACAAGATTGTGGATGAAGTCAATGGCAATGTTGATGAGCATTATTTAAGTAGTGTGGATAGGGTAATAGAGACACCTTAACAATGGTATAATATTGTCAACTTGACAAAAAGGGATTTGCTAAGCTGCCGAGCGTATTGTGGTTGGTTTTAAACAGATATGATGTGGAGTACGACCCGGACCAGTGGCTGTTCCTGGACGATGAGTCTGGGAAGATCACAGCCAACAAGGAAATTACCAAGAATTCCCGCTTCCTCACTAAGGATGTCTACATGGCCGTCATCACAGTGGAAGACACAGGTGAGGAAAACACCAGGGCACTTTCCTCCTATGAAGGGGAGAATGGTCCTAAATGGAAAAGGGGAGGGGAGGGAGGGGGGGCAAGCTTTATTTTGCTTTATAAATATCAGGTCTACCAATTAGATCTTCTCTTTATTCCAAAGGGAAAAACAATGCACTACTTGACATGTATAGAAATAAAACACTCTGTCTCTTAGAACCTTCTACTCGTTTTTGCGTATTTCTGGGGTTGTTTTGTTGATGTTTTTGCCCTAAATCATTCCAGGTTCTAGTGTTTAAATCAGGTAACAATAATGGGGCCTCTTTGCATAACTAGGTGCCCCTGTTACAGGTTTCTGTATTACATATACAATGAAACGGTCATATAGAAATAACGTATACCTGGTCAGAATATAACTGCCATTGTATTTCTCATCCCTCCACAGGAGACTACCCCAGCACAGCCACAGCCACAGTGTATATCACAGTGTTAGAGGTGAATGACTTTGCCCCTGAGCCCTTTTCTCTGAGCAAGTTCATGTGCAATGACCCAGAGAAGGGTTCTGGTTTGGTTCTGAGTGCTACTGACAAGGACCAGCCCCCTCACAGCGCACCCTTTCTCTTCAGTTTGGATGACAGTGAGCCAGAGAATATTCGGAACTGGACCCTCCACAGAATCAACGGTATGAGCCTGGCACTGATACTGAGACTCTGCAATCATGCATTGTTTCCACATGTGTTTAGTATCAAAATTATGGCAATGTTTACAAAACATGGACATTTAATAAAGTATAGTAGTTCACAGGCTAGACACGACCAATAAGATATGTGCTGTCAACTTATGATGTGTGTGAGCTGCATGCAAAGGGAGCATACTTTTTTCTTCTTTTGATGTTAGATTTATAATATCTGAACATCTGAACATCTGGATGGATTGATGCGAAACTCTGGTGGAACAAAACAGGCACAATTACACATTTTTATAACAAACTGTTCTCCACAAAAAAAAAAGCACAAACCCACTTGCTTGACTATAAATAGGCTTAGGGCATAATAAATTGCAAGGGTGCATTGGTGTGATTTACCATGCTACACAATATGCATTTATTTATTTATTAATTCCACTAACGTCTTGAAGCATGACCACCCATTCTAAAATGGCAGCATCGTGTGAATGATGTGCCAGTGCAGAGCTGGTCAACCCCTTTGTGATTTTGTCCCCCCGCTCACAGTGTGTGCTGTTGATGTGATTTCAGATACTCATGCAGCACTGCATCTGCTCTCGTCAGTGATGGAGGGGGAGTATGTGCTCCCAGTGATGCTCAGTGACTCTGGCATGCCTGCCCTCGCTGAGATCCACATGGTCAACGTGACGGTGTGCCACTGCAACAACGAGGGAGACTGTCAGCCTATCTTAGCCGCCATCTTCAGCGCTGGAGTGGGGCTGAGCCTGGGAGCGCTCCTCATCATCCTGGGCAGCATCGTGCTCCTGCTCTGTACGTCAGCCTGTGCTTTAGCATCTCATTTATTCTACTGAAACCCTGTCACTGTAGCGATTTGCAAGACATCAGATGCCATAAGTTTTACTAATGAACAGCACACAGTAAAACTATTGTATTGCTTAGTAACAGTACATTTTGGAACTAGCGATCAAATGGATATTGCAAAATGAACACAAAATGAATGCAGTGTTTTAAAAAAAAATAAAACCATCAATGAATCCTATATGAATCCTAAATATTCTCTCTGCAGTGCTGTTGTTGATCATGGCTGCAGTGGAACAGTGTCGCCGAAGGCCCATCAGGAAAGGGATGCTGGGAATTTCAGATGATGACATTCGAGACAACATTCTGAACTACGATGAGCAAGGGGGCGGAGAGGAGGATGAGGTGAGTTTAGAACCTCATGATGTGTGAGTCATATGCCTAAGAGCTGAAAGAGACCCTTTAATGAACTCTAGTTGTTAAATGAGTTGAGTGATATAAAGGCGAGTGTGTCTGCAAATGGTGCCCGGTGTTTTAGCACAATTGACAGCATGTTGGTTTCTGCATGATCCCTTATATTCAGTTAAGATACTGATAAGGATGCCAACAATGTGTCCCAGTGCACTTCAAACACACATGACTGATGATGGAAAGAAACAGAAAACAATTAAGATTTATGTGTTGGTGCAGCAAGGTGTAAGTTTGAAGCTGCAAAGTGTGGTAATTGATTCAGAATGGCATCATAGACACCTGTCCAGGTGAAAATAGTGACAGCGAATCCCGGTATGAGGAACGTTACCCCTGTGTTTCCTCTTGATTCTAGAATGCCTACAACATGGACCAGCTGAGGAACCCCAATGAGATCATCCCACCCCCCACCACGGCCATGCCTAGAGGGAAGCAGCCAGTCAGGAAAGACACACCCTACAACTACCCCTCCCCCTCGTCTCCACGGAAAACCCCGGCTGACCCCATCGACATCGAGGACTTCATTAACGATGTGAGGACCTGAGACCAGTTCTATGAGAGTGTGCATTTAAGATTATTTTCATTTTGGTAGTCAAACTGGATTCGCAAATGTATCTTTTGACATTTAAAAATGCATGCCCAAGTGAAATTTGCTTGAATGAAGGCCCTCATCATCTTGATGAAGATTCCCCCGTGTGCTCCCCTCTTACTTCACCCTCTCTCCTCTTCTCTTGGCAGGGTCTGGATGCAGCAGACAAGGACCCCAACGTGCCCCCGTATGACACAGCGCTGATCTATGACTTCGAGGGGGACGGCTCGCTGGCTGGCAGCCTGAGCTCCATCGCCTCGGGCAGCTCTGACGGAGACCAGGACTATGACTATCTCAATAGCTGGGGCCCCCGCTTTAACAAACTGGCCAACCTGTATGACAAGCACTGACGCATTGCAGCTCTCACACACACACACACACACACACACCCCATCGCTGCCCTGGCTGAGGGGGACCTCTGTGCATCGCTAAAGTCAGCGTGTTTCATATTCTTATTGTAACCCTTCCCCATCATCACCCACTCCAGAACCCCTCTGCCTAATACCAGCTGCTGCAAGGCTTACAGCAGGACTAGAACTTTTTTGACTTAATCATAATGGTTGCGATTGGACTTTCCTTGTAAGATCCGTCATGCAATTACAGGTTTTTGCCACCTGGTGGCGTGTTGCGGTGAAATCCCACTATATCCTAATATAAATGCAAATTCAAAGTTAAAGAGCAATAAATATCACGTACAGAATTTATTTCTTTTTTTAAACTGCTGCAGTATGCAAATGTATTTGTTATTTGTTTCTTTGGCTAGGATGGCTGTGACGGGTGAGGCTGGATAATGGGCAGTGCTGAGCAGGCCAGGTTGAGATTGAGTGCCAGTAGACTGGGCAGATTGATGGCAGGGATTGCAGTAGGTGAACTTTAAGCATGTAAGGAATTTAGCTGGTTTGGTGACAAAAGAACATGAGAACTTTGAGCAGCGTATAACCAAATACATATATTGTACCAATCAGAGTACCAATTTAAGGACTAAGAGTTAAAATCAAAAGGCCCATATTAAACAATAATATTATAATAAATGATTCATATATTGTAAGAGGACCTATCGTATTTGTATGAAGTTGCTCCGGGACTTAAGAATGTATGCAGAACTTTAAAGGTTACGGAGAAGATGATTTTATTTTTGTGTTGTTTTTTTTTTGGCCAAGAAGTCAGAAAAACTAAATAAAGAACCTTGATAATGAGGGTTTGGATAGTAAAGCCTTCTATTAATCTTTTCTGTATTCAAGGGAGATAGGAAGGAGAGGTGATAAATTAGGGATTCTATTATAATTTATGCTGGGTTGAGTGATAAAGTACAAGACATTGTGTTTTTTTTTATTTTTGAATTTAGTTTGCTGTTCCTGTTATTTGCATTCATAACACTGAGATAGAGGGGATCGGTGTATAGAGTTTACCTTTAATCTTGAGGTGTTCTTTTTTGTTTGAAAAAGATTTAATAAATTGAATGTGTTAAAAAAAAAAAAAAAAACATTAAAAAAAACAACATTCAAAACCTAACAGTGATAGAATAATATTTGAAACCCACCAATTCAATTCAGATTAGTTATATTGTAAAACCTGCTGTTTCTTAGAATTTTTTTTGATATACACTAATTCACTCTGTTCTTGCAATCAGTTAAAGTATTTTTGTATCAAAAGTCATGATTTTGTATTACATATTGCATATATACATTACAGATTAAAAGTAATGCCTTCCCATGGGTTTTCCTTTCCCATTATAACAACTCTCCATAATACTAATGCTTGAGCAGGCGTGTTCATCACAGCACAATCTTATTTCTATAATAAACGTTACAATATTATACGATAGACCCGCTGCTATACCCCATTTTAGGGGAATTATTAATGCAGTTATCAAGGCAATTTTATTGTTCTGTATACATTTCATGTTTTTATATTGAAGCGGTATTGCGCAATGTCGGGAACAATTTGTGTTCTTTAGCTGAAATGGGGTATACTTCAAACTGCAGGCACATTAACTACATATAGGAGGCTGTGTAGTCTGGTGGTTAAAGAAAAGGGCTTGTAACCAGGAGGTCCCCGGTTCAAATCCTGGCTCACTCACTGTGAGACCCTGAGCAAGTCACTTAATCTCCTTGGGCTCCGTCTTTCGGGTGAGATGTTGTTGTAAGTGACTCTGCAGTTGATGCATAGTTCACTCACCCTTGTCTCTGTAAATTGCCTTTGAATAAAGGCGTCTGCTAAATAAACAAATAAATACAGTTACACTGTGTTTACTAGCCTCCTTTATTGAATGTGCACAGTGGTGTGATTGTGAGGATGGAGCTCCATACATTAACATGTACTTAACCCAATGATTTTCTCAATCATATAACTGTTGAAAGTACAATTAAATACACAGTGTAAAGGACTGTGAAGATACAGTACAGTTCAATGGACCTGTATTTTGAAATAGATCCTTAATATGCGACTGGAAATGCTAACACACTGTTTTTACTTTTTTTCATGCATGTATGCAACAGCTTGTTTAATTTTTTATGTTTGTTTGTTTTGTTTTTTTGGACCAATAAAAATACAGGATTAAGTTTGGTTTACTGTGAACCATGAAAAAAATATACATATATATTAGTGAAGAATTTCCACGTTTGTAAAGGTTCAACAGCACTTCAAGCAGAACTTTTAAAGCACTTTCGTGCACTTTTATTAACTCCCACATGGACTACAAACTAAACTTCTTTTCACGGTTCTACCCAACATCGGACAGCTAAGCCATTTACCGATTTTAAAAAAACCATAACACTTTGCAAGCACACACAAAAAAGGTTTACACACTGCCTTTTTCTTAAGAACCACACAGCTCTCTCCACAATGACAACTCTTGCCTTCTCACAGACTGCTCTGAACAAACATTTGGTTACAATTTATATACCTGCCTGCTGAGTCCAGGCAGGTGACACTAAATAAATCAATAAAATTGAAACAAATAATTATACCTATGGCTGTGCAAACACAGCCACACCCACACACATTGATCTGGCAGGGACAGAAATTAACCCTATCCCTGCCAGCCACCAACACATTTTCTTCAGGCAGGGATTTGTCCTGCCACAAATAAAAATTAAATATACAGTATGTTATTACTATATTTGACTAAACAACATGGCCAGACAAATATATGGAAGAGAGACCTAAAGCTGCATAAAAAATATCAACTCTCCTTAACCAATCCCATAATATTTTCTGTAAAAGGAAAAATGCAACACAGGTGAATTAATGGAACAAAAATAAAATCAAGTTTATTTGTATTGCATGAATTTACATTTAAAAAAAACAACAACTTTTGAAAAATGTGTAAATGAACTATTACTATGGAATATACAGCACATAGTACAGTCCTAGTGACACACATTTTTGTTGATGCTGTGTATGACCACAAGAGGGGGGCCATCTTTTTGCTGCAGCATATAAGCTGGTGTGTTTTAAAACCTGTGACTCAGCTTTAGAATAGGCTGTTGGGTAATAGTTGAAGTTGCTATTTCTCAAAAGAATGTATGAAAGTAGATTTTCGTTTTCCTCTCTTTCAGAGTGTGGAATATGTTTAAGCTGTTATTGGTAAGGATTCATGCTGGTTTTTAAAGTTCACAAGAATATTTTCTGATACTCAAACAGTGTTTTAAACTGTGACAGAATATGTTCCCCCCCCCCCCCCTTTTTGACGTGTGAAAATGTGTGTTGGTGGGTGTGAATGTGTATTTTTTTTTGTGTGTGCTTATGTGCCAAACTCCTAGATCTATATATTACATGCAACATATTTTGTAGAATGCACAATACAACCCAACGTCTACAGAACAGAAATGAAAGAATCGTTCTGTACTTGGTTAGTTCTATTAAAACAGTACCTTGAATATTGTACATATTCTGGAGGTCAGTTCATCAACACCATAGTAGAGAGACCGACACGATGCAGCGAATATCGATCACCACCAATAAAACAAGACAGAGAGCTGCTGCTGAAATAGGATTTCTTTGCACATTTGAGCTGAATATGCAAACATTCTGTCAATGACTGAGATAATACTCCCTTTTTCGGACATCATTCATCCGTTTAATTCAGAGTCTGTACTGAACAGACCTTTAGGGTCTTGCCAAGTAAAGAGCTTTGGATCCAGCAAGTTATATAGAGATATCCATTTCTATTTTAAAACGATTACAGTATATGATGAAGCCCCTTCCTATAAATGCACAGAAACACCACCAAAACACCCAGCGACCAAGCGGCAACTTGTAGTCTTGAATGATGAATGCAAGCAAGTTATTTTCTTTTGGTACCAATACATGATGTTTTTAAAAGCTACACCTCGTGACAAAAGAGTTTATCATTAAGAACAATGTTATCTTCTTTTACATATTTTACAAAAGTAGTCCAACACTTCTATCGCGTTGCATCATGATCTGCAAGTGCTGCATTTAGAATATATTCACCTCCCAGGCCAAACCCAGATGCTTATTGCCACGGCTGAGAAGACAAGAGTTCAGGTTACTGCTAAGGTGTTGATTGCTGACATTCTTAAGAGATTAGTCCCTTGTCACAGCTGTATGTCAGAACCAAACAACAAAAATAATAAAATACGATGAACCTGTAAAAGCCTTTCCCTTCCGCAGCAGCTTTTGAACAGGATTAAAGATGTTATGCATTAATTCATCCATAACCTTACCGTTTAGATCAGCAGATTTACAGAATGACAACGTCCAGGTAGACACATTAAAGTGTCTTTATCATGGTCTGGAGTGGTTCTCTCATTTCCCCTCCCCTCCCCTCCCCCTCCTCTCACATTAGTTACCAGTGTCTTGGAAACTTATTTTTTCTGATGCGGGAGTGGGGGCACAAACTAGAGGTACTGTAAACAGGCGATTCCAGAGGCGAAGTTCTGCACCTCGCTACAACATCTACTCCCTCCCGCAAACTTCCTTATATAACTGTGGGGAGGGATGCCAGTGTCTCTCCTGAGCACTTTTCACACAGGAAATCCTAGGAGGAATCCTCATTCTCCGGCCCGCCCTGCACGCTGCTCCCATTTAAGAGTGGCTCCAGGGTCAGCGGTGATTGCAGTTTAAAGTCTCTGGCCAGCATTTTCTTGGTGGCGCTGACCAGACGCGAGTAGCTGTCGGGGTTGTACTCTGATGCAGCTCCGGGCTGGTGCTGGAGCAGGGGCAGGTGGTCATGGTTCCTGTGGGACAGGAAGAGGGGCGGTCGGCGCAGGTTCTCCCCTTCCTTGAGGGAGTCTGGCAGGGGCTTGCGCTTGCTCTCGGGCAGCAGCATGACGCAGAGCACGGACAGCACCGTAAATGAAGCGAACACCACATGGTGCAGGAAGTATCCCTGGTTGTTGTGCAGCTCTATGAGGGAGGAGGCAACTTTACCCACGCAGCTTGCCGCTAGGATCAGACCTAGACCCCCACCCCTGCAGGACAGATAGAGAGAGAGAGAGAGAGAGAGAGAGAGAGAGAGAGAGAGAGAGAGAGAGAGAGAGAGAGAGAGAGAGAGAAACAGGAGGAACCACAGATAAAAGTGTGAACTTCAAGCCAAAGAAACCTAGCGCACCCAGCCTAATGTTATAGTCAATTGAGATTAAGTATGGGAAAAAACTCACATGACCATGTGCTGATAAACATGGAATGTGAACAAACCTGCTTTGTAGTGATGCAGAATGCCCATAAGGTTAACCTCTGGAGGAATGTTAACAGACAACAATAGAAACATATTGCAGAATAAAAAGCGGCTACTTTAAAGCGTGTAATAACGAGCAGTGATACGTACCTGACGACTGTGGGCAGCACCTCGCTGGCGAAGAACACACTGAGCATAGCGACGGCCTGGGAGGCCAGAAGCCCCACGATGGAAAGCACCAGGACAAACCCGTCCTTCAGATCTGAACAGAGAAAGGGACTGTCAGTGCCATGAGCCAATTTAACCCTGCTGTGTCAAACTTTAGCAGTGTGAAAGAAATGTGAACAAACCCCTTGGCTAGCCAATCACGTCATAGCATTAAACACCTGCATTGGGTGAACACTCACACTGTGAACCAAACCCCTGCACTGTGCAGGACTAAAACCATGCTGCCCTATGCCGCATAAGCACTGTGCATTATCAGCAAACTACTTGAATAGATCAAACATAGCACACTAGGGTTGAAAAGAAAAGGTGCATTTGACTTGAACGGAGAATAGTTACATAAATTCAAAAACAAAACATTGCAAAGTGAAAGTGCTTTCACAGAGCACAGGATTTTTGCAACCCTACTGCACATTTAACAAGGCCTGTGCAATGCAGAGACACTGTAGCTGGGCAGCGATGCAGACACACAGCACTGTGTGACACTCACACTGTGTGAGGGCGAGCAGCAGCAGAGATGCCATGCCAGTCAGGATGGACACGAGCAGCAGGATCCCCCGGCGGCCGAAGCGGTTCACTGAGACACACAGCAGCACACAGGCTAGGCCCCTGGACAGCGCGCGCATGTAGTAGCTGAAGTAGAAGTGAGGGTGGAAATCAAGCAGGTTCCGGGTGAAGCAGTACTGGATCCCCCTACCGATGAACCTGGAGAGGGAGAGGACGGGGCAGCAGGGTGACCATGGGGAGAAAAAGGGAATCTAATCGAAGTGGAGGGCATAAATAAAAAATAAATAAATAAATAAATACATACATACATAAATAAATAAATAATAAATAAAAAAGAAGAAAAAGCCACCCTAAACGATATTTTGTAAATATCATTGTTACTCATTTTCTGTGTTTATCAACATCCCCCTTGGTTTTTAAGAAGAACGGTTAAAGTTTGTATAAAAGACAATGAGATTACAACATTTGACCACCAGTTTCAAGATGTTATCAGCAATGTACAATGCAGGGATGCAAAAATCCAGTCCATGAGGTCCAGAATCCTCCAGGTTTATAAACATCATCAAATAATGAGGCTAAAAAAATCAAGTTCAATAACTTTACAGGTGCACAGACCGGAAGGCTTGGCTGCCATGGGAATGTCAGGGTTAACTCAGGGCAGTGAATGGAGAGGCAAGGTCAGGCTGGTCCTGGTCAGTACTCACGCTGTGAATGCCAGGATGAGGCTGTTCTTCCAGATCACACGTGTGCCCACCATCTCGCAGACGTTGTGGAAGCGCGGCTCACAGTCGTCAGCGTACAACGAGTCTATCTCTGCAACACAACAGAGTGGGCTTAGCCTGGGTCACCTGGGCCTGAAGAGACACCTCCCTCAGCAACCCTTCAGTGAAACAAGCTCCATTCTGGAACCTTGTGCATTTAGACTACTGCTGTCCTGGAACTTTGTGTACTCTTAGGAAACACAACCTTACAAAACAAGATCAAACTGTCAACAGGGGTTCCAGCACCAATGAAGGGGGACAAGATAACAGGAAATGAGCAAGAAAGACCTTTAAATAATACCTTGCAGGTGTACTGTTAAAAGGATTTGCACATGCCAAAATAAATCACTGTCTCAAGAATCCCTATGTGATAATTCTATTATAACCTGGTTATTTTTTGTTTGGCTAGATGTCCGCTACAATACACTTGAAAATGTGGGGCAAATTAATAAAAAACAGGAACCAGGATGTGGGGGTATCCAGTTCCTATACACTGGAGGCTGGTTCAGTACCTGAGCAGGTTTCTGATCCAGTTCCTATACACTGGAGGCTGGTTCAGTACCTGAGCAGGTTTCTGATCCAGTTCCTATACACTGGAGGCTGGTTCAGTACCTGAGCAGGTTTCTGATCCAGTTCCTATACACTGGAGGCTGGTTCAGTACCTGAGAGCAGGTTTCTGATCCAGTTCCTATACACTGCAGGCTGGTTCAGTACCTGACAGCAGGTTTCTGATCCAGTTCCTATACACTGGAGGCTGGTTCAGTACCTGACAGCAGATTCTCGGAGTTGTAGATGTCATCACTCAGGCACACTCCGTTACGCAAGGAGAAGCTCTGCAGGGCGCTCTTGGCTCGATGGATCTGCTGTGTGGCCAGGAGCCAGCGGGGCGACTCAGGGAACACAGAGGTACACCTGGGGAGGAGGCCAAGGCACTGTTATTAGAGCTTGGTAAAGGTCATTACATTTGCATGTCCAAGTGGAGACGTTTGTAAGATTTTACCGGCTACAAAATCTGTCAAGAAATTAAGGACAGATTTTGTAGCAAGTAAGAGAGTGGAAATTCGATACTGAACAAATAAAAGTGAAGAGAGATCATAAAACGGGATATACAACTAGAACATTTATTATTTGAATTACTTTTGGTATTGCAGCTGTAAGACATTTAGGATAGAATAAAACAGTTTTGAGGGGATTCCCCCCCCCCCCTTTAGAAAATCAGACTTACCACCAGTAATTTAAAAGCAGCAGCAGAGACAAAGTAACCACTAACTGCATGACCTGCCAATCACGACACAGCACTGCCAGCCCCGGCAACAGCAGCTCCCCGCCCACTGCAAACAACCAACCAATCATAGTGATCATGAGGCGGTGGGGTGGGTCACACAGCTCCAGTCCTGAGTAGAGACAGAGCCAATGAATACGACAAATGTTGGGGTTACCTAGAACAGCTGCCACAGGGATCAGGGGCAGAAACACAATTCGTACGCTATTCTCCTGCTTACTAATTTAGCTATCACTACTATATCATCAAATAGAATAGCACACATTTTCTATGCTTCTAATGGGAAAGACAGAGACCTCTGATCTGAAGCTTCTGTTTCTATCTTAACAGCCTTGGCATGAATCAGAATCATGGGAGGAGAGTTTCTCTTTCAGCACGATGGAGCACATGAGCCTCCCTGATCTCATACCTCTCAGGTCACATTCACTCACTGGGAATAGTGACTTTCTGCAAGTACAATTGTGATGGTTGGTACAGCTGAAAGTGGGAATTGTATTGAAGGGTGTTTTTTTTTTGTACTACTGCAAGTAAAAAATTTCCTGAATGCAAATCAGATAAAGGAAAATATCCATTGGCTCTTCCCTTTCCGCTCCCCCTTCCCCTCTCACAGAACTAATTTCCTTCAGAATTTGCTGCACTGTTATTGTTTCAGCAACGCTGTGCTTCCTTTGACGTTTCTGTAACATGGAGAACATTCCTGAACTGAAGAAGACCCCCCCTCCCCCAACATTATATACACCTGCCTCACCAAGAGGTTCAGTACAGAAAAAAAAAAATGTTGAGCCTCCCACAGAAACTATTTAGTTTCTTACACTGAGCCGTTCAATTTGTATGCTTCAGTGTGAAATGACTAATCACTGCTTTTAAAGTGTGGAAGAAGCTGCTTTTCATACAGCATTTTGGCTTGAAATGATGGTTTAATTAGTGGCTTTAAAAAGGCTTTCGTGGAAATACACATATTGGTGTTAAAGAAATAGAACTACATACAGTAAACATTTGACCAAAAGAAAACAAAATTTAATTAAACGATCTGCGTGTACTGCATTTAAAAACCATGCTGCTGAATGCATACATCTCTAGCAGGCACAGTAATGGAAAGCAAATATTGTTTAAAGCGCTGGCTGTGTGTAATGCTGCAGCATGCACATGACTGACGCCTAGCCCAGAAACACAGGATTCCTCCAGCGTGCACAAACCGGTTCCTGCAACCCTCTCACGCGTGGCCTGGGTCAGTGCACTCAGACAGCCCCTGGGTGAGTCACTCTCAGCACATTGCAGAGCAATGTACAAAAAGAAGGAAATTAGGGGGAAAAAACACAAGGCATAACTAAACAAGACATGTTGCACATACTGTACTGTACACTAGTTTGCATCCATAATGCTTGGGCGTGCTTGACATGACGGTACGTTTAAATGCTTCTAATGTGGTAATACATGTCCAGGTATTCTAAACAGATAAGCATGCTGTAAAAGCAGCACGAGCAGGAGCTGCCTCACTTACTAGCGACGTATGTGGCGAGGAACACCCCAGCCAGGGCGGCCCCCTGCGAGAGCCGCAGGAACAGGAACATGATGGGGTTCAGCGAGAGAGACACCCCGACTCCGAGCAGCCCAGAGAGCAGCACCGACCCCAGGAAGATCACTCGGCGACCCAGCCTGCAGATACAGCACAGCGTCAATAATATCAGGATCTGGCTGTTCCTGAACAGATTAACTGAAACCTGTTTCCCTGACCAACACTCCAGCTCTAGCAGCTTTCACTGAGGAAACCAAGACAGCATCGTCATCCACTTGTCAATGGAAGACGTACCACAAACACACAAACTAAAACCATAATCCACAGTGCATTAGATTTAGAAAGTTGGGTGTAACTGGCTCACCTGTCACAAGCGGAACCCAGAACGATGTACCCAGAGATCCAGCCAATCATGTAGCCGATTTGTTCCAGTGGAATCTTCCAGTAGTTCTGACACACCAGATCCCACTGCAGGGAGGAAGAGAGAGATTCTGAGTTATAATCACACTGTGCATTTATCATTCACAACTCTATGCAGGTAGAATTATATTCTAGAGAGGTGCTATAGACTGAAGACCGGGTAATAGAACACAGCAGATTTAAAGAGCACCAAGTGCTGAGAACAATTTCAGGATGTGTGGAAATGCATTTCAATTATGCAAGGCAAAAGTGGGGGTTGTGGACGGACATATGCAGCTCACGGAATCATAGTGCCTGGAAAACTGAGTGTTCAGAAGAGGAAAAGACCAGGGTCAGGCTGCTTCCTAGATGTATGGCCGGGTGCATAGGAGCTGGACAGTACCATTGTTTCTTTTCTATTCTCTTAACAAGTGTACTTGTTCACTTTTCCACTATTCCAATCTTTCCCCACAAGGGAACACTACCATGCTGCTATACAGTATTCTGTTATTTAGTTATCAGTGGGTAATCTCAACAGGGCATATGCTGGTCAAAGATTAAAAGTAGTTTAATCTTAACATTTAATAACTCTATTATCTATTACAATATATATATATATATATATATATATATATATATATATATATATATATATATATATATATATATATATATATATATATATATATATATATTCTTTTTTTTTGCAAGCTTGGTTTCAATCCCAACTTGTTAATTGAAACTCTTCATGCACTGGCCAAGCCCACACCCTGCTGAAATGTTGCATGGCAGCGATGCCAGACAGTAAACATTGATCTACAGTAACAGACAGCTTCCTGCTTCATGTCCTATAGAACAGGGCTTGGGATAGCCCAGCTGTGTCACAGCTAAAGAGAAACACTCAAGGAATTCAGTTAGCACAGTCACAGCAACAGCAACAGCAACAGCAACAGCATCCCCCCCCCCTCCAATTTATTTATTTATTTATAGGCAAAGGGTCCCTTGAAATGAATTCGCAATAGTGCAGAGAAACTATTCAAACCAAAAATCTGAAGACCTGAAGGCCAAACCTTCCTCCAGAGCTGGATGATGTGCCATGGGTGCCCAAAGTGAACAATCCACCCACTTACCTGAACATTAACATCTTATCATAGAGCCAGCTTCAAAACAACAAGCAGAAAAAAAAATAGCTAGGTAATTATGATTGAGATTTGAAGGAACTGGTGTATTACTAGAAAAAAGAGAAGTACAAGCACATTTCAATAATATGCCATGTGAACATTTCATTTTCAGGAAGGTGACACACAATGTAAGAGCCTGAGCAAACAGGCCTTTGCATTATCAGCAACTCCCCATTAGCCCTACAGCATTGCTGTTGAAATAAGATTGTGCTGGTCTAGTTTACCACAGAAAGCAAATACAGACATGAAGGAACAAACCAAGGGTAGCAGAATAACACGTTAAAGTCAATAGCGTGACAGTCATGTGTCCCGTGAAACAGAATTTTGCTTTTCTGTATATGCAGTATTTGACAGAAATACGCCATGTCCCATAACGCAAAACATTTCAGAATCGAAAAACACACATTTCTAAGCAATAGCAATCCACTAGCATTTTTGAGCTCATGCACTCAAAAATAAATAAATAAATAAATACATTTAAAAAAAAAAATGTTTACAACGTAAGGGCACAAATGTTAAATGTTTCGTAAAACTTTCTGGTGCTTTTAGAGGGCGAGTGAACAGTACATTATGCAAGGACACACTGTTATTAATTCCACTTTTAAAATCGCTTCCTAAACGAAACTCGCTGAGGGACAAAGGACTTTCAGCACACGGCTCTTCTCATCATGTCCAGTGTCCAATGCACTGTCCTTGTATAGACAAATAACAATATAAATGAGCAGTGGGAGCACTTTAGCTATAGGTAGATAATGTAACTATCATAAAACGTCAGTGAGTATTAAAGCAGTAACATTACACACAAACAATTCAGTTGTTTAAAAGTATATTGACAATTTAACTAATACCATTATTGTAAATGTACACAGAAAAGTAGTTGTTTCCGTGAATTTATGTATGCAAATACATTTTAATCTTCTACCTCACTGACATTTTTTTTTCTATAGTCATGCAAGTGGAATTTGTTTCTAACACCACAAACGATTCGTGTTTAAATTACCTGAGTGACAATGTTGGTTTCAAGACCCGCTCCAGTCGTGTATTCCCAACCTTGTGTGCAATGTACAGTCTCTTTTGGGTAATTTATCGTAAAATTGGAAAAATTTGCAGGGTACTTATAAAGTTCACAATGACTCAACCCCGACCCTTTCACCCAAGGTATGCTGACATTCAGTAGCTCTTGGGCAGACAGATTAGGGGTTTCAGAGGGGAGTAAAGACGGGTCCAGGCGGCAGTGGTAGGATCCTGGTTTCAAAGTAAAAAACACCTCCGACAAAAGGCTAAGCACGACCGCAAAGTTTGAGATCCAGCTGAAAGCTGCTACTGACCGGTTGTAGGGTCCGAACCCCCCGGTCCTGGGAAAGATCTTTATTTCAAACTCCATTCCCATACGTAGTGCGCACAACACCACCCTGCACGTTGGAAAGTTTTTGACAGAAACATCTGTGTGTACGAAAAGTCAATTTCAGAGACTGAAGAGAGGGCGTGTTATGCAAATCCTTTGCGCTTGAGCAGGCTCTTAAAACGGCAGCAATAATTTATTTCACCTGTGTACAACAGCTAAGTTAAAGAAAATGTAATTGCCCACTTTATTTGTTGACTTAAAAAATCGAAACCAGGTTATATATACCATCATCATTTTCATGACTCATGTTCGTTCTGTGACGCATCTCTCTTGGTAGAATAGCACATGACAACAAACACCCATGATCGGAGGATGTTAAATATTTTAGGAGTTATGTTGACACATAAATAGAAGATCACACTGAAAATTAGCTTATACTGCAATTCATTCTATTGGCATGTATTATACCAGAAAATGGGTAGTACGTCTTATTTTATTATTTATATAAACATTTTTAGCGACCGGTAAAATCATACTTTACGGCTGCTAGCCACGATTTACGGCAGCATTATGGGGGGTTTGCATCCGCAAATTACTTTGCACCTATCCTTACATCAACCCCATAATGCACAAATATGTGTTGTCATGTTTTGTTGTGCAAAATTATGTCTAGTGCACACTTTCTCACAATTAATAAATACAGCAAGTTCATTTTACCTGGTAGAATCCAATTAAAATACTTGACTAGAACATACTAAAAGCATATATTTGATCATCTTTAAAAGTGCTTACTTGTCATTCTGGTTAAACCAGTGGTAATCTCTGAACAACCAACACATTCATAGTGGCAGTATCATTTATATAGATTTAAATACATGACGTCTCTGGAAAATAAGCGGTAAGAAAACTCATTTTAAAACCTTGGTTAACTGGGTAGACAGTAGATTGTAGGTGCTTATCCTAAGACCTGTCTTTTCATGTACTGTAGCTATATAGCCTATAGTAGAATTAGGGCTTCGGTTTTTATTAATTGTATTTTTCGGTGTTTATTTTTAGTTATTTTTGAGTTTTATGTAAATCGTTTTTTTTTTTTTTTTCAGGGCTTTCGTTTTTGATGTACTGTATGAAATTAGTGTTTTCGATTATTTCCAAAATGCTTGAGGTTTTTTTTTTTTTTCTGTCAAAATATATATAGTAGTAACTCGACAGTACATGCACACTTAAGTTGTACCTTCTTTCCTTTGCTGTCTTCCACAACGAAATCCCTATGGGGTTGTGTGTTTAGTCATTTTTTTTACATTTCACCACAATTCTGTTTTAAATCCTCCGTATCTTAACTAATACATCTTTTAATCCCGCTAACAATCCTCCGTTACTGATTATCGCGTTTTAAATCTGGCAAACGGAGTCTGCAATAGAAATGTAGGAATGTGCTGTCACTCAGTAGTTGGGGCGGGTTTCAAACGAATCAATGATAGATAGAAGTCAGGAAGGCGGGACATTGCCCAGCAGTACTGGGAAATGTATTTATTATTATTTTTGTAGTAGATTTTATTTTTTAATGGGAAAAGTCAACGTGAATTGATTAACCATTTCCACAGTTTTTCCAGTGTTTATTGGCAATCCATGGATTTCTTTTTTTGTATCGGTGGTGTTTTATCGGTTAAAACCGAAAACCAGAAGCCTTAGGTATAATGTAGGATTTGGCTGGGTTTTATATTTGTCAGCCACTAGGGGGAGATCATGAAAACTGGGCTGTTAAATATTCATTCATTCATTCATTCTTCACTAGTCTGTTCCCATATGTGTTTTAGTTTATCAAAAGTTGGCTTGATAACCCCTTACTGGCCATGGTGGTAATTAAACATTTAATTTAAAACTTGGAAATAAAATATTAAAATGAATATGTGCTACAGAAATCCATTCCGTAGTTCATATCAATCTCTACAAAGTATACAAAAAGAACAGTCACAAAGTGCTATGGAACAGCAGTGAAATTCATAATCTGAAATAGGGACTGGTGAAAAAATACAATACAATCTAGAACAGAAAGGTTCTAATATTTATTTGTATACTGTACAGCAGCGGTTCTGTTTTTTTTTTTTGCAATCTCCTTTTAAAGAGACCTGTGTGAATGACCTGGTGTGGTAAAAGAAATAGTGCTTCTGTAAGGCACCTTTACTATACCTTTTCAGTTTGATTTTGCAAAGGAATTGCATACCAAATAAGGTTAGGTATTCAAAGAATGGAGAAAAGTCAAAAAAAGGAATTTGTCCCTTATTGTTTTTATGTAGACCTTTACTTTGTATCAGTGTTTCTGCTACACATTAAAATTCCTGATACAGATAGCAGGAACCCAATTGATGTGGTGAAGTTATTAGAAGAAAAAACGTGGATACTGATAATGCTAATTTGTCTATGTTAGCCTTTTACTGAGTATGTATATCCTTACAGGGTGGTTATACAGAAATAACATTTAGGAGAAGGAAGAGACAAACACAACAATAAAAAAAGGACCACAGAACATATTTTAAAAATTTATTTACGAACATAATCTCTGGAGGGACAACAGCATTTCTCGCGCTCTCTGTACATGCACCTGTAGAAAATAACTTTTTTTTCTTGAGTCTTTTTTCTTTTTTTTTCTTGTTTTCGCAGGAACTCATACAGTTAGAGGTGACAGTACTGGAGCTGCAGCAGCAGCACGGGGGGCAGGATTAACAACCTCGGAGCTGCTTGAACAATATGTACACAATTAAACTACATTGTACAAAAAAATGACATTGTTACATCACCAGCAGCGCATGGTCCCTGCACTGTTAGAACCCCACATTCTACAAGTTTAGACTAGTACAAAGAGAAGGGTGCAAAACGACCTGTGAGTTATTTACAGCTATATACAATGTCTCATATACGCATTACAAGAGGGAAATGTACACAGCAGAGACTTGACACAGGTGTCAAAAAGATAATAAATATGTTATTTTTTTCACCATTTTAAAACAGCTCCTTTCCGTTAGGTTAATACAAAAATGCAGGGCTTGAGATTATGTAGCTGGGTTCTCTTATTACCTGTAATTTTTTTTTTTTTTAATTAAAATTTGTCAAATTGCATTTGGTTGTGTAAATGTAGGGGGGTTGATGGGGAGGCCAGAAAGCAAGAAGCGGTAAACTTTAGCAAACTGCTTAATATACAAGTTAGTATGACCATGATCAAGTTCCCACAAGAACAGAGGCCTCTTGAGTTTTAAATATCACCCAACCATATGCATAGCAGAAAGTATCCAAATGTAAAACCTGTGTATCAAATGGACTTCATAATGACCCCATATAACTGTGTGTCATTGAACAAACCATCAAAACGCAACCTTGTTCTCCTAAATGCTGTATTTGGGTCTGCCCAGACCTAACCTTAAGAACGTTCTAAGATGGGGCTGCCGAGTGGCGCATCCAGTAAAAAAAAGCACTCGCTAGTGTGCAGGATGCGCTCTATAGCCTGGACATCGCCGGTTCGAGTCCAGGCTATTCCACAGCCAACCGTGGACGGAGCTTCCAGGGGCGGCAATGAAATTATTTTTAAAAAAAAGAACGTTCTAAGATGATTGGGAAAACAAGGCTGCACTTGTAATTAAAGCTATTCAGTGTTACGCAGTATAGAAATAAAACAGCAGATATCTGTTTCACAGTCTGCAGAATTTCAAGCCCTGAAAGAATGAAAAATAAAATGTAAAAAAAGGCAGGGCTCAAACAATTATTATTATTATTACTATTATTAAACAAAAAGGGTTATTAATTTAAAAAGTATGTCTTATAAACAAGAGGGGGTCGTGACAGTATACATTCTGTTAAAAGCAATGTGGCAACAACATGCTACATAGTGTTTATGCATCATACAGAGTACAAGGTTACATTTACAGCCAATGTTAGATACTGATTTGCAACTGCACAGACGTTCGGGATTCATTCACTCTTTCAAATCCGTACAAAAAAAGGGTTTTCAGAATTGCCATTCACTGTGGGTTTGTTTAAACAGATTTCAGTTTAAAAGAACATCTTTCTGCGTGTATGTATGCATCCTAAAAGCCCCTAAAGGTAGAAAGTGAAGGATGAACCTCGGGTCATTCTCCTACTTCACTATGCACTTACCAGCACTTTTATAAAAGGGTGCTACATATTTGAATTTTAAAAAAAAAGAAGAAAGAATACAGTGTTCTTAACATTAGAACCTATTTAAACACTGCTATATATATATATATATATATATATATATATATATATATATATATATATATATATATATATATATATATATATATATAATGCCATATTTGCCATATCTCTGTTTCATGTGATAAAAATTAACACAACTTAAAAGGGGAAACACCCAATACTTCCAGCTGCTTGTCTGATCTGTATTGCTATCAAATCTAACAGTTTGCAATTGTATTGTCTTATATAAAAGCTTTCTGAAAAAAACTGCAGCTTTGCAGGTAGGTGGTGAACCTGCCAACTAGAACACACATACCAGAGCATAACTACAGAAACAGACATAACAGACAGTTAAGTAAATGGCACAAAATAGACAACACCTAATAAAAAAAATTAAGGGACTTTTTTTCTTTTTCTAAAATCAGATTAGTTACCACCTCTACTGATAACAAGCAAGTAATATGATCCCTTTAACGGCACCAAATGAATATTATATTTGTAACGGAAACCTGTGTTTCTCTTTGCAGAGATCGGTTTTGCACCACCTTTCCATTATGAATTAGTCAAATGACTACCCTATTAGGAGACTAATAAATGAGTATTGATTGAGCCCTACTGTTAAACAGAATCCCAACCATACATGATACACACAGATTAACTGCTAACATTGTGATTAAAAAACAAAAGAAAACATTCAAATAGACTTGAGAACTATAGTACAATCGTTTTCTCCAAAATGCATTAAAAACCATTTAGTGTAAAGTGGATTGCCATCTCTTTCTCTGAAAAACCATTGTTACTGTCAAAACTGTTGTTTTTTTATTATTTAAAAATGTGAAATAAACATGAGAAATAATAAATAAAATAAAAAACGGACTACAGTCGAATCAGTCTATATGTCATATCAATCTATTAAATGTTTGCTTCTAAGTATGCAGTTTACTTCATCTGTATCCAAAAACCCTCAAGTTAAGGACCAGGAGGCTTCAAATTTTTTTGCATCAAAACAAAGCCAAAATTCTCTTAACTTCTAAAAAGATATAGCTGTTGTATTTTAAGTTTAAATGGTACAGTGATGTGTTAGTAAAGTACAGTTCTGCTCAGGGAAGCTTACAGAACAAGTGCCTCAGATGGCAGGTGCAATAGCTGGAGGGGCATGAAAGCAAACTAAAATCAAGGCGGCGTGAATTTGTCTTTTTTTTCTTAAGATTTCACTGCACTACTTCACAGGAATAATGGTCTGAAAATACATGCAAAATCCCTTTGCAACTTATTTAGATTTAGATGGTAGAGCTTTGGTATTGAGGCAATGTGCCCTTTTCACAAAGCCTTCATTTGAATAAGAGATTGATATTCATAAAAATGTTGCCTTATTTAACTGTGAACAGAGCCCCAAAGGGATTTTAACATGCAAGGACATGATATGCAAAGCTTTAGTTTTAAAACAGAATTTGAATGTAGTACTGCTATACATATATTGCTGTGTGTTGGACTGGTGAACTGAACAAGTCTTTAAAAACGTCAGACCGATTGCTCTGAGAAAGAGAGGCAACAAATAAAAACAATATCAGGGATCTGAAAACTAAACAGTCTAAAAGCAACTGCTCAGAGTAACCCATACTTTCTATATATATATATATATATATATATATATATATATATATATATATATATATATATATATATATATTCTAATTTCAAACCCACTGATTAATACACAAGCTCATTATATTAACAGAATTTTTTTTTTTGTGGCAATTACGATGCCACTGTATACAGGAATATAAATGTACGGTGTACTGTGTTCTCAATATTATCTTATGCCTAAATCATACATCAAAAACAGGATAAATCAATATCTGAATTATCCATTGCTTGGTACCCTTCATTTGTCTGCACATGATTTGGGTAAAGTATGTTGTACGATAAAAAGGCATTTTCTTGGTTTTAAATATTTTCTTATTAAATACTTCAGTAATTGAGCAAGGCGTGTATAACCATCCTGCTACATCTGTAGTCTAAGATGTGGCTGTTGTCACTGTTAAGTTTTATTCTTATTGGATGAGAATTACTGATCAATGCAAATTTCACTCTACCCCAGTTTCCAAATTGCTTACCTGCACTTAATGCAGAGGGTCTGTCTTAATTATGTGCATGGGAGACGATCTTAGGGTCTGTCTTAATTATGTGCATGGGAGACCATTTTAAAATACTGAAAATGTGTACACATGTTGGCCCATTGTTAATGGAAAAGTGCTCCCAAAAGTGAACTGTACATACAAAGATCATTTTATTTATTTATTTATTTTTACACTTAACTGAGTGATGTTACAGTACATAAGTTATTTACAACTGTGCAGTAATGTGTGGCAAAATAAATTATCTAGAAGGCAGCAAGAGTACACCGGTTAACTTACTTATAAAAACTGTACAGCATTTACGAGATACTTTTTTTTTTTTTTATAACTTTTTTTTTATTTATTTTTACTCTTAAACTAATATTGGCTCTGTAGTGTTTCAAGTTACTTTCTCAGAAAGAGAAACAATGAAATGCCCAAGTAAAGAAATCTAAACCAAAAGAGAGAATATACTCCAACAGAACAGAATTTCTTCTCTGAACAGGAAAGTCTTTGCCTCTTTAATTGCAATATTCTTTCTTTTTGTTTTTTCTTCAGCCGACAGGTGTTGAATACTTAACTGTGAAAAATTAGAGGCTGATTAAATCTGCATGCAAACTTGTGATCAACAATTGCAGTGCTTTTATTTTCTTCTGGTTTTCTCGTCAGATAAAGTGTCCGAGTGTCCACAAGATTCATTCGCAAATATTGAAGGTGTTGAGGTTCTTTAACCCAGAGATGGAGACAAATGTAGCATCCACACATACCTCTTTAAACTCCCCAACCAGCGTTACTCAACGTCACTTTTTTCGGACCGATTATGTGATACACCAAGATCTTCTCTATGATTTCTAGAAACTGAAGGCAACGGTTAAACTGAACAACACACAGGGAGCACACCGCTACTGGATACATCTACTGTAAATCTGAAGGGCATGACCACCAGGTTCTCTGATCACTCCTCCCTCCACTTTGAGAAGACAGCTTTTCTCTGAACCTTGTGTGTTTCTACTGAACAACCTTCCTCCATCTGCACTCTCGTCCAGTCCTCCATTCGACGCCCAACTCTCCCATGACTGGCTGTGATCTGCGGCGCTGGGCAGAGGCTGCTTCGTAGCATAGCCATCTGCTTTATCTGAACGGAGCCATCAACTTGTAGGATAAAAGTGCAATTTTGTTTTCCCGGAAAAAAAAAAAAAAGATGCTTCCTCCTCTGTAGCTGGGAATCATTAGCATGTTTTTTTGTATTTTGTATTTGTTTAAGAAAATATTCTTATTCCTTCTGGCTAGCCCTTACCATATGTTCTGTTTGTTGTCTTATCATAATTCAATTTGTTTATCTCTGTCACGCTGGCAACAGCACAAAGTCATCATTGACATCGACCATTGGCACGTAAAAGGAAGGGACCTCATTGACGCAAAGTGATTTGTGTACAGCGGGGTCCAACTCCTGAACTTTGAGTTGCCACTCCATTCTCTGCACTGCGTTCAGTGCTGCTGCTTCGTGTTGCTGTCGCATTAATAGGCAGGTCTAGAACAAACAAATAAACACTGGTAAGGCCATGAAATACAGAACAAGATAAACACTTTAGAATTTGATATTGAGGTTCTTCCAATTCAAAAGTTAACCTGCATTTTGTTTCTCACAAGGTTAAACCTTAAATAGTTTTACACCTATAACATGTAAAGTGGCGACAATAAAACACAAAAAGTCTCAGTAAAATTAACATGCATGTATCTTTAATGTATTACACCTGTTTCATGCTCATAAATCCACCAACCTATTTAAGTGTAAAAAGTGTCAGTAAAAAAGTGAAAAATATATTGCTGGCTAGTCTTTAACAATCAAGGGAACACAGAATACTATACCTTCATTCTGTCGTACTTGTCATCAACATCCTGAAGCCACGATATAAACTGTCTGGCATTAAATCGGTCTCTCACAGACTTGTTTTCATCACCCTGTAAACAATTTATATCATAATCAATCAATCAACTTTTAGCATACAGTATGATCAAATTATTGGTGCCAGGGGATGTTCATAATTTCTAAGCTTGTAATTAAATTGTTAATGACTTTCCCCAAATCAAGAACCCGGCAGAAAACACCATCATACAACCACTGCACTGCATACAAAATAATGCAAAGTACTGTATGACAAAGCATTTTCTGTACCGCAACAGGGTGGCATTACACACAACTACAGGTTTTGGCATAGGAAATTATAATTTACATACCGTATTCCTTCAAATTTAACATGCCCTCGAATTTAAGACGCAGACCAAATTTCTCACCCTCAATTTGAGGGAAAAAATAAATCATCAAATAAAAGCTGCATTTACAAAGATACAACCTCAATTACGCATACAAGAAAACGACATATGGAGGCTGTGTGGTCCAGTGGTTAAAGAAAAGGGCTTGTAACCAGAAGGTCCCCGGTTCAAATCCCACCTCAGCCAGACTCATTGTGTGACCCTGAGCAAGTCACTTAACCTCCTTGTGCTCCGTCTTTCGGGTGAGATGTAGTTGTAAGTGACTCTGCAGCTGATGCATAGTTCACACACCGTAGTCTCTGTAAGTCGCCTTGGATAAAGGCGTCTGCTAAATAAACAAATAATAATAATTTGCAGCACTCTGCTGTCACACAGAACATTACAGTTAATGCGCTGCTTCTCAATTCCAGCCGTGATTACTCACACCTGATCTCCCTTTTTGGGAACTCTGGTATTGCTTGGCATGTCAAAAAATACAGGGGTCTGATCTGCATTTCCAATCTGTCCAAGCCTAATAACAAATCGTTGAAATTGTAAAAGCTTCTCTTCGAATTCCTCAGGAAGCTAATGATGCTTCTTTAAAAATGGCTGCCTGTATGTCATCGATGATTCAAGATCGAGCAGTGACGTCTTTGTTTGTCTTTTCTTGGCAGCCAGTGTCTTAAATTCGAAGGAATACGGTATTAGCAATGAAAGCTACACCTTGTATTTCAGAAAACAAAAGCGATAGTTACACCCTCTAGGCATACAACCATCACAGTAGTACCAACCTGATTCTCTGAAGGCATGTTATAGACCTCCGAATCTAGCAGCATGGTACAGGCACTGAAGGGGACAGCCTGGTTTGCTATCGTTCTGGCTGCCCTGCAGTGCACTCTTAGGATCTCCTGCTCACAAGACACTATCAGCTTTTCCTGGGAAATACAAATAGAAATATAAAAAATGAGCAAAATACAGGCCCTTTATAAATAACTTAGTGAAATATGTATGGCTGTCTCCATCTACAAAGAGAAAGTTAGTAATAGTAAGATAACAAAGCTTTTAGAAAACTAAGCTAAATTAATTTATTTAATGCAGACAAGGCAAGCTAAAGCCTTCATACCAGTGTCCTGAACATACCCGCTCAATGCTGTGTTGAAGCCGCAGTTTCCCCCGTACAGCCTCCTGCTGCCTGAACAGCTCCTTCAGTGGCTCCGACAAAGATGGGGGTGCAGCAATCTTTGTGAAGAAAGGACAAAAAAATTGTTAGATTACTTCATTATTATCTGTTTCCATTAAAGATTGGACTAGCCAACTTAAGCAATTTTCTTAGGCTTAAAAAATATCCCACGGTAACTGGCTTCTAAATAATTATATGATCTACAGCAGCTTATACAGATATTCAGTCAATTTAATACAATGAATAAATAAATGAAAAACATACCACTGGAATATGGAGCCTGCTGAGAGGCTTGCCATCCAACAGATAGGAACCAGTGTAGGTGACGTACTCCGCATAGCACTGGGGTGCCTGCGGTGTAATGTAGCAGAGTATCTTCCGTTTCTCCTCGATCTTCTTCCGAATCTGCAGATACTCAAAGTAAGGGTTGGAGCGGTCACTGTGGTAAGGCTCAATGTCGTCCAGTTTGATAGCGTTGACAATGGCTGCCAAGGTCTGCTGGATCACCTCCCGTGTTTGGTGCATGGTGGTGCTGACCAGCTGCGCTTGGACTTGCTGCTGCTGGTTGGACTTGGGGAACTTCCTCTTGCGTGGGTGCTGTGCCTGTGAATCCTCTTCCTCCACAGGCCGTCCTTTGGTCTTGCTGACTGGTGCTGGAGCAGACACTGTGGTGGTGCTGATAGATTCTTTCTCCTTTTCAGCAGGAGAGGTGATGTTGTTGATGGCAGGGGTTGAAGCTGTCATTAATGCGGTGATATTATTGTTCTGCTTACTCTGGTTAGCCAACATCTGAGCACGATTCCTGGTGATCCTCTGAGGAATCTCCTCCACCTTTGCTGGTTTGGGAGCCTCTGTGGTGGGGATTAATGGTGTCTTAGCCACATGTTCATGGGCTTCTGTAACCTGGACGGCATTAGATTGGGGAACCCCAGTTTGGTCTGCTACTGTTTGATTTGGGCTGGGTTGAACTGTGGTTGCTGCAAGAGGCTGGGCACTATTTTCCTGGCCTAGATGGCCTTCGGTATCACAGGATGGAGGAGCTGCAACAGCCAAGGGCTCCTCTACTAAAGAGTCTGGAAATTCAGTTTCATGGTTGTTGTTGGTGTCAGCTCCTTCGCTCTGCACAGTGCGAGTCTGCACGCTTTCCTCCGGTTCTTTTCTCACATCCAAAGCAGCCTTTTCTTCTGCAACAGCATGATCGGTGGTGTAATCCTCTGGAACTTTCTGTAGTTCTGGTTCGTGTTCTTCAGAAGGGAGCTGCAGAGGTTGTAGGGGTTCAAGTAGCAGCACAACAGCTGGAGGGCTAAGGTTTTCATCAGACAGACCTGGCAAATCAACCTCCATTATATCAGACCCCTCGTTGTCCTCCTTAGCTGCAGGCACAGGGGGGGCAGGAACTGGTTTAAATTCAGTCAGCTCAGAATCTGCAATATCAGGCTCTTGGATTTCCTTATCTTGCAAAGGTAACTCAGGGAGAGAAAAAGGTCCCAGGTCTAGATCTTCGACAGCATTTGAGAAAGGGTCCGACCATGGTACCATCGGATCCTCCTGGCACTCAGGAGATGCTATGTTACTGTCCTCAATGTATTTAAGTTCCGAAGTGGGAAGGGTATCTGGTTGAGCCTCTGTTGGCAAACATGCAGGCTCTGGTGACATCGCTCTATGCTCCTCTGGAAGGGGCTTGCAGTCTGCAAAGAAGGAATCCAGTCTGGCAGGGGAGGGCATAACATTAGGATCAGGCTTGCTTGTTGCCACAACCGGCTCTGATTGACTGGGGGTCTCTTCCACTGTGTCTTTGTGTGTTTCAAGCTCAGGCTCAGAAAGGAGCACAGGGTAAGAGATAGGAGAGACAGGATAGGGTGGGGAAGCATGAGGAATGCATGGCAGAGATGTGAGCAGGTGGTGCTGCAAATGGACATCTGGCAGGGTAAAAGAGGTGATCTTAGTAGAGGGTGGCGGTTCAGGGAAGGTTCTGAGAGGAGATTTCAGGAGCAGTGAGCTGATGGTCCAGTGATCAGAGGAGTTTTCTACCAGACTCGCTGGAGGAGGAGGAGGAGGAGGAGGAGGAGGAGCAGGAGGAGGAGGCGAAGGAGAAGGAGGAGGAAGAGGAGAAGGAGACTGAAGAGGTGGAGGCTCAGAACTCCTCCTTACAGGAGATTCCACCCAGTCCTTTTTGATCGTTTCAGAAGCAGAAAAAGATGAATTTTCATCTTCCTCATCCTCCTCTTGTAACTGTAGTAATTCTTCTTCTTCGTCATCATCATAATCTTCATCCTCCTCCTCCTCCTCCTCCTCCACCACCCCTTTTTCAATCTCTTCTACAACTGGTGGCAGGAAGTCATCGCTGTTCACAGGATCTGAAGGTACCAGAATGGGTTCACTCATCCGAGGCAATGGCAGCGGCTGCAGCTCAGAGAAATCATCTAGCTCTAGAGGAGGAAGAGCAACAGGGGCAGGATTAGGAGGTGTAGCAATATCAATGCAAGGCTCCTGGTGTTCGGGTTCAGGTCTGTGCAACGGACTTGAAGGTTTTGTTAAGTAATTATTATAAACACACTCAGGAAAGTTTTCAAGATTGTCTGTGGTAGCAGCAGAGGAGCCATCCATTGCAGGCTGAGCTGGTTCCAACCTTGGTGAGGACATTCTGAAATTAGGAGAAAAACAAGGAGTGGACACGCAGTCAAACTTGTCCACTGAAGGCATAGCTGAAGCCAGGGGCTTCTCTTCAGGCAGCTGCGGAAGCGATGGTTCATACTCAGATGTCGCTGGTACACTTTGTTGCCGGAAGAACTTGTCGGAATCCATTTTAAATTCCTCTTCTGAGGCCCTCCGAACATCAATTGACACTGATCGGTAAAGGCTGGCTGTCGGTAGGTTCTTGGTGGGAGTTAAGCAAGGAGTTTCCTGAAGGCTGTTGGGTGTGTTAGAATATCTATCAAAGAAGGATGGAGAGCAGGCATTCATGGACATTGTCATAGCAGATGAGTTCTGAGAATCAATGTTGTCAAACATGAGTTCTGTGTAGTCCTCTGCACTACAAGATGGTGTGCGTGGTGTCTGCATCACTTCTTCAAAACTTGGACAAGAAATCACAGATGTTGGAGTTGGGACTCCAGTTGGTCGACTTTGATCTGGCCTTGGTGAAGCTGGCAAGTTCTCTTTCAACTGATGCCCCACCAGCCAGTCTTTTGAATCTTGGCCACCCACAGATTGCGCCTTTATATCCGGTGACATAATTTGAACTGGAATTCCCAGATCTTTGGGTTTCTTGTCCTTCAGCACAGTTTCTAATGAGCTTGATTTTTTTGAAGTCAGATCTTGGCTTCTCTTACGCAGGTCTTCGCTCGTTTTTGTTTTGTCTTTAAACTTTGGATCCCCCGACCTGTGCCTCATCTTCTCCATCTGTTTCATCCGCTCCTTGTGCCGTTTGTGGCGTTCCTCAATTTCCTGATCTTTCTGACTCAGCATCCTTTCGAAGCTAGTCATCATGAGGTTCCCATCAACTAAAAGCCTTTCCCTTGGCCTGTTTTCTTTCCGAGTCCCATCTCTAGACTGGCTGACTTTGTCGTTTTCCTCTTTCGCTTTTGTCTTCACAGTATCAGTCTTGCTGTCTTTGTCCAAGTTGTCTTTGCACCTCTCTCTGAGTTTAGCATCACATTTAGCTGTCTCATCTTTTGACTTTTCCTTTAAGCCAGTGACTTGAGGTATGTCCTTCAGGCCCAGTTTCTGATCTTCCTTTGAGTGTTTTAAAGAGCCAAAGCTATCTGCATGCTTGTGTTTTTCTTCTTTTGCCTTCTCCTTATGCTTGTCTTTCTTCTTCTTCTCTTTATCCTTTATCTTCTCGCTGTTGACCAGGTTGCTGAAAGCTTTTTCTTTGTCTGTCTTTTTAGACATCTCCTTCTCAAATTCAATAGTCTTGTCCAGATCGTGCTCAGCTTCTGGATTCACCCCATAAGGGAAACTGTATGGATCAGCTTCCAAGGGCATGGACTCTTTTTCAAACGGCAAGCTCTCCCTCCGGCCATAGGTCTCCCTGATCTCCTCTGACTTGTCCCGTTTTTCTATCTTTTTGACTTTGTCTTTTTCTTTCTCATGGCTTTTCTTAGACGAAGAGGAGGAATGTCTATGTCTCTCCTTCTCTTTGAGCTTGTCTTGAGGGTAAGAAATAGAGAGCGAGTCCCTTCTCTCTTCAGAGAGGTCAGGCAGGCTGATGCTTGAGGAGTCGTAGAAGCTGCTGAGTACCGGCTCATGGCCTCTGTCTGTGAAGCTGTCAGAAGAGATCTCACTAATTTTGTCATTGGAGTCATCCTTGTAGTCATTCAGAGCTTCCTCTTCAAGCTTCTCCAGGAGAGACTTTTCATTTTCCATGTTTCCTTTGGATGGCTTCCTGTCTTTCAGGTGGTCTTTCTCTGGCTTGTCTTTATGCTTGCTCTTGGGCTTCTCCTCACTCTGGTGCCTCTTGTCAAGCATCTTCTGTTTGTTTTTTTTGTCCTGGTTTGAATCTGTTGATATCCTCTCTTTACGGTCCTTGTGCTTGCCCTCACCAGAGTCTTTGTCCTTTTTTTCTTTGTGTTTTTCTAAAGAGCTCTTTTCCTTTTTCTCCTTCCCACTGTCAAATGACACCTTGTCTTTTTTCTTTTCTTTAGATTCTTTCTCTTTCTGTTTCTCTGTTGAGTGCTGCTTTCCATCAGCAGAGTACTTCCGATGCTTGTCTGTTTGGAACAGCTCTACCTCATCTCGTTCTGGTAGAAGGTCTGTCCGTGGGATTTCAGATCCTGCAACTGAGTCGCTGAATTTTGAGCCCCCCACATTGTATTCAACCTCATCCTCACTCTCATCAGTAAAGATGTCGGCGATACTGAACCAGCTCTTTTCCCTCCCTTTTTCAGATCTCTTCTCTTCCTTTTTTATCTCTTGAAAGTCCTTCTCCTTGTCTGCATGCTTGTCTTGGGATGCTTTCTCTTTTTTATCTTTGCTTTGTTCTAAAGACATTTTTCTCTCTTTGTCTTTGACATGGGAGTCTTTGTGTTTGTCTTTCACTCCCTCCTTCTTATCCTTTGAACTTCTGTCCGTATCTTTCTCCTTGGGTGGCTTCTCAATGGAATTTTTTTCTGTCTTCTCTTTTTCTGATTCCAAGAAGTTCTTCTCTTTCTCTTTAGTTTTCTCTTTGTGTTTGTCAGATTTCAATTTTTCTTTCTTTTCTGCACCTTCTCCTTTCTTCTCCTTTTCTTTTCCAGAGTAGTGCCTCTCCCTTGACTCAAACTGTTTACTGACAAACTCCGTTTCAGATTTATCTCTGAAAAAACTTTCATTACCATACTCCTCTTTTAATGAATCATCTGGTTTAGTTTTATATTCTTTCCTTTCTTTTATGATGTCATAGGAGTCTTTTCTTTCCTTGCTGCAATCAATGGGATCCTTTTCTTTTTTCTCCTTGATACTTTCGGCAGAGTCTTTCCTCTTTTTTTCCTTTTCTGATGGGTAGCTGGAGACGGACTTCTGCTTATCTGCAGACTTCTTATCCCCAATCTTCTCTAAAAACTCCTTGTCTTTTCTCTTGGTTGTGGTCTCTTTTTCATTCCGTTTTTCACTGTGTTCCTTCTTTTCTTTTACTTTGCTTTCCTTTTTCCGGTCTCTGTTTTCCTCTTTTACAGTCTCAACAATCAGTTTGACACTGTTGTTAGCTTTGTATTCCTTATATTCTTTTATCGGAGTGTCCCAACTATCATCGCCATAGAGAGATGAATCAGAAGAAAGGTCTGAAAGCCATCTGTCGTGGGGATCATCGGATACACTTAATTTGGTGTCCTCGCTTTCCAAAAAACGATTCTTGTAGTCTTCGTAATCGGTCTCTTCCTTGAATGTTTTTTCCTTTTTTGATTTTTCTTTCTCCTCTTTCATGGTCTTCTCCCTTTCGGATTTGGGGTATTTTTCTTCTTTTTGCTCGTTCTTTTCTGCTTTGGATGATTTATCCTTTGACTTTTTCTTCTTCTCCTCTTTGTGTGTCTTTTGCTTTTCTTCCTTAGGCTTTTCCTTGTCTTTTGTGTTTTTTTCTTTTTCTATTTTGAATGATTTGTCTTTGTCCTCCTTGTTGGATTTGTCTTTGGAGGACACTTTCTTTGTAGACTTCTCCTCTTTAGCAGCTTTTCCTGTTTCTTTCCCTGAGGTCCAGTCTTTTTCCTCCGACTTGCCCTTGAACAATTTATCTTCCTTTCGAAAGTGGTCTTTGTCATGTTTGGAACTCTTGACTTTATTTTCCACAGGAGACTCTGCCTCAGAGATCAACGGCTTCTGTCTGGTATCCTCATAATCGAAAGAAAAGCTTTTGACAAATTTCTCTTTCATGTCTTGGTTGAGGACCAGGCTAGGAGCCTTGTCCTTCTCTTTGCTTTTGTGTTTGTGTTTTACTTTATGCTTTTTGACCACTTTTCCTTCCTTGTCTAACTTGGGGACAGCACCTTCTGTGCTTGAGTTCTTGTAGAAATCAGAGGAGCTCTTTTTCTCTGAGTTGTTGTGAGTATTGTTCTTCTTCTTGTTCTCCTGCTGTTTCTTCTTCACATGCTTCACTGACTCCAGACTTGAGTCCTCGGAAGTGTAATCTGATTCACTGGTCAGCCGGGTCCTGCCCGACTCTGAAAGGGAGCTGACTTCAGACCAAGCAGGTGAGGAGATGGTCTTCCAGCCATCAGTCCGCCATTGCTTGGGATGCTGCTCCGCCAGTGATGGAGTGTGCTTTTGGGTGGCCAAACTCCCATGGGAGGAGGAAGAGGTGGCGGAAAGAGAGCTGAAAACAGACGATTCTTTAAGGCTCAAAGCAGAAGAGTCCTTAACACAGACAGAGCTCTGAACCGAGCCCTTGTCGTCCTCGCTCTCCAAATCGTCACTTTCCGATTCTGAGGTGCAGAACGTGTCATTCAATTTGCCAAACCGCACCTCCTTGTTGGCACTACTGCTGTTTTTTGTTACCTTCTTTCTCTTCTTTTTTACTTTGCTTTTTTCTTTCTGCTGCTTGGAGGACGTGGTCAAGGATTCCCGATTCTTGAAAGATGGCTGCTGCTTTGCCGTTGGTGTTGGGGAGAAACACAAAGTCCTGTCGTCCTCATCTGAGCTGTTTGTGTCGGACAGAATCCGGCGTGCTGTCTTCTTTGGTGTGAGCGAGTTGCTTTTGGAATATGTTTTGACCTCAATTTTGGGGACAGAAATTAAGCTGTTGGCTTTCATGGCGGCTTCCTTGCGGAACTCCTTTTTGAGAAGGTGCTTATCGTCGACAGGGGGGACTCTCTCCTCCTCGTCATCCTCGTCGAACTCGTATTCATCCTTTACTGGGGTGGCCATCGATTTCGCGGGGTCCTGGTTTTTCCCTTTCAGCTTTAAGCCCTTTTCGAACTCTGAGTCCGTGTTATTACCGTCAACAGAGCTGGAGGGAGCAAACGAAGGTGCATCCTCCTCTTCTGAAGATTCTGCATAAAACAAAACTACAATTAGGAAACTTTCTAAAAAAACAAACAAAAAAAGCCCAGAAAAAAAACAATTGATATACAAAGGTCACCTCCCTTGTAACAGCTTTTGAGCTGTGAAATCTTATTTCACAGAGCATGGCATCTTATGCAGCCTGATTAAAATAAAAACAGCAAATTCCAAACACATTAAATTGGATTTGTTTTGTGAATGAAAACAAGCTGTACCACAGGGGCATTATCCAACAGGAATGTTATGTCAGATTAAATAGTCTGTAGTAAATAGATGTTTTAAAAATGATCTACATCATTGATATGTTCATAGGTTAAACCAATGTGGCACTGAAACTGTTAATGTCCACTGGACTCTTTAATGAAACCTGATAGTTTGTACACAGCTGTATTCTATGCAAGCTGACACTCATGTCCAAATTCAAAAGAACAGCCCCGCCCCATTTACAACATGGCCCCTCTCACCTGAAGAGCTCTCCTCACTTGAGGTATAGGTGCCTTTCCCAAGTAACAGATTCACCATTGTAGGGGAGTGTGCTACTTTTAACGGCGTTTCACCCCTTCTGTTACTTTGATGGGGGTTCCCTCCATACCGCAGCAGCAACTTTACAACCTACAAATCAGGAAGAATACACCAGTTAGAGATATGCTTTTCTTGCTGCGCATCCCACTAAGGTCTTAATCTTTTAATGTCAGTGCATATTCACGGAAATCTCTGTGGTAGTTAATTAAACTCACTGTAAAAGCAGGAATTGATCCAACTGCAATGCAATGGGAGCACCACCCTTCTACATGTGCCAAAGTGGAGTTTTTATAAATGCCAACCAGTTCAGGGTGTTATGTAACTAATGAAATGCGTAAGTTAATAACTGATTTAACTAACCGTCGTCTTACATTTACATTATAGATTTATCATTACACCTTTGAGATTATCTGTCTGCCAGTCAATCTTAGAAGTTTAGGGTTGGTAGGTTGGTACAGAAATAGAACCTGCATGTTCATAAATTACCTGTAACATTCAGTTGACTTGAAACAAGCTTACACTACTGATTTGTTTAGGTTCCAAAACTAATCAAAACCTTAACAACTAGAAACAGACCTTGAAGTGCCCATTGCTGGAGGCATCGTGCAATGGGGTGTCGTCGTCCAGCCCCTTCGTGTTGACCTCTGCTCCGGCTGCCAGCAGCTGCTTTGCCACATCGTAATAACCCCTGTTGCATGCCTCATGCAAGGCTGTCCAGCCTAAAAACAATCAGAGGTGCCAGATAAGCAATACAAAAATAAATAATAAATGTTTGCCATCTATCCTATTGCTCAAAACAACAAATATCTTCAAAATAATAAACTAAGAATATATCCGCAGATTATCTGTAATAAGACTATTCTATAGTTTCATTGAGAGATGGACACATTTACAGACACACACAAGGGATTGAAAATCATTGTACATATAAAGCAAGAGTAAAAAACAAACCTAACTATAAATTATCATATGCTTTTGATTTTGAAGTAATTACAGGTCTCTACACATAGATACGCTGGTAGTGTACCTGCAAAGTCTTTTACATTCACGTCTGCCCCCTCGTTAATGAGCTCCTTTACTCTGCGTGCCTCTCCCCGGATGGCAGCGCGGTGCAATCGTGTCTCCCCCCGCTCGTTACGTTTATTCACTTTATCTTTGGTTTTAGAAGCAGAGTTTGGCGTTCCCTTCTGACCCACAGTAGACTGCGACGGGTGCTTTGGTGTTGTGTCTAAATGAGATAGGAAAACAATAAATGACAAATACAATTATATTTCTATCAGTTGTTATGTAACTACTAATAAGAAAATAATAAAACACTTTTTCAATTACCATGACAACAAGCCTTTGAAAGTTGTAAAAGCTGTGTTCACCAGTAGGTGGTGCACTTACATCAAGCAGGAAGCATGTACTACATTGCTTGTAATATGGTAACCCCAAAAGCAGCAGAATGAAGGAAGCTAAACTTCTTATGTTTAGCATACGATTACTGAACTGTATGAATCATCCATAATCTTAAATATTAAATTATGTAGGTCATATGCCATAGTGCAGCAAAAACACGTGCTGACCTGGACTGTTTATGGACTCCTCAGCAGTCATCTGCATGAGCAAAGCGACCTGCTGTCGCTCGGAGAGAGGGTAGCCGGCCCGGATTCCCGGCATTCCCACCCCGAATGCCAGCCCGGACTTCCTGGTGTTGGTGGGTTCTTTCTTAATCCGCTTCCGTTCCGGACCCTGTTTCTCTGTAATGAGAGCCAATGGGAGACAACATCATCAGAACTCTGTACACTAAAACATACATGGACAGATATGCCCTCATCAAACCTAGGTATGCAGATAAACAGCATCATATACAATAACCGCCCCCCCCCCAATACTGTATTAATAAGCAGATTTCAGACACATCATTGAGCCAGAAAATTCATAACATTTGTAACAGGAATAGTTTTAGACCACTCAAACATAGTAAAGCACAATGCAAATCTAAAATAAACCAGAAAGAGAGGACAGGCATTTATTATTTTTCTACAATTTCTTACCACAGGAAAACTCTGAAAACTCAAAAAAAAACTTCAGCTTTCCTCCCTCTTCCAACAACCACCTATCAATATTCAGCCCAAGTAACATTTACATTCCTTTATGTAAATGAAGCAGCATTATTTAACTTCCATTGTTTTTTTTTTTGGTGGCTTTTTGATCCTCATGCACAAAGATAAATTTCAGTTTTAAACCAAAGCTGTCCAGCCACCCTGCAGCAGACACCTTGTGGGAGTTTGAAAACAAAATGCACTTTTTGTTAAAATAACGGCCTCATTTTGTGGTCCTGCTCCAAGTTAGTTTCTGATTAGCAGTAGTGGCTATGGAGTGTTTAGATTGTGACTCTGCGCCAAGATCTTTGCCAGGATCATGCCCACAGTGTCTTGCTTTGCACATTTCCAGTGGTTAAAGAACTACATAGTCAGGTCAGTCTGGTTCAGAGCCACAAACACCACTTCATAGGAGGTATCCTATTCCAGCATTGACTAATGCCAGCCTCATTATAATTGGGGAGTTGAGCAGACATATCTACAGATCTTACTGAATTTGGCAGATCATCTGTGTTCAGCAGAGTAACCTTGTATATACTGCAATATCTTTCCTTTCATCTCTATACAGTGCTGCAGTGTCAAAAGAGAAACTACAGTAGGAAAGAAGGCAGCTGCTAACTGTGACACACTCACATCTTTTCAATTCCGGTGAGAATTTACCTGTCATGATGTACACACTAAAAAGTACTGGTGTGTTCGAAGGTTCATCAGGCTGCATTCACATACTGTAAGTTTTTTTTTTTTTTTCCCCCTCCATTTGACTACTATAAAATCACACATTAAATGTCACTCACATGCATTTGTATTTGTATAATGCATATTACTTAAGTTGTATTAAAATCCACTACCAAATTGTTACATGTAGCAACTCTACATGGCGCCGCTGCCATGTATGGAGCAAGGTATATTATCCAAAGCACTGGGGGGTACCTATAGCGGTTGTAGTGCTTCAGTAAAATATGTACTGAATACCTAGTGTACAAGACCACGTAAGATAATTGCTATGGTAGAATATGTTTGAAACATACAAAATATACGCTAACACTAATCATTTTAATTTCGAAAACTGAGCACCGTCCGCCCCTCCCCCCTCCAGCTCGTATTCTCCAGAGGCAAACCTTTAATTTCTTCATTTGCCATCTTGACAGCAAAGTGTTGTATTGCAGAAGCTGTATTGAAAGAAATGTCACGAAACCCCTCTGTTTGGATTTTTTTTGTTAAATGCCCAGTGCAAGCAAGTGACTGTTGATGTATCATGGAGGCACAACCAAATCTCCAAGGTCACTTGACAAGTGTAAGCTCCTATTATAAATTTTTAGTAGTAGTAAAATGTGACTGTGACCGATAACCTGCTTGGAACGGTGACTTAAATAAAACTTTGTTTTGCCTAAGTCCGCTGCAGTTGGTGTTGCTGCAATGCAAGCTTACTGTATACAGCATATTGCAAGCAGCATCAGTTGTGTACACGTGTACATAAACAACGGGTATTTTTATTTAAATTATAAAAACATAAATTACTGTGCTATATAACTTTTATATAACTTTAAACTCAATTTATATGGCTTACCTGTAAAATAGGATTTTCAATAAAATATAAAACTAGTAGCTATGGTGACGTTACTATAAACCATAAACTAGTAGCTATGGTGACGTCACCCACGTGTATTACTTCCATTTCAATTACGAATATATCGTAAATACTTTTTCAAACTTTGTTGACTTGCTGTTTCGCATTTTTCACATAAAAAAAAAAAACAGCACACTGTTTTAGTTCATGCTGTAGGGATAACTGCTCCTCATCAGCCCAAGTCCCAGAACCCATTCCCAACATAGGAGGCTAGTTGCTAGGCAGTGACATCACTGTCCCGTGCCATTTGCTACACTGCTGCCTGCTACAACTGAACACCTTGTTGGCTAAAATAAAAAAATGCTTCAGCAATCAGCAAGTCACTGTTGCCCTGAACATTAATACGTTTGTTGTTAGCAAAAGAGAAAAGTGAAAACTGGTAGCATCCACGAAGAGCACCAAGCATTTTGTGTAACTGAAAAGCAGGGTAAGCCATATTGTCTGCTTTGCTCGTGCCCTCTGTCAGTTTGCAAGACGTACAATATAAAACGACATTTTGAACCTCAACATTAATTGCTTTGCATACAGTAAACTCAGTAATTGGTCTATGGGATAATTGGTCTGTCACATTCATTAATTTGTCACCTTATCGGAATTATATAGCATACATTTCAGTACCACTACCGACGGATAATTTGCCGTAGCCCAGATGTTTGGCTAATCCCACGCCCCTTACCTATGCAGAAATGTCTACTTTGCTCTTCCTGCTTTATTGATGCTGCTGTTGATTTATAGTATTACACACAGTATCATATTAAGCAAATTCATTGTAATGCAGTGCTTTGGTTGTATACATTTTTTCACAAACCAGAATGAGTGCAATTCGAAAACTCACAACAGCATCTTCCTTGCAAAGAAAGCAGTGATAACCGAGGTGAAAAAAGGCATATCTAAGAACGAAATGTGCAAAAAGTTTAATGTACCATGGACTACCCCGAACAGCTGGCTGAAAGACGAAGAGAAAATCACGAGTGTTGTTGAAAAGTGTAGGTTACCTTCAATCCGAGTCGCAAACGAATACACTTGGGAGTTTACAGTGAAGTGGAAGTATGTATTTTGTCGTGGTTTCGTTATGTTAATAATACCCCAATGATTATTCTCACCAAAGCCAGCCAATCTGAATATAGCACTTTGCCATGTTACTGCATGTGCACTTCATAATTCAAATAAATTCAAGGTTACTGCATTAAAATTCCACATCTGTTTCGTATATATGTTCATATCTGCACAACTGCCTGCAAAAAACACTGAAAAAGGAAGAGTTCTCACAATTGGTCACTCAGTGAATTCCCCCTGGAGTAACGAATTACCGAGAGGTTTACAGTATCTTTGTTTGTGAGGTGCATCGTGCAGTAAGGAATAACATTAACAGCAATTCTAAAGGAAATTGCCTATATAAACGCCTATGTATATTGCAGCTACGGGCTACCTATATGTGTGGCCCACCCTAAACATTAGGTTAGAAGTTTGATTGAGCATCTTCGGTTTACGACAATTCTGTACAAATAACCTAGTTCCACTAGAACTACTAATAAAAAACAACAAATACACGGATCACATGTTGGGAACATTTTTATACAGCTGTTTGCAGGGAATATGGTCACTGGGATGATTTGCCGACGGCAATAAACAATTACCAAACAGGAAATATACTAGCGTGTGCTTCCTGTCCCAAACATTTTTCATGGATTTTATTTCCCCAAGTCAAATGAGTTCAACTTCAGCTACCATCTGTGAACAATTATGCTAAAATTTAACCCCCAGACTCCTTGGACCAAATTCCTTTATCCTCACAGCAAGATACATACAAAACCACAGAAGCAAAAAGAGGAAATAGTCTGGCTATGGAACTACTCTGATTAGCTTTTTCCTAAAGTTAAAGTGCTTCAACATAAGTGTAGCACTAGGATTTCACGACACACATGATTAGTAGGCTGTTGTTGTAAATCATTGAAGAATGAAAAGTGTCTACTTTCCCAGCTTTGAAGGCTTGTCAGCGTCATCCCGTCTTTCTACAATACAACCTATCTTTACTTGTTCAACAACAAGCAGCTCAGACTCCACAGGCTTCTTGCTTAACAAGCCATTTAAACGTGTTTCTATTCACTGTCCAGATAAGCTTTAGGAACTTTGAAAAGTAAATCCATTTAAAATAGTTTATTCTTTTTCATTAAACTTTTATGTTTCTCAGCAGAAAGGTCGCCGACGAATCTTAGCACAAGGTAATAGTAGATGACTAAGACTAAAATTTGATATACTGAAAGCAGCTTAACATACGTATCAGAGTTCGATCTGTGCATAGCTTCAGTAAGTGGCATCTTTTTATTTTACCCCTAGATTTTCTTCCCAATTTAGAATGTCCAATAATTTTTTCCCCTCACAACAGCAATTCCCCATACAGCTTCAGAGAACTGAAGGTTCAGTGGGCGTCCTCCAATCGCATGATCAAGCCCTGGAACCCGAGAGCAGATGTCAGTGAGCTACCGGCCTCTGGAGGACACGAACCTGCGCTCCCCTGACTGTATGACTTAGCCTGCATACTCAGCCACTCAGGAACACCCTGTAAGTAGGATCTTTTATCATAAGGATTTACACATATACATTGTATATACAGCCACTATTTGCAGCCAGTCTCAAGCTTTGACCCCTTGGGACAGCATTGATATGTACTGAAAACTGCACCCGATCTTATTTTTATTCCACAGCAAAAACAGGAGGCATTAATAATCAATTCTGCAAAGCAGCACAAATAGATAATGACCGTAGTGGAGGGAGAAAATTATTTTAAAGATATATGTTCCACAATCTAATATTTTATCAAAACACATGGAGTACTGTAAAGTAGGGCTGTTAAATTGTTTAATTTCCTAATAGAGTTTAAAAGAAATTACTACAATATGAATCTGTACAAGACTAATGTGGAATAGACTATGAATAAATACTTTAATAACCTTACACTTCATAGTTACTACTTTATAAAAACCAATGCATAATGTTTAAAAAACATTGTCAAGTATAATCAATTAATACAGTATTCGGATTTTAAACTTAACTAATACTGTATGACACAAGCAGAATGCTGCAAATCATTCTCTCTCACACACACACAATAGTAAAAGCAAATCCAATTGTATAGGATAAATCAAATACAGTATTTATGGCACCTTAAGTAAAAGCCTACATTTTGCTGATTAAAGCTTCTGCCAACGACCTTGCTTATATTACTGCAAAACATTACAATTGTTTGTTTAGAATTGTTTGTTACAACTTGCAAAAGCACTGACTTGGAAAGAATGCGTGCAGCTATACATTTTCCGAGATGAACTTTGATATTTTTACTTTCAACATCCCTGAACCAGAAATAATGTTATATTGTGGCTTGGGGACTTGAATGAACTTACTGAGATTTGGGGGTGGACTACAGTAGATACACAACAAACAGGCAGCAGTACTTCAATCCAACTGAAAACTGATTTATCTTTGCTAGTCTACAGTACATCTCCTATTCCCTTTTACTCTGTGATGCTCTCTGGGTTACATAAAGCAGAAGTATTGCACAACTACATTTTGCTGCAGGGGTGATTGCATCTGTGAATGATATCTGCATGCGTGACCTGTGTTTGAGCATATCTGTGCACAACATGCATGTGTAGGGGTCCCTGGTAATTCAATGAAGCTCAACAGCTTGATGGTGCACTGAGGCACAAGGGGGTCCAGGGACTCGTCTCCATCCAGACATGCAGGACGTCAGAGTTCGCTCTGCTAGGAAGAGTCATTTTAATCTTTTTTCTTAGCCAAGTTAAAAACTCAGGACGTGGGGTTGAATCTCAATCATTCAACCTCGAGAAACACTGGCAGACACTAAGGTTCTGCTTTAATGATGCAACTGATCTGAGACATGATAAAGGAAATGCAAAATTTAAAAAAGTCTGAATTAAAAAAATCTAAATGTGTTGCGACTGTATTGATTTCAGCATGCACTCCTTCAAGTCTACGAGAACAAAGCAGATACTGGAGCTCCTGCCAAACTTGAAAATCAATCCATGCATTCAGTCTCACAAGGCTCCAGTTCTGGGATGCTTTGAGCAAACAGGAAATGAAAGGGCAACGGAGGAAGTACACAGGATGTTGTGTGTCACTGTCTTCTGCATCAGATTGACAAAACATGAAAAGAAACTCTCTGTAATGAACAAGGCTTTTTTTCTTAATCTTATCGCTGCTAATCAGGAGAGAAATCAGTAGATGTAGCAGTAAACTGAAAGTATGTTTTGGATAATTACATTCCCCACTAAAGAACATATGATCATGTAACACACTATAAAATTAGAATGTTTCAGTGAAACCCCAGTTGTTGGAAGGGAAGGGAAATAAAACTCAGGGAACACACAACAAATACTACACACTAAAAACACACAGATACAATACACACATACAGTATATGTTTTTAGTTAGACCAAGAACCACCGAATGCTTTTAAATTGACCTGCAAGCCTATACATAGTTGTATTTATGACGGTTGGACCAAATTTCCGATTTACTTTAGAGTATCAAAACTTCATGTCACTCTTAAGTAATTTGTATTTAATACAAACTGTAGTCTACTTTATGTCACCAGAGGACAACTGCCAGTGGGGTGTACAAGTATCTAAGAGAAGAGTGGATTTTTAGACAGCCACTGAACAGTGCAACACCTTTCCTAGATAACCAAGCATAACTTGGAGGTACCAGCTTAAGAGATAACAAGCGTCAGCTGAAGCTTGTCAGGTGTAGAAACCAAGTATATCTATAGTCGTTTCCAAGAAGAAAACCAACAAGTAACTGAAACTAAACAGTTGAGAAAAACACCTACTTCTTGTTTTATTTTGTTGAAGCTAGCTGCTACTGTAAGAGTGGAAGTCTCTTCAACACTAAGCTTTTAAGACAATCAAGCAAACATGAAAGGCTTTTCTCTCTTTGAAATAAATGAGCTGTAGCACTGCAGCAACCCTGCTGATAAAGGATGCCTTTTTGTATATTTTTCTTAAGCCGAGTTTGAGCTGGTCCTGTGTGTTTAGAGCTCCTGTATGTGCAGGCCAAAGATAATGGAGTACTGCCAAGGTTAGCGCAGCGTGGGTAGCAGCAGTGCAGAATTCATCAACCGGCTCTTCTGTCTCAACCCTTTACAACTGCTCTTTTACATGCATCATAAACCCCTCAAAAAGGGGAAACAGAGATCAGTGCTACTCTAGTTACACAGGCTATTTTTTATATACATTTGTAAAACAGTAAAAAATATATATATATATATATATATATAGTTGCAGAGTAAATTACTGATATTTAATGCAGTTCCATTTAAAACAGGATTTGTGATCTTGGTTAAATGGCAAACATTTCGCAAAGCTAAATCGCATTTGGACTGGTCCTAAAAGACAAAGTCCTCGTCTGAGAAATCAATCCATCAGATGAGACCTTCAAGATCAACTTGTGGCAAGGAATGTCTATTTCAAGTTGCATTACAAATGCATGTACTGCGTGGTTCTCAAAATATGGAAATAAAGAAAATAATGCACTACATACATACAGGCCCCTTCACTACCCTACACTCAAAACAGATAAATCCACCAGAAAAGCAAAAAAAAAAAAAAACGCAGTGAGAAGTCTGTGGATGCAGTGTGACTATGTAAATAAAAAAAAAACAGGAAATCCGATTACATCATTAAACTGGTGTTTGTGTTTAACATGTCACTTAACATCCTTGTGCACCATCTGTAAAGTACAGAAGGAAACAAGACATTGCACCTCACTACAGGCAGCCATGGACAGCTGCATCTTCCAAATAACTTTCCCTGTCCCATTCCAGTAGTATAATCACAGCAAAGACCAAAGTAAAGCCATTCCTACCACAACCCTAGAAATGTGACAGCCTGACTTAAAACGTACAAATCGTTGTTTTCCAACGTATGAAACAAAGCAAAATGGAGTCCAAGAGGATTAAAAGTGGAACAGTATTGCAATTATTTTAAGTTTAATAAATGGGAAATTAACAGTGTCATTCCTTATTCTCAGATTCATGAATTCACTAATCTAGGTCCACGAGTTTATATGATATATTCAGGGCTTCAAATAACTGGTCTGCCGGTGGACCAAAATGTAAAACTGCAAACTTAATCCTTTCATACGAAAGTGCCTTTGCAGACCACAATTTATTTGTAGTAGTGAAATGAATGACAGTAATGAAAGCACCCGCTTATCGGAAAGGTTGATTCACTAAGAGCAAACTGAAAATGTGGTCTAGATACAAAAATATAATATCTTATGCTTACAATGTTAATATGAAGATGTGTCCCCCTGCTGTGAATTTGTATTTACAATAACACCGATACGTATGACTTTACCGAGCAATATATTTAGAGTATATACTGTAGTGGTGTAGGCATCAGGCTCTTTTTACAATCAGTCTGAATTGTTCTATTATAAGCTGAATCTCATTCTCATCAATACCAAGATTCGCTCAAGTCTCTCAGTAAGACGTCTGCACTTTTGCACTTTTCAGGAGAGACTTTGATGGCTTGAAAGCACAAATCGGCATTTAATAGAAAACCTGAATGAGGAATAATGTTGCGGTCATATTTTTTGCATACCGATCTTAAAAAAAAAACACACAATTTCAGTCTGAAATGGTGCTTGCAGAATGTAAAAATTAAAGGTTTAAATGTATTTGTACAAACACATATTACTTTTATTAGTTTCTTGAGATGTAACGTTGTTTTTCCTTTGGTCAAAAGTAAGAAATGTGTCAAGCATGTGAAGAAAATGAAAAGAAAAAATTCATATATGGCATTTCAAAATAATGTAAATAAATACATGCATGCATAGATTGAATGTCTACGTGTTTTTTTTCGCTAATGGTTTAATGCGGACCAAAATAATTATGACGGCCCACATATGACAACTGTTATTTTTTTCTATTTGAACCCCTGGGTATATTGCCATAGTATACCATTAACTAACATTTAATGTAGTAGCCAGGGTAGTACCAGTAAGTTTCTTGGTAGTATGTTTCTCACTCTAAAAGATTAAAATATTGTATAAAAAGGGAGCTCCACTGGTTCATTACAATGTATTCCTCACAGTGTGTTGTTGGTGGGTATGGATAGTTTAAATAAAAAAAAAAAAAAACACACACACTGAAAAATCAGGCAAAATACAAATGAGCGATTTGGGATAGAGTGGTAATACTGTGGTTGAAAACTGTTAAACAGATACACAAGAATTAGAAACAAGAAAGATAAGAGGAAGAAAAGGAAGAAGTAGTGGAAGACAAGTGCCAGCAAGCGGCAGATGTCAGTGCCCACAGAAATGACAGGTACACGTTAAAATGAGATCATTGGAAAGCTAGGCTTTTGTGTTTACCTGAGTGTGGCCTGTGAGTAGAGAGTGAGGCGGCAGCACACTGGTGATCCCAAGCCTCCGATGACAGGCCGGGGTCAGAATCTACGAGTCATGGGGGTTGGAGGAGGGCAGGCATGCAGGCAAGCACACACAAAGTGTAAAACAAGGCAGGCATTGGACAAGGAGAACGAGATAGAGAAAAGGAAATAGATCCACAAAATAAAAAGGGGTGCAGGGAGCGCAATACATCAGCAAAAACCATTTCAGTAGAAATGCAAAGTGCCAGATCAAAAAAAAAAAAAAAAAAACAACAACAAAAACACACATTAACAAACATTCAAAAACAAGATGGGATACAGATACCACGACAGACACGAAATGAAATGCATAGTAAAATATATATAATTTTAACAAGGTGCAAAGAAGCAGAGATTTTGAGAAAGATGGATAAAGAGAAATAGAAAAATGTGACAAAAGAAAAGGAAAGTTGTGTTAGATCACCGAGATATACTGTCAATCACAATGGGTGAGTTTCTACAGAGTGGTACAAGTCTCTACAGTATAGGAGATACACTAACACAGTACTTAATGTAAATGAGAATAAAGAACACAGAATGAATATGATTTGGAAATCATGACTCCGTAACATTGAAGAAAAATGAAAATAAAAACCTCCAGCTGCCTGTACTTAGAAATTGAAATGGTGAACAGTGTGTTTGTGTTACTGGTTTTCTAACAAGTTCCTTGAGTACTTTGAAACATTCGTTTACAGCAAGCAAGTCACCCAAAGCCCTGCTGCCCCAAGCAAACGGCATGACATTCAACCACTTGTTTTGGTTGCAATATAATAGAAATGACACATGCTTTTCAAAAAGAGCATTTCAAATGACAAGAGAAAAGTTGTGCTATTAAGATTTAAAAGAACCCCTTAAAAAGCACAGTTTCAAAGCAAACCAAAACCCCAGACTAACATACTGTAGTGGAACACCTGTTAAATAGATATTTTGCGTTAAGCAAAAATAGACAGCGAAACACTGCATTTAACAAAAATAAGTAATTTACATGTTCTGAAACCATAAATGAACCATAAAGAGGAAGCCTTGACTTATAAAAGTATTACAGATGTCTTATCAGACAGAATTATGCTAAACAGAATAGTACCTGTAATATATTTAATACAGTGCCCAGGCAGTTGTACACACAGAATAGAATTTTTTTTTTCTTGTACATTCCGAGCAGAGTCCCAACACCACTGTGCACCCACGGCCTCTTACCTGAATCTGAATCTTTCTGGTCTCCATTCGCTCCAACAGTAAATGGTAGTTTTCTTTTTGGAGCCTTCTCTTTCATCTCTTTTCCTCCATCACTTCGGTCCAACTTTGGAGTCTTGGTTAAAGAGACTTTATCTTTATCCTAGCAAAAACAAAGAAAATAGAACAATGGATATTAACATATTTTTAAATGCATCAACCAATAATAATAATAATAATAATAATAATAATAATAATAATAATAATAATAATAATAATAATAATAATAATAATAATAATGAGCAAATGGTCCAATAACGAGGGATGTTTCCATTTCTCCTTTGAACTAATATACTCCACAAATTCAATGAGAATAAAAAGCTGATTTCATCTTTTTTTTTTTTTTTTAAGCTTGACCTAATTTTATTTATTTATTTATTTATTTAAATCATAATTGTTTATAAAAATGTACCAGTGGAGCAGTATTTTAAACAGTTAGCCTACCCATTATACAAACAAAACATGAAAGCTACAGTGTATCCTTGGTGCGGTCATGCCTCAAAACAAGATGTAGAGTAAATCAAGTACACCTGGGTAAATAAATATACATTAGAAGACCTGTGCAGTTAAGCTCTGCTAAATTAGAAGTATTTTTCTTTGCAGCAAGACAAGAGAATCAGTGTTTTCCATGGAATACCTCCGCAACAAGGTCCTGTCTACCCAGAGAATTCCAGCAATTACAGGATTTGCAGAGCATGTCTTTTCCATGGAATTTCCTTTTGACGGTCCACCACAAACTGCTAGATCCCAGAAGAGAGCGAACCCAAACCCTTTGCGGTCTTCTGAGACTGAAAACACTCCTAGGAGTTAAAATATAGGTGTTTCCAGGTTGTTTCTCACTGTCTACATCCCTGATCTCTAAGGGCTGACCATAACCAACCCCTACCTTCAAAAGACAACATCTTATAATGTGTCCCTGTCATGTATCGGGACAAGCCTGAAAGCACAATGTACAGCAGTTGTGTAGTTGAGGGTATAAGCCAGTAAACGGCATTTACCCACTTTTAAATTTGGGCAATATAGTGTTTACCCACTTCTCATATAAAGGACACAGAGTTTACTCATTTCTACTCTCCTGTGATGTGCAAATACCAGGTTAAAGAGAAAATATTTTAACAGTGAGCATCTGTGTTGTGTTGCTGTGTGCAAGACCAACAGCCGAGAGCTCTCAGTCAGAACTGTGGCGCGAGCAGGGGGGCGTGGCCACTGGACTGCGTGTTCTGTTTGTGTGTGTGTGTGTGTGTGTGTGTGTAAGTGTGAGTGTTCTGTGATCGGTTGTTTATGTTATGTTAATGTTGTGTTGTTAGGCACACTGGACCTGCTAGTAGCCTTCATCCTAGCCCACAAAAGGACCCTCACAGAACTGTTCACATGAAGCGCACCGTCGGGTCTGAACAACACCTGAGAGGGAAAGGACTGTATGGGGACTCTGTTATTGACCCTCAGCCAACCAATGTGTCTGTTCATGTTCAATCTATCTCTGTTGAATTTATCTGTTCACGTCCACCAAACAGGGGCGTTTACCCACTTTTTATTTACCACTACACCACTGATGTACAGGTATTGCAGCTGGAGTATTTCAAGTCAGGATAAAAAGGGGAAACATATTTCACCTAGAAACAAAAAAAGTCTGGAATCGGAATGATGTAAAAATCCCTGCATGCTAGCAATAACTGCAGATGGGACTTGAAGAATCTTAATTTCTTCATTATTAGACATTAATTAAAAGCGGTAGTAGTTAATGGTAATAATAATAAATATGCTATTCAATTGTGATCAAATAGCCTTTTTTTACTGTATGTATTTTACAGGCTAGGAGTACTAGCAGCACGCTAGAAAGTGAGCTGCAGAAAATTGCAGGGTGTACCAAGAGTAGAGCTCTTTACAAATTACTGGCAGAGTGTGGCTTATTGCCCAAAACCAGTCATAAGACTATGATGTCACTGTGTGCACACAGCTCCCTTCCTGTTTTCCTGCGCTGTTATATCTAGTGAAACACACACACACACAGCGAGAGCGCTGCATAACACCCTGCTCCAAACATGCTCACTGTCAACTGCCTCCCTGACCGACTACATTTACGTGTTTCCTAGCAACACGATAGCTCTATTCATGTCTGATGCAATCCAGCTCAGAACCTTACAACACAAGCTATTTAACAGCACTGCTGACATGACAAATTCCTAGACAGTCAGACACAAAGCTCTGCAGGTTCCACAGCTGCAGCAAGGCACAGTCAATTAAAAATATATTGGAATGTAGAAAAAACAAGCAAGTTTGGAAAGCAGTCACTGTAAAATTCTCCATTTAACCTACAGGAGTCCCAAGTTGAAAAAAAAAAACAAAAAACACATTTGCAAACACGTTCTATTAACAATGTACTATTTATTGAAACAACCTGCATCTAAAATATTTTTCTTGAGAAAATTGAAAATAAATCATTGTTTCTGTTGACTTCATGCAGTATTTACATTAAATTTACAATTAGTGACAAGAAAAGAGCACAATTTAGAAGTTTAAAGAAATAAATACAACTTATTTCCTCCCCCTAATACTGAATTTCTCTTTTCTATTGCTTGTGTTATTAATTAAAGCTGTTGCAATCAAGTAATTGACGCTCTAAATAACACACTACTTCCTCTGTTGCAGTACAGATGGGAAATATGGTGAAAAGACTATGCTGAAGGAGATGGCCATATGGAATGACGACTGGGAACCAAGGAATTGTAGAGCAGCATTCTCTCTCTACAAGATTGTGTTTGCAGTCTCTAAGAAAATAGCAAACCTAGTGTAGTTTAGTGAGGGTTAATACAGAAACAGATTACTTAACAGAGCAACATTCTTCTTAAATTATAACTTCTATGTATTTTGATAGGTTGTACATACAAATAGTTTTACGAAATTTAAAATTAGATTACAAGAGGAGGGCTGTTCTTGCTCGCGGGATTTAAACCTATTACAGCTCAATAGGGAGTATTTACACGCTCGTGGAATTTAAAGTAGAATTGCGAATTGTGTCAAAATGTAAAAAAATGCATTAACACACAAAAAGGACTATAAGGATTTAGTTGTAGAAGACAGCAAAGGAAATAAGGTACAATTGAAAAAGTGTGCAAGCACTGTGACGTTACGACATAATTGTGACAGAAAAAAAATGAAAGTAACCGAAAATCTTTTCATACAGTACATAAAAATTGAAAGTGAAATTAATAAAAATAGAACAGAAGCCCTACATGGTGACATAACATACAGAAACTGTAGAGCTAGCCGTGTTTATTTTTAACAATGAAAGCATTGTGAACAACATTAGAAAAAAAAAATTAAAATTGCAGGCATGTGGTGGAGGAAATTTCTTCCTGTCTTCTGCAGACAACTTAAATCTGCAGGTCACTTGTGTTTGTTTTGGTATCAACAGTGTTTTGTTGTGTTCATGTGCTGGTGGCAGAGCTTGTTTTTAAAAACTGAGGTTAGCAGTTTTATCATTAACTTTATCACACAAGTATCACACCACCACCTAATCATATTATACACAGGTCTCGCGTCACCACCACATATAAGACTATAAAACACTTATGTTTATAGGGAAATTATTGTTCACAATGTATAATAATAATAATAATAATAATAATAATAAGTAAACACAGATTACAGATTATGTTTTTTGCAATTTTATTTTTTTATAATCTGCGCCAATTCCGATTTGGTGCATCCCTAACAACCACCACCACCACCACCTTAGACTGTAACAAAGAAGCTTCTTTCTCACCTTTTTCCCAGTTTGCTTCTCCACCATATCAGTGTTCGGTGGGAAATCCTCCGACTGGGGTGTTTTAGAACCCCCACCCTTGGGCATCGTTCAGCCTTCGCTGTGCAAACCTCATTCACGCTTCCATCGCATCGTCATCAACGGTCTGCAACAGGAAGACATGTGGGTGTTTACTTTTACACATATAGCATTTTATTTTGTCATGATATACTATGTACATTTGATGAATAAAACTAAGATTACTGGTACATAACTGTGACCCAACTCTGGACACCCCAAAAAAAACAACAAAACACTGGTATTGTTTGTGATGGGTCTTCTTACAACTTTGTTAAATTAGGACCAATAAAAAGTAATAAATACTTGGTCTATTCTATTTATCCGTTAAACACATAGGCATGTATTTTTTACTTTGTAATTATGTTACACTCATTCTCATAATGCATCCCATTCCAGTTGTTTACAATGCATCAACATACTAAAAAATTGTAAATCAATGTAAGCTCCTTATAAAATAGAATGCTCTGTATTTGGTAAAACCTTTTAATAAATATTATGCGTTTTAGGATTTTTCATTTAACCTTTTACAGCCTTAAAGGTGAGTCCCGCATACAGAGAAACAGAGTTGATCTCACTCTGCATTCATGCATGCCTTATTCCTCTGCACTTTTTTATTTCCGCTTTCATGCAGCAAGAGAAGCAGGCTCACGTGCAAAACCACTTAAGAGGAACATAAATAAATGATATGTAGAGTTCCTGAATTCTCTCAGCAATAAAACATTTCATACTGTATGTGGAGAGACTACAGGCGGCCTCTTTTTGAAATACCCCAGTAAACACTGGCACTCCAGACAACCACATGCCACACACCCCTTTTCTGTGGTTCTCCTAATCAAAGACAGCTATTTATATCTGAAATCCAGTGACACAATGCAAATGTAATACTTCTCGCCCCTGCATATGGGGAAACTGAAGCAGTTTGCTTTAAGCAATTCATCTCAGTGACAAAAGGGTCATGTCCTGAGAAATTCAGGCCCAATGCTCCAATTAAGCCTACCAAAGATACTGGAAATAGTTTAAAAGCTGTTTAGAGAAAACAAAACAGAAAAGGTATAGTAGATATTTGATCAAACATACTCAAACATGTTCTGTACATGCCTTTCCCAGGGAAAACAGTACCTAAACTACTGTATCATTCATGCACATAATATTCAGATTTAAATACGGGGATGGGAAATATTACCACCATACATTCACCTCCCCTTTAGGCACATGTGGGCTTGCTTTTAAATCATTTAAAACAATTACAGTAAAGAAACACCCACACACATTCTAGGGGGTTTTGCTTACTGTAGAGCAGTAGATTTAGAATGTCCACATTTTTCAAACTGTCTGCAGTTCCTTTTGAGCTGCACAAGCAGCTGATAACTGCATGGCTGTTTCCCCAAGAAATGCACCCAAGAATTTTATACAACATATAAACTGCACACAACAATCTAACTGTAAATGTTGACTTGCAAATTATCTGCATTAAAAGTTCCATCATAATCATCATCATCATCTTGGACCTATACAGTCAGGAAGAAAATACAACATCCTCAAACAGTAATGTAATTGCTGTCATTGCTGTCACTACTATTTAGCAAGATCTACTCCTGCAAGATCCGTTTTGTTTCTCTAAAATTGTGTATTAGCCCATTTCAAAAAACAAAAAAATGAATTGAAACATTTACTTTTGTTTAATTACACAAAAACAATTGGTGTTGGTAAAAGAATCAATCTATGGAAAAATCTTCTCCTACTAGAACAAATTAAACAGAAATTGAATCAATCCATAAAATACCCAATTGAAAAAAGGAAAACACAATTGTACATTACACAGAAGCTCTGAGATAAAGCAATCTCATTTTGAAGCATTTGCAATGATAAGACAAGCTGTTTTTCAAGTGGACTTCATTCCTGGAAAGCAGGTTCTCAAGAGGACCAGCTATATTGCCAATTCAAAATCCATTCAACTATTTATTTGAACTAAACTCCAAGACATGTTGAAGTTCACGCACATTAATGCAACAGTGTTCTGATTTCCAAAAAAAAAACAACTCTTTGTGCAATGAAAATGTATGAATTAAGGTACAACAGATCACTGAAATACAGTTTTCAACCACCTTAAAAAAAGGCTTCTCAAAACAACTGACAGCACATGGGGATTAAACTACATTCAAACAAACAAACAAACAAACAAACAAAACATACATTCAGGATTTGGTGCTATACAATCTTTGAAAGTGTTGTCCTTTATGGCCTCACACAAGGAGGACACTGCAAGAATATAGAACATTTTCTACTGAGCACCCAATTACTCTCACTTGAGCAGGCCGTCAATTTGATACTGCACTCTGCTACAACATTCTCACTTCACTGTGATGCAGTACGGTAGAGCACCCATACAGACCGTTTTATTTGGTTTGTGCCTATGAATTGTTAAAATATTATCAAATGTTATTTACTGCTGTATTCCACAGTACTGCTTTAACTCATTCACCTCAGTAAGTGACTGGTGGTGCTCTTCATTTGAGTCACGTTGTACACTTTGAGGCGTCCTCTGAACAGTGACATTCCTCCCAATGGACGCCTACAGCCACCTATACATTTACGCTGTTTCAGAAAAATGTAGCAAGTCTGAAGTGGTGTTTTTGTTTGATCACTTTCGTGACCAGCAAAGTCAGAACAAGTGTTGTGTATAGCAGTCACACAGTGTCCATGGACCATCCATAAAACAAAACAGTGCTCAAGGTATCATGCTGCTTTTTTTAATCTAAAATTGTAGATCACTTAGATGTGATATTTTTGGGCGAAACCATATGTGACGGACGTTACAAACACACAAAATTTTCAACACATTAGCTAAAAACTGTGCAAGAATCTTTCTGTACAGTATATGAGGCTTGTTTCCAGTTATGATAAAACCAAATTTTAAACCTAATGCAGTCATTAAAGGTTGCTATTGACTAATTAGCACTTTGATGTTATTCAAAAACACAGATTTTTCTAACAGTCAATTGACAGTAAGAATTGCGTGAATTGGAAACTTATATAATGATCAATCATATGTTTGAGTACCTCCGATTGTCCAATATATATATATATATATGGCACTTGCGTAACCACATATACTACTGGCAACTTTTGAGTCACTGGTTCCGATAGTGGAGCACTCTCAACACCACTAAACAAGTCAAAATCTGTTCCAAGCGAATGGGCATGTTCTTTGAAGAGAATTTTTCCAGGAGCCAGTACTGAAATTTGGTGGACTTTGAGTACCAGGCAATGTCAAGACCCCATTCCAAGCCTGATCTAGCCTCTGTTTGGTTGGCTCTATTTCTGTTGCTGGAGTAAAGGTGATATTTACATTTCTGTCACTTGTTTAGCACACTCTGCAAATGTCTTGGCACTGTTCACAATACCTTTCTTTGCCAACACTGCAGTCCTTACTCTGTTCTTAACACAGCCCCCAACCCCATCAGCTGCACCATTTCCGTGACTACTTGCAAAGAAGTTCCAGCCCTGGTCTTCGAGGCTGCAATCATCCCTGATTAATGGAATGTTTGCAAAATTACATTTTTGCTTAAATTGTGATGCTGCACCATCAGAGAAAAAATCAATTGAGGTCAGTCCTGGTGTGCATTGCTGAAGATCTTTAATGACTGAGACTGCACATTTGTCATGTGAAAGATAAATCGCTGATGAAAGCATATGGAATGGTGGTATCGGAACCCATCCATGCAACAGCTGTGAAAATAGCAACCTGCTCATGACAGAAGTAGGCACTCTGAGAATTTCATTCTGGTACCTAGAAGAATAATTTTCTGCAAAATCCACATGTACAACAGCATAGCAGCTGTTAGTTTTTGCTTTTTGATGTTCAAAGTGTCTGCTCATTACATTTTTGGTAAAACAATGGACAAGGAAATGGGGCAGGGATTCTCTAAGATTTAGGGCAAGGTCAGCCAAAGTTCCATTCTTAACAACCTTTGACATTCTGGAGCGTCCACTTGTTTCCTTCCTGCATTGCTTGCCATGCAAACCATTGTACTACTTCTACTTCACAATAAATCAATGATAAATCAGTAGCTGAAAATTCTTGCAGACATCACACTTATTAAACATACACAATTCATTACTTCTGTCACAGACAATGTTCTCAATCAAAGCTGAGGATTTGCATGAAAATCCAGGAACATTTCGAGCGATGGTTTGCGACATGAGATTTACATTTTCACGAGAACGACAGACATGACTCGTGGGGGTGCGCTGACATTGGTGGCACATGTTTAGGCCGAATTTCCTGGAATTTGGAGATGCCTATTTTAATATCCAAATTGTCTTTGTTCTCAGCTAAAAAATAGCTGATGTGCTTCACCCATTGTCATGATCAAATGTCATTTCTGAAACCTCTATTTTGATCCATCGGGCTGTCTCACTGAAATTTTTACCCGGAGTTTGGCAGCTAATATCACCGATATAAAAGTTTTGCATGGCATTGATAGTTATGACTGGTAATCTATTTCTGTGATAAACTTTCACTTGCTTTGAAAGAAACCCATCTTCAGCTACTTTTCTGATGACTGCTTTTCACTTTCGTGAGTTTTTTGGCAACAAACTTTTCACTTTATTAACAGCCTTTCCAAATGACTGTGGAGAGAGAAATGATATACGAGGACCAGCCTGTTCTGTCACACTCTCACTGGCACTTTCTTTCTCTATACTTGTTAACTCTCATTCAGGTTTGTTCACGTTCCTTTGCCTTACTATCTGCACTTTTTCCCTGTGCTCTCTCCAACCATTTTTGTTCTGTATCTTTATTCTTGTAAACTGCATGCTTTTCTGGATTAGCCCTCAGTCTTTCCCTAGATGGTCTCTTTCTTTCTGCTGCAGACTTTACCATTCTGTTTACTCTGCAATTTAAAATAATGTAATTGTATGTAAAAATAATGTGATATCTTGTATCAATTGTAAGTCGCCCTGGATAAGGGCATCAGCTAAGAAAAATAAATAAATAAATAACAACATATAACCATTAGAATAGCCATTTAAAAATACTTGCTGTGGAGAACTTTATTTTAAATAATTTAAATCACCCAGATAAAATGTTTCTCTGCTGATTATAATCTTGCCTCTATTAAACTTCTGGCTTCATAAACCATACTTGCACCATGCTCCTGTACCAAAGTTCCTGGTTTTAAGTCACATGACTTGTTCAAAGTCTTTTTAAAAGTTTAACACTAGATGGCAGCACATGAAATGCAATGCAACGTCTGTTGCGTAACATCCGTCACAGCCAAATAAAAGTATTAATAACATCCAAAAATGTAAAGAAATGTACCGATCTTATGGTGCCCACAAATGTGCTTATCTGCCAGACTTCAGCTGCAATAAAACCTTTTGTGAGCAGATCACAACAAGTGTTCCTGTGTTCAAGGATTCTGCTGTTTTCACCGTTACCATTGGTTCAAATTGAAAGAAAACTTAGGTTACAACAGATAAAACAAGGAAGGAGTAATCTTTGTGCAGCCCTTTCTAATAGTTTAAATCATTTTTCATGTTTATCATAAAACTGTAAAAGCCTCCATCTGTGTACACCAACTTTTCTATTCATGGGATTGAAGTAGTTTGAATGTTGATATATTTTTCACCGGGAAAATCCATTTAAAGGGCATCGGCATCAATGTTAACATTATAAATCCACATGGCTAAGCTGAATGAGTTTAGGGAAACCTCATTGAGATGCTAGGTACAATCACGACTGCCCTGGGACAGAGACAGGTCACACCTTTCATACTGTGCAATCCCTTGTTGAACAATAACCAGCGAGATAATTCTAATAAAAGGATCAGAAATTACATTACAAAAACAAAAATCTAGACTGGAAGGCCAACATGCGTATGATTGATAAACTACTAACAGAGTAAAAATGCATAATATATGTAAACTGCAACAGCAATGAATGAAGAACCTAACTGGGGTTATTGATCGTTCCAGTAAGGGAGAGCAAAAAAAGAAATGCTGCTAATATAGTATTGATTACTAATGAGCGAGACAAAAATGTATGTCTCCAAGTCATTTTTCAACCCCCTCCCCCCCAAAAGGCATCCCTAATACACAAGATTAAGCTTGCATAATGTAGAACACTACATAACATAATTTGAGACATAATTTATGAACAGTACATAAGTTTTTGAGGTACTAGCACTTGACAGTGGCATTGTATTACAAGCTCTCAGAATATCTTCATTCCACCTACTGTACCAGTAATTGTACTGAGCACCCACGCAAGCAAGCATCTCTCATAGAGCTTTCACAGTTTTAAAATAGATCTGGTGTACTACAGCATATGGACACAAGTACCTTTTCAAGAAGCAAGCAGGGGTCAGTTCTGGGAGAGCAAATTAAGCTACTGTAGTTCGATATATTTGTTGTTAATTTCCACAGCTTTGCCTTTACTGATTGACTTGTACCCTCAACGCTGGAGTATCACTAACCATATACCATGATGGCTTCTCAGTCAAACAAGTCAGTGCATTACTCACAGCTTAATACAAGAGTATGTATGAGTAAACAGGGGGAGCAACGCCACTGCAGTTGCACAAAACCCAGATCACACAACACAAAATATAACTGGCTGTAGTTTTTAGCGGATGGAACAGCTCAACATCAAATCCAGAGCATATTACTGTAAAAGCTACTCCCATTTCTCATTAAGCAGCCCATTCCCATCTACTGTATCACCTCCCACAACACATTACGTACATTTAATACTGAAGACCCACATCAAGTGTTTAGTGTGCAAATAAAGTGCTGCAGAATCTAGAATGGCCTACTGTACTCCAGTATCTAGGCAACAGGGCCCAGATCAGCTTTACAGCCCATGACCTGTGGAAAATAATTGTATTTGTTGATTTTGTACATATGTGCAAAAAATCTAATAGCTGGCATGAAAGTAAATTCTGATCATGAGCACAACAGCAAGAACAGCTTTTTTTTTTTATTTGGGGATGCACTTTTCCTGCTTATTCAGTGCATCAATATTGCAATATTGAACTACTGTAGCCTGGGGATAACCAATACAGTTTATCTTATAAAACTCCATTTGGGCTCCTGCCCTTCACAACCTTGTTTTACAGCAAGAACCTACAGTAGCTAAGTAACATTTTTACAAAACCAATATACAGGCCCAATGCCCAGACGTCTTGATTTTGTCAAACAACCATTTACAGATGGTTGACTATCCATTTCCCCATCATCTAGAGAAGTATGGAAAAGTGTAATTTGATTTATGAAACAGAATCCGTGTTTCACTGTTTCTCTGCTTCCTGCATGACAAATATGAAAAACTTCTGTTCTGCATTTCTGGATGTACATGAGCTTTGAAAGTGGATGTCTGAAATTCAATTTTTTGACAAGTGCACCCTTTAATCTGTAGCATTATTCAGCTCCAGTAATGCAACCTTTTAACTATTTATTTTTTATTTTTTAGAGAATGGTGTGTAAATAGTTTATTTTTATTGTATTGTACAAACTTAACTACTGTATTGCATTATTTGTTTAGTAATTCATTCACAAGGGTAAAGTAAGGTCTTTCTTCCTTCTGGAATATTTTTCAACTTTAATACAGTGTTCCAAAACATTATCAAATGAATATCTAAATCTTGAACATTGAAAATTATATGTTCGTCCCAGCACTAGAATACACTGTAGTTTGCAATTGCTTCCATAGCCAATAACAGTTCAGTATCTTGAAAAAGTAGGTCACAAATAAAACATGTAACAAATTAGATAAACATACATATGAGTAGTTCATTAGCTCACAAGGCCCAGAGTCACAAATTTATATTCTAACACCATTAAGAACATGTGCATAGGATTTTTCAAACCAAGTGTCATCCCAATATTGAAGAGCAGTTTAAGAGACATCGGCTAACCAAAACAAATGACATGCATATGGAAGGCTCACGCTGTAGCTCAATACAAAGCTTTAGGAATACATTACACTTTGTTTCTGTACTACAGTATGGAGACAAAACAATGGTTTCTGATCTCACGCCTCAATTAAATGAGTCTGACATAAACTTTGCCCCGATTGACTACTACCAAATTTACTGTCCTCTGACAAGATCGAAGGCCAGACATTTAGCCTGCTTAACCTCAGAGTTCTTGGAAACTCAGTCTTTCAAAATGATTTGAACAATGGTAGGCATTTCAACTTCTGAGAAGCTGGCCAATCAGACAATGTGCAATGTTCAGTACAAAACAAATGCAGGCCGATCCTAAATAATGTACATATTTAAAAAAAAAAAAAAAAAAAGAAAAAAGCAACCCGCTGTGATGAGTAGATTACATGTTGCAGCTGTAAGCCATTTTAGGTGAACAATTATAAAAAGCTTCTTGAAAAAATAAAATAAAAGGTATCCTTTGACTTGGAGAGACAGATTTATCACTTGGGTTATTTAAGTTTCCTCACAAAAAAGCACTATTTTAGGTGGTTTCTGGCAAACTAACAATAAGCTTAAAAAAATAATCAAATTTGTCAGCATAAAATATGGAGGGTACTAAAAATAGCAGTCGCTGGTTCAAGTGCGTTTCTGAATATATAAGGCTTAAAGACAGCAAAGCTGTGAACAGTAAAACATGTGGACCAATAGTTCAGATAAGAAACACAGTAGCTCAGATCATTCATGTTAACAGGAGGGGTAGAGGCTTCATCGAGCACGGGTATGCATGCGCGTAGCCTATATTGAGCCTGCAGCAAGTCACCAGGGATCAAGGCACTACAGTAGCTTGCCAGCACATATTTGTTAATACAATTTAAGTTATATTAGAAAAGGCATAAAAACCAATGTTAGAACCTTGTGCAAGATGTGCATATTAAAATAGTAAAATTTAAAAAAGTAACAAAGCGAAAGGCTTTAGTATGAATTAGAGGAGCAGTCAGCTACCAAGTTCCAAAATTAATATTGGACAGGTAAAAATCGACAATAAACCAATGCATTGAGAACACTAGTATTCAAAAGCAAGAAGAAAAAAAAAGAAAAAAGAAAACATGTATACAGTAAGTGTATATTACACATAGTAATATCATATGCATTGGAGAAAGCTCTTCATGAAAACCAAGATTTTTCCCATTACTTTCTGCCATTTCTCATAACAAAAACAAATCGGTTTCTGGGTAAAGTCGCAAGCTAAGTGAGGTTCCAAAAAGGGCATATGGAATATTAACTGATTAATGAACATTTAATTGTGGCTTGCACAATAAAAGCACTGCGATTAGAAATCGATTCATTGTTGCATCTCTAGTACAAATAGAAATTATTCCAGCATCACCATCTTAAAATCTAAATGTATAGAGCACCCACCAACAAACACAACAAAACTGTACAGAAGTGATCCCAACAACGTGCGTTGATTATGTGAATATCACTCTTTATGGTGGAAAATGGGTGACACTGTTGGTAGCAGAAAGGTAATAATCTGATCAACACTCAGTAGCTGAGAGCAGTGATGTGGCTTTGATTACTCTCTGTAATATGCTTTTTTTACAAGAAAAAACAACCCAGTCAGCAGCCTACAAACAGCTCTGCTGCATACCACTGAAGCTTGAACACTCTCTCAAGTTTTAATAAAGCCAACATCCTCTTCAGGCCGCTGTCGGCATCCACAGCACAACATGATGCTGCTGTTCTGGGTCTGGTTTGCTGCCAGGTGCAGTGCAGCACAGCTCCAGTGTGAACAAAACTCTCCCTGAGATTAAACCTTTGTATACAGCCTAGTAGTAATAATAGAATAATGAAATTGACACACACACACCTGTTATAGAAAAAAATATATATATACCCCTGTCCTTAGCCACACAATCATCAACCCTGCCTTCTGATTGAAGCTGTCAAACCTTGGTCTCAAAACCAGCCGTGCTAAAAAGTGTGCTTGTAACTCAGTACTCTCCCCCTCCATCTTATAAATACCTGTTGTTCTGAAAGATAGGTTGGTGCAGTTTCCCAAGGTTATTACAAAACAGAAAAATGAAAATGAAAAATAGGAAAATGCAACAAATAACACACTGCAATGCTACTGTACTGCAAAAGGGATTCACTGAATAAATGAAAACACCAAGATAAACGGGTTTTATATGTTAAATCAGACTGCTCCTTTTGTTATTTAATGGAGAGATGATGACCAGAGAAGATGCATAGTCTGAAGCATGCTGTGCATTCTGGATTGTAGGGCTTTGTTCCAATGCCAAATTTATTATATTGGGCTCCAAAAAATATGACTGAATCAGCAGAATCTCCACACCTCCAATACTATTGTGATTAACTTTTGTAGTACTATAAAATTAATACAAGACAACTCCTAAAAAAAAAAGCTCAAAAAGGCACAGAATTTTTATTTATTTTAATTTTAATTTTTTTACAGTAGCTAGTAAATGGTAGTGTGGTTTCACTTACATCCAAAAGAGAATGAACACACAGGGCGGCAGGGGTGGGGGCTGTGCATCCTGTCTCGCCATCAATATGCTTGACCTCAACTTTTCCAAAGGGAGAAAAACCAGATCTTGCTGCCTTCCACTCGCTTCCCCTAAGAGCTCAGTCTGTACTTTATTTTCCATTACGCTCAGGGTCCCCTAAGATACCCTTTGAGAAGACCTGTAAATTCAGCTTTTTAGTGCGATAGTGTCAGGCCAATATTGGTCAGTTCATTGGATGATCCAGTAACAGAGGGCTGCACACAGCAACACAATCCCTAGATTGCATGTGGCTGTGTAGTTTACTCTCATCATCACTAAATCCACAATCGAACTGATGAATCAAACCTAAAATACTAACTCAACTACAAGTTTAGCAAGAGGACATTGGGTGTCCAATTATGTATGTGTTAAGTATACATTTAAATAAATAATTTATGGTTACATATATATTTATTTATTGTCGATTAAGTCAGCCAAAGTTTATTTATATAACAAGTACCTCTTTACTACTACTGAACCTCTTTCCAAGAGTGGATGAACCAATGTTTTTTTTTTTTTTTCCAAAAAACAAAACAAAAAACAAACAAGGATAGCTTCAAAAGACTATTCTGTCACTCCTTTTCTACAGGAGAGGCTTTCAGCTCTTCAGCCTCCAGCGAATACAAAAGCTAACAGCCAGGTTTCAGTGCAGCCTGAAAGCAACATTTGGCTTGTATTAAATTTCAGGCAGTTGTTGTGCAAATGCCACCTCCCCCCCGGACAAAGCCCACGTTGTCCTTCAGTAGGTCATTAAGAGTTATGGGAAAAGGTTATACAACAAGATATAACTTAATAGTCAAACTTTCTTACAAATATAAACTACTTGCAGTATATGTGTGGCACCAGTCGTCTGTTAACCTAGATGCCTGTATCAAAGGTAACTCACCACAACAATTTTACTGTTGCCTGCATGGTCTCTCAATTCTTTAAAATAAATAAATAAAAATAGAAAACAATTCCACAACTTGTAGTCCACTATTTCAATCTCCAGGTTTTACTTTTGTTTAAGTTTAAATGTTTAAATCACCAGGTGGAGCTTTAATAATAAAAAATAAAAAAAAATAAAAAAAGAAATTGTGGGGATGCTACATATTGAAGCGGATTGATATTTGAAATAATTCATGTGTCACAGTTGATACAGGGACATATTTATAATTTAGCATTCAAAAAAGGATGTACATAAAACATATAATTAAAGTGTAATGCTTTTAAATTAATTGCTGCGTTACACAATTGTTTTATTTGAATGATTATCCACAACGCATTTTAAAAGAATAAGTTTAAAAAAAAAAACGAATGAAAGTTAAGTACACATTTTATTGCGCTTATTACAGAGACTGATATTTTCCTTTCAAAACACTTTCTTCTATCATTGTAAAAAGTTTGGGGGGAGAACCATGGTACTGCAACATTCTCAAGGAAAAAAAATGAATAGAAAATCCTATACAAGTTTATATAAAATCAGCAACCCCCCCGCCCCCTTCTCCAACAGAGCCTCATCTAGCCAGAATCTGCAGAACTCCGCCTGGAATTTCCTGTTGATGACCCAGAGCAAATGTCTGATTCTTGTATAGAAAATTATGAGCCAAAAGTGAATTTTCTATACCAAGTTGCATTTCGCTTAAATGAAAAGACAGTGGAGTGGAAGCACTGGAATCTACAGTATTTAACTGACTCTGGCCAACTGCAATATATTGATGCTGAACTGTTCACTACAGATACAGAATTTGGGTGCTGCAGGATTTTGCTTAAGGATATGTTCTCATTTACAAGAACAACAACCTGGTTTTAGCAGTTGAGCTGCAAAGGCACTGGATCAGCAACTGCAGAGTCATTCGGAGGACAAGGGACTTGTATTGTTTCCAGCAACTCAGGTTTCTCATACAAAGCTTTCTTTTTTACTTTTTCTCCTTGCATTTATTTTCATTTTGCTTTCATTCTCTGTTCTATCTATGCACCAACTTTTGTTTTACTACATAATGCCCTACAGTACAGGTCTTGCGTAAATGCACTGCCCCCTGCATCTTTTGTTATATATGATAAATAAAACACATGTCCATCACAGCACCTAGAGTTTCACAAATGAAAAACTTCACCACAACAACAACAACAACAACAACAACTTAAAAAAAGAAACTAGGTCAGGAGCAGTATGCCTCTTTCAAACCTGCTTCATTCCTTAACTCCCACGACAGCTGTGTGGCCCCCCTCCCCATCTCCTCTTTTTTACATTCCTATTTTTGCAAAGCCATTCCCATGCCTTCTACAAATGATTAGGGACTGCATAACATGGTTTGGACACCATGAGGCCCCAGTGACCAAATGGACAATGAGGGCTCCAGCTTTGCTCTCCGAAAGGATATTCATATGCAGATGCTTCTCCCCGTGTGGAGAAAATGAAAGAACTTGCTTTCCCACATTAGAATCGTCCAGGCATTTACAAGCACAAAAAAAGGGTAGGGAGAAGACCATTTAAAATCTGATTTAAATCCAAACTCCTCAAGAAAACACCTGGACTCGAACCGGTGACGTCCAGGCTATAGGACGCATCCTGCACTCCACCCAGAGCGCCTTTACCGGATGCGCTACTCGGGAGACCCTACAGATTTTTTTAAGCATAAAAATGAATACCTAGTGCAGAGTGTACACTGATAGCAAGTCAGTTGTCAATCAGAAGATTTTTTGCTAAGCAGTCAGCATCTTCAGGATTCTCGTGAAGATGATCACCCATCTGCATCTCAGCCATCTACTTATGACTGTATGAGTACTACAGTGACCGAAGCAGTTGTAATACAGAAAAATGCAAATGAAAAATACTTCATTGAATGGGAGATGACTTATCCAGGGCTTGTTTATCGAGACACCAAGATGTACTGTAGTGTGTGTGTGTGTGAAAGAGCTGCTTTCACAGACAAAAAAAGTGTATACGCGTATAGATTTTCAAGAATCTTCTTGCTGCTGCTGCTGTTATTGGAAAAATATGAAGACACACATAGACGAAGGAAACAAACAGTGCTAGCATCCCATCTCGTTGTCATGCTAACGGTCTACTCGTAGTACATAACAATGAAAAAAATGTGTGTTCATATGTACATCTATATACACACAGACAGATTGTTTAAACTACTATATGGCATAGAGTTTAAACATTAATAAAAAAATTACCAAAATGCACATCCCTGGAGTTTATTAGCCTTTGTGTTAACAACAGTTTACTATTTGATGAATGGGACGACATGTGCATTTCAGGAACGCGTGAACAGAAAAGCTAGCGCGACCTCTGGTATATGAAAGATGCAAACATTATGTTAAATGTGCAATTGGTTTTGAATGACATTTACTTCATAGCATTTGCAAACAATATAACTGGTGAATGCCTCTTGCACCATTTTTCAGTGCTGCACTTCCATTTGAAGGAACGCATGCAACACAGGTTAGTTGCTTCTGGGAGTTTCTGTCCTTGTAGGAAAAACTTAAATCTAAGCTTTTATTTTATTTTTTAAACCAGGAGTGTTCCTGAGCACATGTTTTATACATACAGAAAACAATGAAACATTCTGAAAACGGCCAATCAACCTGCAAAGTTCACGGAAAGCAAGCATAAAGACCTATTCAGACAACACCTGGAAAACTAAACTCTCCCCTTCTGGTATATATATATAGCAATCTGCCAAAAATGCACTTATCTGCTCCATATTTTACTGTATTTAATCCTGCACTTAACCCAGTCTGTAGTATTTTCTATTTCACTTGCACTATCAACACTGTTATCTGCTCTTGAACTGCCCCGATATCAAATTGTACTTTGTTTTGTATTTGCTGTTTTAGGACTGAAGTCATTGTGTTTTGTATCTTGCTTTTAATTGTACTGTAATTCTTGATATGTATTTTTGTATACAACTGTAAGTCGCCCTGGGTAAGGGCGTCTGCTAATAAATAAATAATAAACTTTTCTTCTTTTTTCGTGTTTACAATAGGAACGGAAACCAAGTCATGTTTAACTTTAACTAAAAGGGCTAAGTAGCCAGCTCTATGCACATTAAACCCACAGGTGCCCCACCACAATTTCCTGGTTTTAATTGTACTGGTTCCCAAGTTCTAAAAGTGTTGCACTCTACTACATACTTATACTTCTTCCTGTTTTTTTCAGAAATAGAAGATACTGTAGTTCACCGTTCAAAAATGTGCATCATTAAAATATAGCCTAGATGAAGTCAAACTGTGGACTGCTAAGATTAAAATGACGAAAACATGTTTAAACAGACACAATAGGACATGTATGGAGAGTTTTTGATCCATCAAAGTACAGGGCAGTCCTGCTTCACATTATACCCAATTATGGAAATAAGTTTATGTAAAATCAGTAAGAATATAATGACAAATACAGATGCTGATAAACAATAGTAACATAGTATAAGGTTAAAGGCCTTTATTTCACAATGAGCCTACTATAAATACCATGACCTTTTATTCTCTGCCCCCCAAAAATAATCACCCAGTGCAATTCAAAAATTCATTCTAACTTCTCTCAAAACAAAAACATCGATAGCATTGTATTGTATGGGGAACAGTGATGTGGCACAAGGACATGCATGCTTAATGGTCTAATATATTTTTCATAATCAACACATGAGTATACTCCAGTGTAGTTAAACAAAAAGAGAAAAAGGCTGGATAGCGCCACAAGTTTATTTTAAATTCAGGAGACAGTTTCCTTTTAGACTGATATGGAATCTGAATAAACAATGAACCAAAGCGAATTTAGCCTAGCCGTTATGTATTTTATTAGGCCACAAATTGTGTTAAATAAATAAATAAAATAAACATTTATCTAAACGGAGTGGTATCTATGAAAATGTAGTATTAAACTTGCCTATTTTTGTATCATAGTATAGCTTACATCACAGTGTGTGTTCCCCAGTTATGCGGTCCTTTGCTAAGGGAGAACGAATAGAGCGAGTTTTCCTGCTGATTCACTCTAATTTTTCAGCAATGGCATCAGAACCACATATATTTCTTATACAGGCCTACTTGTTTATTTCTGGTGAACAAGAGAATTAAATTATTGAACAGCTGGACACAACAGCAGGCACAAGAGTGGGAAAAGTTATCTTGCAGCACTGTGACCCTTTTAACCGATTAGGAGACAGAGAGACAGAATATAAATTATTGATAGCGGCAGCAGAAGCAGATCTAGTGTGCTAATGTACACTTCGTAACACACCCAGAATACTAGATTACACATTGCATCACCCAAACAAAAGCCATCACTACAACTGCTCCCTTATCAGCAATGTATTTTTACTGCTTTTACATTATTAACTGTACCAGTGGAGCCCAGCCATGCCTGTACCCATTGAAACCTACCAGGGCATACAGAGCTGCAAATACATTTTACATAAGGATTCATTTTACATTAGCAGCAGAGGAATGGGAGGTAAAAAAAAAAGAAAAAAAAACAGCAACCCACCACTTTCAATGCTAAACAGCAATATTCTGGAATATATTCCCTTATTGTATTTGTAACAGTTAAATAGTTTTTTGGGTTTTTTTCCCTAGCAGTATAAAAAGTTATTTTAGAGTAGCAATGGCAATTAGTGCGGGTGACAACATCCTCAAAAACATTACACTTTAAAAAATGCACTGAAGTATAAGCTTGCACCTACTGCAAGATTAAGATGACAGTATTCAGCCAAAATATAAAGTTAGACCCCTATTTAAAAAAAAAAACAATGAGAGCAAGAAGTGAACAGTGTAGATTGAGATGCACACACATACCAAGCTGCCAAAAGATCTCCACCAAGAGACAGATTTGGGGGTCTGTTCCTCTCTGCAATACCCAGCTATTGCTAAGAAATACGTACTAGTGTTTTCATTGTTGTAAAAGCCGATGAAATCATCTTTTCTTGTGTTAACCCTACATTGTCTGTACATAAACATCAACAAGCAGTAAGGAACACTGTGTCTAGCTAGCAGGGATTACTACAGTGCAAGTACACTGTATAGTTACAATGTGATTTTTGTTTTGCATTGGAGTGGATATAATTTCTAAATTATCTGTGCTGGAAATTCAACAAAAAAAACCTTATGTATTTATTTATCAGCAAGGCGAGCAGAAGAAACATAGGGGGTGTCCAAGTTATGTAGCAACACAGGGAGCTTGTACTTATAAAAACTAAAAAAGAAAGCAAGTGTCTATCATTCTGCAAAACAGCTTTTTGAGTTTTATTCTTATTTTCTCTGTGAAGGGAAAAAACGTCCAGTGCTGTACTCACTTTGTGTAATAGTTAGTGTTGTGCATCTTTGTTTACAATAATACAGTATACTTTTTGACATGGGATGCCATACGATACAATACATATGACACAATTCATCAAATGGGAAAAGAGAATCTTTAAGTCTAAATTAACGCAAAACAAAAGTACCTGGTACATTTAGTCACTAAAATGCGTGGGATCCTATTTCCAATGTCACACTATTATAGTTGAGCGATCATGAGCCAAGATTGGATTTTCCTGCAGTGATGAAAAGGAAATCCCCCTGTTCTGCACTAATCTGGAGCTTCTGAGTGGAGCAGGGGAGTTGGGAGTGAGTCTGTGAAGGGATCTTAAGAATAAAAAGCATCACAATAACATACATCACCACCTTCCTACACCCACCACTGCAGCGGCCTTACTGAGCTTTCTACTGCTCCAGTTAGAATTGTGCAGTGTCGGCTTTACTCACATTTTATCGAATGATAATTCCTCCAAGACCCAGGGGATAGAGGATGCAGATTTATTGATTAGAAGTGTTCTGCTACAACACAAGTGGTATTTATACAGACTGCAGCTTCTCATTTCATTGGGGTTAGCACACCTTCTGTTTGTATAACTGCACCAGCACAACCACTGTCTTTCTAGAAAACAATAATGTTTCTCAGCTGAGCCATCCCTGGTTACATAACTTGTACATAGGCCATTTAACTTAGCTAATTTTGAAATTTCAATAACAATTCTAACTATTGTAGCAGTACACTTTTAATAAAACGATATACAATATACATTGTGCAGCATAACAAATTGCCTATTTGATAATTAAGACTATCAACACCATAGCCCCTAAAACAACTCAGTGCTTGTAAATCTGGAGCATATTGGCCCAAATAGCCCCATTTGTCTGTAGGAATACATAGATATGTATATACAAAAATCGCTTTGGCACTGTTCTCCCTTTAGGAATATAATAAAGATTTGAAAGAAAAAATAAATAAATAAAAAAGTGCAGGAACAAGATTAGGGAAGCCCTGTAACTTAGTCTTACTGTGCCACCATTTCGTTCTAAAATAAAATACAAAAGGGGGTGGGGGGGTTTGGGGGATGCACACAGCAGCCAGGCTGACTTGAAAATAAATCAAGGATCGGACATTGTGAGTAGTGCGTTTGCTATTGCTTGCTTACTTGTTGATTGCTTGCTTCCTCTGGTTTTCATTGTTGCCTGTAAAGCCTTTGCCGCCGGCCGGCCTGTCCGCCCATCCCCCCAGCCTGGCTCCCCTCCCCCACACTGCGGCAGTGCAGATGGTAGCTGTGTGACCTCGCCGTTCCTGCCTCCTTGTTTTGATCCTGCAGTCCTGATTGTTCGGGCTAATCCCACAATCCAAGTCCTTGGCTGCATGCCAGGACTGTTATTAACGACACAAAGGCTTTTCATTCCAGCTCTCGTCATTGCTGCCTCTACTGCTGAAACCAAAGCGGCTGCTTTTAGCTCTGCAACTCTCCCCAGGCATGTCTGATCATGAGGCAGGCAGCGCATGGCGCACAGAATACAAAAGCCAGCATTTTTAACATTTATTTAAAAAACAACATGTATACATGTTCTATGATTATTATTATTATTAGCAATAATAATGCAAGTTATACATCTTCTGTAGATGTAACTGTAAATACATATGTTCTTGTATTTTTTTGAGCAAAAATGAACAAAATCCCCTTCAGTGCTGGAATATTAGCATTCATAGGTTTTAAATCCACCATAATGCCTTGCATTCTTTTCAGGCTCAAAATAAGACCTTTGCAGATGCTATCATTGGGATACGTTGCATAGCAATTTGCAGAAACTGCACAACGAATGCCTGTCATCGTGGTTACATTGACCCCTGCAGACAGATTTGCATACCTACTGAAATTGTGCATCATTTAAACTCAAATTCTAAACAGACTGATCTGCATAAAAAGGCTGAGCAATTAGAGTACCATGTTTTGCTGTAAATCAATATCCCCCCAAAAAAACAACAATGCCAGTTTTGTACTTAACATGTAAAAGGCGGATGAGGACACAGTGCTACACAAATAAAGTAGGCCTGTGCTCTGTACAGGCTGGCCAATAATGAATTAGGCATAGTAAAACATTAACGCTGTAAACACAAGAGGTATGTCAATGAAACAGGAACTAGTATGCAACTGAAAAAAAGTGTTATTACAGTAGTCTCCGTGTATAAGAACACCTTCTAAGAGAACACTTCAGCTAAGAGAACACCCTTGTGGTTAAATAGATTTTTCCCCCCCATTGTAAGTGCTCTGCCCAAAGGAACAGGAACTTCGCTTAAAAGAACACCTTTTTGGCACCGCTAGCGATTTGTTAACAACTGATACAGTACTGTTTTGTAACCTGATGGATGACTCATCATCAAACTTAAATTCAAATGGTTCATTCAAATCTTCTCAAATGTGGCTTGTCACTGTGACAGTGTCTAGAGGCACACAGATTTGTTTATTCAATCTTTCCAGAACCACCGTCATATCATTGCCTCGTTTTTTATTCTGATTTCCACGACTACACCTCATAAATTACAAATTGGCATATGAACAAATGGCGAAATGCACCGCTGTTTCTCTTGCTGCAAAAAGTTGGAAATTGTTCAAGCTCCTGAAAGAAACCTGAAATCAGAAACAAGTCGCCAAGCAATTTGGGGTTTGGTGAGTTGCTTCACCATTCTGTTAAATAATGGTGTGCATGCCTTGAATATTGCTCCTGTACAGGTATTCATAATTAATCTAGCGCTGCTGCATTTATTAACGTGTGTAGGGGTGCTGTGTTCATTTAGTTTGACAATTAATTCATTAACGTTACTTTTTCTGTTACTTTATTATTGTAGTTTAACATACACTTGCCTATTGCTTTTCTCTTACATATTCTGTTCATTTCATATGTTTATGCACATGCATCATGACAAGTAATAAATATATTTATTTATTTACTGATTTATACTGTGTCTGATGGTCAACTCCGTCTTAGAGAACACTTCGCTTGCTTCCCGAGGGGTGTTCTCTTAGAAGGAGACTACTGTATCAAAAGGAGCAATAGTTTCGTAATAGTTGTCAACAACTATTATGAAACAGGCTTTTCAAGTCGTTCACTGGTGCGCCTACTTTGAACACACATGAAGTCATGAATGCCAGGAAGGACACAGCCAACACCTGCTCTGTAATAGCTGCCTGCCTCTCTCAAAGCACTAATAAACACTTCTTGCTGTTTCAAAACAGCAAAGTTCTGTTTTATTGCTCAATACACAGCTCTGGCTGCGGTTTGCCATAGTAACAATCTCCAGGCAACAAGACCAAGGCAAGGCAGCACATATCAGAGGCTTATTTACTGAAGTCCTACAAAAACTATTCTCTTGAGTGTTTCATATATTTTAGATGAGTGTGTTGAACAGCTCAAAAAAATCTTTTCTAAATAAATGACCTTGAACTTGGTTAACATGTTCTGTCCCAAATAAAATACTTTGTGTCAGTTACTGTAACTAAACTACCCAAACATTGCGCAACATACCATGCTACGGAACCCCTAAAGGGACACTGTGGAAAAAGAAATATATATATATATATATATATATATATATATATATATATATATATACACACACACACACACACACACACACACATATATATACACATATATATACTATCTTATGCGCACAAGTTAATATCTTGCTGACTGCAGCAGACACCAGGTGTTCTCGGTAGATAGGTTAGGAGACAATCACCATATTTTCCTCATGGCATAATTATGCAAAACTGGATGTACGTTTAGATTCATGCTATTTTAACGTAAATGCATTATTTATTGCTTTTACTTATCTTACTGTCTGGAACATTGTACCTGGTTACAATGGCAAAAGGAAAAATTTGAGTTAGAATTTGTTTCAGGATTTGCGACTTAATTATCTCGAATTTATCATGAAGAAAAATAAGCATATACAGTATGCCCATTACATTATACAGTACGTTACATCATACCACAGTTCATAGCTCGTGAAGACTAAGTCACAAGAGAAAGTTATTTTACCTCAAGTCTTGATGAGGAGTAAATTGAGTCATGTGTGTCTCAGTGATTTGCAAGCTATTCTTAGGACAGACACATTGATGATTGTGCCCGATCCTGCTTTTGTTCTGAGAAAGTGGGTGCAACTGCAATGCAAAATGATGGCTCATCTAACAAAATGACAGTATTGCAAAGACAGTGTCAGAGAAATTATAAAAAGAGAAAATCAAAATGAGGCTACCACAATCTCTTACAAGTATTAAGCCCTATCTTGTGTGCATGAGATACAAACCTTTTTTCAATTCACACCATGTCCCTTTATGGGTTCTGTACCATGCATACATTGCAGGTGGATTATAAAAACTGCTGTACACTTCTTAAAAGTTCTTGCAGTAGATTTCTTTTTTTTTATTATTACCTTTTCCATAAATTGCTTAGGGCTAGAAGAGTGGTGATCAAGCAGAAAAGAGTTTGCAATTGCACTGCCTTGTGCCTGTCCAGTCAAGAGTTTTGAATCCAAAAAGTAATGTACAGAGTATACATGCCAAACTCAAACTGAGTTCAGATATAAATAAGATTTGAGAATCAGACAGGAGTTGGCAGAAAAAAAAAACTGATGCATTGATTTATCAACTCAATAAACTGATTTTCTATGTTGATTTCTATCATTAATAGACAGATAACTCCAGGTACAGCAGGTACTCGGATTCATAAACAATTATCAGTTGGGACTGTTATGAATATATTCATGACAAGCCTAATATTAGACAGGCCTGAGGCTCTGTATAAAAAACAAACAAAAAAAAAAAAAACAGCAGTATCCCACCTCAGCACTGGACAATGACATCACTGGTCCAGATCTACACTAAATTTAGCATGTCTCTCACACAGTAGCTTTGGCACTCTGCTTTGAGAGAATGCCACCAAACTTCCCTTTGCTTTTTCTCTGGCACGTCTCCAAGGTGGAGGAAGGGGAAAAGATGTTGCCAAGGCAACACGGGAACAGTCTGTAGGCAGAGAATATGACTTGACTGAAATGAGAACGCGAGAGAGCACGTGCTAGAGGTTCTGTGGCTCTTAAACATCCAAAAATAGAGCATATTGGTACAAATTTGACATCCGTAAGATTCTCTCAATATGAAATATTATACTACTGTTAGGAAAGCAATTTCCCACTCAACAGTAGCAGAAAACCAATGGAAATAATAATAATTTGATTTGTGAAATGGGACCTTTGGAAGGTTGACTTTAACAAAGTTCTAGTTTTATAAAATAAAATAACTAAAATGGAAGGTATACAAAACTGTGACTACTGAAATGAGAAAAAAATGACCATGGAAATAGTAGGGCAACTATGGAACTACACGTGTATATACATCCATATTACATTTATATTCTTGCTTGATCCTTGAAAAAAAAAAAAAAAATCGAATGCTCAGAGGATGTTAAATGAAGAGAATTAGATGACTAAAATGAATGGTCAAAAGGTTTTAGCAGCGAGTGATGGATCAAATTGACTATTCTACCCTCCTTTGCAGTTACACTGCAAGATGCAAAGAACACCAATATCTCAAACCTCCTTATATAAAGTGCTTACTTCCAGCTAAACCCTGCAGCGCATACGACATTTGAGGCTCACAGATGAAAGTCTTGCAGATGGCCAACCAGGGAAAAAAACAAACCTACGGCCCTGAGCTGCCTTCAGAAGCACTTGGGTATGAAATATACACCGAGATAGACAGCCAAGAGAAACACACAGGTAAAAACATCCCTCAGGAGTCAGGTCAATGGGAGAGGCTACAAAGAGGGGGCATGTGAGAGAGAAAACGCACAAAAATAAACCAGGCATCATCCTGAAGCCTCCCGGGGAACAGTATTCTCCATACAGGGATATATAATTTTTCTAAAGCATTGAAAAAGTTACCACCACAACTGTTAAGTCTACCTGCTTGGGTCTCATAATTTGGGATTATTTGCAGGCATCAGTTTATGATTCTATTTTAGTAATTCAAGAACATGATGGATTGATACAAATATTCCTACCATAACTACTGGACTGTATCAATCAATATAAAAATACTATGGTAAACCAAGGTAAAAAAAAATATTGCTTTGATAAGAAATTGGAACCTACTTATCACTGAAATTCACAAACAAAAGGAAGCCATTGAAGTTTGTATTTAGTAGTTCTTACGATTGAGTATTATGGATAGTTCTGTCTGTATACTTCGAAAGCCCCTGCTAGTTAAGGCCTGGAAATCCCAAACAAAACCAGCCCATCCATCACGAGTCATCAATTTCCTCTTCTGACCAGAACACTCAAATTAAAACGTTTCTACATGCACTCTCTCTGCAAGGGAAAATACCAAAAAATGGACAATCTTGATACATATATATATATATATATATATATATATATATATATATATATATATATATATATATATATATATATATATATATATATATATATATATATATATACACAGTACTGTGCAAAAGTTTTAGGCAGGTGTCAAAAATGCTGTAAAGTAAGAATGCTTTCAAAATAGACATGTTAATAGATTATATTTATCAATTAACTAAATGCAAAGTGAGTGAACAGAAGAAAAATCTAAATCAAATCCATATTTGGTGTGACCACCCTTTGCCTTCAAAACAGCATCAAGCATCAATTCTTCTAGGTACACTTGCACAAAGTTTTTGAAGGAACTCGGCAGGTAGGTTGGCCCAAACATCTTGGAAAACTAACCACAGTTCTTCTGTGGATTTAGGCAGCCTCAGTTGCTTCTCTCTCTTCATGTAATCGCAGACAGACTCGATGATGTTGAGATCAGGGATCTGTGGGGGCCATACCATCACTTCCAGGACTCCTTGTTCTTCTTTACGCTGAAGATAGTTCTTAATGACTTTCGCTGTATGTTTGGGGTTGTTGTCATGCTGCAGAATAAATTTGGGGCCAATCAGATGCCTCCCTGATGGTATTGCATGATGGATAAGTATCTGCCTGTACTTCTCAGCATTGAGGAGACCATTAATTCTGACCAAATCCCCAACTCCATTTGCAGAAATGCAGCCCCAAACTTGCAAGGAACCTCCACCATGCTTCACTGTTGCCTGCAGACACTCATTCGTGTACGCTCTCCAGCCCTTCGGCGAACAAACTGCCCTCTGCTACAGGCTCAGCTTACCGCTACCAACCCTGCGCTGACTCGGGAGTGGCAAAGGCGAACACAGACTGTCCTCCGAAGCGTGTGCCGTCAGCCGACTGCTTCTTTTACACACTGCAGACCCACCATGCAGCCACCTCAGAGCTACAGTGTCGGAGGACAACACAGCTCTGGGCAGCTTACAGGCAAGCCCGGACACCCTGGCTGACCTAAGCCCTCCCACCCCTGGGGCGGCGCTCAGCCAATTGTGCGCTGCCCCTTGGGAGCTCACGTCCACGGTCGGCAATCGAATAGCCTGGACTCAAACCAGCAATGTCCAGGCTATAGGGCGCATCCTGCACTCCACACGGAGCGCCTTTACCGGATCGGCTACTCGGGAGCCCCTCACAATTTTGACATTTTAAAAAGGAACTGCACAAAAAAAAATTAATTACTTTAAAATGTGGGTTAATTGTCTACCTCCAGTAAGTATTTGAAAAATAAAATACATTTAAATCTTAACCTACTGCCTTATGAAATACAGTTGGACTTGCATGAGATGCGATAGCCTCATTCTGCCCCTGTTTCCTATGTCAGATAAAGAGGAGAACCGCATCATAACATTCCAGAGCACGTATACAAGATTGGTTAGCAATTCCCATCACAACCAAGCAAGTGAAGATGCAGAGGCTGTATCAAAACATCTACTGTGCAATCACCATGGCAACGCAAAGAAGTTAGCATGTTGCGTAACCTATGCATTATACACAGGGTGGGGGAAGAATGTCACCTGCTCTTCATATCACAGACTGAAGTGTGCTAGTTAATATTAATATATTTTAAATATACACAGCTATTAAACTTCTGAATGCTACAGTGCACTACTCAACTTATCCACTATTCTGAATACAAATGATGGTATTTTGTCAGAAAGAGTCATGTTTTTCGGGCTTGTCATGGTACAAATCACAGCTACTTTTAAAGTTATGAATGATATCATTAATGCTTTTGATTAATAAAAAAGTAGTTTGTGCAGCTATTTGTATAGATTTACCTTTGATACAGTGGATCACGTTATTTTAATAAACAGATTTCAAGAGACTGGGGTCAGATCAAATTCATTGGCTTGGTTTCAGAGTTATATTCATCAACGCATACAGTGCGTCTAATCCAGTGGCTTCTCAAATGGATTCGATTACAAAAGGTGTTCTGCAAGGATACATTCTTGGCCCACTTATTTTCCATTTATATTAACAACATTCCATTGGCAACTGATACTGTAACTCTCAAAGTCACCTTTAAGCAGGTGATACAATTCTGTAATCTGTAGGCATTTGTATGTCTTTGGTCATCAAGGAACCGCAACACAGCTTTAATGGCATTCAGCAAGCATTTGTAGACTTGTGTGTGTTGCTGAATGTTAACAACACTAAATGTATGACCTTCTACAGTTGACTCAGCGTATTTAATTTAAGAACGTTAAAGCAAGTGACACTGGAACATGTAACAGAGTACAAATACCTGGGCATCTAGCTGGATAATGCTTATCTTTCACACATTACTTCTGTTCAAGTGGTTCAGTGGTTAAAGAAAAGGGCTTGTAACCAGGAGGTCCCTGATTCAAATCCCAGCTCACTCACTGTGTGACCCTGAGCAAGTCACTTAACCTCCTTGTGCTCCGTCTTTCGGGTGAGACATTGTTGCAAGTGACTCTGCAGCTGACGCATATTAGTTCACACCCTAGTCTCTGCATGTCGCCTTGGATAAAGGTGTCTGCTAAATAAACAAACAAAAATTCAAGACTAAATTGGGTTTCTTGTATCATAATAAGCTACATTTCACTTGATCTACTAAAGCAGCGGCTTGATTTGTCACATACCCTTTCCAGACCTATCAACTTTCTGCATACCCTTACCATACAGGTTTATATTTTAATGTTATTTTTAATATATGCTTTCATAATACACATGTATACATATACACAATATAATAAATACAATATAAATGACTAATATAATGAAGGCTTCTGATTTTCGTTTTGAACCGATAAAAACCGATTAAAAAAAACAAAAAAACACATTTTTCATTTGCTTGTAACTACAAAAAGGTACAAGTAAACCTCATCTTATTACCTTATGAAAACATGTCTATGGCCACTTTTTACTGTAGAGAAACGGCAATGGCAAGGAATAAAGAACACAATATTTATCTTAAACTGCCATTTGGCATCCTTTGTTTTGTGGTTAATTCACTGGGGTAAAGTAAGGCCTACACAACATATTCTTTACTCCTGTGATATTTTTCTATTTAAAATGTTACATATTCTAAAATGTTGCTGTAATATAAAGGCACACACACAGGGGCCACGCCCCCCTGCTGCTATGCTGTCTCTGCCTGCGTTCTGAGCAATATAAAATGGCTTTTATTACTTTTTGAAATCTGCGAATATCTGAACATGAAAATCCTGTGCTCATCCCAGCACCAATGATGTTGTCTTTGCTGCAGTTTGAGATTTTTTTTTTTTTTTAACCTGTTTAAATAATGGAATGGATTGATTGATTAGCATTAAGATTAAAAAAAAAAAAAAGTGGTTTACCCTATCAAACAAAAATGTAAAGTTTAGTTGCCTCGTGCAATTGTGTGTTCGGTAGTTTTTTGTGCTTTTCTTTTTTTTTTTATATGATGAAGACTCACTTGTAACAAATGCACTATTCCAGGATGCAAAGCTCAGTCAAACAAACAGTTCACTAGAATTCATTCGCTGTCGCTTTTACAATTCCCTCACAAGAAGGCTAAAGGACAAGAGCAAATCACTATGGCAACAGCAGCACATACCTCCCAAAGACAAACCAACAAAAGAAGAGTTTGCTAACTCGTATACTGGTTATGAAACAAAGCGATTTTTCAAAATGCATACAGTGCATACCAGAATACATGGGGAATACATGTAATATAGGAATGGAACAAATCACTTGCTGTAAACAGGTGGTCCTATTATAGGTGGTCTTTGAAGATGAACTGGTCTAACGGACATAATGTTTGCTTCTTATACAAGTGTTCATCTGCTGAAAGGCAGCAGGATGTGCTGATCTCACAGTTGAGTTTTAAACATTAACACTTTTCAAACTAACAATAAAATAGAATGTTTCCTGTAAGCATATAACCCCAACTTGTGAGAGTAACACTTGTTTGTAAGGCAAGTTTATGGAAAAATGTTAAGGAAAAATACAATGTACAATATAAAAACACACACTTGTAAAACACATCAAATCCAAATCTTGTCACACTACTTGCTTTCAAAAAGCTCTAAAATTTTAAACGTCAGCCTTGCAGTTAATGTGCACACACATCTGCCAATGAACTCCCATTTTAGGATAATGGTAGACAAGTCCTAAACTGACCAGGTGTATTCATACATTCTTATGCATTTTGCAGATGCCATACTGTAGGTTGGCTTGTTATTAGCTAATAGGAACACACTACAAAAATCATTTTTTGTGAGATTGCTTCTTTGCTGAACAGCAGCAGTGTTGATGCTTCCTTCCTTTCATTCTTTGTGGGCAAGGTGATCATAAGATGAATAAATATGGTCAGCTGATTGCCTTACACTAACCATGTAATCCACAAAGCTCTTCTATAGAAACCTGTGTTGTATATAAAGAAATGGAGCGCCAACAAGCTGCTGCTTTTTTTTTTAAACCAGAAAAGCATGTACTGTATCTACAAAATGTGTGCCTACTGTCTATTTCATTCATAACTATTAAACACTCAATACTGCAGAATTTAGAATTAGTAAAAGAAACATAATAAATTCCAATGACAAACTTTTTTGACTGGTGGTCTTTTGGATGTATTTCTATCCAGCTCTTACTTCACTATGCTCATTTTCTGCTGTTTTTATACTATGCCACATGCAGCAATTTTGTATTACAGTTTAGTGGGTGACTGGGGACTGAAACTTCTAATCTGATCATGGACAGATGAAAAAAGAGTGAACTGGATCCTTTCTGGGGATACATCATATGGCTGTGGTTTGGATGCTATTTAAAATGGTGAAATTGAGTTTTGATTACATACTTATCATGCTGTTGGATAATTGGCTTTGACAACCATTAAGCTTTGGTACACACTCACTGGGAATGGAAATTAATTATGTATTCATGGAATCACTGCTTCTTTACAGTTTTGCTTGATCAGAAGTCAACCACAACAGTGGTGAAAATCATCAACCCATGGTAGGTTGCCCACATAAAATATCAGTTGCTGGTGAGCCATATAAAAATGCTTGGCATTAAATCTTTACCTAGGCTTTTTCATATGGTAAACACAACAGTCACCCAACAACAGGTGCCAGAATACAATATTAGAGTAAGACGTTGGCTAGTATTTCTCACAAATGTTGATTGGGCTAATCTCTATTGAAAGCACTAGTTCTACTATACTAGTTCTGACAAAATGTTGAATGTTAATTCCTTTATTAGCAGATTTTTAGTATTATGCAAGATTATATTAAACTAAATAGGTTTGTGGAAAAAAACTGGCCAATTTTGCCTTCAGTGAATGTTTTTCAGTCAAGGCAGTGGTCTGAAATCCTGAGGTGTTCTAGCATATGGCTGAAAACAAAGTAATACACCTGGCTGATGTAACAGAGTGCAATACCTACAGTAAAATGTGCAATGTTAAAGAAAATTCCAGAAATCACAAGATTCTGAAACCCAGTTTGGAGGCCAGGCAAGAGCTTAACAAGTAGGGGGGGGCGAGTAGAGAGGCTGTGGTTACATGACAGCAAAGATAATATTTACAGCATACTTTCTGGAGACCTGTGGGTAAGTCAGAACTAGCAATGCTGTAATCTTTCTGCTCCAATCATCTAGAATCTTTATGCATCCTCCTAGCTGGGCAGGTTTTAACAAAAGGTGTGTATTCCTGTAGCTTTTACATCAGTTCCTGGCCCTAGAGAGCTTCAAGCTCCCTGCAGGAGACCTGACGCTGTGATGTGAATGCAGCTGGCCTGCGGATCACTGCAATGAGGTGCTGAAGCCCAGGGGATGATGCAAGGAGGATTCTGGGATATAACCAGCCGAGTTTATAGATGACACCATTGCAAATATATTGCATTTAATTTATAATCATATATTCACTCCTTAAAAAAAAAATATATATATTATATATATATTATATATATATTCCCAGTTCATAAAATAGGGGATGGGGGGTGGGGGAATAGTCTTATCAGTATTCAATTAGCATTTTTAGGAGCCAGGAACTCGGCTACTGATACTCTCTTAAATAATTCCAATTCACAACTTCAAAAGGGATGAAACTAGATCCAGGCTCACAGCTGAGTGACCAGGATTACAAAAGCAAATGGAACAAGACCTCTGCATATGAACACAGGGAGGCTAACAAGAAAAATAAAGTAGGCCTAACTCCATGTTAAACTAAATGCTGTTGCTGTTTATTGAATATATATAGTATATGTATATATATATATATATATATATATATATATATATATATATATATATATGTATACGTCAGCTTAATTGACCTTTCAAGAGCAGCTAGAAAACAGGAGCTGATGCTTAGAAGGAAATCTACTTCCTGTTTGGCATGTCTGGTATAACAATATAATATGTACTTTTTTTAAGAAACACTGTTCAAACAATAATGCATAATCCACACTTACAGCTTTTCCAGATGTGACTTTCAAAACGAGACAAAAAAAAAAACCAAATCATACCAATGTAAATTGCAATTCCAAGCATGAAGTCTTTCCAGCATACAAGTCAAAACTGATTCGGCGACTATTCCAGGCCAGCTGTAGCGAATAAGGGCCAGGAGAGGAGATGGGGAAATAGAAAGCGCCATCATGAAGAAGCATTGCTGTCATTCTGAATTCAGTAATTCAGGAACACCTGGATCCGGCGCAGCTCAAAACAGGTTTAACTGTTTCAGGTAATTAAGTATGGTTTTGGAAACCTTCAGGTAGAGCTGCAAGAATCCACCTGGATTATACTTCTGATTGAGTCTTTTCTTTACTTTGTCTGTATTCAGTGTCAGTTTAAAACACTGACTTATGTTTGGTAAATCCCAATGAAGGTGAAAGGCACAGAAACGTTGATCTGACTTCTTCACTTTTTAATCTTGATGTTGCACAAATAAAAGTTTGGTGAACAAATCCTGAGCATGTATATATGTTGTATATATACTTCTGTTATCCAGCACCGGATTCTAGCGAGTTGCACAAGGCACCTTGATTTTACCGAATAGATCACAGAGCAGCAGGTCACTGCATGGTCTGGGAGCTAGGAGATGCTGCTTTCTGAATCCTGGCTCAGCAATGTAACAAATAAAGCACCATTTCACTCCAATTAATACTTAACTACTGTTTGGCCTTTGTTTTGTTTTACAAAAGTAAAGTAAGGCCTTCACAACACACGACCAAGGACAGCTGGTTGGTGCAAGCCAGGGCGATTCCCATATGGCCATTAAACAGTCAAACTCAAATGATAAACTTGCCACATTATCTTCTATTGGTTACAGAGAAACCCAGAAATGGCTGCCAAGAGAGCATCTGGCAATGTACAGAATAATCTTTTAAATTTAAGGTATTACTTACATTTTTTGTAAATTATCAAATAAGTGATGCTGCGTTCTTAATGCATGCACCTGACATTTAAATGCAGCAGATTAGAAAAAATTGTGTTGTGCAATTTCTAAAATGAATTCCAAGTCAACTTTGAGGTCAAGCATGTACAGTACTTGTTGGGATGGTTATAAAAAACGCAAAGTTTACTGTTCAGAAGCATTTCAAGACAAACGTTCCCTGGCAAAAAATGTAATGATTTTTTTTCTTACGATTTTAGTGTTGCTAACCTAGTTTGTTATTTACATATTTTTTTAGATTTAAATGCTATATTAAAAAATATATATACAGATTTGAACAGAAGCGAGTGGAGTAGTGGTTAGGGCTCTGGACTCTTGACCGGAGGGTCGTGGGTTCAATCCCAGGTGAAAACCCAACTGTATAAATGGGTAATTGTATGTAAAAAAAAAAGAATGTGATATGTGTAATGTGAAATAATGTATAATGTGAAAATGTGATATCTTGCAAGAACTGTAAGTCGCCCTGGATAAGGGCGTCTGCTAAGAAATAATAAAAAATAATAATAATACATGCACAATCCATCGATTTGTGAAACTATTAAAACACAAAGATTATCAAATATGTTTTTAATGACAGAAATGCAATGCAGTTATATATAGATTATATAACTGGAGGCTGTGTGGTCCAGTGGTTAAAGAAAAGGGCTTGTAACCAGGAGATCCCCGGTTCAAATCCCACCTCAGCCACTGACTCATTGTGTGACCCTGAGCAAGTCACTTAACCTCCTTGTGCTCCGTCTTTCGGGTGAGATGTAATTGTAAGTGACTCTGCAGCTTTTGCATAGTTCACACACCCTAGTCTCTGTAAGTCGCCTTGGATAAAGGCGTCTGCTAAATAAACAAATAATAATAATACTGTACAATATTTTATTATTATTTTAAAATAAAATAGAGACTGTTAATCTCACGGCAATATGTTTATGTATGAATTCATTACAAAATGCAGATATAAATTGACAGGTTATACACGTACTTTAAAAAGATGGGGTTCAGCAATTACAAAACTGAAAACACGTCAAGAAAAATCAGAATTCCACAAAGCAGCAGTAATAGTTGACAATGATTTTGTATCTGTGATGCAACAAACTAAAACACCTGTACATCAGGAGTTGGATTCAGCTGATGGAGAAAGAGGAAAATGGAGAGAAATGGAAAAACAGGCGGAAGCTATTTTTACATTTGAACTCCCAAATATTGATTTTCATAGTTGTACACTTAGTATGTTGCTTAAATTTGCCAGCAAATGTGTTGAGGTGATGTCACAGGGAACCTTTTGTGTATCTTGAAGAATTTAGTGAACCAGTCAAGCTACGAGGCTAGATCTGCCCCTTTTAAATCACCATTTTGATTGATTGTGTTCACTATTAAATTAAACCAAAATCCTACAAGTTATATTCTACTTTTTTTTGTGTGTGCGTTGTGCGACGGGGGAGGGGGAAAAATAAATTGTTAAGAAGGACAAGTTGATTTTTGTTGCATTTTGTCCCATGGACACAAGTTTTTTTCCAAAATTGCACACCCCTGTATACAGGAGTTCACTCGCTGTACACCCCCACCCAATCTTACAACAGCTAAGACAATTAGGTCAGTGGTTAGCTTATGAATTTGATGTAATGGTATTCTCTCATCGTTACAACACTGGCACGCCCCAGTACTCAAAACAGACAGAGAGATTCTGCTTGATTGTATGCTCTCTCTCTCTCTCTCATCTGCTCTGAGAACACTGTGTTCCAACTGTCTGCATTGAATTGAATAGGTGTTCATTTTACTATGCAGCAAGGTGCTTTTTTATAACTGTGTATCTCATGGGAGGTCAGAATATTTGTAGACTTTGCCCATAAAATGCAATTCTATTTAGCCGCACTCCCTTATTCATCCTTTTTAATCTCACATCTGCATATTCATTTACAAACCCAGCGCAACCTCCGAGCCAAAACAGCCATCAAAAGCGATTTCAAATCACACTGCCACCACCGAGAGAGCCTTGATCTCTCGGTGACTCCTCATGAGCAAGCTCAGAATGAAAGAGGGGTGGGGGGTTGGAGCATCTGTTGCTGGAAATGACCATTCCCTGCAGGTCCAGAAGCAAGCACGGGTACCTGCCTCTTGTTGCTAGTATTTATTGTGATAGGGTGCATGAGTAGCTTATTGCTGAGTTAAGCTGCACTGTCTCTATGTTGTACAAACTACGGTTCTACCACGTTTAATCTATACAGCTTCAGCGCTTGTCGCGATACAGGTTCAAGCACATGTGGGCAAGTAGCTTACATAAATAGTTTGACACTATTTTGCTCTTCAATAAAAAATTAGTATCAAGCCAAAAATTGCAACTTTATTAAGTCATTCAAATAGCACAATGTAATCTTCAATAATAAATAAATAAAATCTGGTAAACCTGGCAGTTTGTACACAAAATCAAAATGGACTGACAGTGCATTTACCACCGTCAACAGCATCAGCACTCAATTTCCATTCACCTGTCTCATTTATTCCAGCTACCAATCATTCAATTACACACATTGGTTTGAAAAGATTTTCTGCCTTTGCAAATGGAATCAGTTATCGTGATGGCAACACTGTATTGAGTCAGTTCGTGGACCAGGTATTAATAGAGTAAGTTAGGGTAGGGAGTGCTGGACAGAAAAGACCAAATTGGTAATCCAGACAGAACCGGATACAAAAACACAGGTTACCATTGAATGCCACACAAAGCAATGACATAGGAGGGATCTTTGGGATTTTAATGACAGAATTATTCAATAATGTAGAACTCTGTGTAAAACAGAAGATATTTAGCAGATCTTTGTGTTGAAGATCTCAAAAATGGGAACAAAAAATATTTAAAAGGGTATACTGCAATTAAAGTTCTAGTGCCAAAGGCTTCCGTTTATTTTCAGCATACATTTTTCTTAACATTAATCCACACCAACAGCTCTGCAATTCAGACTGAAGATGCTGGACTCTTTACTGCTAATTATTAGGCATTTTACTGGCATTATTATTACATTATTAATAAACAGTCCCAAACATAAGTATAACAAACATTCAAAGAATCAAAAGATCTTTGGAACAAAAGAGAGAGACTCAAGTCAAAACGTTGCCAATGCAAACTAGCCAATATTAGCCACATTTCAGCTCTCTGTTTACATCGGATTGCCCTGGAGGTAGAAATCTTGACATCAATTGTACAAGGCTAATTAGCAATCATTTCTACTGTAAGAGGAATGCTACAGTAGGTTATAAAGTAAAGCAGCTGTTTGCTATCAAAGAAGTGATCAGAAATGAAAGACTATTCAAAATTGGGATTACTTCCAAGGCCAGCGTCAATGTAATTTGATCTTGCTTGTTCTTAGAGGGAGGAAGGAAAGACAGACAGTTTAAAAAACTTTGTGACCATTTTTCTATTTTTTTTAATCTCGGCACAAGTGTCAAGTACTGTACCAGGAGAACTGAATTGCATGCAGACAAGTAACACAATTCTAAATAAAACACCACAGGAGGGGGATTTAGCTCTGACCCAGTTTCTGCAAGTGAATTTAAAAGCAGAAAGCACAAGGTACAGTCTTCTTAAGCCCAAACTGTATCAAAACAAAATGTAAAGAGGACACTAGCTGGCACAGCCAGGCTTCTCCTATACCACGCTATTACAGGACTTATCCAAATGTACTATAGCCTGTTTTTATGAATGCAGTTATTCCTCACTGCCGACGTCCCCTGGTGCATACAAACTGCAGACCCTTTCAAACAGTAATGCAACAAAATCAGGACAACAGATTAAAAGGGATTATACAGCATAACTTAAATAGTAAGTGAAAGTCAGTCTGATATAAAACAGAAATGTGAAACATTGAGATCCCGCAGACAAGTCTTGAACAGTCGTCATACCTACACACTGCTTCCTGATATTCTCAGCCTTAGATTGCGTAACACAGATAATTATTATTTGTTGTTCTCATCTTAATTTCATCCAGTGGATAAACGGTTTGTTGGCAGCTTATGCAAGTAAAAAAATTAAGTAACATCGGAGTGGATAAAAAGTAGGGCTGCTCATTTCAACTCTCTAAAATCAAACCTGTGTCATTATGCAGTCACAGTGAAAGTGAGTGAAATTCCTGCCAGCCGAGTTTTTTTTTTTTTTTTTTTTTAAATACATACAGTCTATGTACTAAAATAAACATAACTGGCATTTTCTGCCTTTAAAAAAATTAGACCACCAGACATTTCTAAATAAATCTTAGAGAGCATATTATATGCATCATTATACATGTTTCATTGCGTCTGGCATATTCTTGTACATACTGTAGCTGGAAATACAAACACCTCAAATCATGTATCTAAAGCATGCCCAGCTGTTTTAGCCCAAAAACAACAACTTTTTCTATGAAAGAAAAGACAAAAGGCCAGCATGAGCAGCGTGTTTTTGAAGGAAGCTATAGTAAATCACGCATCAGACAGAAGTCAGTCTGTAACCAGTCTTGTTTATCAAAACATTCCATAAACACTCAAAACGCAAGAGCCAAATCTTAATAAAAGAAACAAAACATGTTCATTTCAGCACAGAACTCCACCTTTAAAAAATATTCCTAGTTCTTTTTAAAACAACAATGACAGCAAGAAAAGAAACTGTAAATATTTACCGATTCCATGGTTGTCTTCAGTGGGGCGAGTATTATATCCAACAAAATGTCTGGAGTGGTGTGGTGTGGTTATGAATATCCTGGAAAAAAAAAAAAAAAAAAAAGAAAATGGGTCAGGGGTAAATTACCTTGGAGAAACCAGTTTCTCCTTTTTAATGCATTCTGCTACAACGTCAATAAGCATTCCTCCCATTTCAGTTTTAACTTGTACTGTAGGCACTGTTTATCTATAAACATTTTCCATATAGGCCTGTGGCCCAGACTCTCCCTGCTTGAATTTAAATAGAAACTCAAGATTTCTTTGTCTAATACATGCGGTTGTGAATACAATATTTAAAGTATGACAACTATAAAGGTTTCACAGAAACTCAAGCTGTGCCACAATGAGTTTTCTTGTCACATGCTTGCCCCCACCCTACAATCGTTTCATGAAAATGTGTCATTCATCCAAGAGGTGTTTGAAAATATTTTCACAACAGACCCTACCGCTCAACTGAGGAAAAGCAGTTAGAGAAAATACAATTAATCTCACCATGTAAAAATATTCAGTACTCACATGAACTCATGGTGCACACTTTTTTTTAGTGTGGGTCTTAATTACATTTAAAAGAAAGCATCAACATACCTACTGTTAGAACAGTTTAAACCCTCACAAAAACAAACAAACAAAAAAATATATCCTCAGAGGCTAGGCCTATATCCTGGCAACACACAATTTAATCTGGTATGACATAATTTGTATTTTAAAAGCTGTCAACTGTTGAAGACTGGATCTTGCCGATTAAGCTCTGTGTATAGTACAACACAAGTGCCTCTAGTTCATTAGGTATGGTTGATATACAGCACTGGGTGATAACAGAGCAGAGACTAAGCAGAGTATGTTTTTCATTTCCTTTGCCTGCTTTGTTAACTGCACTGCAGATAAAAGGCAGTATGGTAGGAAACTGTGTTTAAGTTTGCTCAGTAGGCAGATAATGTTCACGACAGTTTATTGACACAGTCAGAAAACCAATGCATGCATCTCTTAGGATATTAGTGTTACAGACTGAAAAAACAAAAATAGAAAAACACCACCTTGGAAGCTCAATACACACTCTTGAAGAATAATGAAGAATAATGAAGAATAATGAAGTATATGTGTATACACACACTATATATAAGCTTTGAACAGCAGTTTAAGATTGTACTGTTCAGTGTTCATATTTTCCACCAATCAAAAGTGGGGAAAAAAGCTTACATAGACTGTAGGGACATTCCAAAGTATTCGGATTGTTCTAGAGTAGACTGCATATTTATACAATTGTTGTAGTATTCTTGTCTAATTTTTGGTATTGTAAACATGGACATATACCTTCAAAGTAAACATGTGGCAGTGAAAAATAACTTCCTCAAAAGTTTGTCTTGTCTATAGTCAAAGCCGTTAAGACACTTCACCCTGAGCAGGAAAGGTAAATGATTGTTTGGAGGGTAGAACAACTTCTCCAGCAACATTCGGGATCCATTCACAGAGATACGATTAATCTTGCTACCAAGGTGAGAGACATTAAAATGTGTTTTGTTAAGAGATTGCGTGTTTGTGTCAATTCTACAAAGCAACGATGATTGCAAACACCAATAAATGTGTATATGTATGTATGTATGTCAGGGCTGTCACTCAATTAAAATATTTGAGCGGTTAATTTATGGGCATTAGTTGATTAAATTGGTAGATTAATCGGTGCACATTTTAAAATAAAGGTAACAGTCTTAAAGCGGGTCCTGCACAGTAATACTTTAAAAAAAAATTAAAACTATACATGAATAGAATATAAGTAGAACACAGACGTTACATTGTGCACTTACATGAATGTGTTGGAGCATTTTGTTTGTTTGTATCCAAAAAAACTGTCAGCATCCAATGCAAACTTTGTTTATATACAGTATATAAATGTATACCGTACGGTACTCTCACTGTATACTATCTCTGATGCAGACTTTTTTTTTTTTTTTGTCACAGCGGCGCATTGCAATTCTGAAATCTTGTGCTATTTTATTCCTAGTAACTCCCGTTTCAGCATTGAAAAGATCTCTGTTTAAATATAAACCTATTGTTTAGAAAGATACTCAGTAGGCCTATTAGTGCACTACAGATTTGCATTATTGTTGGGTAATTTACAAGTGCATTGCGGGTTTACAATAAAACAAACATAACAAAAAAACAGGTCGTTTTCATTTGCTCAAATAAATTAAAAGACTAAAACGGAAAAGTAGAACACAGAAGTTAAATTGCACACAACTGTACTAGTACTTACATAATGCGTTGGAGCGTTTCGTTGTTTACTTCCAAAGAATATCGACTTTTTAATATCTGTCATAGCAGCACTGCAATCGTGTGCTATTTTATTCCTATTAACATCCTTTCCAGCAGTGAAAAGATACATCTCTTATAAAAAAAAAAATTTAAAAAAATGTAAACACACTTGCTGTAGCCTTTTGCATTGGCACTGTCCACATGGCTGACGTTGATGAAACTTTGATCAGGGTGGCTAAGCAGTCAGGGCGGATATGTAACATTTTATGACGTGAAAAAAAAAAAAAATCTGCTTGATAAAATTGTGAAAAAATTAATCTCCGATTAATTCATTAGTTGATTAATCCGTTAGTCAGAGCAGCCCTAATTTATTTATTTATTTTATTTTATATATATATATATATATATATATATATATATATATATATATATATATATATATATATATATATATATATATATATATATATATTTTTTCTCTTCAGATTTTTACATTGATTTTAATTGTGTTTGATCATTTCCTGTCCAAAAAGTATTCTGTATCAAAGTGTTTTCTCTTGGATCTAACCAATAATAATAATAATAATAATAATAATAATAATAATAATAATACAACTGTGTATCAAATGTGAATCTCACTTGGTCATGACCTGGAAACCCTGAATGTTGCTGTACCCCTTCATTTGGTTGTGTGCTTTACTGGCCGCCTTTAACACCAGCCTAGTTAAATAATTCCCCACGGCACCCAACATATTTTTTTATGAAACTTCTGCACATCCTCCAATGTGTGATAGTGATTATCACAGTTGGATCTAACCACAAAAAAGCAACATCTTTGTTTTGAAATTGGTTTTGCAAATTAGCCATTACAGACAAATTATGGAACCTCCATATTAGCCAGGACCTGCCCCTCCCACACACTTCAGTCATACACAAGGAAATGTTGAGATTGTACAAGCACAGGCACTATTTACTGAAGGAAAAATAAGGCTAGGAAACAAAGTTACTAAAACAATTATATAAAAAAATGTAAACAGGAACATAAAAAAACAAGCATTCCAGTATTACTAGCATCTAGTTTAGAACAGTGTTTCCGTTAATGCAATTACTGCTTTTGTTTTTGGAAGCGTATCCAAACCCACACAGATGACACATTTGCAGAAGGAAAAATCTTACGTAACCAAAAGGATTTTTTTTTTTTTTTGCAAGATAATAAATGCAACAAAAGTGCATAAAGCATATTTTTATAGACTGATACCATACCGATGTTAACTAACAAAGAAAAGTATTAACCAATTTCAATAAAATAAATTTGCAGCAACCGACTGCAATTCCTTGGTATTCTTTAAAAAAAAAAAAGTAACACAGGGAAGAAGCGTCTCCTCTACTAGCAGCTTGTCTTTCCTGTTAAATGAAGACTGCGTATAATCCACTGAAAGACAGAGTTTGAGAGGACTAGTGGATTGCTTTGAATACAGATACTAACTAAAAAAGCAGGTCTTCAACCTAGTAATGCCCAAATTTAGCATTTCTGCAACTAAAAACTAAATCACAATAGGGTTATTACGCTACATCCAAACAGTCTTGAATAACAAACTCACTAGGGAGACTCCTGTGGCTTGATTTAGCAGAGGCCAGATTAGAATGAGGATTTCTTGTGCCAGTAGATATATAAAAAATGCAAACATAAATAAACAATTCAGTCATGTATGCATGCTGTGGTAAGTAAATCAATGTATTATTATTATTATTATGGATGATGTTTTAGGCAGGGATTTCCGCATTGTGTGTTTCACAGATAATGAAGGTTAGATACAATATTAACAAGATGCAATGCGTGATGCTGCAGCTGTCACTGGATTAAAAAAAAAAGTCGTTTTTCATAAACTCGTGTCTAGTTTATATAGATTACATTCCAAAATACTGTAATTTGTTTGAAATAGGCTTGTTGCGAGTGTTGTGTTTTTTGTTTTTTGTTTTTTTCCTTCTCCTGACGCTACCAAGACGTAATTACCCCTCGCTTGTTCTGCACAAGCTTTTACTTAACTGCAATGATATTAAAATAATCACATCGGGGGGGAGAGGAATGGAGCGAAAATGTATGTGGGCGGTACAATCATCGATATTTGTGTGCCCAATTAATCGACTGCTATTTGGAGGCGTAACTGACAGTCCTAGTAGGTAAGCTTTTGCTAAAGGTATATGGTGACAGTTACTAGTTTGATCTGAAAATGGGGCGCAATAGGAAAACATTTAATGAGTATTGTGCACAATACCCTGACTGACAGCTGAAGTCTTCGCAGCAGGACGAAGCGGGCCCGTCTGCCTTACATTCCAGTAACTCAGCTGTGCTGAAGCAGGAGAGGGGTGGAGCTCAGACTCTGAATAATGAGTGCAAGCTAGTTCTGTTCAACTGGCTAATGTTTTGTTCTGTGCATATTATCTTTACTCGTAAATGTATGCTATAGAAGTCTGTAATACGTTTTTCTCGGTTTGAGAAATTTTTTAATTTGCGTAGGATTTTTATCTTCACAAGGTATAGCTCCGCTGTAACCAAACATTATTTCAATTAGAATGTTGGTAAGCATGTTTTTGTTGCATGTTGAATATGATAAAGGGGGTTTGTAAATGAGATATTTTTTTTTTTTAAACTTTAAAGCATAAAAGTTGATTTCACTTATTCTCTGCTTGAATTGAAAAATAAAGATCGAAAAAAAAAAAACCCTGGTAAATTATTTCTAAAATAAACGTCAATATTAATTGTCAATTTGGCAAAAAAATAAAAATTGAATAGTAACAAGCCTACTTATCATTTTTAAAATGCATTGAGGCAATAGGTGCCTGATCTAAAAACTTTTAAACACTAAACACTAAAAAAAAAGTTGTGGATTCTACTTAACTGGTTTCAGTATGGGATTTTTCTTTTTTAAATGCCCACAAACCAAGCAGTGAAACAATAAACAAATCTGGCACAGGTAGAAGATATGAACTAAGTGTTAGAACCAAACACACAGAGTAAGTTGAATCTCAGATCTCTCCAATAAAGACCAGGTTCACGAGGAGAGTCATGCTGATCAGACAAGGTGATAGCCGATGGGACTGAATATTAGTGCATCTAGCAATTCATGACAAGGGTTGCTGTTCTTTTGTTCCCTGCAGCATTAAACCCAGTTAAGATCCCCTCCATCGTGGGTCCCCGAGCGGCTCACCTCGTAGAAGAGCAGCCGCGTGGTGTGCAGGGTGAGTCATACAGCGCAGGTTCGCGTCCTGGCTGTCCAAAGTACGCTGGTCTTTGCTGCATTTACACACACCCGGACCCTGGCAGGAGGCAAGAGGTTACTTCAACAGCAACACAACCACCTGTTCAGTCCATACATGAGAAACTCACAGCCTGGTGTTTTACACTAGACTACATTAACTGTTGTCAGTTGCGTTAACAGTTTCCGTAATCAGTCTATAGCATAAACAATACAAAAATATAAATGGACAACAGACTAGAATTTATCAAATAACTTCTTTTTTACAATCTGTTTTTAAAAGGCACAGAACAATAGCACTGTATTGCACTAATTAACCTACTGTGTCATACTTTACATTTAGTTTTGCTAAGTGGTGATTACAGCACACAGATATTCCAATAGCCTGGATTTTTTTTTTAAGTAGAAACTGCAAAGGGCAAGCAAAGTTCAAATCAGAGGGTTGTTTTTATTTTCATTACACTTCATGCAACGCAACCAATTCTATGTCTGTGCAGAATTCTCTCAAACAGATTAGACTACGGGTAGCTGTTTTGCTTGTCAAGGGCCTGTCTGAATAATATAAAAAGCAAAGAAATAATATTAACACAACTTACGAGTAAGACTACGATTTTGTCACAGAGTTCACGGAAATCATGAAAATCATGAATTAAAAAAAACAGGTCAGTGAAATCATAGGCTACTGTGTACCAATAACTTAAAGTCTATGTTCTATACAGCAGAAACCTAAAGTCACATGACCTAAATAGGGCAGTCATATTGAAGTTGAAGTCAATGTCAACACCACATTTAAGGCTTTGTAAATTACAATTAAAGGGTTTTTTTTTTTTTTTGCGTCATACCCACCTACCACTATGAAGTGAACTATTCTTACTGTAGGAAAGGTATGGCTTCTGGCAGTAGTTCTTCCACAAAACACCAGGGCATTTTATTCTTTTTTTTTGTGACCAGCAAAAATACATCTTGGTCAGCATTTGTTTTAAAATAAAAAACAATTATAATAAAATAAAAAATTCACTCCAAGGCAGTACCACTGAACTTCTATGAACCAAAGATTCTTGATTGTAAGCTTCCCTGTATGGTAACTAAGTGAACTAGTTTTGTTAGAAAGCTGAAGTTTATTGACCTGAAGTTACTTTATTTACCCGTGTCATCGTTGTAATATTCATTTTTTTGTGGTGAACATAGCCTTTGGGTTTGCACTTAATATAGACAGCTGATGTACTGTACATTGATTTCATGTGCTGCACATATGAAAAATGCCCCACCCTACCAATCACAAACACATTTTAAAACTGTCCTTTCATTCATAGCAACACAGGAATGACAACGTCCAGCCCCCTCTGCCAATATTGATATAAAATATGAGACTACACTACAAAACCCTTTCGCAATACTGTTTTTGTAGAGAAGTCATTGTATTATTGGAGCCCTGGCAGCACAGATGCCTGCATACCATCACTAAAAATCTCGCCAGTGTCCACAGTTTCTCCCACAACCAAAGTCCCTGAAATTCATATTTTTCATCTCATTGAAAACCTGTCTGCCCTAGACAAGTGGATATGTATGAAATAATGATGGTAAAAAAAATTACTGCCAATGTAAAAGGATGCAAATTAGTGTGAAGTAGCAGCAGCCGCCACCACCGGCATGGTTGCACAACACTATTAGAATATTGGCAGTGAAATTGCATTATTTAGTGGAAGTGTTAGTTTGTCCACCTCCCCCCCAAAAATCCTACACAATATAAAGAAATACACACACAATTTTCAAGCAGCAGTTAAACGATCTAGGCATATTAGAACTAAACAAATAGAATAATTTAATAGCAACAATGAATTTTATTCCGTATGCAACGTATTACAGACTTTGTAAAAGTACTTCACAAAAAATTAAATAACTTCACTATGTACACCCTTCAAACCACCGTAACTGGTTTCCCTGCTTCCAGTTACACAATGCCCTAGTTTCCCTTTCTCCCAACTGTTACACCATGCTAACAAAGGCTTTTTCTGAGGTCTATGAAATGCAACACATCTGTTTTAAAAAAATAAAAATAATTTTTTTTTTTAAAAAAGCCCAGACCAACTTAAAGCAAGAGTACTGCTCATTTCACCCCAAAGTAACTTCTGGAGGTCTAAGTCTTACACACCCACCTACCATCAGGAAAGTAGTTTGGTAAGTTTTTACTAGTGGAAGTGTTTTTAAACACTATCACACAATTAAAAGGACATTTTCTGGTATGGTACACTTCCACTAGATACTACTGGCATAAAATTCACTAGTTACTGAAAGCCAGAAAAACTAAAATTTCACCTGAGCAATGACAGTACCTATCCCACCATAAACACAATGTGGCAGCTTAGCACAGGAAAAATAAACTTTCTGTCATTTCCCTTACGCACTAAAAAAAATTTGCTTTTACAATATAGTAGTAGACACATCTGTTATATTATACACTTGTACAACAGATAAAACAAATAGTCAATGCGATATCTATAAAATAATCAACCCATCTTCTACCAAAGGTGTAAATTCTTATATTTTCTGTCGACTCTGCTGTGTTGACGCAGACACGCTGTTGTGCAAAATACCAACATGTGACCTTTGACAGAGTAAAAGGGAATCGCAATTGTTTCATGCTCATTGTATTGTGTTTTGCACCTCAGTACTGTTAGGCACTCCAGCTCACTTATTCTCCTCTAAATCAGCACCGACAAGAATGTGGCTGCAGCAACTCAACTCTTCATCTCAAAGCAACATACTGCAGAAAATTGTTTCCACAAGTCCTGGAACCAGAGCAGACTAGCTACATGGTGTTGAGACAAAACTCAGCAAGGCAATACCATACAGCAAGTTCCAAACCTACAGCTGAGATTTACAAAGCTTCTGAGCATGTGCAATGCATATTCTAGTTCAATCTGAAAGACATTGTGAAAGGGTATTGTGTGAAAACCTGCATTTTGTTTAATTCAGTCCTCAGACTTGACATAAAATGGAAAAAAGGTATATATATATATATATATATATATATATATATATATATATATATATATATATATATATATATATATATATATATTAGTGCTGGGAAGAACAAAGGATTTTCATGTTTGGATATTCACACAATTTAGTCGTTCGGATTATTTGTTTGTTTTTCAAAAAGTAATAAATGCCATTATATTGCGCTGAACGCAGGGAGAGACAGCATAGCAGCAGGGGGGTGTGGCCCCTGTTTGTGCGCGCCTTTATTTTATAGCAAGACTTCTTACAATATGTAACACGTTAAAATAGAAAAATACCCCAGGAGTAATAAGTTGTGTAGGACTTACTTTACAGTGAATTAACTAAAAAACAAAGGCTGCTAAATAAGTTCAAGTTAAACGTTGTTTTGTTCATTCCCGAAATAAATAGTACATAAAGTTGACACCGCATTTTATTTTATATTTTCATTCCTTCAGCCATTGCCGTTTCTTCACAGTAAATACAAGTTTTTTGTCAATATATATTTAAAGCAACACGGCACCACGTCAAAAGCATAATACAAAGTGTTAGTCACAGGGGAGTGTAACATCCAAGGATTTGAACTTGGGAGTCAATTGAGACACATTTAATTACTTTTTTCTCTTAAAGTAATTCATGATGGTCTTCTGGCACACAGAAAATGGTGCTACAGATCAAATGTCATGCTTCATTTTCAATGTAGAACAATTGGCATAGCCATTGTGCATTGTAGACCACACAGATAACAGAATCTCTCTCACAGAAATTCAAAGCTCTCACTTTGAAATTATTTGGAGGGCTTTCGTTGGCCATTTTCAATACAAAATAAAATAAATAAATAAATCTGTATTTTTGTTTTTTTACTCTTTCTTCAGTGCATTTGCACTGCAGTGTCAGGCCACCTAGCCTTTCTCCAGGAGTCACAATACATGATACTGCTTTTCCCTTCACCAATAAAATGTATGGCTTCTAAAAAATATAAGCAACTGACATCAAGAAACTTAAAATCTGTTACTTGTACTAAATGTCCTCCGTAAACAAAGCAAGACTACTGCTTCTTTTCCACTCCATCATGGGTACAAGCCACCTACTGTAGACTGTCAGATCAATTAAGAATTAAGCGATCTTTTACCAACAAGAAATGCCAACTGCAAAATGCCTTTCTTTATTTAGTAACAGTTGTACTAATATTCTGCAAGTAAAACAAAAAAAACACACTAAAGGAATTTCCCAGAACTATTTCTCTCATAATCAAAAACACTATATGAAGCATAGCTTACCCAGTTCTTCAATCGCTGTGTGCATACAGGACACTAGTGTTCAACATTCTATGTATTTATATAGTATCAATGTATAAATCCTACTACACTTTAATCCAGTCCTACTGTTTTCAATCGCTGTACTGTATAATTGCTGTACGCAGTGCATTCTGAGTGTGTGGATACACATGCGCATGTACGTGGGCTGTTTATAAACACAGTAGTCCATAGTGAATTCAGAGTATATTGAGGCTATGTTATGGTATAGCTTTGGTAGTAGCTCTACAGAAAACAAGTGTAAAATGGAAGCTGAGAGACTGCAGCTTTATGTACCTACTTGGCTGTGCTAAACAGGACTAACCAAAACATGTATCTTGACTTAACAAGTTCACCCTATTAGGGGTAGGACATAAAATGCTTCCAGGAAACACTGCCATTCAAAACCCAACAATTAGTTTACAAATGCAGCCTCAAACTAAAAATGTGCCATGAACTCATAATAAAAGCAGAAGACTGAGAAAGGTACTGTACTAATTTTGACCTGGCTTCTTGTAATGCAATTATATTTACCAACATACAACATTAGGTATGCTGCAGGATTTAACATTTCTCTTTCATTTGCTGTGTATCATTTGCTGTATAACACAGATACTGTTAATGCTGCCCCCACAATCCCACACTTTTTTTTTTTTTAAACCAAGTATTGCATGTTCCTTGCTTCTCATTGTTCAGCTGCATATCAACCTAAAAGCAAGCAGCAAATTTGTGATGCAATACAGACATTTTCTCCCAGCACGGTGCAATGCCCTTATAAAGCAGGGCAGAATTTTGAACTCATAATGACCAGAAAACTCGCCTGATTATTTTTCAGCTGATGCTACAGTTTTAGATTAATTTATGGGCATTATCACACAGTCAAAACAGACTACTGTAATTACATTATTAATCTAGCAGAAAACCAGGAATCTGTACAAGGTCAATTTCAAAATACCAGCTACAAAACACAAAAGTTATATATAAAAACGCCCTGCCATTTTGAACAGTTTTTCATAAATGTATCACACAAAGGTGGGAGGTTAAATGAAAAACAATAATTTTTTTGAAAGACATTAGCAAAAAAACACAGCATATATTCAATGCAGCCCTACACAAAAGTATAAAAAATAATAATTTTAGAAGTATCAATGTATCACCCATCATGCAGTAGCAAAAAAGAAATGGTGAATGAATACAAAACTACTGACTAACATGCACTAAATACATTTTTTGCAGAATTGCTCCACTTTTTGTAAGCGTTCTTAGTGTTCATTTCATCAGGAGCCTCCTTTAAATTAAAAGATAGAGACTTCATAATAAACTATGAACCACCATGGTATGTTTTCAGAGTATTCTGAGAAGAAAAAAAGTCATGCAGAATTATACTTTTATATCGCTAATCAAAATTCTCAAGGTAATGCACAACCTGCAGGTTTATGATTACCTCATTTGTCAAGGATGCAGAACCAAATTTAGACTGACTAGTGGTTTTAGAATGCATACCTTGGCATATCTACCCTGAAAACAGATGGAAAAGGGACAGTGTAATTTGCAAATGATTCACACAAAATAGGTATGTAGTTCACGGGCAGGCATCCAAGAAATCTGAAACAGTCTGTTACGTGAATGTGCCGACAGTTAACATGTACTCATTACCTGAAGTCATAAGACAGCGAAAGTTTTAGGAGTATGATACGAGCCCTTCTGAAAAATAGTCCAACCAGAGCTTTCCCTTCATCCAGAAAGCACTTTGTTCTGTACTGAAATACTGATGTGCTCTGAATTTTCCATTGAGATGGGGGCTGGTTTCAAGCCTGTGATTTACAGTAAATCAAAAACCAGTGACGTGGATCAGACATGTTATACATTCATACAGTCTGCCAAGAAAACAAGCCTATTGCATCCTTGGTAAATAATAAACCGAAATATTTCCTACTCAGTTAGAATCGTAACATATGTTGATACTTCAACTTGCATCTATAAAATACGACAAGTTTTCTTTAACAATTATATTCCAATTAGGGCGCATGTAATTGGTAAATTATATTGAATCAAATCAAGGCTGTCTGCAAAACATACACCCACTCACTATGTCAGAATCAGTGACATCTATTTCAGCGTGTCCTTTCTTTTCACAATTGTTTACAGGCTAGAAATTAGGCAAAGTCGACCAAGCATTGGAGAAATGGACCAAAAGACCCATTATACATATGGCACAAGTTCACAAAACAGCTACTGAGTAACAGGAAAAAACAACAAATACAAATCTCACTAAACAAAATGATTGAGAACTTAGAATATTTCATTAGTTTCAAGTAAACAAACATGTTGTTGGTTCAAAATAGAACGTATTGTTTTTAAAATCGGACCATAAACATTCTGGGGAAATAATAACAAATAACAAAAGTACAGAAGCCATGGCTTAACTAAACTAATGTTTCTCCAAAGCTCAATTCCCCTGCTTATTTAAACAAACCACCAGCCTTATTATTTTTAAACAGAAGCAGTTCAAGCAAACTAGGCACTTGCTCACCTTTGCCCAATTCCAAGCTGCGTGTCCCGCGGCTCAGGCTCGGAACTCCAGTCCCAGGCTTGGTTTTCCCATTTGAGGCCTTGCTGCTTGAACAGGCTACCGTCCGGAAATATCCAACAAAGCAGCGCACATCTTACACACAAATACCAGTGCCTCTCTTTATAATTCCGCAATGCCCAAAACGCAAAACCTTTCAAGCCTCCCACTGTAGTATGCGCAGAAAGATCAGGCGCACATCATATTCGTAAGTGCATGCATTGCCGATTTGTTATATATATATATTATTTTACGGATTTTCCTTTTTTTTTTTAAATTATCTTTAATCCCACTGCTACCCAACTCTTCGCGAACCGTTTTACCAGGCGGCCTTTGACTTGGACTGTGGGTGCTGACGAAAAAAAAACGAGGCGGTTTGAAGCATGCAATGCGATTGGCCAAATGGTAGGGGAGGTTTCTAGCCAGAGAGGCGGATATGAAAATAACGCCATCTTGGCTCCTACATTGGTCAGGCTTGTGCATAAAGCGAGTGGCGCAAGTGGAGCCAACATGGCGAACATACTGCTGTAATCTCATAACTTCCTCCATAACTCGGTGAACCTTGAAGAAGGTGGAGGCAAAGAAAGCCGAGGAAGAGAAAAGGGAAAGAGTAAGGAGCTTTGATTGGTTAAATAGGATGCCACAGTTTAGGGGAAGGTGCGTCAGAAGAATAAGTAGAAAAGCAGAAAACTGATTGGTTAAACGCTGCTTAGTCTCTTTTTTGGATTGGACCATTTTGTAAATGGTGTCGTCCTTCTGACGTTAATCTAAACAAATCTATCTTGATTTTTTTTTTTTTTTTATCTTACCATGTCTCTGAAGTGTCTGCGATCAAAAGACTTATCTTTCTAGTAGTAATGGAGTTCCTTGTCCTTACAAACGTATGTTTGAGAACCCCCAGAAAACCAGATAACCGCCTAATCAGACACATTTTGTATAATGACCTGCTTTGACATTATTTGCTTAACTTACACAGTGTCTGTTGTATATAAGCATCAAACCCGTTTTCACTTCTTAGTTTTGTGAATTTGAACTTACCTCCTCCATGCTGATTTACATCATAATACCTAGGCACTGTTTGCTGGACAGAGACATAGAGGGAGAACTCAATTTAACACATGCTGTGCCATCCAGTTTTAACTGTGTGGCATATGAATGACAAAGAGTTAATTATTTCCTCTGAAAGGAACACTATTCAGTCCCACATGGAGGAGATGGGCGCTCTAGACAATGCTGTGCCTTCAGTGATAGGTCTGTGTCAAAGTTAAGAAACAAAGAGAAAGGGGAGATGACGCTCTCATAACATTTTACCATTGTAAAAGAAAAGCAAAGGACAGTGAGAGACGGTACATCATATTAAAAAAAAAAAAAACATGCTAAACCATGGTAAATACATTATACAACCACAGTAACACTGCAAAAATGAACTTGCAGACATTAAGCCATCCTCACTAGTGTGACAGAAGATGATGTCACATGCTGAACCATGCTGTACATAAATAAGAGACACGTGCTGGTTCCATACAGAAGTATTCTACTCACATAATAACAATGGACTGTATTGAGGATGTCAATATTATAGCCATTACTGTATCTTAGACATATACTATGTTATTCTTTGTGTTTTGTTTTTTTTTATAATTCGTTATTCATACCAAAAAATACATATTGAAAATATATAGCAGAAACCAGAACGTTAAACACGTGAAAGTTATATCACACAAGGAGGCATTGCCTCATTGCATACTTGTGTGCTAATTAGTTTTGTTATCTCACCAGCTGGTGATAACATGGTTTATTGCATAACATATTTTCACATGTTTTCCATATTGCTCATAGGTTACTATGAACTTAGCAAATCAAGTCCAATCACTGTTGTTATAATACACCAATTAGTTACAAATCCCTTTCATTAACTACTGTTACCCTCCGTTCATTAATTATTTTAAAAAGACTAACGTTGTATCATAGTAGCCTTAAAGCTGTATCTACTGCCTACAGTTTTGCTTTGTCGATAGCACGCCCATGTGGTTAAAAATGACACTACATTTCAAAATAATATTCCAAGATTTCATGATTGTAATAATTTTGGTCAAAAGTTCATGCTACGATGATGTCAATGTTCACGCCAGATCATTTAAATATATTCAGTGAATACTGATAAACACATCGCACCTCATTCTGTAGAATAACATCTGATTAGATAATAATAATAATAATAATAATAATAATAATAATAATAATAATAATAATAATGTCATTAATTTACAAGGATATATACAAGTATTTCGTGCCATGGTCACATATATCTTTCAATTGAAAGGAGGTAAATGAAATGATACAAAAAAAAACATAAAAAGCAGAAACGCGTGTAATAAAGAGTAATGTCACTTTGTAATTCAGAAACTTTGGCGAGTTTACATAATATGCCGCTGTCTAAAAAAATAAATATTCTCCAGCGTCAGCGTCTGTTTCTCATTATGCGCGCTGTCATTTTTTGTAGTTCTGCCAAAGATTATCTTTGGGGTTTCAATGCTATGCGGCGACTGGTAATGACATCACCAGAGTTTTTTATTTCTGCGTTCATCGTGCTTTTAAAACTCAAACAGGTGTTAACATATCATCACTGTTAAGAAACAGTCACAAAAAAATCTAAATCCTGAAGTTGCTTTTTTATAAAATGAAAAATAAACGAGGATGAAAGTTAAAGGTCAAGTTCACAGCGATGGGTGAAGTTATATCAAACGAAAAACTGTTCCGAGTTATACAATCTGCTCTATTTAAATAACTGTACCATGATTTAAGAAAGACACGATTAGTGCAGAAGCATGCTAACACGTTTAAGTTATTAACTGTATTAATTAGCGTGGAAATGGCTTCGATGCTTATGCAACTAACCAGCAGAACCTGCAGTGCTATTAGGAGCAGCTCGACTTGTGCTTTGACAGCTCAGAAAAGAAGTCTGAATTTGGGAAACGATTACAAAAAGCATTTTAATAAAGATACAAATAATATCAGCCCGAGTAAGTATAATGTCTGCAAGAACTGTGAATTAAAAAGGAAGTTTCAACTCAGTTCGAGACATCAAGATCAACGTTGTTATGTTAGCATTGGTATCTTACAGGTAGGTTCAAACCATACAGATACGTTCGCGTTTTTTTATACAACCAGGTTTGTTGACCACGCTGCACGTTTGTAATGTGAGGCAAAATGAGCTGAAGACAAAGTGATATGTTTGTATAGCATAACTATGTATTTATTTTATGAACAGCAGAAGTACTACTGGTGGCAGCCCACTCCTGATTACCAAAAGAGTAGATACACATTTTCCTTACAGATCTGCATATACAGCGCCTGACAGTCTCTTTGGTTGTCCTTGTTAATTATTAATATTTATTTCTTAGCAGACGCCCATATCCATGGCGACTTACAATTGTTACAAAATACAAGATACAGGAAGCTTATTATAATCAAGAGCAGTAGTCAAATGCGGCAAGGTTCAGACTGCGATAGTGCTTTGCGGAGTGGTGACGTTTGGTTTCATGTGCCATGTGATCATGCCTGGTTTTATTTGTACCAAAATATCATTATACCAGCACTTGTATTAGTTATTATAAGGCAGAATACAAATAGCACAGTATCGTAACCATGGCTCCCGACGACAGTGTTATAAACGGGGACCGCTGTATTCTTTTCAGTTGTGAAAAGAACGCAGTTAAGCGCAGAACATTAGTTTACGGTATCAATTATTCTGCTCTATTTAGACAGTGCACCTGTACTGTTATCTATAACAGTAGTACAGACAGTACTTAGGGTTATTTTATTTTTGCTTTAAACTATTTACTGCAGGCCATGTTGTTAAGTAACCTGGCTGTGGAGAAGTTGGTTGAAGTTTAGTTCTGGACTTGAAAGAAAAATCCCTCTTTCATTATTTACAATTTTGCAGCAAATGTTACACAAACCTCTGACCCTCAGATTTCAAGGAGTCTGTAAGCGCTTAATAAAACAGCTTGGTCGAGATCGTTGGGTTATGGAGACTTTTAGGTAAGCATAAAACAAACCTAGCACTTATTAGGAGGCTGTGTGGTCCAGTGGTTAAAGAAAAGGGCTTGTAACCAGACGGTCCCTGGTTCAAATCCCACCTCAAACAATGACTCATTGTGTGACCCTGAGCAAGTCACTTACCCTCCTTGTGCTCTGTCTTTCGGGTGAGACGTAATTGTAAGTGACTCTGCAACTGATGCATAGTTCACACACCCTAGTCTCTGTAAGTCGCCTTGGATAAAGGCACCTGCTAAATAAACTAATAATAATAATTATTAGTGCCATTAGTTTCATTTCATATAGAGTTGTAGGGTATTATTAAGCACCACAATGACACTGAATATTACACACAGTGCCCCCATGTCCTAATTCTATGAATACTGTTTTGTTGTTGTTTGTTTATTGTAGTGTAAAATTCCAAATATAATGCTGGACAGTTTTCATAGAATTCAGGCAGGTTGTTTATAGTAGAGGCCTAGGGTCTGTGAACATTTGTTATTTATTTGAATGGTCTTTTATTACAGGAGGGACTTCTTATTTTAGCACCTCTCGACCCAGGCAGGACAAAAACAGTAATGATGACGCTAAAGGGAAAACTCCAGAGGAGGATGAAGGTAAATCTCTCCCACTCCCACCCCCGTTATAACATTTCAACAGGTGGCATTACTCTGTACACTGTACGTGTATGATTGACATTCATCCATCTAGAAACCTGAGCTACAGTAAGCCTTGTGTGTGTCCTGGAAACAATGCAGACTTAAAATACATATTTAGGACATCTAAACAAATAATCAAATATTCTTCAATGCAGAATTAGCTGCAAAACAATAGTATCACATTCATGTAAAAAAAAAAAACATCTCTTCAAAGTAATATAACCCATCAAACTACCAATTAAAGAAAGGATATAAATGCTCTTTTGTACAATGTCTTATTTATTTCAGAGGTTATTCAGGTATTGTTTTTTCTTTGCATAATATATTTTTTCATACAGTCATTTATACATTTAAATATGGTCATATAATTCTAGCAGTGTTTGTTTGAATATTTGAATACATGTCCCAGCCCTCTGCTTTAGATTTTTATAGAATGACACTTGAGCATTCCTACAGGTGACAAAGTATTACCACCTGCGGTGTGGAATCCTTAACTAAAGCAGCCTTTCTGTTCTCAGAGGAGAAGAAGCGGCGTGAGCAAGAGGATCAGATGTACAGGAAGCGGCTGCGGACACTGTTCATCATCGCGGTCATCATGAGCCTCCTCAACTCCATCAACACCAGCGAAGGCAACATCTCCTGGAACGACTTTGTCAACGAGATGCTGGCCAAGGGCGAGGTGTCACGGGTGCAGGTGGTACAAGAGAGCGACATCGTGGAGATCTACCTGCACCCTGGGGCCGTCATCTTCGGGAGGCCAGTGGGTACCCCAGTCTGTGGTTTAACATTTTAAAATGACCTTAAGATATGTTTGTTACTTTGGAAACAGTGTCCTCATTCAAATGCCTTCCAGGGAAGCACATACATAAGAAGTTAAATCTGTTATTTTATTTCATTTTTTTTAGGTGTAGTTATCCAATAAGATTTCTTAAGTCACTAGCTGTTTTGATGACCTGTTAACTGCACTATCCTCTTTCCTCAGAGGCTGGCCCTGATGTACCGGATGCAGGTTGCCAACATCGACAAGTTTGAGGAGAAGCTGCGAGCAGCTGAGGAGGAGTTAAACGTTGACATGAAGGACAGGATCCCTGTGTCCTACAAACGCACTGGATTCTTTGGAAAGTACCTACCAAACCTCCGTGTTGAGGGATTTCAGTTTGTGTTGTGTCGTTCCTGACACCCTCCAGAAATGTGCAAGTACTAATCTAACAGTGTGGTTATTTGATTCGAGATGTTGTAGAACTGGGTGCTTATAACTGTATCGGTTAGCTAAGTTCTGTGTGCTGAACTTACTAAGATCTTTAGAACCAGTTTCTAAAGTACGTTTCCTCTAAAGACAAAAATAGCTGGCAAAAAACAGATATGCAATAGTGATTTTTCTGTAATTAACTTAAAAAAAGATATCTTGAATTTTTGAGTGTACATATAACCACCAAAGTGGGCACATTTAACACAATAACCTGTAAGGTGAACCTCAGGAGCACATTTGTAGGCATACCTGACCTTACTTTACATTCCAGTGCTCTTTATGCCCTGGGGATGGCAGCAGTGGGGGTGGTGATTCTCTGGTACATCTTCCGACTGGCAGGGATAGCGGGCAAGGATGGCGGATTCAGTGCATTCGTAAGTGTGGCGGTTCTGCTGTCTGAACCAATTAGTGGAATTATTTCTAACCAAATTATAAAGTGTCTTGTTTATTAATATGCATTTCAAATTCCAATTTTGTACTGCAGATGTCGCAGATAACCTACTAGTGTGCATGTAGCGAGTAGCCTGCTCGCAGAGTGATGTGGTGGCAAATTCCCCTCTAAAGTTCATATATATTAATAAAAAACAGATATATCAGCCCGAGCCCACACATACAGGATTCTGAAGTGTTACTAGTACACAACTTGTATCAGTGGCTTCAAACTTGACCTAAAGCTTAAGTGATTTTTCCAGTATGCCATTCCTCACCTCTTGCACCAATGGTAACTTTGTTATCTGTATATTTCATTAAAGTGATAAATGCAGACCATGTGCTGAATAGTTTTTTCTGTTTGTGCTGCCTTGTGTGCCTGTGCTAACAGAACCAGCTGAAGATGGCTCGCTTCACCATTTTGGATGGAAAGTCAGGGAAGGGTGTGAGTTTCAAAGACGTGGCTGGGATGCATGAGGCCAAGATGGAAGTGAAAGAGTTTGTGGATTACTTGAAGGTACAGACTAGCAAAGAAACTTAAGCAAAGAAAATGAATAACATTTTTCTGACCACAACAATGTGTTGCTGATTATTTATGTATTTATTTATTTATGTATTTATTTATTTTTATATAAAGAAACTGGATTTACAGTTCAAGTAATTAGTTGAATACATTTGTATTAAAGTCTAAAAGTCTAATTTTATCCTGTGGTGTTCCAGTACACTGAAGTTCAGTCTTTTATGAAATATAAATGGTATGCATGTTTTGTTAATTGCACTAGCGGCAGCAGATGCAGGCATTTATTGTTTATTTGCATGTCTTTGGCAGCACCCAGATCGGTACCTCCTGCTGGGGGCCAAGGTGCCAAAGGGGTCTCTCCTTCTGGGACCCCCAGGCTGTGGGAAGACGCCGCTGGCCAAGGCTGTCGCCACCGAAGCCCAAGTCCCCTTTCTCGCCATGGCGGGATCAGAGTTTGTGGAGGTTATGGGGGGTGAGTCATTCCTCACAATAGACAAACTGCTAATGAGGCACCAGGTCTTGGGACAGTGGTGGAGGAAATAAGTGGGAAATAAGGTGTTCTGTCCTCATCAGTTAGACAGAACAATTATACAAATCTTCATATAATAGAGCAAGAAAACCATTCAGAATTATCTCAAACATCATAAAAAGTGGTTTAAAAAACCTATTAAAATACTAATAAGATTCATTTGTATCTCCTGTCCTTTACCTTATTTGAGACTTTCTGCCTTACAGCTTTATTTCTGTTTTGCTTCTAGAGTTAAATAAGCAGTGTTCTGTCGTTCTGACATATTATGTGCATCTTCCTGTGTGCAGAGTGTGTGCAGGGCGCTGTGTTAATGTGTGTTCATGCTGTTGTGTCAGGCCTGGGTGCAGCGCGTGTGCGCAGCCTGTTTAAAGAAGCCCGCGCCCGCGCCCCCTGCATCGTGTACATCGACGAGATCGACGCGGTCGGGAAGAAGCGCTCCACCAACAGCTCAGGCTTCTCCAACACTGAGGCGGAGCAGACCTTAAACCAGCTGCTGGTCGAGATGGACGGTGCGTTACTTTCCCTCGCTCGCTCTCTGAACGGCAGCCACTAGTTACAATGGAGTAATGTGATTTCATGTTGGGGATTAAGGGGGTTATACTGTAATTAACTGTAATAGAAGCTATCACTGCAAATTTATGTTATCTTGATTCATCTTGTACGTTAGTGGCTTAAACAGTATATGCTCAAATATGTTTTTCTTGGCACCAAGTACTACGTTCTAAAGTGTCAGCCTTTTGCCTTGATGTCTTTCAGGAATGGGAACCACAGATCATGTGATCGTGCTGGCATCCACAAACAGGGCAGACATTTTAGACAACGCACTGATGAGACCTGGCCGGCTCGATCGGCACATTTTCATTGACTATCCTACCCTGCAGGTACGACTAGCAAATCGTTTCCAACATGCTGCGTAGAACTCATTTCATTCTTAGTACATTTTATAATTCAGTATAAAGCTGATAGTATTGATGATAACGACCGCTTCCTCTTGAACTGTCAGTATCACAGTATCATTAGAAGTCTGCTCAAGGCCATGCTTTTCTTATATAGTTTTACAGTACCCTCTGGTGGACGGTTCAAGAATTGCACTTTTCATATTTAACTGTTTTTTTGTTTTTGTTTTAAGGAGAGAAGAGAGATCTTTGAGCAGCACCTGAAGAACTTGAAGCTCACCCAGTCAGCCAGCTTTTACTCCCAACGTTTAGCTGAGCTCACACCAGGTTTCAGTGGTAAGAACCTCTCTTGTTTTCACTCAGCTTGAATTCTAGTACATTACAGTAGCTTATTGCCAATATTTTTTGTTGTTTCTACTCAAGGAGCGGACATCGCCAACATCTGCAATGAAGGAGCTTTGCATGCGGCCCGAGAGGGATACAAATCGATCGACACCTTCAACTTTGAGTATGCGGTGGAGAGAGTTATTGCAGGTATCTTTGTCTACAGTAACTATTTCTAGAGAAGAACAGCAGATGTACAGTGATCTACCTGATCTAACGCTTTCTGTCTTTTCTGTGTTGCTGTGCAGGCAGTGTTAAGAAGAGTAAGATCCTGTCTAAGGAGGAACAGAGGATTGTGGCGTTTCACGAATCGGGCCATGCGCTGGTGGGCTGGCTGCTGGAGCACACAGAGGCTGTCATGAAGGTATACCTGCCTTTAAACCATCACCTCACTATGCCTAGACTGTACACAGCTTGTTAGCCATTACAATGAGCATCCCCTCCACCCACGTGAACATATACTGTACATACATCGTACGTTTCAGCTCCTCCATTTGTGAAGAAACTTTACAGTGGCAACTTTAAACTGCCTTGGAAGGGTTATGTATGTATGTATGTATGTATGTATGTATGTGTGTGTGTGTGTATGCATGCATGTGCTCACAGCAATCTTGAAGAGGACAGTTTACATCCATTTGAATCTTTTCTCCTAAACAAATATTTTGAAAGCAATGCAGGTATGTTCTAATAGGAATTTGGCTTTCCCTGACATGTCTTGGTTCTCACTACCCTGCCAGGTCTCCATCGCCCCCCGGTCCAACGCTGCGCTGGGGTTCGCCCAGATTCTGCCGCGGGACCAGTTTCTCTTTACCACCGAGCAGCTGTTTGAGAGAATATGCATGGCTCTGGGAGACCGGGTCTCGGAGGTCATCACCTTCAATAAGGTCACTACAGGTAATCCAGCAAGAGACAGTGACTCCTTAACATTCTGTATCAGTTCCCTTATAAAGCTGTGTGTTGAGTCAACATACCTGTGTGTGTTGTGTAAGGGGCCCAGGATGACTTGCGCAAGGTGACTCGCGTGGCCTACTCCATGGTGAAGCAGTACGGCATGGTACCCAGCGTGGGTCAAGTCTCCTTCCCTGACACTGAGGAGGAGGGGGCCATCGGGCGCAGACCCTTCAGCCAGGGCCTACAGGAGCAGATGGACCATGTGAGTGCAGGCAGATGGGTTTCCTTCTCTTTTCTAAACCAGTTTTGCGCTGTCTGACACATAATGGAGATGAATCTGTAGAAAAGGGGAATAGATGAGGCTCGCAAAAACTTGATAGAGTGTGGCAGGGATAAAGTCAGTATAATAGCGCTAGGATTAGCCAACCCTAAGGCTTTGTACTATTTGAGATATGTGGCTTGGGTAGCAGAGTTCTAACTTGCAGGTATTTGTATTTAGCCGTTTACCATTTAGATCACAAAAGCTTTGACTGTCTCAGCAGTGTCCTATATTGATCCCACAGGAGGCCAGGGTGCTGGTGGCTCGAGCATACAGACACACAGAGAAACTGCTGCTAGACAACAGAGATAAACTGATTATGGTGTGTACTCTACTTCAGTGTTTGCTTGTTTATGGTTGACATTTTTGTTTGTGGATATCTGGATGTTAATACTACAGGTATGGGTAAAAAAAAAGGTAATACTACAACCTGCGGTTTGTAGAAAATGCATCTGTCAATTTACCCTTTTATCAATATTATAGCATGTAGTAGCAACACATTACTGTTATTCAGTGGGCTTAGCCTGTGAACAGAATATTGACAATGTGTCTGACACACTAATGAAACAATATTATAAATGTACTGAATGACAGTCATGGGATCAGAAGACAGTTTCATGTGGCATGGCTGTGGTTGATGAAGTTTGTCGTGAAGGGGAGGTCATGTCTTGTCTGCTTGCAGCTGGCCAATGCTCTGCTGGAGCGGGAGGTAGTGAACTATGATGACATCGAGGCGCTGCTTGGGGCCCCCCATATGGCCCCAAGAAGATGATCACTCCCCAGAGCTGGATTGAGGCTGTGAAGGACAAGCAGGACACAGGGGAGGAGGAGCCAAGGAGGAAACCACCAAGACGCAAGGAGGAAGATTACGAGGCTAACTACAGGCCTGTTTAAAGCCCTGCTGTATCCATGGCAATGGTGTGACTCCAGCAGGCAGACACTGGGCCTTTATCTGATACCTCCAGTGTGTCCACCTGCACCAGGAAGCATTAAAGGATTCTGAGCCATTGTAAAGCCTTTGTAATTGACACCTACTGTTATTATTTTGCAGCAAATATGGTGTTGCACTGTAGAAAGGCTTTTCAGATGATTTTATTGTGTTGTTTGATTCTAAACAGACAACAGATTGAAGGTTTAAGGATTACATAACATACTGCAATGTTTACAGGAAACATTACTTTTACTGTATTGCCTGTCAATACCCTGTCCATAAAGCAGGAAGTGTCTATAAAAGTATGTTTCATGACTATGAGACATTGGGGGGGGAAAAAAGAGCATGACTTACTTTCATTAGGCTTTGTGACTCCTTTTATGAATAGGGCACACACGTCTCTGTAAGACTGCAGTTACACATGCAGTGCATTATGGGAAGGCATTTTAACATTTAATCCTCACTTTTTTTACATCAAAAAATGTATTGTATCAAGGTGTTGCCCTGTGTGAGTCTGTTCTTCAGGGTGCTCACAGCTGTCGATCAAGGTGTTGCCCTGTGTGAGTCTGTTCTTCAGGGTGCTCACAGCTGTCGATCAAGGTGTTGCCCTGTGTGAGTCTGTTCTTCAGGGTGCTCACAGCTGTCAATCAAGGTGTTGTCCTTTGTGTTCTATGTCATTCATGTCTGGGCTATGAGACACCCATAGAAGTTAAATGACCTTTTGTGTTTCCAGGCACTTGATCAGGCCAATAATAATGAATACATAATAACTTATGAAAGGCCGTTAAGCATATCTTGCTCATCCCAGAAACTCATCAAGCTGTTTCTTGCAAGGTCCCAGTGACTCAGAATCCACAGCATGGCTTGGCAGTTTGTTCTATACACCCGTGCGTTTTTGTGTACACTATTTATTCCCTAACCTTAAAGTAATAACCTTTAACACTCCAGGAATTACCAGAAACATTTTGGTTTAAACTCTCCTTCAGTCGGGCTCATTACTGCTGGTAAGCAGTGCATGATGTCTTGGTACTAGATCTTAAATAATTGTCCTTTAATAAGATTCCAGTGTCCTGATTTTGACAGATCTTAAATTCATTAAAAAAAATTCACCACCTTTGTATCACAACAAGTTGCATTTTAGGAGGAAAAGTCTTTTTTCAAACAAAACCTTGAATAACACAAATTATAAACCAACACAATACAACTCAAAGACATAACGATTTACATCTTCTTACCTCACTGTCAGATCTTGGGTATAAAATATGAAGCTGTCTTACTTGATCATCATTTTTTTTTTTTCTGACATGAGAGAACTTCTCATAGAGATGCCGTATGCTTTTAACTTTTTATATATGAATTATGTTGAACGTCTAAATATATTTGACATCTTTTTAGCGCAGTACCCTTATACATCACTCGATCTCTTGTTGCAGGCGTTCCATGAGTTCTTACAAAACAAATACATACATACATACATACATACATACATACATACATACATACATACATACATAAATAAATTCTCATTGAACATTTACAAGTAACCTACCATATCAGGATCACACTTTAGTTTCCGTATATACATACAGTAAGAAATGAACTGTACGATCAGTCGATATAGTTAGGCTCAAGAGATCACATGTAAAACGTTAACATTCTTTTCGTTCGGACTAAATTAATCGTACTTGTATGTCATAATAAAAAATATGAAAATAAGAAAAATATTTGTACCTGATTCAACACATTGGGCTTGGAAAGTAACGGTTAACCGATCTGGTCAATGTTGATCCTCCGTTTATTAATATTGATAAAATATCGGAGATCAATCATGGAAACTCTTCTGCATATTCTTGTTTCGCTGCTTAGGTCATTTCCAATTCTTGTTCAATTTAAAATAACCGGATCAATTTGCTGCAGTTCCCGTTGTCCTGATCGCTACAGTATGTAAAGATACCAGATGGTAATATGATGGATTTTTCTTTTTTTTATATCATAGGCCTATTTTAAATCTTATTTTATAGGTACATTCTGATGTACCTTGCTCTTTATTGTAGTAGAAAATAAATACCTTGTTTGACATTGACCTACCTGCCTGTCTCATTGGTGTTTGCAAAGCAGAGACCACGTGATGCCATAAATTAAAATGAGGGAAAGCAGTGCTGTATCAGACTTTTTGATGTTATTATTATTATTATTATTATTATTATTATGCACACAAAAAAAAATTGAAAACATAACAGAACTATAAAAACAAACAACTTAAATTACTCTTCAGTCGTTGCCCTTCTAGGAATGCTTAGCACTGGGACCTGGGAATTACATTTTCCAGCATTATTATTATTATTATTATTATTATTATTATTATTATTATTATATTTTATTACAAATTAAATACAGTTCATAAACTGTTTCCCAAACAGTTATGTTTCAAAAAACAAACTGACGTCCCTTTCTGTTACGGAATCAGGAGAAAATGCCATTTTGGTGTGTTTTATTAATTAATTCATTAATTAATTATTTTTATTAACATAATAAACAACGCAAAAACACAGGCACCTATATGACATCCCGTTTACAGGCAGAGTTGGCGAGGTCGGCTTGCTTCATCATGACGGGTTTCCTGGTGATGTCACGCGACGCAGTGTGCGGAAGAGAAGGAAATTAAAACAATCAGATAGAAGAGGAGCGTCTAACTGGTAAGACAGTAGTTTTGCGGTGCACTGTTTATATAAAGGGAGGAGGTAAAGAGTTTTGTTAATGTGGGAGACAGATAGTGGCATTTTGCTTTAGCGTGTCGTGGGGCAGTTTTACAGTTAAGGGCGATGTTTTTTTATTTCATTTCTGAATAGAAACGATCCAGTACACCGTGCTACTTCCTTGTGTGAATCGGCGCTGTTTACTGTGTTAAGCTCTAATCTGTTTTGAAGTGGTATCCCAATTAGTTTTTTTAATTGTTTGACTGTTTTTTAGTTTCTTTTTATGTATTTACAGGTTATACATAGAACAATGCTTCGCTGTAAATGTAACAAGAGGTGTCATATTGGTTTAATAAGAAACTGTACACACTCAATCAAAACAAATGAACTGTAGTACAGTGTTTTTTCCCCATTTTTAACTGTCTTGAGTAATATTGTAACAGTAGTGCTGTGTTTTTACCCCGTTGCTATGTCGCTGTCTTTCTTTGTTCCCGTTACACTCCCCTACTGTCGTACTGCTGTTGTGACTGAAAGTCCTGTCAGATGTGTTGCTATTAATATTTCATATTCCATCACCAATGTGAAAGGTTTAATCATTTGTAAAAGTGTATAATTATTAGTGAGATACGCTACAGTACCAGCAACACACAGTGATGGCAGACAGAAATGTGGAAAATTCATAAGGCTTGGCCTCCGTCACACTAAGGGCCTTGTTGTTGTATGTGTTTTACATGTAAACTTTAGGGTTGTTCTATAAATAGCGCTAAACTGTTTCACCTGATTTGTCAATGCCAGTTTGATGATGTCATTCGTAAGCACATGATTAGTGACTCACTTGCCAACTATTTTTTTAAACTTAAGTTCTACCTGAAACTCGAGACTGGATGAGAATGAATGAAAGACATCGAGCAGCTGCTTTTGAAAATGGTTTAAAAACTATTATTTCCTGCTTTCTATCTCTATTGTTCATTAGGGCGTTTCTACTTCTTACATGTACCTGATTCGATATGTGCTGTCTGGGATGGTTTATTAAACTACAAGTTTACTTTATTAGTTACAACCATCACCTGCCATAGCTGCGTACAACAATATAGCTTTTTTGTATCCTGAAGACTAATACCTACATCCACATACATATAGCAAAACGGTCCTCCATATATCCCCTGCATTCTGAGGATGAGGAATACTGAACGATCTGCAGAATATACTTTGTGAAAGTGAAAACAAGTCTCTTCTAATGGATTGTTTTATAAAGGGGCATTTTATTGGAAAAGCAATGTATCTCTCTTCATTTACATTCGCCTTGAATGCGTCTCTGTGTAGTAATTGTAGGCAGCAAAGAAAGTGCTGTTTTAACAAGGAGAAAAACAATGGGGTGCAAATATGGCACTGTTGCAAACAGAACAGTAACCAGGCCCTGTAAAACAGGTTTGCTGTCTGACTTTCTCTGCAGTGTACATCATGCTTGGAGGTGGATTCAAAGCAGAGCGACTTCGTGTCAACCTTCGGCTGGTCATGAACCGGCTCAAGCTCCTGGAGAAGAAGAAGAGTGAGTGTATTTTGTAGTCTCTGGGTAATATGAAAGCAGTGTGTACTAGTGGTTGCTAATAGATTTGAAGGCAGTGTTGCATAATAGTTAGCGGTACGGGACTGTGTGGAAGTGTGCTAAGGAACAAGGAGGCAGGATGTGGTGACTAGTGGTTAGAGCTAAGGGACTGGGAAGCAGCGTGTTGTAATGGGAGAAGCTGACTGGGAAGAGCTACAAGACTAGTACGCAGCTAAGGGAGTAGGAGGGGTGCAGTGTAGTACTGTAGTGTTAAGGGCTGAAAAACGTAAGCTTATGTGATAAACTGTGTAATATTTTCATCTGTGTATTAGAATTAGTAAGCTATGTTCGTATCCATGTAGGTTCAATGTGTGATTGATTGTGTGTTTGTCTGTCCTTCTTCAGCGGAGCTAGCGCAGAAAGCACGCAAGGAAATTGCAGATTACCTGTCCACGGGGAAGGATGAGCGAGCACGTATTCGTGTGGAGCACATCATCAGAGAAGACTACCTGGTGGAGGCCATGGAGATACTGGAGCTTTACTGTGACCTGCTGCTCGCACGCTTCGGACTCATACAGTCCATGAAGTGAGTGACTGCTCATGAAAGATGAGGGAATCATGAATGATAACAATGCTGGTTCATAAAATAACATCCAACAAATTAACTGATGTATGTATAATACTATTAGAAAACTGGCAGTCAGGTGGAGTTGGGCACCAACTACGTATTTGTTTACTGGGTCTTCAGTAATGACCACATGGAAAGTGTTCTCTGTCCTGCTGTTGCTTGTAGGGAGTTGGAGCCAGGGTTACAGGAAGCCGTCTCTACTCTGATCTGGGCAGCCCCCCGTATGCAGAGTGAAGTCGTTGAGCTGAAGATTGTGAGTATGTGGTGGGTAGAGGGTGAATGTCCTTGTTATCTTTTTATGTTATTCATCCCAGCATTTCCAGATTAATTTTTCATAAAGCAGACTTTTTAGTGTCTGGACAGCAGCAGGTGACTCCCCATGCTGGAGCATTCAAGAGTAAGCCTTTAGTAGGAATAGTCAAGGTTAAGGAGGCGCTTTAATTTGTTTCTTGTAAGATGAAATCCACAAGTAACATATTCCTTTCTTTTATCTCTGTAGGTTGCAGATCAGCTGTGTGCCAAATACAGCAAGGAGTATGGCAAGCTTTGCAGGTCAAACCAGATAGGAACTGTCAATGACAGGGTAAAGTATATTGCAATCATTGGGGTCTACTGTAAACCCTATTATTATTATTATTATTATTATTATTATTATTATTATTATTATTATTATCATTATCATTATTTGTTTATTTAGCAGACACCTTTATCCAAGGTGACTTACAGAGACTAGGGTATGTGAACTATGCATCAGCTGCAGAGTCACTTACAATTACGTCTCACCCGAAAGACGGAGCACAAGGAGGTTAAATGACTTGCTTAGGGTCACACAATGAGTCAGTGGCTGAGGTGGGATTTGAACCGGGGACCTCCTGGTTACAAGCCCTTTTCTTTAACCACTGGACCACACAGCCTCTTTAGCATGTCATTTAATTAAAAATAAATAAATAATAACTTAATTGTGCTGTACTGTACACTATGCAAAACAACACAGGTGTTCAATTTGCCCATCATCACTAACATTGATGGTAACTAATACAGAGTTTCATGAAAATTTATAGAGACGTGGATATAAAGGGATTTAATATTTAATATATAAACAGCAGATGTTCTAAACACTAACACTATAGTGATAATTAAAATAAGCCCCTTCATGTACAAAGTTTATTAAAATAAGTGTTTCTCTATATTTTAAGCCTGTCATTATTGTTTGTCCCCACCCCCCCACTGCAGCTGATGCACAAACTGAATGTAGAGGCACCCCCAAAGATCCTGGTGGAGCGTTATCTCATTGAGATTGCGAAGAATTACAACGTACCATATGAACCTGACTCTATGGTCATGGTGAGTGCAAGTGAACCATCTAAATTGACAAGTGCCCACTGAGAGCTGTGCACACACAGATCACCTGCGCGTGGCACCACCTCCATGGCTGTCTGTGTATCTCTCTGTGCCAAGTACAGCAGTTACTGGACTGTAAATTGTCATGATATTTGGCTGTGATTTACTTTATTGCCTCCTTTTTTCTTTCTATCAATTATTGAATAATTTATATAATTTAAATGAGCTTATATCCCTGACTCTGAGGATACAATTATTGTATGATGCTGATTGTTGATCTCTCTCTCTCTCTCTCAGAGCGAGGTCCCTGCAGGTTTGGAAGCTAATCTCATTGATGTCTTTGATGAGACGAAGGGGGGGCCTGGAGGAAGAGGTGGTGGTGGGGGAGGTGGCTTCACTGTGCCAGCGGGTGCAGTGCCCATGCCAATGCCCATGCCTTCACCGCATGTTCCATTCAACTACCCTCAACCCAATGGACCTGTAAGACTTTTGGCATTTTTTGTTTTGTTTAAAACATGTACTGTAATGCATTAATATAAATGGGTTACTATTACTGAGTGAAATTGCTTTACATTTAACTCTTGAACTTTGCTTATGGAATATGAACTTTTATGTTTTGTAAATCTGATCATTTTAAAAAGCATATCCTGATGTAACTATCAATGACACTGTTATCTGCTGTATTATTGAATCGTATTTTGTCACACTTGTACTTGCTTGAACCAAAGTCATTGTATTTATCTTGCTATTAATTGTATTATTACTTGTACTGTGAAACTTGAAATGTATTTGCTTACGATTGTAAGTCGCCCTGGTTAAGGGCGTCTGCTAAGAAATATAATAATAATAATAATAATAATAATAATAATAATAATATTTTATTCATGTTTTTCCCCCTTTTCCCACCAGGCAAACTTCAGTGGCCCTGAAGTTGGCACCTATGAGGGTTTTAACAACTTCCAGCCTCCAGTGCCAGGAATGCAGCCCCCACAGCTACCCAGCTGCGCCCCAACTTATGAGTTTGTAAGTGTTGCAGCTCCACTCCTCCGGACTGACACAAACAGGCAGCTCGAGCTTTAGGGAAGATCAGCTTTACTCTTCATTTGCAGATCACATGGGACAGACTTTATTCAGCCTTGTCACTAAAGAGTACTGCAGCTTTTAGCTGGAGCTTAATAATCGCACACACAGAGCATGTTGGTTTTCTTGCAATCCGAGTTGTTCTCCTGTGAATTTCCTGGCCACCTGTCACACACATCTATCCCAAACGGGGGTTGGTTAGACACACTAACCAACCAGTAGCTTTCAATCCGTTGCACTCGACTAACGATAAATTATTATTATTATTATTGTAAGCTTTCTAGAGCTGTTCAGTGACTAACTGTAACCCCTGCCTGCATCGCACTGTGGAGTGTGATTTGGATTTCTTTGTCCTGCTTTAAGTGACCATCCATAACCAGGGGTGTGCGTCCTAAGATGAATTGGAGGGTAGTGTCTGGGTGCACAGAGGCAGGGATTGACTTGTGTCTCTTTTTGTCAGATTGATGATCTCACTAACAACACCGCTGTTCCTTCTCCAAAGGCTACTGGTAAGTGACACCTTTTGCTCCTTTAATTGATCAGAAACACAAAAGGGAGATGGTCTATGCACTTGTGTGCTCAATAGTGTCTCTTTATGAGCACAGGTTTGTACTTCAAAGCAGGTGTTTACTACCTGCTTGACAAAAACGTTAACTTGTAATTGTGGGCTACTCTAGAAAGATGGTTTGAGCACGTGCGCTTAAGCTCTGTCCCACTCTGAAGCTGTCTCTTTCCCTGTGTCACCAGGTCCCTCTCTGACCTACGACAACACTGTTCTCCCAGAACTCCCCTCGGTTCCTGACACACTTCCTGCTTCCTCTTTTGGTGGAAACTCTGCTCCCTCTGAGGATATCGACTTCGATGACCTGTCACGCCGCTTTGAGGATCTCAAGAAGAAAACATAGACAGCATTGCGCCACCTGTGTGCTCGACTGTCTCGCTACTACTGCTCCTAATTGTGGGGTGGGTGGGGAGAGACATGGAATCACAAGTTAAGAAGGATTGCTCTTCACCAGTCCTGCAGCAAATGTGTATTATCAATACTTTCCATAATGTGTATTACCAATACTTTCCATTCTTTAAAAATATCAAAACCTATTTATCATCTTTAAACTACTGAAATAGAAATAAGACCGATTTGGCACGAAAAAACAAAGTTATTTTTTTATAATTTTTTAAATCAGACAGGACTTGGACTTTTTTAAAATGTTAAATTGTATGTGTTAAAAATCCTGTACAGTTGACCCTATTTCTAATGTAACGGAGCGAGTGCCTGTCTTTTGAGAAAGGGTTAGCAGTAGAAGTACATGACACATGTTGAAAATTTAAAGACTTTTTGATTAAAATTGTAGCTTTGTTTCTGTCACTCAATCAAGACGTCATGGCACTATTAAAGTCCAAAGCTTTTTATAGAAAGAGTGATAGAGAGAGAGTGAAATAAGAGAAAACCAAACACTCCAGAAAATATATCTAAATATCCCATGTCTCATATGGACCTTTTTATCTCACAAATCATATTTCTCCCTGTCTGAAAGTGCACACAGATGCTTTTCATATCTCATTAGCCTGTACAGAACTACCTGTGTGCCAGGTAGAGTGAAGTTAAGGTTAAGTGTTTTATACACGCTGGATTAATTGGGACAATAAGGACATTTGTGGCTTTTTAATTAAAACACACAAGACTGTTCTGTTGTGGTAATGGATTTTATATTCCACAGCCTGTGGTACTGTATAACTGGTAATAGCCCACTGTTATGAACTGTCTTGTTTCTTTAGATTGGGGGTTGGGTACAATGTAGGAACCATTTGGTTTTTTAATTCAAACTATTGCTGAATGAATATGTATAAAGACAAACAATGTGGTATTTTGCTTAAAAAAAGAAAAAAACTTTCTAAACTTCAATAAGGGGAAAAACCTAAAGAAGGAAATGTTTTTCACCTCTGTCTGTTCAAAACTGTAAAACACTAATATGACTTTATGGTGAACTGCTCTGTCTATTAAACTGGGCAGTTTTTCCTAAGGAATAATAACTTGTGAAAAATGTAACTATTATATAGGAAACTTATGATGTGTATCTTATAACTGAATCTTGGGTGTAAATTCACATGCATTCAAATAGAATACCATCATAGGAACATCTGAAAAGAAAGATTAATGAGTTGTTTAATACCAGAGATTGGCAAGCAGGAGGCTGTTCACAAAGATTTTACTTTAATATTATAATCTGTTGACAACTTGTTAATAAGTATAAGACCATTTTCTGGGGGTGTTTTGAAAAAGTCTGAGAAGTAATGTTATACAATTATGCAATAAACAGATTGGAAGTGGAGCAGTATTTACGGTATTTTGATCTGGCTATCGTATTAATACATGCCGTTACTTGTATGAGGGTATCATTACCAAAAACAAGCTGCAGTTATTTGAAATGGGCCAGTTTAAGTGTATTTATTCATACCTTGCCTAGTTCTTGTTGGATTGTTACTGTACATCCAATAGACCCTTTCTTATTACACAGCCTTGGTTCACTTCCATACCTTTTGTTTGGAGCGATTTCTGATGTTACTCGAATATGTTTATTTTTCATTGGCGGTATTGGAAAGCATTTTTCAGGACTTTTTATATTTTTAAGATTTACACTGTTTGGTGGACACAACAATTTATTTACTCAACTGAAATTTCTTTTAAAATGTTTTGTCTCTCAAATAAATAATGTTATATTATATATATATTTATATATATGCAGTATTTCCAACATTTGTGATTTCAGGTTTTCAGAGACATTTTAGTGTACTGCTTTTGTATTTATTGGTACTGCTTGTGAAATAGCTTTTTCAGACAGAATAAGGTCTATTCAGATAACCTAACCAGTACTGTTTAGATCATTACAAAAACTGTAGGGTCTGCTGTATAGAGAATCTCTACACTAACTATGCAAGCGATTCACTTTAGTGTACTGCTTTTAAAAATATGTATAACTGCAGGGAAGGACCTAATCTAATAATTGAAACAATTTTTAGACAAAATAGATTCTTAGATATTTTATTGAATGATGCTACTGAACATGAATTAGTTTAAAACAAGACAGTTACAAATCCACAGAACTTCTTTACAGTGCCACCAACAGACCGTCACAGACTATACCTGCTTCTAACCACCAGAGGGTAGGCTAATCTCAAAAAAACAGTTTGAAACACTTTAAATAATTGGACTGAAGCTTGAGAATGTTAGTTTGTTACAAAACAGAACGAACAACGAACGTCATTGTCCTCAAGAGAGTGCCCTAGCTATACAGTACCATCTCGTGGCTGAATTGCTTTCTATTCCAGTTTTTGATGGGCAGCTCCTTGTTTCCCTGAAGGGTCCCGCTGTTCACCTGAATCTGCACCAGAATTAATGACTTGGTAGTGTTGGGGTTTAAAGCCTTGCACAAGTTTATGTCAGTATATGTGGAAGGCCACCCAGGTCAAAAACGTGCTATTTAGTACGCGTTCAAATATTTAGTACACGTATTCATTTGGACCAATCAGAATACATATAAAAACTACGTGTTCTAAATAAATGTAAATTAACAATGTATTTTCCACGTAGGGGCCGTGTCATTTTACAGTCATGCAGCATAATTACAAGAGTAGCCAATCACCTTCGGGATAGCTTTTTCAATTTCAGACATGAAATACGCTTTAAAAAAAAATCAAGAATATGGAAAATTGCAAATCGTGGCGGCGAGAGATTTTCTTCTACCGTGCAAATATAGGATTTAATGAGTGCTGCTGACTTGAACGTGACACAGTTCAGTTTGTACACAATGTTTTTTATTTTATTTAATTTTCTAATTATATTTTCAGTTCAGTACACTAAAATATTGGATTCAATGTCAGATCTTTCAACACTTGTTTAAAATTGCATATTAGTTACATTGGGGTTACCACTAAATTAAAGCGATTTCTAAGGTTCTGAAACCGGCTGTTGATGCTGGTCTTGGAGGGTCCGGGTCTATCCATCTTTCATTAGACTTCACCCAGTACCCACGAATTGGGAATGGCAGATGTAAGGCGACTTTTAATTGGATAATTTATTACACGTAGTATTTTCTTTAAATTCATTGGTTCTCATTTTATTTTCCGCAACCTGACTGGCCAAATTAGTACGCGTAATAATTATAATTACAATACGTACTAAAGTCAAATGAGAATGTGAACTAAATAATGCATTTTTGACCCAGATGGCCTTCCATAAGTAAGTGCCGTGTAGCCATGTAACGCGCGATTTAAGCAAAAGACGGCAAGATATTAAAAAATGAACTAGTTTCGATACACTACAAACAAAGTTTGCATTGCACATGCTGGGAACATGTATAAGTGTCTCACGCGTAGGGCTGCGTGTTTGAATGAACCTGCAAACAAATTAAAATAAATGCGTTTCCAGCCAATGTGACGTCCTTGCCGTTTGCGATGATCGACTACATCTCAGTATTATGACCTGCGTATGCTTTTGACTAGCTGTCACGGTATCGTCAGGGGAGATAAGCTTTTCTTGCCTGAACATGAAATTAGTAATAATAATAATAATAATAATAATAATAATAATAATAATAATAAACTATTTACATTATACAATGTCGCAGGAGCGTTTGACTGGACTAGGGCAGATATTGATTGTGCACCAGATTTGCTGAAAACTGGATTATATAACTAGAATTGCAGACTTTGTCGCTTTGAAAACAAGAAAGGTTATTTTCTAACTCTCTGTGGGAGAAGACCCAAGAGATGCACCCTATTTCCCTCAATCCAGACAGTTGTCATGCTGATGCGCTGGGGAGACCGCACTGTGGTTGATCCTCGGAGCCAGCCACGCAGCCCTTGTGTGTGCTGATGCGCTGGGGAGGCAAAATAAGCTGATCCCTGGAGCCAGTATTACACTTCAGCCATCAACACCATGCAGAAGGATATCTACATCATCAGATTGAAAGAAACGCAAATGGATGGAGATGCAGATGGATCATATTAGTTTACTGTAAAGCTACGTCTTAGTCGGCGCTTATCTTGGCATGGGTTTTTTGGGGGGTTTTTTTTTGTTGCTATTCCTGTAGTAAAATGCAATATATTTAATAATGTTGGTATCATAGCGTAGTATTACTGGTAAGAATAGAAAATAGGGGCCCCGGAATCAAGCTTTGCACGGGGCCACTGTTGTACAAATGCTGCTACTGGGCGTCCGGCCCCCTTCTTTTTTGTGTTTTTCTCTGTCTCAGCAGGTTCAGTATACTTCTTATTGTTCTTAGACCCATGGAGATTAACCCCCAGCAAGCTGCCCAGCTTCCTCAGCACGATCTCCATGACAAATGCATCTTCACAGGGCTAGGAGAGAGGGAACAAGAGGGTTAGTGAATAAACAAGCTCATCAGATAAAATACAATGGCAAAAACAATCACAATTAAGGCTTTCTGATTTATTTATTTTTTGTATATAGTTTGTTGATTGCCTGCTACAATGTACAGTAAGTGAAAACGGATGAGACATAATCTTAATTGGTGGACTTAATTGTATCTTCACTTAGACTGAAGAGCCAATGAGATTGGGGTCATTTTGTGTCCAATGTGACTGAATATTAAACGGCAGGTGTCAGTGTGAAGGATGGCGGGTCATACCGTTGGATTCTTCATCTCCTTTTGAAATGACACAAGCAGAACGGACACAAAGAAGTTCACTGCGATGAAGACCACGAAGATGATACACGAACCAATCACCACGACTGCCAGAATATGGTCAACAGCCAGCACCTGGGGGGTTGTGGGTATTAGAAACAAGCTGAGTGTCAAACAAATTCACACACAAACACCTGTTTGCAGATGCACAGCTCTGTAAAATATTTTGTTTGCAAAGGGTAAAATGGGTTTGATCTTATGTGTAAAAAAAACATTTCTATATATATATATATATATATATATATATATATATATATATATATATATATACAGTGCCTTGAAAGTATTCGCCCCTTGAACTTTGCGACCTTTTGCCACATTTCAGGCTTCAAACATAAAGATATGAAACTGTAATTTTTTGTGAAGAATCAACAACAAGTGGGACACAATCATGAAGTGGAACGAAATTTATTGGATATTTCAAACTTTTTTAACAAATAAAAAACTGAAAAATTGGAAGTGCAAAATTATTCAGCCCTTTACTTTCAGTGCAGCAAACTCTCTCCAGAAGTTCAGTGAGGATCTCTGAATGATCCAATGTTGACCTAAATGACTAATGATGATAAATAGAATCCACCTGTGTGTAATCAAGTCTCCGTATAAATGCACCTGCACTGTGATAGTCTCAGAGGTCCGTTTAAAGCGCAGAGAGCATCATGAAGAACAAGGAACACACCAGGCAGGTCCGAGATACTGTTGTGGAGAAGTTTAAAGCGGATTTGGATACAAAAGATTTCCCAAGCTTTAAACATCCCAAGGAGCACTGTGCAAGCGATAATATTGAAATGGAAGGAGTATCAGACCACTGCAAATCTACCAAGACCTGGCCGTCCCTCTAAACTTTCAGCTCATACAAGGAGAAGACTGATCAGAGATGCAGCCAAGAGGCCCATGATCACTCTGGATGAACTGCAGAGATCTACAGCTGAGGTGGGAGACTCTGTCCATAGGACAACAATCAGTCGTATACTGCACAAATCTGGCCTTTATGGAAGAGTGGCAAGAAGAAAGCCATTTCTTAAAGATATCCATAAAAGTGTCGTTTACAGTTTGCCACAAGCCACCTGGGAGACACACCAAACATGTGGAAGAAGGTGCTCTGGTCAGATGAAACCAAAATCGAACTTTTGGCAACAATGCAAAACGTTATGTTTGGCGTAAAAGCAACACAGCTCATCACCCTGAACACACCATCCCCACTGTCAAACATGGTGGTGGCAGCATCATGGTTTGGGCCTGCTTTTCTTCAGCAGGGACAGGGAAGATGGTTAAAATTGATGGGAAGATGGATGGAGCCAAATACAGGACCATTCTGGAAGAAAACCTGATGGAGTCTGCAAAAGACCTGAGACTGGGACGGAGATTTGTCTTCCAACAAGACAATGATCCAAAACATAAAGCAAAATCTACAATGGAATGGTTCACAAATAAACATATCCAGGTGTTAGAATGGCCAAGTCAAAGTCCAGACCTGAATCAATCGAGAATCTGTGGAAAGAACTGAAAACTGCTGTTCACAAATGCTCTCCATCCAACCTCACTGAGCTCGAGCTGTTTTGCAAGGAGGAATGGGCAAAAATTTCAGTCTCTCGATGTGCAAAACTGATAGAGACATACCCCAAGCGACTTACAGCTGTAATCGCAGCAAAAGGTGGCTACAAAGTATTAACTTAAGGGGCTGAATAATTTTGCCCCAATTTTCAGTTTTTATTTGTTAAAAAGTTTGAAATATCCAATAAATTTCGTTCCACTTCATGATTGTGTCCCACTTGTTGTTGATTCTTCACAAAAAATTACAGTTTCATATCTTTATGTTTGAAGCCTGAAATGTGGCAAAAGGTCGCAAAGTTCAAGGGGGCCGAATACTTTCGCAAGGCACTGTATGTGTATATACACTGTCCTAGTGCCCAATATTCCTATGATCTCCCAATATCCCCCAATCATCCTGTTCCCAGTGTTGCAGGGGCAGTACCTCATTGTAGTTGAAAGAACCCATCAGCAGACACAGGATGGTGATGGCCGAGCAGAAGACTGTGGAGTAGGAGCTCAGACTCCAGCCAAAGAGCAGGTTACACTGAGAGAGGGGAGAAGATCAGTGGATGAGATCGGTGGTTCTTCACTGTGTAGAAATTGCATACAGAATAGTGATGGCATGCATTAGAGTTGTAGCAGTTTTAGAGAACCAGGTGTTCAGTGCATTCCTGATTTGACATTGAAGGTATTGGGATTGGAGCTGGGAATGAGTTTAGACATAGGGGCTCCTTTCTAAAGTCTGGTAAATTAGGTTGAGTAAATCTCACTTAATAATGTTTGGAAAAAAATAGATAGTTCATAACAGGTCAAAACAGAACATTAATTTAAGTTGAAATACAATAGAAGAGCAGATTTCTTTAAGTTGTAAGATGGGAATTTTGCCGCCATATTCATATACTCATATACTCAGTATGGTATGTGATAAATAAATAAATACATTAGCAGAATTGTGCAAGTGGGCCTGCATAGGATTTGAGACACATTTGGAAAATAATAGTACGGCAACAGACAAGTTAATTTCTGCAAAGATACCCTCGATCCAATAAAGGTAAAACAACTTCCATGGAATGAATTACGAATTTCATTTGTATTTAAATGGGTGTTCTGGATAGAAGCCCCTTACGGTGATGGAATAGGAGATGATCAGGATGACGATGATGAGGAGGAAGAGGCGCAGCTCCCCCCAGGCCCTGCGGATAGCCGAGGAGATGAGGTATAGCTTGGGGTTGAGACGCAGGAGGTGCCACAGCTTCACCGTGGCTAGACACACCAGAAAGGCGATGAGGTAGTTGTAAATAGAGTCCATCAGGACCACCTGGTCAAAGCTGATGAATCTGGAGAGAAGCAGAGAGGGGTCATCCACAGAAACAGCAGCTTCATCCACAGCAGCATTTAAAAAAAACACAGCCATCGAAGCCACCTGTGCGAGTACATGCCATCTCCAGTTTGCTTGTCTTGTAAGTAAGCGGCTTTAACAGCAGGCAGTTGTTTATGCCTCAGTGCAGTATTTATGTTACCAAGTCCATTAGAGATGTCAATTGAGTTTTTCTTGGCTTCAGAAAAAGTGGGACAAATGAAGTACTGGCACAACTGGTTTCACTTCAAACATTGTATTTAGTTTCTTAATTGAGTAATGTTGGTTAGTTTAATTTACTACAACGGTCCTCACAAAATCCCAAACAAGATTCACGAGCAGCGAATGTCTTGCATCTGGTGCCAGCTCTTTCCTGTTGCTGTCTTGTTTTTTGTACCTGGTCCTGTCTCCTTGATACTGGCTGATGAGCCTGTCTCCCAACACCAGTGTTGAGATGTACAGCCCCATCCCTGTCCAGCTCATCAGGATGATTGACATGTCCACCAGGTTCAGCAGGCTCCTGAAATACACCAGCCGCTGTTCCTTCATGAGGAGACCCTGCGAATATAATAACTGGAATACATAAAAATACATATTTCCCTGTTGCGTGTGTCTTGCAATGGAAAGATGGCATATCTAACAGAGCCTGATAGAATGATTAAAGAAGGCTGTTTGCAGGTTTTTCTGTATCCAAGAATACACATATTGCTTTTGTTTGTGATCCAGTGTTTATTAGGGAAATTCTATAACAATTACATCAGTAACAATTCCCCAAATCCCCCTTGCTACTGTAAAAAAAAATCACAAATGGGTAAGTAAAATACACTGTTTAAAATGTAGAAAAATGTGATTGTACTGGAATGCTCCCTGGGTCAGAGTGTGCCCGGGTCAGGATGAGTGTATCCACACCCAGGACCATGCAGTCCATGATGAGAATCAGGTAGAATGGTGTATGATTAGAGCAGCTATGATTAGTGCTGAGGAGTTCGGTCACTCACCTGCATAACCATGTAATAGATGACAAAGATCAGGTACAGGATGTGTGCTGCCATGACTAATAGAGAGCTGCTTCCCACGCTTAGGTACAGAGACATACTGTGAAGCAGCAAAGAGGAATAGACCCCTCCTGCACAATATAAAAAAAACAACTCCTGTTAGTGTTGAGGTTATCTGCAGACCTTGGTTAGCGGAAGACTGAAATCAGACACATGGGAAGTAGCTTGGGCTGATCGCTGGAAAATAAAATCCTGCTCTACTTCTTGGTCCCAATTAGCTGCACAACATCCACACAACACCATGAGTTGGTTGTTAGCAACAAGACACGCTTCCAAACTAAAACCTCAAACCCTTAAAACTACACACAGAAAGAAATGGACATCACCCCTCTGCTCCCACCTCTTCTCTCCATTTCCACTGACCGCCTCATTCCCCCTACTCCCACCCTTCCCTCTCCCCCTCTCTCCCTATCTTCCTCTCACCATACCTCTCTTAGTCCCTCTTACCCATTCCGCTGGTCTCTAGTGCCAATGTCACCACACAGAAAAGGTTCACATTAGCGTTGAAGACATTGAACTCCACCAAGAGTGCCCTGCTGTGCTGATCCAACCAGCCCTCCTTAGAGAGGAGAGACAGTACCCTGGAGAGAAACCAGAGATGACACTTGACATACTCACCACAGTACTGATTTCTTACACACTTCTCACAGACAGTACCCAGGTTTAAGAAGCTGATTCAAGACCCAATCCACAGTAGCAGATGTATGTGAATCATTATGGGAAACATTTGGTATTTACACCTAATTTCCTAATTACTGTAGGTCACCTCCTTGCACCCACCTGTATGCCTGCTCTCGCTCCGTTCCCAGCTCCACAGCGTAGCCTCCCCCCTGGTACAGCGCTAGCCTGCCCCATACTGGGTTCTTCTGTAGGCTGGCTGCTGTGTGGTACTGCCAGGCCTGGCCCAGCCCTGATTGCCCGCCTGTAGTGCTGTTAGTCCAGCCTGGCCCATAGTTTGCAGTGTCCTCATCCGTGGAGGTGTAGGAAGGGTGGCACTGCTGCCGGGTCTTGCTTATCACTGGGCATGGCCTGTCACGCACTCGCACCTGCAGCAATCTTGGGCTGCCCAGCAGCCAGGAGTGCCCATCTGAGATGAACCCTGTCCGGGATAGACGCTTAAGCTTTAGTCCCACTTAAAACAATAAAGAACACTGGGGAGATTGTTTTTAATAATGATCATATTCCAATACTAATTTAATCACATTAGTATGATCTATTGTAGTCACACTGTGCAATATTTGTTCAAAATCCACACATGCCATTGTTTGTATACCTATTAGCATGCATTAGCATGTGAAAAAAAGAACAGTAAACTACAAAATTAAAATGAGCTATAATAATGCTTACCTCTGTTCTCCCCATAGAGATTGGGCAGGAGTGTGGTGTTGGCCCAAGGGTAGAAGTCCTGTATCTCACGCACCCACTCCAGGTTGGTAGAGGTACTGCTGTGGACGGCACGATACAAGTAGAACTGGTTTGGGTTCCGCGCCGCGTAGGCAATGACCATGAGGAGGGACAGGAACAGCAAATGAGCTGGTAAACAAACACACACAACCAATCACAATTCAGTCATGCTGTTTACTTTTGTATTCAGAGATAAAACAAGACGAAAGTCACAAAGAACAGTGTGTTCATGTTTTTTTTTATAGTTTTATCTCAACTTGGTTGAATGAAAAATATAATTTATCTTAACGAATACTTTATTCTTTCATTTTGAACTCCTCCTGCAACAATCTGCCCCTTGTGGGCATAATATACATCATGACACTCTGGTTCTTTTCACATTTGTAAAAAGTCACCAGGATGGGATGACTGAAATGGAAAATGATTCTTCTTAAATAGGAGCAAGGCTATGATAGCTCTGGTATTTCAAGTTGCTAAATAAATGCATGCACTTTCATGCATCTCCCAGTGTGTTACTGAGCTCATACCCAGTATGTCACGCAGCAGCAGGTACAAGCTCCTCTTCTGCTCCCGCCGGTCTCTGGCGCTCTGGGTGAGCCGGGGGGTAGGAGGCTGGTACAGGGGGTCACTGCGATCCTGGCAGAACCAAACCGTGTCTCCAGGGTCTGGAGGACAGACAGACAGGCAGGCAGCGATTAACAAACAGGTTCACCCTTTCAATCATGATCCTGGCATGCTTTACTAGAAGTCCTAGTGTCCACTTCATAAAAACTTGTAATTACAAACACTTCGACAAGTATTGTAAAAACAAAAAACAATAGTGCAGATCAATCTAAGATTCTGTTTTTAAAAAGGTTGATATACAGGGTGATTAATAATTTGAGTAACATTTTTGTTTTGCATTTATTCCAATCCTACTTAAATGTTGACACTATTGAATAAGCCCCTGGTGGCCAAGAGGTGCATCAAAGAGTTCTCTCTGTCATGCACATTTTTCCTTTGTATATCATTCTCCACATACCCTCCAGTTTTTACAGACTTCCTGCTTTCTGGTCCTGGTTTGCTGAATCTCACCTGTGACACAGATTTTGAGAGGCTCGTTATCCTCACCATCCGGGTCCCTTTTCTTTAGGATCAGTGACAAGAACAGCGCCATCGTCAGTACCTAGAGGGAATTACAGGTATTTGCTAACACGCAGCAGCATCATTTATATCATTTATATTATAAGTCTTGAAATCACCCTTGGCCATGATTCACAAACATTCCACTTATGCGTTGTCTTATGCTTGGAAAACAACCAACCACAAATCTGGCACCAATGAGTCCTTTCAAGTGTGCTCAAGAGACACTCTGATAACATTAAGGACAGGTTTAACTATGCTGCATCATCAAGTTCTGCATCACTTATTGAGGTTTATTTTAAATATCTAAACAGTGGTGGATATAAATAACATATATCAAGATTTACAGACCTATTTCCCCTGTATTTTTGTAGTTTAAGTGATGTTAATAAGCAAGGGGGTGTCTGTAATGGGCCAAAAACACCAGTGGGGTTAATACAGCGGATCTGTAGAGTCTTAAAATTGACCACATTGGCACTTAAACTCAAATGAAAAAATATCATTAGCAAAAAGTAATTAAAAAAAAAAAAAGTATTATGTTAACTTTATGACAAGATAATCTTGTTTATTGTCTGGCTGCTGTTTCTGCAGTGATGCATGTTAGCAGTACCTTGAGTGGCTGCAAGATGAAGATGCTCTGGAACAGGGTGACAGCCATGGCCACCAGCCACTGTGTAGACTGCACTCGACCTATTTTCAGACCATACATCATCGTGAAGAAGGCTGCTAGCCCACTGGTCAGAAACACGCACAGCCAACCCAGATACACAAACCACCAGGGCAGCTCACACCCTCGAGGAGGCACAGGGGATGGGGAGGGCAGTCTGATGAGAAAAGATATGAGTATGCAAATTAAACTTATATGCAACAGATCTGGTTGAGAGAGGAAGCTGTCAAGGGTTTCAACAAACTACATTTAGCAAGAGATGCTGTGTTTGATTTTATTGGATGAGGCTTACTTAGGAAAGCTGGTGACATCTTAACCAGTGCACTTGCCATCGTTGCTATTGCACATGCACAAAGCTATGATGGGTTGTTGTAGCAAAGTGACATGGAAGCACTAGGCTGCTCCTTTAGCATACTTTTCAGTTCGATTCCCAAGACCTGTGTAAAAGTTTGCAGTGGGCAGTACAACCCATCCAAAGTGTGATTGCTCTGTGCTGGGCGCCACCAACCAGTTTGCCCACAGATGAACCCTAGGACCCCCTAACAGCTCAGTTACTGGTACTTGCCCCTGTTACCTGCTGATTGTGTTAACCGCTGGGGTTGATAAGACCCCAAGTCTGGCGATCAGGCTGTCGAGGAGCTGCAAGATGTGTTGGAATTTGCTGGGGTTTGGGAAGATCTTGCCACCACCTAAGCGAAGCTGGGTTCTCGCACTGCTCAGCAAGCTGCAGGCATAGCCACCTAAACTCTGCTCCTTTGAACCGTGACCACCAGAAAAGCCACCAGCAGGGGGGCCTGCAGGAGACAAACAGTGCTTTGTTCACAACACAGACATGAGAGCAGTACTGGATGAAATGCTTGTAGACTATAACTGATTTTGATTAATTTAAGTCTAGGATATATTAAAAAAGCACACTGAACCTTTGCAGTTTAGATAATTTCAATCAAGGATTTTACCATAAAGGAGAAAATTAGTTTTTACTATCTTTCTGTCTAACAGCATCGCACACTTACCCGTTGGTGAGACTTGCTTGTGCAGAGAGTTGAGCAGGTAAATGATTCTTTGAGTGTCACTGTCTGCACTCTCCGGGCTCAAACTCACACCTTTATCACTGCCTCCTGCATACAGGTAAGCCAAATACTGGAGGTCCTGAGAGGAAGAATGAGAGAGAGAGAGATAGAGATGAAAGATTAACCTGGATTATATAAAAAAGATATCCCACTACAGCCTGTTTGTAATTTACAACTATAAAAACAAGCAACAACAAATGCGTACTTTCTTGAGCAACTGTGCTTGTTTTTAAACGACACAGATGAAATGATGTCCTGTCTTCTAGTATTTGTCTTGTTATTTATTAAGTTAACATGTTATTGATTATTATGACACAGAAGACTTTCCATGTGCATTGCGTTTCAGTTTTGCGCTTCTAGTATTTTTAATCCTTCAATCGCAAAAACTTGGCTCGGAACACTCAAGCCCTGTTTACCATGACCAGGTCCTGGATGGAGATGGGTGGGGGAGGGGG